>JAZDUH010000508.1:14667500-15267500 GCA_036419115.1 Scarus forsteni | reverse complement strand
AATGCAGCTGCATCCGTGATTCTCCAGTGACAGTAAATGTTGATGTTTTAATGTCCGGATTGAAATTAAATTAAATAGCTGGAAAAAAAACAACTATTGTTCCATTTTTGAAACGATCCACAGGTCCTTTAAATTTGACTCACGTGGGATCAAAGTTTACATTGATGAGCTGAGTCCATGTTTCCAGGGCGTTTCCCCCCGTTACAATATTGTTGTGGGCAATTCTCAGGTTAATCCAGACTTTAAAAAAACTTAATATAATATACAATATCTCCAGGTAGATCCACTGAATCATACTGAACTTTAAACTTATTCATGTCTAACTCTCAGACATGAACACTGTCTGCTAGCTATCGTTACAGTCTGGCTTTATGTAGCATCTTACTGTTACAACTTTGTTTTAGTTTAGTTCGTTTAGTTTATTTCTGCCTCTTTAAACATGAAATCTCACAAACATTACAGTGAGAAATTGCAAAGAAAACAAGTGTTAAGTTAGTGCTTTTCCCACATAAACCCCAATTAACAATAAATCAACAAAATAACAAAACAAGACCGAAAAGGTGTAGACTAGAGCCATAGCTTACTTCGCCAACCCCTTTCAAATATGTAGCTCATACTTACTGTTTCATCTGTATTTACTATGCTTCTTTATTAACATATTATTATAAAGAAGCATTTTTTATTTTCTTTTTGTCTTTTTGAGATTTTAGATTTGATTCCTTAAAGGTGTAGTCAGTGGTCTTCTAATCTAATGCACTATTTGTCAAAATCACCGTATTTCTCCTCTCCATCCACAAGATGTCCCCACTGACGGCATGTTGAAAAAAAAGTCTTGTTTCAATACACAGCCTTGGCTCTGAATTTCAGCAGGTAAATACTGTGGCTCGGGCCGAGTCACCAAAACAGAGTACACCCCCCCACATCCAGGGGGCGATCATACTCATGCACAGATCAGACAGAGGGGGAGGGGAGTCGAGGTTATGCGTCTTGAGTTAGCGTAAGAGAGAGATACAATAGGTGCAGTAGCAATGGCTGAAAAACAGCCCAAAAGAAAAAGGTCAGAGGAGTGAAAAGTGAAAAAGAAGGACTATGAACATGAAAGAGAGAAGACCCGGGTCAACATTGGTGCTGCTTTCCGACGGTGGAGGAACTCCTCGAAATGAAATACCTGAAAACGGACGCTGATGTTGCCATCTTTCTGCTGGATAGGTTAGCAACATTAGCTTTGTGGTGCTTCACATAACAGTAACAGCCGTCGGGCATTCATCTTATTGTCTAATCTGCCAGAATGTACTGTTGTTGTGATGTTATCAATAATGGCAGTCGAGTTGTCTGACGAGTCAGGGTTACCTTAGCTATGTTGGTCAGCTACGCAGTTTCTACAGCCGTTTCCGTGACGATGCATGTCCATCAACTGTCAGGGGTGGAGCTAGGGGTGAGGTATGAAGGGAGAGGCGGGTCTTAATTCATTCATCAACAACCTCTCCACTCGTTTTCTCCCACATCAGTGACTACACCTTTAAGTTGCAGTATTTTATCTACATTTTACTTCATTTTCTACATTTGAGTTTCGTTCACTAACAAAGAAAGAGGCTGAATAACTTCCCATGACAATTTAAGCTTTTCCTGGACATTTTACTTTTTTCCTCATTTTTAATTTGTTTTCCATGACTGGAAAATTGGTCAGTCATTTTCCAGGTTTTCCAGGACGACCCTGTGAACTCGTCTCGGCGTGGACTGGAGGACTGAGGGAGGAGACGGATGGACAGACATTTGAGAGAAAAAGCCACAGTTTGTAACAAATACTTTATTTTGAAAAAACAGAGAAAATAGACAAACATTATAAAAGACTTCTGAAACAAACACCTGCAGCTAGAATTCACTTCAAATGTGTTTTAGGACCTTTTTTTCTTTTCTAAATGTGCACCTGACCTCTGAGATCATCTCCATTCAGCGACCCTTCAGACTCGAATGTCGTCCCATAAATAAAACACGACTACATGTGCGCTAGGGATGTAACGTTACCAGTAAAATTTCCCACAGTATTCATTACCGTGTCCTATTAAAAATACCGTTAAACCGTGGACCCAAACCCAGACCGGCAGAAGGGACTTGCATGGCTGCCAACCACTCCGCCAAACCAGGACCCCTGTCTAAGCTTTTTCAACATTATAATGACAAATACTTGACAGAAATTTTTACTTTTATTTCTCATTAAAAAAGTTCAACAAATTTACTTATAGGACATTTCCTGACACAATTATTGACAAAAAGGACGAAAGACCTGTTAAAATTATAATGTTAAAGGAATTTAATGATTTCAAGACTGTGTTAAAGTACTTTTTGAACATTTTGAGGTCACTGCAACAATACCGTGATAATAATGATTATCGTGATATGAAATTTTCATACCGTTACATCCCTAACATGCACCTAAAGATTCAACCAATAAAACATTTTGTTCTTAATGAGCCACTGGATTTGTCTTATAAAGTGTGACTAAACCCAGAGTTTGGCTGAAACAGAAGAAAAGGCTCCAGATTGTGGCCCCTCTCTCTCCTGAGGCCATGATTTCATGAAGACCTGCAGGCAGCTGGATTTGACGCCATGGTGTCTGCTCCTGTACAAACAGGTTCGTCTCTGATCAGCCTCGCTTTAACGAACAAACGAACCCTCCCTGATAGAAAATGGTGACTGCGGCCTTTGAGCCACTGCTCCTGGTTCTCTAGTGGGTATGAAGGACACTTACTGACAGAAGAAGCTACAGATCTGATCAGCTCAATCCAGATTCTTTAAGTTCAGTTTAAAGCCTCGTTTCCACCAGTGGGTTCAGTTCTGTTTGTTTCGGTACGGCTCGCTTTTTGTGGCGTTTCCAAAGCCTAAAACCAGGACAGGGCCCCTGATAAGTGAACCGTACCGTCCTACTTTTTGGGACCCTTCTGTTGGGGTGCCAGGCATACCGATCCGACCCCAGGAGGTGGAGCTAGAAACACTGCAGTCCATTGATTGGTCGAAGGAGACGTCACTTCACCATGTTTGAATCTCCACTCATCTTGGTGAAGAAACGACGTGAAACAAAGCTTGGTTTCCCTTCGTAAAAAAAAGCCACATGCTGATCACAAAAAGAAGAATTGCTGGATGTCTTCCATCGTTGCTCTTTGTTTACTGTGTCGTGTTTCCTTCTTCGTTGTATTTAATTGCCGGTGTAGGTACCAGATCTGTCCCCCCCCGGCCTGCGCCTGCTGATGACATCACATATCTACGTCATAATGGCACAACACAAGCCGTGTTCGAAATTGTTCCCTATCCCGAATATAGAGCTCTATGTAGTGTGTTCGCCATTTCGTAGTGTTGTTCGAATTCCCAGCAGTTAATGTCATTCACTACATAGTGCACTACAAAATACCCACAATGCACAGCAAATATGAGTGTACATACTATGTACCCTATACTGTACTCCCGTATACCACAATGCAATGCGGTCGTGTTTTTCCAGAGAAGAAGAAGAGAAGAAGGGCTGTTAGGAGCTGCTTTCATTCATAAATGTAAAAAACGTTAAATTATCTTTAACACGTTTGTAGCGTAGCTCTTTTACATCTTTTAGCGGCTTTAAACAGCTTCAAAATTTGCGAATTATCCTCCTCAGTGCCCGGTTTGTTTACGTGATTTTTGGCGCGTCCACTTCTGTCACAGGAATATCATCTACTGACGCTATAACGTTTAGAAAATTTCAGCGTAGTGTCCGAAAACTACACTACGCTAGATAGATCGATATATGTGATAATATGATGCATTCATAAGTCCGTATCGCGTTACTTCTATTACTTCTATGAGGTAAAATTTTATTTATGCTGTAAATCCGTTTGAATGCTGTTGGACAATTAAATGACAAAATATTCAAACACATAAGAACAACAGAAATAATGAACGATATAAAATTCCTAAAAAGTGTGCTTGTAAAGAAAGAGTGATGTTAGAGCTGAGGAAATCTTCAATGAGAACATGAGACAGAAATTGACTGTAGACTTTTGTAGTTTTTGCTGATGGTTTGATGTAGGTTTCATTTTTTTTTCTTCCAAAAATGTGACAATAGTATTCAGTATTAAAAGGAACATCCATTTGTGTAATTTCTATTAATAATAACCATACTTGTCTAAAGTATACAAAAATTCTTGCAATTAAGATGATGTAATGACATTTATGTTATTTTAAGACAGTTATGTATTTGAATATAACATCATTTAATTGTCAACAGCACTCAGACGGATTTACAGTAAAAAATATTTTTTTACCCAATATGAGTAATAGAAGTAACGTGATACAGACTTATAAATGCATCATATTATCACACATATTGAGCTATCTGGCGTAGCGTAGTTTGTCCACGTAGAATTGCCATAGATATGTGACATCATCAGCAGGCGCAGTCCACTCATTTACTCACTCACTATTCCCTATGTAGTGTAAATAAATTGTGGACTGCATAGGGAATGACCAAACGAGATTTCGGACACTACATTGGAATTTTCTAAACGTCATAGCGTCGGTGGATGAGCCGGACATTCCTGTCATGGAAGTGGACGCACCAAAAATCACAAACGGGCACTGAGGAGGATAAGTAGCAAATTTTGAAGCTGCTAAAAGACGTAAAAGAGCTAGGCTACGAGCGTGTTGAAGATACTTTTACGTTTTTATACATTTATGAATGAAAGCAGCGCCTAACAGCCGTCTTTCTCTTCTTCTTCTATGGAAAAACACGACACGCATTGCATTGTGGTATACGGGAGTACAATATACGGTACATGTACACTCAAATTTGCTGTGCATTGTGGCTATTTTGTAGTACACTATATAGTCGGGCTGGGGTGATACGCTTTTCTCCCAATCTGAATTTTTATGATTTTTTTAGGTGCCAATTCAATTGAAATTGGGACTCTACCACAGTGCCGATTTTTCCAATCGTTAGTTAGCTTTTTTAACAACAGCAAAAAAGATGAACATTGATGATGTCTACAGACTATAGTAGGAAAAATACACATCACATGTGAGTCTGTTTGTAGGATTAATTCAGCAATATATTTTAACCAGCGGTTTATACTCTCTCTTCAAAAGACTGGACTGCATTTAAAAGTGGCTTATTAACACAGACTAAAATGAAGCATTTACATTTGAAAAAAAATTATTTAAAAATCATCAAACAAAAGATCCTGACACTTATGTGAATTGATTTTTTCTCCCACTACTACTACATAGTGAATAAAATTAACTGCTGAGAATTTGAATAACACTACGAAATGGCGAACACACTATATAGTGCAGTGTGATAGGGAACGATTTCGAACACAGCTTGTGTCGCGCCATTATGACGTCATGCTATCAGCATCCAGCTTAGACTCCGCCTACCAAGTAGGGTACGGTAGGCTGTGGAAACAGGATCAGGCTTTACTGATCCGGCCTGAGCCAAACCGAGCCGATCCATACCGGACCACTTGGTGGAAATGGGGCTTTAGAGACAAAGTGAAGCAGGACTGCATCTTCAATATTCACTGTTCAGACTGAAGAGCACTACAACATTTAGCTAAAACTGAACAGCGTCATCTGCTAACGGTCTGAAGAGACAACTGCTACCGTCTCTGTAAAGTCCACGGCTACACCGACACCGACAGCTCAAACCACTGAACACGTCTTTATGTGCCACACAATCCAAAACATGACCGACTTTGGCAATAAAACATATTCCACAAACAATTAAAGCCTTTTAAAGGCTGAACAGCTGTTTGGATATTTACAACCTTCATCTGACCTTCACTCTGGATCCTTCAAGGCTGGAAACACACCGAACAATTCAGGGCTGATTTCAGACCTCTCAGCAATCAGGAAGTGCCCCGATCAGAGGCTCACAATGTTTGACTAAGTCTGCATTTGGACTTTTCTCTGCTTTATTCATTCTTATGTAAAACTTCTTATTTTGACTGTTCTGCAAGTGGCTTTAACGTCTTTCATTTTAATGATATTTTATATTTTCACTACTCTGTTTTTTAGTTTTGTCAACACTGTTTTTTTATTGTCTTCATATCATCTTTTTAACATTAAATCTTTTTTCATTATGACATTTTTCAGGATATAATGAATCTCTTATTTTCTGTCACATTTGCCTTTATTAATATAAATATGTAAACTTTCTCCACTTTGCGTCCTCTTTTTTACTTAAAATGATTCTATCTCAAAACTGTGTGTGTTTAGTTTTTTTCTTTTGACATTTAGTCTGGCTTCCTCATCTTTACAGTATTTTTCTAAACGTTTATGAAGTGCCCTGATCAGAGGCTCATGCTAGAAAGAGCCGAGTGAAGGTCATGCTGAGCCTCGAGCGGAGCTCAAAGATTTATCGTTTTGGGAATCGAATTCGCACTTTCGAAAACGCAACCCTGTGATCACCAAAGCTGGAATGTTTCACAGTGCTCCTGACTGACACAGGATCCGTTGTGTTAACTATTTTACACAAATTACTTCACTAATCTGCAGGTACTTTGCATTTAACAATGGCTCACTTTTGACTTTGTTCATTTTATTCATATTTTATATTTTGACTATTCTGTTTTTAGTTTGTTAACATTGTTTTGGTTTTCTTGTCTTCATTGCATCTTTTTCATTATAACATTTTTGTACATGTTTCTACTTTTACTATTTTTTGTAACTTTTTTTCTTAGAAGTTCATCTTTTTCTAGGAAATCCTGACTCTTATCATTTTCTGTCACATTTGACTTTATTAATCTAAATATTTAAACTTCTCTTTCTTCACTTTGCATCCTGTTTTTGACTTCAAACTGATTCTATCTCAAAATTGTGAAAGCATGCTTTGTTTTTTTCTTTTGACATTTAGTCCGGCTTTCTCATTTTTACAGTATTTTTAAACATTTTAACCTTTTTGTCAGAGTTACTTCTGTTTAATATCTGACTCTCTGAACATTTCTCCTTCACATTTTCACTTCGTAACCCCGGGATTCTCTGGATTCATGACTTTTGGGAGACATGTACGGCTTATTGAACAGACACAAAACAAGAGTAAACTGCATTAATGATGGTGCTAGAAGATGAATACTGCAATATACTTTGTAAATGAGACCTTGTGACAAAGTAAATATGGCAGAAAATGTCCATAACTGATGGTATTTGCTGCTGTAATTGAAATTCATTCAATTGTTTCAGACGCCAATTAAAAATGGGCAGTGGGCAGCATTTGGTGTTTAGTTTGGACACCCCTGCACTAAAGGGTAAATAAAGATAAAAATACAGGCTTTTAAACTGTTCCAAGTGTCCACATGTCCGTGGTCTGTGGGTCTTTCTTAAACTCAGCTCTGATTTTGTGTTTCCAGCCTCGTGGATCCTCTAACTTTGACTCTCTGGACCTTGAAGAACAAAAACTTCCTGCTAAAGAAGTCCTCAAAGATAATTTTATCTCCACGCTGAGGCTCAAATGTAACAAAACCACGTCCCTGTGATACCAAAGACTTTAAAACACTGTTAGGTTTAGAAGAAAAACATCTTTACACCTTTAAAAACACACACTAATAAATTATAAAAAATAGTGTACAGCTGTTAAATCTTTTGGAGATCAACACTGGAGAACAGATGGGATGAGCATGAGAGGGGCGGAGCTTCACAGTTTGTGAAGGTCGTCAAAAACAAACCGAATGACCGAGAGGACTGTGTCCATGAGTAGGAGGGTAGTAGGGCTGAAAGATTTATCATTTTATCAATTCCAAAGAAAAAAAACAAACAAAAACAAATTGTAAATAGGGCTGCCACTATTAGTCGACTAGTCACGACGATGTGTACGCAAAAAATTGTTGACGACTAGTTTAATAGTCCATGTCGTCGTTTGTTTTTTGAACGTTTCCTCTCAAAACTGCTGCTGTACCTTCTGCTGTCTTGTCTGCCTTTCTATCTGTGACCATAGACTGTAAAAAACATGGACGCCATGTCGCTGGGCTCAAATTGAAGCCGCCACGAAAACTGCTCCCCCTGGTGACTGGCTGCAGTATAGGTCAAATTTCTGTCTCCCGCATTCATCTGGATGGTCCAAAGTGAAACTTCAAAAATTTTTACAGTTATTTTTTTCTGAAAGTTTTCTTTTTTACGATTATTACACTTTATGATTGTGTTTTTTTCAAGTCCTCTCTAAAATGGTTACGGCAATGATTGTGGCTATGCTGGATTATGGCCCAAATTCTCTACTAGCTGCACAGTGGCGGCGCCCTGACGGAGGATATTTAGGCTTCAAATCCGTTACATGGTAGAAGGCGGAGCCACGCTATCCAGTTCTTATAATACATCCATGTCTGTGACGCACATGCACAGTCGTGGTAATCTGGGTCAGCCGTGTCGTCACTGGCAGAGTATCATGGCCTGCTGGCAACGGAGCTCGAAAGTTTGGGAACATTATACCAAAACAAAAGAAGAATGCAAAATCTGCAAGGCAGAACCTTCTTTCCATGGCAGTATGACCGCGATGCATAAGCATCTGAAAAGGAAACATGTCGTGGCTGATTCAGTTTCTGACAAAGAGGGACAGTCGTGTCATTAAGCTAATTGCCTAGTTAGCTGCTAACATTAGCATTAGATCTCCGGGGACAGTCCCTGTTTTTGATTACCTGTGCCCGGTTAAAGCTGTCCCTGAAAATGTGCCTGATTTCAGTGTTTGACTATTGTGTGTCTACTGGAACAAAGGTTATTACTACCGCCATGTAGGAAGCAGAAAGCGTGAGGGAGCAGGCTGAGCACAGACTAAGACAACAGTTAATGTGTTGCAAAGTCGGCTCATTATAAGTGGCTTTGGGTTTGCCTTTCTGTCTGTATGAATCATCATGATTATCACACAACTACGCAGGAGCCATAGTTGCCAGGTCTGCTTATTATCAGCGATTTGGGCTTCACCAAAATAAAGCTGTATAAGAACTTAGATTAAAGCCCTTTTCCATTAGCCCTACTCTACTCTACTCAACTCTACCCGGCTCTACTCTACTCGCCTTGTGCTGCTTTTCCATTAGCCCCAGTCACCTGCCCAATGGGGTGCAGTGTCACTGTAAACAGCTGAGCGGCACTGCGGTGACGTCATTTTGAGCACTACACAACAATCTGTGGCTTTTTGTCACACAAAAGGAAAGCAGGAGAATGCTGCAGGTGGCAAGAAGAAATACTCCTTGAGAAGCACAGGAGAGTTTTGGAAGCTATACAACAGAATGAAGCCGAGGGCGAGAGCAATCCAGCTGCAAAGAAAAGACGTATGTGGGTAAGCTAATGGTAGCTACCGCTAGCATGCTAGGTCATCGCGCTCATGACTCATAGATGATGACATTGTCTGACCAATCAGTAGCCGGCAGTTGGTGACGTCATCTTTTAGTATGGACTCAGCTCGCTTGTAACCAGAGCGGAGTAGGTACTAAAACTAGCTTGTTTTAGGAGGTGCCAGGCTAGTGGAAACACGCTGCAAATCAAGTAGGGCCGAGGTGTGCTAGTGGAAAAAGGCCATATGTCTGCTTGGTTACAAAAATCAAGGTTAGACTGTTTAATGATAACAGGGTTATAAATAACAGCAGGATAAGGAGGTTCCACCTCCAAACTAAAGGATGTTAAATAAGTAAATAAGGGAAAAAGAAAAGATGCCACTGTAAAACTGAAATGTAATGTAGACTAAAATCAAAATCTGCTTTATATAGATGTAATATACATATAACTTTAACTGTCCCAGTTTCTTAATTTGATTTCGTCAACTTTAAATTAAGTTTTAGCACTGAGTTGGAAATGTCCCTAGATATCATCGCAGAAATCTGTCCTTAACATGAACAATGATGATTTCATGAGCACTTGAACACATTATGTTTGTTGTAACCTTTAACAGCTTCAAAGTTCATTCAAAGTTGAATGAACTATCATCTTAATTGTCTTTATTTGTAGTTAGCACACCTTCAACACTTCAAGCTGGAAGCTAATGATGGTTATACAGGAGCAGCTGCATGCTGGTGCAGTGAACTGCAGTTCATGGAGGATGTGACCAGGGCTGGGACGATTCACTTTTCTCCCGATTCGATTCGATTTATCGCTATTTTTTAGGTGCTGATTCGATTTAAATTGCGATTCTACAATATTGCTGATTTTTGCAATCTTTAGTAAACTTTTTTAACAACAGTGAAAAAGATGAACAATGATGATGCCCACAGACTATATCAGGAAAAATACACATCACATGTGAGTCTGTTTTTAGGATTTATTCAGCAACATATTTTAACCAGCTGTTTATACTCTCTCTTCAAAAGACTGGACTGCATTTAAAAGTGGATTATTAACCCTTTAGGCACCAGAGTTTTTTCAAGAAAATATTCAATTTTGCTATCAAGATTTAAAAAGGCTATAGTTTCAAAGTGGTTAGTTTTCCCACCCATCATCATCACTGTAATTTATGGGCCGACCATGAACGCCTCTGCTGCCTTCAATGTGCTTGTTACCCCCGGCTTCTCCCTCGTCTGACCAAAGCTCTGCGGTCTTTCTCAGTCCCGCTAACACTGTCACTTTTCGCGGTGTTTTGAGCTTCCCTGCATCCCAGACCACGTCCCCTCCTCGGCACTAGCCGGCCACGGAGAGGCAAAGCATCGGCCTCGGTATGTGCTGCTTGTTCACTGTAATGGCGCGCGGACCCGCTCCCGCTGCGCACACACGTGCCGCCCGTTCGGTCCTCACTGGACGGCTGACCGTCATCCTCAGAGAGTAAATATTCTCTCAGCATCGTGAGTACTCTTACTCTATAACTCTGTGCATGTCTATCTCTCTCTCTGCTCTGCTCTACAGCCACACTCTTGACCCTCGGTCCAGTGTGTGTGTTTCAAAATAAATATACGCCAAAACTTTGAATAGAAACCTCTCACCTGTCCACTATCTGCTGGTGAATAGTAGTAACACTATTCAGCACTAATTTGACAGCTATGGCCTGTTTTATTCAGCAATGTCGCTTGCCGCAATTTTGCGACTTTAGCGCCTAAAGAGTTGGGGGGGGGGGGGGGGGGCTTTTTGACCAAAAAAATCAATTTAAAAATCGGCAGACAAAAATCGTGATACTTATGTGAATTGATTTTTTCTCCCACTCCTAGATGTGACTAGTCGACTAATCGCAAATAATAGCTGACTATTCAACTATCAAAATAGTCGTTTGTGGCAGCCCTAATTGTAAATATAAAGAAAATTTATAACCGCTCTACATGATTCACTGTAGGTTACCAGCACTCCGTCAAACTCAAAAGAGGAAGATTGAAGATTTTTGCAGGGAGCAGCAGTGAAGGCGCTGCTTGACTGAAAGGGTTGCAGACTCCTGATAAACTCTAAGGACTGATGTTTACTCCGTTTTTCAACATCCGCAGTGACGTTTTTAAGGATCTGAAACAAGACATAACGATGTAACAGTTCAAGATTCTGATCTACTTTTCAGTCTTTGCTGAAGTTGGCAGAATGACAGAGACAAACTTGTTGAGCCTTGAAGTGATAGTCCAGCATTTCTTTTCTTTTCGTGTCTCACATGTCAGACATCGTTTTTTAGACTCTGCGTGGACTGGTTTTAAAAACGAAGGAGGAAAGCGTCTATTTCACTGACACCAGCCTTACCTGTGGACACGAGTGAAGTCGGAGCAGGACCTTGTCGCAACAGATATTAACCAATGAGAAAAGTTGAAACTCAGGCTTCAGCTGAAGCTTGATTTTTGGAACAGAACTGCAGTAATGAACTTCAAGAAGGGTCAAAAACTTCTGTGTAGCCACCAGGGCACCAAGAGTGGAAGGTCGATTATTAGTCCACCGTTTAGGTGAACTACGGGTCTGTGTCCGAGGAAAAGCAGCGATGGCAGCGACTGACCAACATGTAAAAAACAAACAGAGGAAAGAGCGAGAGTTTGGAGCTGGGTCCATCCTGGGATGTTATCTGTGCTCTTTGCCCGACTTTGGGACCTTGAGGACTTTGTAAATGTCGTTGGAGAACACTGTGGTGAAGTGGGGCCGTGAGTTCCTGGATATGTGGGTGCAGAGGGGGATTTTACCGACATTTTCTGGATCCTCGATGTCCCAGATCTCTGGCATGCTGCATCCAGGTCTGAGAAGGGAGAGAGAGACCGGGGGCAGGGATGATGGAGGAGGGGGAATGAGAGAAAAAGAAAGATGTGAGAGCCTGGGCCTGTGTCCTTGACTACAACAGACTACATCCTGGTTTAACCACTACAGCCCCGGAGGACCCAATTTGGGTCTGCTGGGGCTCAAGAGAAAAGCTCCTCAACAAAACAGCTCAGTATTAAATATTAATTAAATATATCATTAAAGGGACTGTGAGGAGAATCTATTACTGGCAATATAAAGACTCTGCTACCCATGAGCACGCGCGGCGACTGTCATAATGCTGCGTTCCAGTAACCTCAGAACTGGGAGTGACATCATCTCCGACTTATCGGCGTTCCAGTTGAAGTCGGAAAAAAACATGCCAATCTACCAGGCTATTGTTAGCTGTTGTTAGCACGCCCTGCGTTGTTGTATGAAGAATGTGATTATCACTATGGCAGCATTTTTGTAAATATAAGTCTAACAATACTATGTATACAGCTGATGTAGAGCGACACACCCCAGTCAGAAGTGCAAATAAATGGATTATTACAGGAGCTAAATAACTGTTCACACTGGGGGCATCCGTCTTCCATTGTCAACTCGGGGGTGGCGAGGTTTCACCGAGTTCCCAGTAGGAAATTCCGACTTCGGGGGATGTACCAGTTGCAGTTTCCTACTCGGAACTCAGAAATTCCTACTTCTGACTACAACTGGAACGCACCAAAAGACGTGACCCAAGCCAAAGCGTGTGTTTGTTGTGATGCTAATGAATGCAGCTCGGACCTTCCTCAGAACTCTGTATTTCTTTACAACTTCTTTTTTCAACAACTTACAGGATGCAAAGCCACGAGGTAATGTATCTCTTTCTAGTTACGTAGCGGTAGTTTTTGATGTGTGACAACAAGCAATTTTTGGAAAACTTAGTATCGTAGTTCTGTAGCCGGCTATATATGGCTACTTACAGCCCAGTGCTCTAAGACGTGTCTGAATAATATAAATTTGCTCTAGTTTTTTTTTTTTAAATATATTTTTTTGGGCATTTTACGCCTTTATTGATAGGAGAGAAACAGTGGATAGGCTTGTGAAAGGGGTAGAGAGAGTAGGGGAAGACACTCTGCAAACTGGTCACAGGTGGGATTCGAACCTGGACCGGCAGAAGCAAGTACATGGAGTGCCTGGTTGCTAACCACTCCACCAAACCAGCACCCCAATTGGCTCTAGTTTTAATTGTCTTGTTCCTGAAGTTGAGTATCCAGGCCAGTCCAGCCCTGTCTGAACCGACCGTGAAGCTATGAAATAGCATTTATAGACAACCTATTTTGATGCTATAAACTCATCTTAAAGTGTGTATTTCCATCAGGCATATATCTAAAAGGGAGACTTTTTTGTAATTACTTAGAAACTCCTCATAGCATTGTTAAATTTGGCTTTTATTTGATAAAATACATATATTTTTGAATTTTGGCTCAATTTGCACTGTTTCAAAATCTTCGCCTGATCGTATTGCTATATAACATCTCCAAATTTGCTCTGCATCACTTTATAACAAAAGTCCTGTGAAGAGATGATGTAAAATATTCAAGTTTTCATTTTTATATTCTTACAGCCACTCCAGCATCATTTCCAAGAGGTATTCACAATAAAAACTGGGTCGAAATAAAAATTTCAGACAGCTATTAGTATTATTTAGGGCTGTAATCAACCAAAGAAATTGTTGGTCGACTAAAACACAGTAATTTGTCGACCAAAATCGACCCCCCCCCCACTCCGTGTTTCTCCCCTGTGTGCACCTCTTTCCCTCCTTTCTTTCTCTCAACACAAGACTCTTTGCTTTCCTCTTCATCAATAATATGGGCAATCACTGTTATATAGGACTACATTCGAAGAGACGCACACATCTGTTATCTTTATCTATTAACTTGGAAGCTTTTTCTTTTTTACTCCCTCGTATTTTGCTGTTAGTGCATGCGTAATTGTGAGGCGCGCTGGCACTGAATATCCAGAAGAACATTGGAACCTGGAAATCTATGGGACTCTTTTAGTGTTCCCACACAGAGTTTCATATTAACCACATTGTTCACTACAACAGACACTTTTCCTGCTGGAACTTTTAAGGCATCGCCAACTTCATAGTTGCGCAGCGATGTTTTTCCCCTGTGTGCGCACCTCCTTTTTTTCTCTCAACACAAGACTCTTTCCTTTCCAGTCTTCATCAATGAAATGGGCAGTCACTCTCATATAGGGGTCCATTCGAAGAGACGTACACATCTGTTATCTTTATCTATTAACTCGGAAACTTTCTCTTTTTACTCCCTCGTATTTTGCCGTGAGGGCGTGCGTAATTGTCTGGCGCGCTGGCACTGAATATCCAGGTTTCAATGTTTTTCTTGGCCTTCCACGACACCAATGGGCCTCATACCCTTAGAAATAAAATAGTCAATTCCTTCTGTGATGTGCTTTTTGCATTTGGGTGTTTATATGAGGCATAAAATCCAGCGTGAGGGTGAGGGATCCCGCCGCTGCAGCGCGGGCAGAGCGTATGCACCAGCGGCATGCAGCTATAAAACGAATAAACGATTATTAGACTAGAATATTGAAATGCTCTTAAATAAAAATATTGAAATGAATGATAAATACATTAAAATGGTGTTCTAAGACATGATGGGGGTGCTCAGAAGACACCCCCATTTCACTTGATACGTTTCTCCTGATGAAATGAACTGCAGGGGAAAAAAATAAATTGCCATATTTGGTCGACCAATCAGAATTTTGGTCGACTGAGCACGCATCGACCAATTAGTCGACCAGTCGACTTGGACTTTACAGCCCTAGTATTATTATCAATATTTCACAAATAGCAGGTAATTTGCTTTAAAGAATGGCTCGCAAATGAACAGTTAACTCATAACTGTGAATTGGCTCTCATTGTTCACTTAAAAGAGCAGTTCAAAACAGTCGACTTGTTAAAAAACCTCACATCTCCACCACAGAAGTGCTAGACAGCAGGTCAAAATCCCAAAGCCTGAATTTAAAAGAAAAATTTGGAGTATTCCTTAACCTGTTCCGCCCCAAAGTATACAACTAAAAGTGGACTGTTTTTAAAAATCCTTGCCTGAACATGTTGTTAGAAAACCTCTCAAATTTTGCTCTACATCACTATATAACAATAATCCTTTGCAGAAATGATGTAAAAATATTTTATTATTCATTATTTTCAGTTTTACAGCCACTCAAGGATCATTTCCAAGAGATATTCAAAATAAAAACTATTCTGTTTTAGACAAGGATGAAATGTTCAAATGATTCTGACTTCTATCTTCGTTTACTCTTCCACATCATAATTCACATCTGGACAAATCTCTAAAGTGTTACTTTTATTATGACACCAGAATAATTTAAATAGACCTTGTGGTTGCAGAGATTCACTCTTTTCTTTATGAGGATGTCATTTTAGAGCAGAAGACTTAAACAAAGAGCTGAAAAGGTTAAACCAGAAAACATGCACCTCCCCAAAAACGTAACGGCGCAATGAAACGATGAGAAGATGCAGAACATGAACAAACACATTTTGACAGAAGTATGACAGTTTGTTTGAATTACACCCAGTTTTCAGTTCATTCCCAAAAATTCCCATGGAGAGTGTCCAACTGAAATACAACAAAATCCAACAGCCTAACAACACATGGAAAGTTTCTCAAAAGTTTTCACTGCTTTGTCACTCTAATGAGGAGTGCCATGTGTCTGGCATTATTGACACTGAAAACTCCTGTGAGCCGACATTTAGGAACAGAAAGTCCTCGGTAATCGATAATTGCTCTAAAACAGCTTTGGTAACTGTAAAATCTCATCAATTCCTCTTAAAATAATCAGATATTGTCGTTACATTCTTCCATCAATTATCCATGGCTTAGCAATGGTTGTTAGTAGGCCTGGGCGATATGACAAAAAATGTTAAAACGATATAAATTTTCTTATCAGCCGATATCGATAATTATCACGATAATTATCAAATCATTTTTTCTTTCAAATTTGAAGGCTGATTTTTGCCCCTGAGTGAAAGTTGACAAAACCAGACGCTGCTTTTGTACTTTAACCAATCTTTAATGTCAGAACATGACAAACTACTGCACAGCATTTCACAAATATGAGGAACATTGCACCAAAATTAAAAGTTAAAATGCAGGACATTGCACAAAATCTGAGGTAGACATGCAATCCTAAAAAATTAAATATAACAATAAATAGACAAACTAATTTTAATTTACACTCAGCAACATGTTAAAGCCTTTTGTGCATAAAGTCTTAAGGTGTCTGACAATGTCATCAAAATAAATAGACAAAAGAAAATGTTCAGTTTCAAAAATGTAATAAATAAACAACACAGCCATTGCTTTAAAGGTTATGGGCCAGAAAAATAAGTCTGTCCACAGTATCGGGCTTTAATGCTGCTCTGACAGGTCACGATGTTCCCTCCTGGGTCAAGTACTTTAATAAGCTGCTTGAATCCCTGATTTTCAACAGTGCTAATAGGTAGCATGTCTTTTGCGATGAAAAACGCAACTGCATGTGAATGTCTTTGTGTCTTTTCGTTTTTTTGTCATAAGGCACGGTGCTGGAAAACGCTGAAATGAGGGTTTGTTGCTGCTTGGGCTCAACACTCACTGGCCCGGTGCTTGTTGAGGGTCCGCTAGCACTCGTTTGGGACTGTAGTTTTTTTCCTTCTGCGTATTCTAGCGGGTGATACTGTTTTAAATGGTGGAATAAGTTAGTCGTGTTGCCCGTCTTGGTTGACACATGTTGTCGGCAAAGTTTGCAGTGCACGCCACTGTTTTTTATCAGACTCTAAGTAGCCAAAATACCTCCAAACAACTGAAGATGAGTGGCCTCTCTTGTCTACAATTCTTTCAGCATGCTTTGAGTGGGTAGGCTCGGTGTTATCCTCCGTCTCATCATCGCTCATTTTGGCTGTGTTGTTGTCCTTTCGCTCTCATGGGCTGTGCGAGCCGCTCTGGTCCTCGTCACCTTCTTCTTCGCTTGAATGTTGGTCGGGAACTAGCGTTCACGTCGCATTAGCGCCCCCCTTTCTCTGGTGTTCGGGTGGTGTAATTACAGTTTAAGTCTATCGACTTTTATCGAGCGTTTTTATTATTTATATTGACAAAATTATATTTCGATAATTATCGTTATCGTTTTATCGCCCAGGCCTAGTTGTTAGTATGACAAATCTGTTTTGCACAGATTCTTGTAAGCATAAGTGTGTTGTATGACTATATACATATAGATATATATAAATATATATTAAAGCTGGGATGATACACTTTTCTCCCAATTGATTAACACAATTTTTTAGGTGTTGATTCTATTTAAATTGCCATTCCATGATATTGCCAGTTTTTGTAATCTTTAGTTAGCTTTTTTAACACCAGTGAAAAAGATGAACAATGATGATGAACAATGATGATGCCTACAGACTATATCAGGAAAAATACACATCACATGTGAGTCTGTTTTTAGGATTTATTCAGCAATATATTTTAACCATCTGTTCATACTCTCTCTTCAAAAGACTGGACTGTATTTAAAAGTGGCTTATTAACACAGACTAAAATGAAGCACTTGCATTTGGAAAAAATCAATCTTTGAACCTAAAAATCGATTAAAAAACCGTCAAACCAAAAAAAAACGATACTTTCGTGAATCGATTTTTCTCCCACCCCTTATATGTATCTATCTATATCTATATATCTATATATTTATATATTAAAATGTCTCTGAACTTTTATTTATTTTTTTTCAAGTTGGTTGTTGCGTTATGAATTCATGAGTTTTTTTCCCTCTATTTTCTGATTTGTAACAAAATAATTTTGCCTTTTTCAAAGAAAGTTTTGCTGTATGTGTGGAGTCTGGTAGAGTACTGCTTTATGTATTTATTTTTCTGTTATATACTGGTTAATGTACACATGGTGAAAATGCTAATAAAATATATGATTAAAAGATAAATCTTCTCAATTTCCATCCCTAGTTTGAGTACTGATGGACACACATGTGCTCAAACATAAACAAATATCATCCAGACTCATGGAGCTTCGCTCAGGTACCTGGTTCTCCTGGTGCACCAAGAGTCCTCCAGGACGAAGAAGTCCACTCCGAGCTTCATCAGGTTCCTCTTCACCGTTTCTCCAGACATGCGGCTGTACATGGAGTACACCTGCTTCGTCCTCTCCCTGCACAACATCAGCACATCAGTCACATCTACAGAGCTACAGCTGCTGAATCAAACGAGAACATAAACGCAGAATTATAGAATTCATGACATGAGTCATGGCACAGGGACTTTATCTTTCATTAGCAGGTATAGCTGATTAATTAACGATAGAAAACATGAGTTTAGTGCCTTTTCTATGTTCATAGGTTTACCAAAGCAAAATATGAATGCTGAGGGAAACACTGGAAAATATAAAACAGAGTTTTCAGAGAAGAGTTACCAAAGGATTAACCAAGACCTGGAAACACAAATCAGAGCTGAACCAATGAATTCAATCTACAATAAAATCTGCTTTCACGGGGACCTGATACTGGACGTGCCTCCAGACTTTATTTTGTTTAAAAAGACTCTTTATTATGGACAGTTTTGACTGATATTATGTTTTTCGTTAGAGGGAACATTTTAGTTTATTTAGGAATTACAAAGATGCCGTTTTGGGTGATATTTTGTGTTTTTTCCTTTTATCTTTGCACCTCAGAATAAGAAGATTAAAGATTGCACCCGTAAACTAAGCATAATTGTTTATTTGAGTTTTGTTCAGGGGTATTTCTGTGTTTAATCAGTGCATTTTTCTTGTTTAATTTTTTTGGTGTTCACCCAACAATTAACTCTAGCCTTAAGAGTTTCCCCCTTGAGTTTGGTACGCGGTGGACAAACGAGGAAGTGGACAAACTGCCTACTGCGGTCGTGTTTTACTTTATTGTTAAGAGCTGGAAGATAATCAGGGGGATTCACACAGACAGGAGAGCCCCAAGAAGAAACTTCACGTTTAGAAACAAGACCAAAAAAACACGACCGTGACTCAGGAGATTTGTGGCCCTTAGACGCTTATAACGAGCAGACTTGGCAACGCTGCTTTTGTCTAATGCAGCAGATCAGAAGGCAGCTTCAGTGTCAGATCTGTCTATGGGAAAAGTAACATCGCACTGCATTAAAAAAAGGAACTACGTTTCATAACCAAATTTTTAGTAGTAGTGTGTTACTTTGCTTTTTACCGGAAAAAGTAGTTATGTTACTGTAACGCGTTACAAACAACCCCGCTGACGGCTTTTTCATTTTAAAAATGGGCCGTGGGCTGCATTTGGCCCCAAAGCCATGGTTTGGACACCTCTGGTCTACAGCTTTCCATAGATGTCCACTTCACACGTCTGAGTTCAGAGTTAAAAAAAAAAAAAAATCAGTGCCCATCAGTACAGCTCCTTCACCGTACCTCATGGATATTGTTGGGTTATGTACATTTTTTTCTATCTTTAAATATGTATATATATATATATATATATATATATATATATACATACACATATATATATATATATATATATAATATATATATACATTTTCTGATTGTTTTAAACCAGTTTACACAGTGAAACTCTCTGAATGTAAAAATGTACTTGGTAATAAATTAAATTCTGATTCTGAACAAGTTTTTTTTATCCACACATCAGCCCCACTGCCAAACAGGGACCATCCTCAGAGGGTCTTAATAAATCAGACAAAAGCTGCAGAGGTCTGACCTCAGTCCGGCGTCCTCGTAGTGCGGGTGGTTGACGATGGGCCGGCCCGTGGACAGCTTCACGCTGGCCATGGTGGGCATGGCCCCGGCGAACACCGAGCCTGCATCGAGCACAAACACAGAGTCAGAGGCAGAGCGCGGGCGTCCATGTGCAGGTGTGTTTGAGTGCACGTCTCACCTGCAGGGGTGTTCTCCTGGATCCACTCCAGTAGCTCCTCCTGCGGCAGGTTGCTGAACTCTCCGATGATCCCCCACTGAGCCTGCAGGTTGGCCACGCCCTGCACAGCCATGATGGCGAGGAGCACGATCACCGTAGCCTGGTGTTTTAACTTCTCCCCGACCCAACCAAACAGCTACGAGAGGGAGAGAGAACGTCATCAGAGGAGGAGCAGACTGACAGTGTTGGGAGTAACGACGTTAAACAGGTTTTTTTTCCAGTTACAGGTAATCTAATTAATGACTATTTCAAACATTATAACGCCACTACTGTTACAGACTGTGAAATGTGGCCCGTTACTTTGCACCTTTCTCAGGCAGCTGTTATCTGACCTGCCTCAATCAGTCAGACACAGGAGAGAACGAGTTGCCAGGTCTGCTTATTATAAGCAACTTTTGGCTTCGTTTTATTCTAACTTGCATGTGTATATTGGGAGTTGTGTGCTGCAGTTTTTTGGGCTTGTTCGAATAGTGCAGTTGATCATTTGGACTTGTTGTGCCCCCAAACCATCAATATAAACCCGATTCAGAAGTTATTAAAATTACTTTATCCCACAATAACACAAATTCAAATTTTATTGTAAAAATGTTTGCACCTAAAATAAATCCTTATAGCCAAGATTAAATTGATTTCTGATGTGGTTACTCCTGTTTTCACCATAATAAAGCTGCATAGGATTAAGATAAAACTTAGATAAGAACCTGACATGAATGTTTGGTTACAAAAATCAAGATTAGACTGTTTAGTAATAACAGAGTTATAAATAACAGCAGCCCCTCCCTTCACTTCTGTATAATGAAAAGGACATTCCACTTCCAAACAAAAGGATCTTTAAGAAGTAAATTAAGAGACAATAAAGAAGAAATATGACTTTGAAAATGAAATGTAATGTGTATAAAAATTAAAACACTCTTCATGCAGGTTTCTCTCTTTAAAATGCTTATTTCAATCACAAAATCTGGCAACACAGCTAGCTGCAGCAGCGGTGAGTCTGGAGCGTCTGTGGAGTTAAAACTGGAGTTTCCAGGATGGAAGTAAAAGAAGTAAAAGTCAAGAACACACATGTGAAGTGTCCATTATGTCCTAAAGCAAAGTGTTTGTCTGTTGTTAGTAAATCTAAAATCTAGAGACCAAAAACAGCGAGAACTCCGCTGATGATGTCAGAGCTGCTGCAGCAGGTAACAACAAGGAAGGACACAGAGACGGAGACACACAGTTCAAGAGGAAAAGAGTTTTCACATCAGTTACTTTACCTGGTAACTAATTACATTTATGAAGGAGTAATCTAGTTAGTAACTCAGTTACTTATTTGGGAGAGTACCTAGTAACTATAACTAATTACTTTTTTAAAGTAGTTTGCCCAACACTGCAGACTGACCTGTCGGGAGCAGACGAGCGAGGCCATGATGCACATGTGCGGCGTCAGGAAGAGCTTCAGGCGCATGATGAGGACGGCGAGGACGGCGAAGGCCACCAGCTGCAGGCTGTGGTAGACCATCTGCAGAGGGACAAGGGCACAGTCTGATCTGAGCTTTGAGCTGCAGGTGGAACTAAATGTGCATGACGCTGAAAACAGCTCCTGCCTGCTCGTTAAATAACCCTGATCTATGGAGCAGTTTGGAATAAAATTAATATCGGTGATATCAACCGCAGTTTAGCTCGACTAGTACTAAACTATGGTTGATATCACTGGTAATTTGGATTACATGTACTCAATTTAGGTCAACTAGTGCACGAACAGACTTTATTAGTCAAGAAAACTATTTAACTATTATTATCATTATTATTTATTATATTTATTTTGATAATATTTATTTATTTATTTGTTTCAGTGGAATGTTTAAGTGACTGAATAAGATTTTTTTGTTCTAATTTTGTCAACTCTTTTATCGTCTTTATATTTTTGTTGGCTTGTTAAACCTGTTTGTTTTATTGTCGATTAGTATTATTTCTTTTTGTTTCGTCACACATGGTTGAACACGTTTTACTTTGTGTTCTTACTGTAATCTCGACTGTTCTTTGCTTTTCCTTCTTATAGAAAGGTGAGCTCCTTTGCATTTGATGGCTTCTTGACCTCTCCTGACACATTTCTTTGTTTTCTGAGTATTTCCAGTTTGATCTTATGTGTCTTTTTATACTTTAAAAACTAATAAACAAATAAACAAATTTGTTGTGGTCCTGGAGAAACGCCTTCCCGTTCTGTTGATGCGTTGGCATTAACAGAATCACAATAAACTTGAATTTGAAAAAAGGGTTCCTAGTATTACCGGTAGAACGTAAAGGTAAATGTTCTTTATTTACAGAACCCTGAACATCGACCCTTTTGGTGAACCAAAGTGCTTTACAATAGGGAGTAAGTAAAAAGCAGAAAATAAAACAATAAAAAACAAAACAACAAAAGCACTAATGGCAATAATATACAATTATATAAAGTAAAAGTGTCAACACACTACTAGGTAATAAAGCCATCCTAAATAAATATGTTTAGTATGCCTTATATGGTAATAAAGGGGCGGGGAAAAGCAACTTTCAGGCTGCCCATTGGCTTTCAAAAATATTACAACCAATCAGGGAGCTTTCACCTCTGATATGATACTGATATCGCAGCTTTGAGTATTGGCTGTTGACGATATCGATCTGATATGATATCAGCAGGAATCAAACAGACTTTTATTTCTTATTCTGTAATATGGACTGTAAGAAAAGTCTTGATCAGGTGAGAGTACTCAAACAGAGAACAGTAGTCAGCAATAGTAGGTATGAGAAAAACTGACCTATTTGTTATTAACCAATGGGCTCAATAAATTTAACCTGAAAAATAAGAATATTGTACAATTAAATAAAATAAATGAAAAATAACTTAGAAAACCCTGAAAAGTAACTTCAATAAGCCCAATAAAAACAAAACCACACATTTTGAATTGCAAAATAACCACTGTGTTTAACCTGAACATAAGAATATTCTACAACTGAATTAAATTATTAAAGCAAACTCAAGACCAACCTTTTTAGTCAAGCTTTTAGCTGATTATAGTCATTACTGTTGCTTTTTACCTTTTTATTTATTTATTTCTAATCCTCCTAATCTGTGTTACTTCTACATTATAGTTCAGATTTATTCTTTAAACTTTTATTCTGTTTACTGCTTTTCTTTTTACCATCCTACTTTTAACTGCTTTTATCACACAGGTGGTTCTAAGTTATCTAATGTTACCTTATTATTTATTTAAATCTTATTATATTGATTAATCTATTTATTTACCTTTCTTTCCCTATGCATTTTTAATTTAATTTCTGGTAATTTTGAATAATAATTTCAGTTTTAGCTCCTGTGTTTCCTCGCTTTTAGTTAAAGATAGCATTTAGAATTTCCTTTTTATGTCTTTGTGTGTTTGTTTGATTTTTTGTGTGCGTTCTTTGTGGATTGTGAGGGTGGACAGGGTCTTTCTATTTTCATTTGTATGCAACTTTCTACTTTTTATGTAATTTATTGTTATTTTATTCCTTATGTTAAGCCCTTTGTGCCACAAGTTTATGTATGCATGCTAAACAAATAAAGTTTGATTGGTTGATTTAAATAAAAAATAAATTAGAATGGCCTGCTTGTATCAGAGATTTTAGATGCAGGCTGATATAATCTGATATTTGCTTTTCTGCACACCTCTCCTTTCCCTGTAACAAGTAAACATTAGAGAACACACAGTCAGAAACTACAATGATAATGATGATACTGAAATACATGATGATACAAGTTTTAAAGTTTGAAGCTTTCGTAAGAAGTAGAAGACAGGAACAGGAAGTCAAATGTGTAGGATGCCACCTGAGAAGCATCAGACAGGGTGGTGACATTTCCTCACTCCTAAATATTCCAGTCAAAACAGTGTCAACATGGAAGAGCAACGTGGAAGTGTTTGGGAACCACAGTCAACTGTTAGGCCAGTTAAACTAAGAACGGGGTCAGCGGATGCTGCCCATAGTGAAGAAGCCTGCAGACGAAACTTTCTGCTGGTCCTACAGACCTCCAAACTTCATGTGGCCTTCAGATTAGCTCAGAGAACAGTGCAGAGCTTCATGGATGGGTTTCCATGGCAGGCTTCAAAGCAGCTCACATCACCAAGTGACATGCAAAGCGTGGATGCAGTGGTGCAAAGCACGCCCGCCACTGGACTCTAGAGCAGTGGAGACAGCGTTCGCTGCTCTGGAGTGACCAATCACGCTTCTCTACAATCTGACAATCTGATGGAGGTTCGCCAGGTTTGGAACCATACTTGTGGGACTGCATTGTGCCATACTTGTGGTGCTTGTGGGGATTATGGTTTGGTGTGGGGGTGTTTTCAGGAGCTGGGCTTGGCCCTTAGTTCCAGTCAAAGGAACTCTGAATGCTTCAGCACACCAAGACATTTTGGACAATTCCATGCTCCAACTCTGTGGGAACAGTTTGGAGCTGGCCCCTTCCTCTTCCAACATGACTGTGCACCAGAGCACAAAGCAGGTCCATAAAGACATGGAGGACAGAGTCTGGTGTGGATCAACTTGACTGGCCTGCACAGAGTCCTGACCTCAACCCCATAGAACACCTTTGGGATGAATTAGAGCAGAGACTGAGAGCCAGGCCTTCTGGTCCAACATCAGTGTGTGAGCTCACAAATGCTCTTCTGGAAGAATGTTCAAAAATTCCCATAAACACTCCTAAACCTTGTGGACAGCCCTCCCAGAAGAGTTGAAGCTGTTATAGCTGCAAAGGGTGGACCCACGTCAGATTGAACCCTATGGATTAGGAATGGGATGGCACTTAAGTTCATATGAGAGTCGAGGCAGGTGAGTGTAATTAGTATTGTAGTGTAATTCAAACAGACCTTGTGGTTGCAGAGATTCACTCTTTTCTTTCTGAGTACATCATTTTGGAGCAGAAGGCTTAAAAAAGGGTTGACCAGGTTAAGTAAACTAAACTCACTCACCCTGCAGCCTCGTCGACATCCTCGGACACCTTGGCCCCGTCCCTCAGGACCCGGACTACATCCTGGAGAGTCTGAGGAGGACAGGTCAGATTACAGAGGAGCAGTCTATGAACAGCCTGCGTTTGCTGCTTCATCAAATCGACTGGCGTATTCTTAGCTGAGCGTGGGCAAACCTTAATGAGATTAGACGACACGAGGAGCAGCTCCTCAAGACTTATTTCTGTCTGATGATTTGCTTCTTTCATTTTTCATGTTTCTGGGGTAAGGATTTATTCCTCATCCTTCCACATTGAATATAAGAGCTGGCATTACATAAACACAAACCCTTTAATGCCTGAAAACACAAATTATAACCAGAAAATTCTAATTTTTGAAGCTGAAATTTTTATTTCATTTGATACATTAGGTGTTTTTGGCAACTGATAATCTATTTGAGGACATTTTTATCATTAATCTGATTGTATTCAGATGTTTTTTTTAAAGTAGTTTGTTGATCATATCAATGAGAAAGAGGTATCATAAAAGTATGTATCAAATATGATACAAAGGGTCGAAGAGATAATTAGTATTTTTTTAATGAAAACTCAACAATTACATTTTCAACTGTGTCTCTCTGTCAGTGTTCAGGCTCCTAATTTAATGAATAACAAATAAAAACAGAGAAATATGTGAACCCATTACAGTAAAGCTTCTACTTCTAGCAGCCAAAATTAAAAACCCAAAAACTGATATCAGTGAGTTCGGCTCTGCTGGTACTTAAGTCTGGTCACGAGTGCACGAGTAAACTTTACTAGAGAAGCAAGAAGAGTCACCAGAACTAACAGTAGACTGTTTTGTGTCTACTAGTATTACTACTAGACTTAAAAATGTTCACTAGTACGACTAATAAGCCTTGTATGCTAATAAGGGGGCGGGGAAAGCATATCCAGGCTTCCCATTGGCTTTAGAAAATATTAAACTGCAGAAAGATCTGCAGTTTAATCAGAAATGGACTCGATTTCTCCTTTAAAAGAGGAGAAAAGAACGTCACTTCAAGCTTTCTTATGGGAAATCAGGATTTTGCTCTCCTCCTGACCGGAGATCACTGCTGGGAAACCGAGACGCAGAAATGCTACGCTAACAACGCCGAGCTGTAGTCATGGTTACCCTACGATATCAAATCTGCCCTCCTCAGAAGTTTACCAGGAGAACTTGGTGGTTTTGTCTTTGACAGATTCATGTCACATGTGGCAGATGACACATCTGTGTGGTTTAATTTAATGTAAGATAAGACGATAGTCTAAGGACTGATGTACTCTAAGTTTAAGCTAACGGCTAACAACAGGGTCGAGCTGCTATGTCATACTGTGACTTGATGTGATTGGTCTGTGAAGAGTGTGACGAGCAGACTGATCGTCCAATCACCAGCTGCTCTGGTATTTTAAGGTGCTACCCTCTGAAAATCACAAAACAGTGAAATTAGATTAAAAATTAGATTAACACGATTAAAAAACATAGCACTCTAATTATGACTGTAATTAATTAATCTCAATTAACCTGATAATTTGGCACCCCTAGTTATAATGTTTTAAAAATTTACTAGATTACCTGTTACTAACTATTAGTAACACAAAATTGTCGACAAATGGGCACTTTTGCTTTGCTAGTAAGGTCTACTCACACACAAGTTTGCCAAAAACATTCACTTAGAAAACAGAACTTTTTAAATAATAATACGAGTAAACTCAAAATATCTCACGAGTAGTACTAGTAGCCTTTTTTTAGTCTACCACAAGTACTAGTAAGTCAAAAGACGCACAAATTGTACTAGTAGATCTAATACAAATGAAGTAGGAGGGATTATCAGTAAATGCAGCTCCCTGATTGGTTGTAATATTTTCAAAAGCCAATGGGGAGCCTGGATTTACTTTTCCCTGCCCTCTTATTAGCATATATGGCTTATTAGTAGTACTATTGACATTTTTAAGTCAACTAGTAGCACTAGTGACAGTTTTGCTTCACTAACAAAAGTCTACTTAAGCAGTAGTTGACCAAAATTGAGTCCATGTTCTCCAAACTATCGCTGATATCAAACAGATTTCCATAAAGACCTGGATGAAAACTCACCTTCCAGGCGATGAGTGAAACCACCAGGACGTTGACGGGCAGCAGTAAAGTTTTCAGGTATCTCACAGGAGTCTGGAGGAGGGAAGGACACACGAGTTAACCCGACTTAATTTCTTATTTATTGAATATTTCTTTTTTTAAATTTAATCCCAGCTTCTTTTACTCGTTGGGCTCATCCTTAATCGATCTTTCCTTCATCAGCCATCTTTCTTTTTTATTTTACTAATGCACTCGTTTGTTTTCCATCCCTTACTCATGTGTTTTTTAGCGTCATTTATCTCCACTGATGTGATGTTGTCTTCTTTTTGTGTGTAACCCTCATTTATATGTCTCACTTGATTCCTTTTGAAATGCACATCTTCTCTGATCATAATTTGTTAACACGACCCTCGTCTGTGCATCAGTCTACCTGCAGACCTGAGGGCAGCACCTATTGTTCATATTTTTAAAAGCAAACTCAAGAAATAGTAATAACTGTAATCAGCTAAAAGCTAGACTAAAAAAGTAGGTCTTATTACCTCTTTATATATTTTTAACCCTCTTAATCTGTTTAATTTCTATATTTCAGTTCAGATTTATCATTTGGAATTTTATTCTCTGTGTACTGTTTTTCTTTTTACCAGATCATTTATTTAAATTTTTATCATATTAACTTTTGTACTTATTTAACTTCCCTTCCCTATCCTATTTTTCATCTAATTTCTTTAATTTTTAATCATAATTCAAGTTTTAGCTCCTGTGTTTCTGCACTTTTAATCAAAGATAGTGTTTCCTTAGTCTTCAGTTTTCTGTTCAAAATTTCCTTTTTATGTTTTTGTGTGTTTCATTAATTTAGTGTGTTGTATGTGAATTGTGAAGGTGGGTGGAATCTTTTATTTTGTACGCAATTTTCCACTTTTATGTCATTTATTGTTATTTTATTTATGTATAGCACTTTGTGATACAATTTTTTGTATGCAAAGTGCTAAACAAAAAAAGTTTGCTTGCTTGATTGATAATGTATCACTGGTTTTAGTCATTATCTTATTGTTTTTATTGTTATTATTGTTTAATTTATTGTTTTTCTCCTAATTGTCTGACATTATAATCCTGTACTCACCTTCATTTCTTTCGTCTGCTTTATTCTTCTGTTGATATTAACATTCTTTGTTCAGATTCCTGCTGTTGAAATCTGGTTTTTTGCCCTTTTGTTTGAATTCTGACTGGATTGTTAATATTCATTTTGTTACTTTTTGCCCTTTGCAGGTTGTAAACATCTGTTTTTAAAGGTTTTGTATAAAGAAATCTTTTATTGGATTATTACAGCCTCTCCTCTGGAGTTACTTCAGCACACTGCTGCTCTCTGCTGGAGTTTACTCCTCTCATTACAGAGAGGAAAGTTCAGCTGTGCATGACAGCCTTTTGTACTCAAAACAACAAGAATTATAAAACTCAATGTGCACGTCCCGAACAATAAACATCCCAAACAGATCTGCTGTTATTTACAGTTATTGTAGTTTTGTTTTTACATTAAGTGGAGTGTTTTCTTAGAAGTAAAACTACAGCTGAAATATGGACTACAGTGTTTGAAAGCTTTAAATTGAATTTAAATTGTTAATTTGCACTGCAAAGTTTGAGGGACTCTTCCTCACAACATATTAAAGAAAAGTGGGAAAAAGAGATAAAAGAACAAATAACAGAAGAGAAACGGTCTCTTATGTGTAAATCTAAACGTAACAGCCAATGGCTCCAGAGTTTGGAGAGAGTTTAACTGGAAAAATAATGTCAGAATTATTTTTATAAATCCAAAGATTAGGAAGGAACAGCCACACACACATTCTGGTACACATATGATTAAAAACATGTGAAAACATAAATAACAACAAACAGCCAACAAAAACATAAACAAACTCTCAGACTAACTGTCGAACTAATAATTTAACAGACAAGGCAACAAACTAACAATCCCACTAACTTACACACAAACTAATAAATTCAAAATACAAATTTTCTCACAAATAGTCGAACAAACTAACAATCTCACAGACTAACAAACTAACCAACTCAAAAACAAACTTAATAACTAACAATATGACAAACAAAATATCTCACAAACTAACAAACAATCTGACAAACCAGCAGTCTCTCAAACTAACGATGTAACTTTTAACCCAACAAACAAACAATCTGACAATTAATTTAACAATCTCACAAATTTACAAACTTACCAACTCAAAAAATAAACTTTCTAACATATAACCTAACAAATAAACTAACAATCTGACAAACAATTAATCTAACAATCTCAAAAACTTACAATTATCCAACTAAAAAAAAACAACAACTTTCTAAACAAATAACAATCTAACAATCTAACAATCATCTAAGAATCTCACAAACAGGACAAACTAATCAACTCAAAAGTTAAACTTTATAACTAACAATCTTACAAACAAACAAAATATCTAACAAACTAACAAACCAACTGACAAACCAGGAATCTCTCAAATAAACTAACTTTTAATCCAACAAACAATCAAACAATTAATTTAACAATCTCACAAATTTACAGACAAACTAACCAACTCAAAAAATAAACTTTCTAACATATAACCTAACAAATAAACTAACAATCTGACAAACAATTAATCTAACAATCTCAAAAACTTACAATTATCCAACTAAAAAAAAACAACAACTTTCTAAACAAATAACAATCTAACAATCATCTAAGAATCTCACAAACAGGACAAACTAATCAACTCAAAAGTTAAACTTTATAACTAACAATCTGACAAACAAACAAAATATCTAACAAACTAACAAACCAATGGACAAACCAGGAATCGCTAAAATAAACTAACTTTTAATCCAACAATCTGACAAACAATCTAACAATCTCAAAAACTTATGAACTAACCAACTCAAAAACAAACTTTCTAACAAATAACACAACAAAATATCTCACAAACAATCTGGCAAACAAATCATCACTATTTCAAACTTACTTTCTAACTAATCATCTGACAAACAAACAAACAGTCTCACAAACTTACAAATCAATCAAAACAATCGAAGATACTGTACAAATAATTGACTAACAAACAATCTAACAATCTCAAGAACTTACAAATTAACCAACTCAAAAATCAAACTTTCTAACAAATAACATAACAAACAGAATATGTCACAAACAAACAATCTGGCAAACAAATCAGTAATATCTCAAACTAACTAACTAATAATCTGACAAACAAACAGTCTCACAATCTCAAAAACTAAAACATTAACCAACTCAAAAACAAAATTCTAACAAATAACATAAACAAAATATCTCACAAACAATCTGACAAACAAATCATCACCATTTCAAACTTACTATCTAACTAATCATCTGACAAACAAACAATCTGACAAACTTACGAACAGTCTCACAAACTTACAAATCAACGAAATCCATCTAACAAACAATCACACAAACTATCTGTCTAATAACCGAACAAACAAACTTATAAACATCTCACAGACAAACAAACAAACAAACAAACAGGTCCACACAGAGACCTGAATTTGTCTCTGTGGCCCCCAATCAGCACCATGACAAACATGTTGGTGGAAAAGGAAACTATGAGCCGATTATTCTTCCTGAAACGTTGCTCCTTTCCAAAACACAGACGTCCACAGTGACGACGGTCCTCACCTCGACCTCGATGAAGTCAAACTCAGCAGCACACGTGTACATCAGGGTGTGGAAGTCCTTGTAGCTCGTGAACTTGGACTTGATCAGAGCGCTGATGTGAGCCTGGAGACACGAGAGACACAAGAAACGATTCACTGTTGTAACATGTTCATCTGCGAGACATTCAGAAATGCAAACTGCTGCAAATTTAGAAAATAGTTGACACAACAGATCCTGGATCAGTCAGGAGTGCAGCTTTGGTGATCACATGATCACGTTGTCTGAAATTGTGATTTCGGTTTAATTCTCCCTAAAAGTGAAAATAAGAGAAAACAAAGCTGGACTGACTTACATCATCAGAGGCACAGAGGAGCGTGGACAGAAGGAACTTCAGCAGAACTGTGGAGCCAATCCAAGCCAGACCCTGCATGACCTGAGGAGGAGGAGGAGGAGGAGGAGGAGGAGGAGGGTCAGGAAAACCAACAAAGACAAAGATAAAAACACAGCTGTGGTCAGAACCTGAGGCTGAAGACACACGTGGCTGTTTTGGTTCGGAACAAAGAGAGTGAGAGTGAAGCCAGGATGGAAAAGAGTGTCTGTAAGACTCAGTCAGAACAATCTCTCAAACTAACAACCTAACTTTTAACCCAACAAACAAACTAACAATCTGACAAACAAACAATCTCACAAACTTACAAACTAACCACCTCAAACAAACTTTCTAACATATAATCTAACAAACAAAGTATGTCACAAACTAACAAACAAACAATCCAACAAACAAGTCAGCAATCTCACAAACTCGCTGACAAACTAACAAACTTAAAAAACAAACTTTATAACAAACAATCTGACAAACCAGCAATCGCTCCAAGTAACTTTCTAACGTTTAATCCAACAATCAAATTAACAATCTGACAAACAATCTAAAAATCTCAAAAACTTATGGACAAACTATTCAACTCAAAAATTAAACTTTCTAACAATCTGACAAACTAGTAATCTCTCAAAGAAACTAACTTTTAATTCAATAAACAAACTCACAAACAATCTAACAAAACTTTCTAACAAATAATCTAACAAACAAAGTATTTAAAAAACAAACAAACAATCTGACAAACAACTCAGCAATCTCAAAAACTTACAAACTAACCAACTCAACTCTAAAATAGAATATAAGTAGAAAGCTCTTTATTGTCATCATACACAGTGTACAACAAAATTTGGAAGACAACTCTGATGGTGCGACAGAAATAAGGTATAAAATAAAATAACAATAAAAAAAGTAAGTTACGTAAAATACTTACAAGGGAGCATTAAGAATGTAAAAGTGTGCAAGAGTACAAAAACAAAAAAAACTTTCTAAACAAATAACATAAACTAACAATCTGACAAACAATTTGAGAATCTCACAAACTTACAAACAAGCTAGCCAACTCAAAAATTAAACTTACTAACAATCTGACAAACCAGTAATCTTTCAAAGAAACCAACTTTTAATCCAACAAACAATCTGACAAACAAACAATCTAACAATCTCTCAAATTTACAGACAAACGAACAATAAGACTATCTCAAAACTTATGAACTAACAACTCAAAGAAACAAACTTTCTAACAGATAATCAAAGTATCTCACAATCTCACAAACTAACAAACAAACAATCTGACAAACAAGTCAGCAATCTTACAAACTTGCAGACAAACTAATCAACTTAAAAAACAAAGTTTCTAAACAAATAATCTTACAAACAAACAATATAACAATCTCAAAAACTTACAAATTAACCAACTCAAAAACAAACTTTCTAAAAAAATAACAAACTAACAATCTCACAAACTTAAGGACAAGCTAGTCAACTCAAAAACTTAACTTTCTGACAATCTGACAAACAAATAAAATATTTAACAAACTAACAAACAATCTGACAAACAAACAAAAGATCTAACAAACTAACAATCTGACAAACCAGAAATCTCTCAGAGAAACTAACTTTTAATCCAACAAACTAACAGTCCCACAAGCTTACAAATCAACTAAAACAATCTAACAAACAATCACACAAACTATCTGTCGAACTAATAACCTAACGAACAAAATTACAAACATCTCACATAAAAAACAAAAAGAATTTGTCTCTGTGGTCCCAAATCAGCATCATGACCAACATTTTGAGGGTCAGGAGAACCGACAAAGACAAAAATAAAAGACACACGTGGCTGTTTTAGTTTGGAACATAGATGGAAAAGTGGCTGTACGACTCTGTCAGAACAAAACTAAGGGCTGGGAAATATGTCAGTTACACCGATTTATTCTAATTATTTTCTGAAGCACATTTAAAGATAAAAATCTAAAGTTTTATCTCAACTTGCAATGTTTGAAAATACAGGGTGTCCATAAAGTCTCTTTACAGTTTATAAAAATTATTATAAAGGCAGTAGATATCTTCAACAGATTTGTTTTATTTTAATCAGTGTTTATTAAAGTGACCATGTCCTTTAGGATTTAGAAAACATACGGTGAATAAGGTCTAAAGAAGTCAAATGTACGTGTGTTGACAGAATGCATATATTATAATTTATATTTTGAACCTTCTATGTATTTTATTTTATGACTTTCTAGAAAGAATGAAGAAAACTTAAAGAGTTTTTTTTCCTTACAGGCAGGAAACTAACACGAACAACCCTCTGTTCAGACTGAGGAAAAGGTTAAACAGCGATATACAGTATATATATCTATATATATCTATATATATATATATATATATATATATATATATATATATATAACTTTTTTGAAAGATAGAATTAAAAGAAAAAGAAGTGATTCACCCAGAGGATGATGCCAGGTTTGAAGATTCGGGTGAATCGATCCCTCAGTGCAATGATCGCCTACAAATAAAAAATAAATCATGACAGCAGGTTAGTGACCAAGCAAAACAGCAATACTATACTTGAAACATTAGTATTTTAAAATGTTATTTATATTATCAGCAAAGGATCAAATAAGAAAAAAAACAACAACAACCTGGATAATCTGCAAAACTGCAAACACTACCCTCAATAATTCAGCAGGATGATAATCAGCTGACCTCAAGTTTATTACAACATATGAAAATTAAAATTCCTACATGACTTCCTGGACAAGGCCCTATATAATTATTATATTTATCTATTCATGGTTAATTTTGTATTTTCTGGTTCTATTTTGAAAATGATAAAAGCTCATAAATAAAAAGTTTCAAAAAAATGAACTGTACATTTTTATGCTACGGCCGCACCGGACACGAATTCGCAAAGAAGTGCGTCGAGATTACATACAAAGTCAATGCAAAGACTCGTTTGGATGCAGATTCACCCCGGGCGGCTCATTGGACGTGTTGGGCGTGGTGCGGCGAGGTGCAGTGCGGCGTGGCGCATATGGAGCGTCCGGCGCATTTGGGGCGTCAAACGCCTCTACGTTCCAGTCGAAAATATTAAACTTTCGACGCAAATTCGCGTGACAGCGATGACATTCCCCCCCAACGTCATTGATTTGATGACATGTGACGCTCTGGCCACCTGCTTCGGCTCAAACCCCGCCGTAAGATGGAGGAGAGGTTGATCTGCGCTGTTTGCCATCATCCGGAGCTATACAATTCGACGTTTGTCCTCTACAGAGACCGGAACAAAAAGGAGCAGGCTTGGGTGAAAGTCTCTGAGGAGACAGGTTTTGAAGGTAAGTTCTGTAAATATTCTTTTCCAGCTGGATTTGCCTGCACAGGTCATCACTGAGTCCAACTGGCTCTGGCTCTCTACTCCGCCTGCGCAGTGACGCGCGTCGCCCCTCAGCTTGTCAAAATGGTCCAGCGTCCAGCCTCGGGCGTTACGCGCGGCGCGTCACAGGCACTACGTACGTTGAAATACGCCAATTTGCGTCCGTTGTGGCCGTAGCATTAGTCTGTATAACTTCATCTCATTTTAGTAAGAGTAAATTTGACTGATGACATTGTAACTCTTTAATTATTAATTTTACATTCAAAGTATTTGCTTAAAAAAAAGAAGAATTCCAACAACTTAGTGACACATTTAGCTTCAAAACTCTAAAATTCAAAATTAAGTAAAGGTGGTAATGGGATCATAACAAAGTTATAATTCTTTCCACCTTAAATCAAATTTTCTTGTGCACCACTGCAACACATTTTGTCATTTTGCTCTTCCATATATCAGAGTAACTGAAACTGCAGATAAACTCCTTCAGGCTCACTGAAGAGCTTAAATGACATGTTTCTGCTCTTTTGACATGTTGAGTTTGAGTTTGAGGGCATTTTAAAGATTTAATTTATAGATTTTTGATAATTGGGTCACTAGAAGGTTTATTGCTGTGCTTTTAAAACAGGACCCAAAGTCTTTCAATATCACACAGAGGTTAAAAATTCTGGTATCATAACAAATATTTAACCTGTTCAGCAGCAAAGTCCCTGATTTCAGGAGTGCTTCATGCTCTCCAACAAAAACGTAAGAAAAAGTGAACTGTTCATGTAGAAATATAGTCATACTGCACATCAGATTAAACAGGAAATTTTCAGCTACACAACCATATAAGCCATTTTTACACACACCAAACACAACATCAACACCAAGCAAATGAATGATCAAATATCCAGATCTGTTTCACTTTGATTCAAACTTGAGTTGATTTGTATGGATTTATTTGAATTGGGAAATGTAGAGAGTTCTGCTTGAATTTTTACAAAAAGAAACAACACAGATAAGCAGAAGAAGATAAAAAGTGGTGGTAATTGGGTGTAATGAACACCAAAATTGACATAAAAGTGAAATCTGAAGTTTGGTATATCAGAAATGTCAAATGGGACTAATGGAGCCAAACTGTGCCAAGATTGGGCCTGACCACTCTGTAGTAAAACCTCCCTAACTTTGCTCTGCATCACTTTATCAGACTCAAACTTGGCAGAAGTAATGTTCACATATTTTCACATTCATTCATTGAGTTCTAAAGCTGCAGCTGCATCATTCCAAAGAGATATTCACTATAAAAACTTGTCTTTTTTAGGCGAGGATGAAGTGTTCAGATGATTCTGACTTCTATCTTCATTTACTTTCCCAGTAACACATATACTGACAATTCACATCTGGACAGATCTCTCAAGTGTTACTTCATTATGACACCAGAATAATTCAAACAGACCTTGTGGTTGCAGAGATTCACTCTTTTCTTTATGAGGATGTTATTTTCAGTGTTGGGCGCGTTACTTTAAAAAACTAATTAGTTATAGTTACTGTTTACTTTCCCCAAAAAATAACTGAATTACTCCTTCATAAATGTAATAAGTTACCAGGTAAAGTAACTGATGTGTTACTTTTCTGAAAACTCTTTTCCTCTTGAACTGTGTGTCTCCGTCTCTGTGTCCTTCCTTGTTGTTACCTGCTGCAGCAGCTCTGACATCATCAGTGGAGTTCTCGCTGTTTTTGGTCTCTAGATTTTAGATTTACTAACAACAGACAAATACTTTGCTTTAGGACATAATGGACACTTCACATGTGTGTTCTTGACTTTTACTTCTTTTACTTCCATCCTGAAAACTCCAGTTTTAACTCCACAGACGCTCCAGACTCACCGCTGCTGCAGCTAGCAGTGTTGCCAGATTTTGTGATTGAAATAAGCATTTTTAAAGAGAGAAACCTGCATGAAGAGTGTTTTAATTTTTATCCACTTTACTTGTCAATTTCAAAGTTGAATTTCTTCTTTTTTATCTCCTAATTTACTTATTAAACATCCTTTAGTTTGGAGGTGGAACATCCTTTTCTTTATACAGAAGTGAAGGGAGGGGCTGCTGTTATTTATAACTCTGTTATTGCTAAACAGTCTAATCTTGATTTTTGTAACAAAACAGACATGTCAGGGTTTTATCTAAGTTTTATCTTAATCCTCTACAGCTTTATGATGGTGGAAACAGTAGTAACCACATTAGAAATAAATTTAATTCCATCTTTTCGGATTTATTTTAGGTGCAAACATTTTTACAATAAAATTTGAATTTGTGTTATTGTGGGATAAAGTAAGTTTAATAACTTCTGAATTGGGTTTATATTGATGGTTTGAGGGCACAACAAGCCCAAATGAGAAACTGCACTATTCGAACAAGCCCAAAAAACTGCAGCACACAACTCCCAATATACACATGCACGAAAAAAAAGAAGAAGCCAAAAGTTGCTTATAATAAGCTGACCTGGCAACTCTGGCATCGATTTTTCTCGTCTGTCTGTTAGCGGTGTAGCTCCTGTCTGAGTCTGGCTGAGTGAGGCAGGTCAGATATCAGCTGATAGCGCCACATTTCACTGTCGGTAACAGTATTATAACATTTTGAATAGTATTTAATGAGATTACCGTTACTGGGAAAAATAATGGCATTTGTAACACCGTTATTTCAAACGCTGTTACTCCGACACTGGTCATTTTTGAGCAGAAGTCTTAAAAAGGGGCTGAACAGGTTGGACAACATGCTCACTGTGATTCATAAAAACTCAACACTGTGAGCTGGGGTTGAACTCACCCAGATGGAGAGGAGCGAGGAGGCGTAGAAGGACGTGAGCAGCATGGAGTTTCCAAACATCAGGATGAAGCAGGCGCCCAGAGTGACCTGTGAGGTGACAAACAGGAAGAACAGAAGCTGAACAAACCGGTAACTTCAGGCTGTGAAGTTTCATCTAAAACAACAGGACTGGACAAAACATGGTGAGTCTCTCTGGAGCAGGAGGTCAGCACAGTCACAAAAACATGTCTGGAGCGACACAGACTGTAATGGAGGAGTAGCGTGAGCGGACCATGATGAAATATTGGGGAAACTAATGAGTTTTTGGACGATTAATGCAGTTTTAGGAGCGGTGCTATACATGCCCCGTGTGCTATCATTATACAGATGTCCGCCGCTCGATTTTGGATCTAAATATCTCCTGAAGCACTGTTTAGATCAGGAAAGCCTTCTGGGTGAGTATATTGTTGTTCTTCATTCTATAAACAATGTGAAAGCTGCAGAAACCAAACTTTTCCTTTACTTTATACTTTATTTGAGAACACAAAATTTAATTTTTAAGAACTCTGACTTTTTCTGAAGATTCTGATTACTTTCCGTCATAAAAAAGTTTGATCCTTAAAAAGATAATTATAATATTCAAGGGGGCCTGATGGAAAATTTTGAAGGGCCTGATGTGGCTATGCATGTTTATAATTAATACATTAAAACATATTTTTACAGTTTAAAAACACCCTCGTAAACACAGATCCTTGAGGAGAAAGCAGAGCGTGATGAATTTAAGAGCTCAGGAAAAGCTGCACTGTACCATGTGAGTGACCAGGATGGACTGCATCTTGGCGGCGCCCAGGTATCCCAGGATGTACGACGCAAACAGAGACGCCACCTGGAAAAAAAGAGAAGCTGGATCTCAGCGACGCACTCAAGCAGGGTTCACACTCTTCCAGAAACCTTTTTCCAGGACTTTTCCAGGACTCCCCTCCCCAAACACACACACACACACACTGGAGGTAAGGAAAAATATCACTACAGCAATATAGTGCGATATTTTTTTTGTGATCAAATTTTTATAAATTTTCTTGAACGAGACCAACACCCACCCTACCCACCCAGGTGAAAAAATTATGGTGATAATAATAATAATAATAATAATAATAACAATAATAATAATAATAATAATAATAATAACAATGAAAATAATAAAATAAAATACAATAAATAATACAATAAAATAGAATAAATTAAAAAATAAATAAATAATAAAATAAAATAAAAATAAAAAGAATTACAATTAGATGCAATGCCATCGGGATCATGCATTCCCCCATAAAATACGCCGATCCCCTTCTGCCCAGTACAGCTAGAAAGCCATTTATGTACTTATATACATATCATACACCGTAGCTGTATATTTAAAAATACAGCATGTGAAGACATCGTGGTTGAAGGGAGAAAATCAAATCAGAAGATCCTTTAGTGACTCCAGTGACCCGTGCTCCCCAGTTATGCAATCAGATACTTCTGACTGGATTTTTACTTTCAGTTTTGTGTAATATTGTGTGATTTACATCAACACCAGCTCTAGTTTTTTTTTACTTGACTGAAGGATATCACAATATAATGATATCGTGATATATCGTGATATCATCGTATCGTGATATTATCGTATCGTGACTTAAGTATCATGTTACATATCGCATCGTGAGGTTCTTGCCAATACTCACCTCTAACACACACACACACACACACACACACACACACACACACACACACACACACATATTGAATTATCCTTTTCTACAGTGGTGCCTTACATTTTGTACATTTACTCAGATGATATTGTTTATGTTGGTGTGGGAAATTCTCACATTATTCTAACCTTCCCAAGAGTAAGATTAAAGTTTCATGACATATATCTCTAGCTCGCTCCACCGTAACATATCAAACTTAAATTTTATGTATTTCTTACTTCGGGCAAAAGAGACTAAGCCTGGGCAAAAAAATCCATAAGATTTAAAAATCGAGTTGGCAAGTCAAATCGATTTGTTTTTCCTGAAAGTCGAGTTTAACGATTGTTTTTTTATTCAACCCGTTCATTTCACATTCGCACTTTGAGGCACTTTTCTCATTACTTTGTATACTTTTACATTTTTTACAACAGGAGTTGAGTTTTCTATCAAGATTTTTATTTTTTACAACAAGCTTATCTCAGGCATTTTGTTATCTTCATGGTTAATTCAAACAAGTGTATAAAACTACAGTGCACAGGCACTTTGTGTCGATTTCTCTGTTGATTTTTTGACCTGGAAGCACTTTAAATGTATATTTTAAGTATAAATAAAAGTATATTTTATAAATAAATTTACATTGAGTAATTGTTTCATTTTAAATGGGGCGGGGGCATCGAATCGATTCGTAAATTTAGGGGTTTTTTTTTAAATCAAAGATTTTTTTTGGGTGGGCATCGCCTAGCTCTATAGGAGAGTCTGGTTTTATGCAGTTTCCTATTACTATAATGTATGATTTATACTAAACATGCAACGATTTCCTTAATGACTAGAGTAGATGATGAGCTGAAGTGTATATCTCAATTGAGTTTTAAAAAAAAAGGTAAATAATAAGGGATTGTAATTTAAAATGCCTTAAGTATGCAATGATTACGAGGAATACTTCAGAGTTAAACTTGTTACGTTGTGATTTTGCTTGTGTTGTAGATATTCTGGGTAATTTCATGGATTGAACAGGAAAGGCAAAAATAAGCCTCGACTTCACATTGTTCCTATTTTGGCTACTGAGTTTGTTATTTTTTTATTTCTTCTTTTTGAGAAAATGCTGAGCTTTGTTTATGTTTATATGTTCTTTTTTTTGTCAGTTAATGCACACGATTTAAAGGAGACATATCATGCTTGTTTCTCCTTTTCACTATGCCAGACTAGGATGCCTGTAAAGCATTTCTGCCCTCAGTACAAGTCATTTAGTTCCTTCATTGCCCCACAATAGCGTTCTCAAAATCCTCATTTTAGGCCATTATGAAGCTCTCGTTGAAACACTCTGTCTCAAGGCTGACCTACAGTTACCTCGCAACGTCACAGCCCTTTGTGGTCTGATTGGTCAGTTCTATCGGGGGTAGAGCCAGCCTGTCCTTCTTCTTCTACTGTATTTTCCGGCAGGCTCAAAGCAGTGACCACGTATTGAGTCCCCCTACAGGCCAGAGCTGGTAATGAGTGAATGTCAGCTAGGGAGCTATATACCCCTGCTGGTGGATGTGTTCCTCATGACGGTTTTGTGGCTAATGGACATCACAGAGGAGGAAGTGTTTTATCAGATTACTCCAATAAAAAGAAAGGTACCTCGTGTCGCCACGACGATTTAAATCTCGCGGACATCTCGCAATGACCTATTTTCAGAGGCATCAAATCTCGTTCTAGGATATCAGAAAAAATACAATATCTCATTTTTTGAAAATTAAGGGGGTGTAAGGTCTTGTTTTCAAATTTATTATATTATATGTAAGTATTAAATCATGCATCAGCATGATATGTCTCCTTTAAGTTCTGTGCTGTAAATTGTAAACAAAATAAAACATCAATTCATTCTTTCAACTAACAACAGTGTTTTTAACACAACAGCTATGAATTCAATCCCAAAATGCATCATAATAATTTTACTAACCATAAGCTGCTGACTGATTGATATCTTTGTTTGGATCATGTAAATGAAAACTTCAAAACTGTAAAAATACAAAATAAGTGATCATTTTCTGATCCTGTCACCTTAAATCTGACTGCACGTCCTCACTGAAATCATAACGCTGTCTTAAATTCACCACTAAGTTTGAAACATGTACAGTAAAGAAACAATTCATCACCCATACAGAATAAAACTGTAATAAAGCTTCACTGGTAAATTTAATCCAGCGTGAGGACGAGCGGCGTGGGCGGCCATGTTCTGCCTCTGGACGTGTTGTGAATGAGGTGAGTGGGTTCAATTATCAGCTTAGAAACATAAAACAAAGAAATAAAAGCTGCTGAATAAATAAAAAAGAGAGCAGCAGTGCCCTGAGGGGGCTGGCAGCAGAGTGGGATGAATGTTTCTGACAGAGAAATAACAAAAACTGCATACAGATGATTTTTGAAGAGTGTGTCTTCAGCCTGTTCTGTTGTGAAGAGCTTTAAGATAACACTGAGCTGGAGCTTTACGAATAAAGACTGATGAAAATTATTTTAAACAAACATCCAGGGTTAAGAAATGACAGCAATGCTAGATTAAAAAAGTGCAGTTCATAACCAGTGTTACCTAAAGTAGGGATGTAACAGTCACCGGTAAAATGGTAAACCACAGTAAAATTTCCCATGGTAATCATTACAGCGTACTATAAAACTTACCGTTAAACCGTGTTTGATCACCACACTGTGTCAAAAATGTACAGTGATGCTGCTCTTTGACTGGAAAAGCCTGAACTATGAGTCTGTTCCTCGATGAATGATGAAGCAGCCTCACGAAAGGCATGCATGAGCAGTTTGCAATGTTTGATTTTCCTCTGGAAACTGACTCTTCAATCTGGTTACATTTTGGATTTTACAATGTTGCTGAGGGGAAACTGATAGATGACAGTCACCCTGTTTAAACATGAAGCTGCAGCAAAAGAAAAAGATGTGCACGGTCAAAACTGCTGTAACTCCTCGAGTAAACGAGCTGAGAGAGATAAGATTCAATGAGCCATACCTGAGAGAATTACAGGTGGTTTATCAGTATTCTCTGCCTAAATAATGTATGAATCTTGTAAATAATAGCATTAGTATAATTCTGGAGTGAGTTCTTGCCGTTCTTTGCTGTGTTTGCCGTATTTTAAAACTGATAGTCTTTTTCCATCCAGTGGCGATTGCTCTAAGACTGCAATGGAAGCTCAGCTTCACCTAAAATGTCCCTAAAAGTGTTGATATGTCCTGCTGTGTGTACATTTCATTGACTAAATTTGCTCTAGAATACCTTCATCTTTTGTTCAGAATCAGCTACTTATCACAGGTAACTGGAGCGACTTCCTTCTCATTCATCCCTGCAGCGTCTCAGCGCTTTAACACAGTCGGACGCTGAGCGTCTTCTGACTTCGATGGGGAAGCGTAGAGTGGGTTGTTCCACTGTGGAAACTGGACGGTCATTGGATAAATGCTGGGCTTTGTCCCGCCCATCGGACGCTCAGCGTCTCTGGGGGTCTATGAGGCAGTGGGCTGGCCTGGACGCTCAGCTTCTGCGTGATGATTGGATGATCTGTCTGAGGCCGAATCCCTTTTTGATTGACAGTGAAATGAGCCAATCAGCGATCTTGAAGTATAACCCTCCACCGGAGCATCTTCTAAGTTTTACATTCAGTTGTTCTGGAGAGGAGCTTCTCCTGTTTAAAGAGGCTCAAGTCTTACACCCCCAACACAATGGGCCAAGGCCGTTTAAGCAGTCTAGCTCTGCTGGTCATTGAAAGAACACTGGTAACATCCCTGGAAAAGACACCTGGTTGGTACAACAGGGTTACAGATCATTTTCTTGAAAAGGAACGGAGGGTAGAATTTACATTTAAATAAATAAATTTATGATGTAGGCCGGAAAAAAAAAAGAGCTTCCCTTCCTTGACTGTCCAGCAGCCACCACTGTTTCCATCATAGTTCATGTTTTATGGATTCAATCAATTGTAATTTGTAAATATTAAAGAAGGAGATGTGGAGGAGATCTGCCATGGAAAGAGGAGACCAGAGGAGAGTCATGAAGGGGGCTAACTGCTTCATGGGCAATCATTAGTAAAACAAAAAATAAATAAATAAATAAAAAGTCCTGGACATGGTCTAATAAACCGAGCTGTAACATGGACACTAATGCTGCAGGCAAACTAAAATGCTTGTTTGTAAAATATTTTTGGCCGTCTAAAGACTTTGAACATGTTCATGAACAATTGTTTATGAAGAGAAACCTGTTTAAAGTTCAAATCATTTTTTCTTCTCTTGTAATTACACATTGTTTAAGCATTTATTACATAATAATGGAAAATACTTGACAGAATTGTTAACTTTTATTTTTTTATTTAAAAAAATGTAAACCAATTTTCTTATAGAACATCCTATAAGCATCCAATAAATCCTTGGTCTCTCAGTCCGCTCGAGGAGTTACAGCAGTTTTAATCAAGCACATTTTTGTCTTTCACTTCAGCTTGGTGTTTTAGACAGGCTGACTGTCGTCAAAAAAGACAAAAGAACTGTTAAAATTATAATACGAAAGGAGTTAAATGATTTTAAGACTGTGTTAAAGTACCGTTTGAACATTTTGAGCACACTGCAACAGTGTTGATGATTGATGCTCATGAAGTGGAGCAGGTCAATAATTCACTGCCTGACCAAAAATAAAAGTTACCACCTGGATTTAACCAAGCAAACAGGTACGAGCCTCCTGTTGGATAATTACTGCATGTGTGATGAACAAGTTATTTAACTCCAGCTGATGACATGAGCAGCTTCTCATTTCTTCAACAACCATGTCAAAGACACATCCTGTGGTCGCGGAAAAGATGTTAGTCTGTTTAAGAAGGGTCAAATCATTGGCATCAAGCAGAGAAAACATCTAAGGAGATTGAAGAAACTACTAAAACTGGGTTAAGAACTGTACAACACATTATTACAAACTGGAAAGATAGTGGGGAACCATCATCCTGAATGATGGTGATCGGTGAATCACTTAAACGTTTGGCCAAATCAAATCAAAGAAAAACAACAGTAGAACTCAGGGGTGTGTTTAATAGTGAAAGTAAGAGCATTTCCACACACACAATGTGAAGGGAACTCAAGGGATTGGGACTGAACAGCTGTGTAGCCTTAAGAAAACCACTAATCAGTAAGGCTAAGCAGAAAAAAGGCTTCAGTTTGCTAGGGAGCATAAAGACTGGACTGTGGAGGACTGGAAGAAGGTCATGTGGTCTGATGAGTCCAGATTGACCCTGTTCCAGAGTGATGGGAGCATCAGGGGAAGAAGAGAGGCAGGTGAAGTGATGCACCCATCATGCCTAGTGCCTACTGTCCAAGCCTGTGGGGGCAGTGCTGTGATCTGGGACAGATCTGTGACATTGGAGAAGCTTAAAGAAACAATGACACAGAGAATGAGACTGTAATCAAAGATAAAGGCGGTCCAGCGAAGTATTAGAGTTTGTGGCCTTGTTTTTGGTGGCTACTTTTCTTTTTAGGCTAGGCAGCGTATGATCAGACTTTAATCTGCTCCTTTAGTTTGTTTTCAGAGGATCACATAATCACAAAGTTAATATCTTTTTCTTAATTTTCTCTGTGCTATCATTGCCCTCCTTCTCCCCTCTTTCATTCCTTTAGTCTCAAACATTTCTGCTCCCTCCTCTCCGGCCCAGAGTCTGAATTTTACCTGAGTGAGCAGCACAAACTGGGCGAACTGCCACGGCAGCATGAAGCACAAGTTGGAGATGCCCAGGGCGACCAAGGACGACCTGCTCGGGCTCCGTGTCCTGTGGAGAGTCGAGAGAGAGGAGATTGAGACAAAGACACGGCATTAAGACGAACATGACCAAATTAAGATAAGATAATACTTTGTCTGATTTCTCAGAAATTTGTTCCACATCACCAGCTCATACACCATCACAGTGTCACATCGCTTAAACATAAAAATAAAAAGGTCTGATTGGATTAAGTCTGTCAGACATTTTAGTCTGTTTTTTATTTGTGGATGAAAATGTCCGTTATTGTAGTTTGAGTTTTTGTCCATGTGCTCTTGTTTTTATTAGCTATTGTCTAGTTTTCATCAGGGAAAAACGCTGTTGATGAAAAACTATGATGGAAACAAAATGAACCCTGGTGGTTGCCCCTGGTTTAGAAAGTCTATTAGAGTCCATACAACACCAAGGTAAATGTGTTGGATTTAGCACAATGCTGATTTTCAAACAAAACAGAAACTGGCTCGGTTAAGTCAACCCTACAATTCAAAAAACAACAACAGAATCTAAAAAATTTTTAAGTGCTTGTGTGAAGGCGCCAGGGCTTGACGCTTAGCATTTTTCCAAGTAGCACCGGTGCTACTAAGTTGAAAAATCTAGTAGCACACGAATATTTTTAGTATGTTTCTCTTTAATACAAAGATCTGTGGTCAACAAAGAAACAAACTTGTACCTCTTACGACTGGGAACGGCAGCGGCGTCATTAACTGTCTCTCTGGCGTCTTGAGACACAGCGTCTGAAGCTAACACTAACTCTTCCTCGCCGTCAATTTTGCCTCCTTGCTCCATTTCGTCCTCTTGCCTCAATTCAGAGTCCACATGTTCTGGTTTTGTTGGTCTTTTGAAATAATAACTGATAGGCTTCATAGTTATTTGGTCATTGCTCGTTTGGTCTTTCTTCTAAAACAGTTTAAAATGTCGCTCGCTGTTCTGTCAGTGTATGTTGCCCGGCAACCAGTCCCACTGATGTGCTGTGATTGGTCGAGATCAAGCCTTGGGAGCGCCTGTTTATATTCGTTTGCATCTCGCACAGTGCGGTGCAGGCACGGCACAGAAGGCTAGCTAGCGGCGCAGTTAGGTCAATAAAACAAACGTTTTAAAGCTGAACATGTTTCCAGCAGAGGCTGCGTTCAGGAATATGTTGCATTCCAGTATCCTCGGAACTGGGAAATGGGAACTGGGAGTGACGTCATCTCCGACTTATCGGCGTTCCAGTTGAAATCGGAAAAAAACATGCCGATCTACCAGGCTATTGTTAGCTGTTGTTAGCACGCCCTGTGTTGTTGTATGAAGAATGTGATTATCACTATGGCAGCATTTTTGTAAATATAAGTCTAACAATACTATGTATACAGCTGATCTAGAGCGACACACCCCAGTCAGAAGTGCAAATAAATGGATTATTACAGGAGCTAAATAACTGTTCACACTGGGGGCATCCATCTTCCATTGTCAACTCGGGGGTGGTGAGGTTTCGCCGAGTTCCCAGTAGGAAATTCCGACTTTGGGGGACGTTCCAGTTGCAGTTTCCTACTCGGAACTCGGAAATTCCGGATTCCAAGTACAACTGGAATACACCATCGGCCACAACTTCCAACGTATTCAACACAAGATAAAACATGTTTTGAACGGTCATTTTTCGTAGTCGCACGGCTGCTACCAAATGCAAATCACAACTTGTACTGTTGAGCCCTGGAAGGCGCTGGAGTTAGATTTCTTGTAGGAGGTCGATTGTTACATTAAAACTTCAGTCAAAACCATAAATACATCAATAAACTATTGTGACCTCTAAGTCATTCATTAAATTGACTTGTCTTTGTTCTTCAGCTCCAAATATGACAAACAGCTTTGAGCTAAAGAAGAGAGCAACAACAGGCTGCATGGCTGAAGAACACCAGCTGGTAACAAGATGAAAAAACGGCAAAGCTGCAGCGTCATCCCTGAAAAAAGTCTGTCAAACTTTATGTGTTTAAACAGAGAGGCCTAGAGAATAAAGTCATCTGGATATTTCTGCATTTAATCAGGCCTGTGCGCTCTGATGCTGGCTAAAGAAAAGCCCCCGAGCAAAGAGTCGGATGGAGAGTTTACCTTAAGATGTGGGTGAGAAGGAGCATCTGCAGCACCAGGAAAGGATAAGCAAAGCTCTCCCTCAGAGGGGGAGTCCACATCACACGAGTGCTCTGAGGACAGAAAAAAACCCATCAGAATACAAAATATCTATCAATCAATCAAACTTTATTTATAAAGCACTTTTCCTACAACATATGTAACTCAAAGTTTGCAAAAAATAAAGATTATGAGGAAAATTACAGCAGGTTAACTTGAGATAATTTGTTTCGTACATTAAATTGTCTGAAACACAAACACATCAGACTGACTAAACTCTCCTTTTGTGTTATGATGCTTCATTGGTGAGATAAGGTGAGATTTACAAAACAAGGCGGGAGAATGAAGGGAAACTGAGCAGTGTATAAACAATTAAACTGGGAAAGAAGAAGAAGCTGAAATGAAAAAGTGTTAGTTTTTAAAATGACAATGTCATTTACTATAGTTCTGAATGTATACCCTGTTATTTGCCCCCTGAAGCACGGGGTGATGGGAAACCTGTCATGATCTTAATTTTATCAACATGTTCTAAACATTTTAAAAACAACAATAAATAAAGTTTAAAAACACATTCATGGAAAAAATCTCTGCAATTAAGAGACACTGATGTGAATAATTTAGCTGCTCTGAGAACAAATAAAGAGTTTTATGCCAATGAAAAAAGAATAAACCTAAATTAAGAATGGTTGCTATTTTTCTTTCAGGGGTTCATCAGAACTGAACTAAAATCTTTACAAATCAAAAAGTATCATTTTTAAATCCTTCGCTTTTATATTTGCTTTTGGAAGGACGAGGGTCCTGTTCACTTTTTCTGTTATTAAAATTCCTGTTTGCTAAATCATGCTATCAACTCCACGGTTAGAATTTAGACATTTAGACTGAATTTAGTGAAATGTTTAATCTTATTTTGTTTGTGAAGCACTTTAAAAACAAAGTGCTTTACAGAAGAAAGAATGAAATGAAATTAAGTTCAAGAACAGAGACATAGAGACATGAAACAGCTGTGCAGTTAAAACAAGGTAATACATTCCATATATGTATATACGAACATATGTCCATATATGTCCATTTATGAGGCCGCCTCATGCTTTTGAAACCCGAGCTCGGGCCTGAATGTCCCGTAGAAAAGAGGAACATGGTTGAGACTTCTTAAACTCCAAACTCGTGTTTGAAAATAAAACTTCACGCCTCAGACTCACACACCTCGCAGTCCCGCTGAAGGCCGTCTCTGCTGCAGCTTCAGTTTCACACGGCTGTTCATGAGAGCCGCTGTGATGCTGCCCTGTGATTGGCCAGTTTCTAACACCTTCACTTAAAATATATAATCGTTCTGAAGCTGCTGCTTGAAGAGGAACTCAGCCGCTGCTTTTGACCAAAACAACTTATGTTCGGTTTGTATTTTCAGTTTTACAGAGTCTAAGTGTGTGAAGTCTGAAGGAGAAGCACATCTGAGGAAAAACTCTCTCTTGTCATATTTTCAGAGCCGAAACTCAAACAGGAGCATCCAGCACAAGACAAGGACCTCAACACTGAAAGGGTGAACAGTTTTAAACATCTTAGCTAACAGAAACTCCTCAGATCAATCCTTTTTACTGAGTAAAATACCATAAATAGTGATGCTAATCTTTGTTAGCATGTATATGGCATTTTCTATTATGTGTTAGCATCAAGCTAACCAACTGTTGGCTCATTTTGAACACATGGATGCAGCATGTATGTGGTTTGATTTAGTACGTTCAGGACTTTCTTCATTCTTTCATAAAAATAAAATATTAAATATCAACAAAAAAGCCTGAAATGTGAATGAAAACAAGTAGAAAGAAGAAAAATCTTATGAAGTCTTGCCCTCTCTCACAAGATGTTTTTTAAAAACAACAAACAAAACAAACAGACAACTAGTAAAGCACTCGGAGAGCGCTGACCTCCGCCAGCTCCACAGTCCTCACCCATATTGTGATTTTGACCATAAATATTAGTCCTACCTTTATTTCACCTAAATATCCAGATTCCTTGACCATGAAAACATACCATTAGCAATTAGATTCATAAAGATATCTATTTTAGTTCAGGAGTTATTCACGAAAATCGAGGAGGAGGAGGCGAGGACGAGGAGCGGGGGCATGAGGAAGAGAAGGGAAGAGGAGGTGAGGAAGAGGAGGCGGAGAAGGAGCAGATGGTGAGGGTTAGGAGGAGACGGAGCAGGAGGAAGAGGAGGATGAGGAAGAGGAGGAGAAGAAGCAGGGGGAGGAAGAGGAGGAGGAGGTGAGGAGGAGAAGAAGGAACAGGAGGAGGTCAGGAGGAGGAGGAGGAGGAGGTGGAAGAAGCAAGAGGAAGAGGAGGTGAGGAGTGGAGGAGGGGTAGGAGCAGGATGAAGAGCAGGTGAGGTGGACGAGGATGAAGAGGAGTTGAGGGGGAGGAGGAGGAGGAGAAGGAGCAAGAGAAGGAGGAGGAGGTGAGTAGGAGAGGAGTAAGGTAAGAGCAAGAGGAGGTGAGGTGGAGAAGGAAGAGAAGAAGCATGAGGAGGAGGCGAAGATTAGGAGGAGAAGGAGCAGGAGCAGGAGGAGAGAGGGAGGATTAGGAGGAGGAGGAGCAAGAGGAGGACAAGGAGGTGGATGAGGAGGAAGCGGAGATGAGGACGAGGAGGAATAGCATAAGGAAGAGCAGAAGTAGCAGGAGGTGAGGATTAGGAGGAGGAGGTGAAGAGGAGGATGAGCAGAAAGAAGATGAGGAGGAGGTGAGGAGGAGCAGTGAATGCTGGCTGTCATGAGTCTGTGTTATCATTATTTGTTTTCTTTCTGTTTGCAGTTTAAACATTCAGACGTTTCTCTCTGACTCGCAGACACACAGCGTGGAGCCGATCTCTCACCTCGCCGTGATTGAAGAAGAAACACACCGCTGTGACCACGCCGCCCAGCCGACTGCCACTGCAGAGGAAATGGAGAGAGGCAGACTCAGGAATAATATCCTCTATCTGATGATTCAAATCCATATTCGACAGGAGAGAGGCTGCAAAGCTTTTCTCTGTCTGAATGAAAATTCATCTGCAGCATCATTTAACACAAACTCACATTTTTAGACCAGATAATTCATTTTAACCCTATAAAGCCAATAGTATCATATTTGATACATACTTTTATAATACCTCTATCTACTCAATATGATCAACAAATTACTAAAAAAACATCTGAATACAATCAGATAAATGATAAAAATGTCCTCAAATGGATTATCAGTTGCCAAAAACACCTTATGTATCAAATGAGATATGAAAATCTATATGTTGAATTTTATGGACATTTTGATTTTTTTAGGATTTTAGCAGAAAGTGAAACAAACATTTCAGCTCTAAAAAATTACATTTTTTGGCTATAATCTTGGGCCTTAAAGGGTTAATAGCAGTTCAGCTACATGCTGTTTTATTAACCTTCATCAGTCCTCTTCAGATTATATTCATTATAGATATTAATGTTAATACTAGACTGATCTCTCTCAGGGATGGGATGAAATATTGTTTGGTGAAATATCGTGATACAGAACGTAGCAAAACGCATCGAGTTTGAAAAAAATGGATCGCGAAATAAAGACGTCACGCCCGGAAACAGCGCATGTGACCAGAAGGGACGACAACAAACATTAGCACCAACTACCGTGCCTCCAAAAAGCCCAATGATGGAATCGAATGAGGTCGAAATTAGGGCTGAACAATTAATTGCAAATTAGATTAAATTGCAATATGGCTTGTTGCAATTTTCAAACCGCAGAAGGTTCAATATTTTTATCCCAAAATGTGTTGAACATTTTGGCATTGTGATGTAGTTTTTTGCACTTTCATGCTTAATATTTTTTTTTACCTCTATTCATACACTTTTTCCCACTTTTGGACCATTTTTACCTTTTTTTTAACCACGTTTTACAACTTTATGCCTATTTTGCCCCCATTCATCTTTTTTTTCCCACTGTCAGAACCATTTTTGGAATTTTTACATGTTTTATGAAATTCTATTTCAAATTTAATTCCCAATTCTGCTTCAATAACAATTTTCCTAAGCCACTTTTGGATTTTTTTTTTTTTGCCAATTTTTCCCCCTTTTTTTTTTTGCAATTTCATACCTATTTTGCACCTATTTATTAACCTTTTTCCACTTTCATACCATTATTACCCAGTTTTTACAATTTCATACCTATTTTGCTTCTGTTCTTCACTTCTCCACTTTTTCTCAAATCTTTTATCCTTAGACTTATTTAAAGAGACTGTGAGGAGTTTTTAAATAATTACAAAAAAGTCTCACTTTTAGATATATGCCTGATTGAAATACACACTTATCGATGAGTTTTATAGCATCTAAATAGGTTATCTATAAATGCTATTCTTTAGCCTCCTGGTCGGGTCGGACAGGGCTGGCCTGGATACTCAACTTCAGGAACAAGACCATTAAAACTAGAGCAAATTTATATTATTCAGCCACGTCTTAGAGCACCGGGCTGTAAGTAGTGATATATAGCCGGCTACAACTACGATAATAACTTTTCCCTGCATTGCTTGTTGTCACACATCAAAAACTACCGCTACGTAACTAGAAAGAGATACATTACCTCATCGCTTTGCATCCTGTAAGTTGTTGAAAAAAGAAGTTGTAAAGCAATGCAGAGTTCCGAGAAAGATCCGTGCTGCATTCATTAGCATCACAACAAACACATTTGGCTTCACGTCTCCGGTGCGTTCAAGTTGTAGTCAGAAGTAGGAATTTCTGGGTTCCGAGTGGAAACTGCAACTGGAACGTCCCCCGAAGTCTGAATTTCCTATTGGGAACTCGGTGAAACCTCGTCACCCCCGAGTTGACAATCAAAGATGGATGCCCCCAGTGTGAACAGTTATTTAGCTCCTGTAATAATCCATTTATTTGCACTTCTGACTGGGGTGTGTCGCTCTAGATCAGCTGTATACATAGTATTGTTAGACTTATATTTACAGAAATGCTGCCATAGTGATAATCACATTCTTCATACAACAACGTAGGGCGTGCTAACAACAGCTAACAATAGCCTGGTAGATCGGCATGTTTTTTTCTGACTTCAGCTGGAACGCCGATAAGTCGGAGATGATGTCACTCCCATTTCCGAGGTTACTGGAACGCAGCATTACGTCGGCAATAAATTCTCCTCATAGCAGCTTTAATGTCATATTGGTTTTACTATAAAAAAGATCTACTGCTTATGTTTGTTTAAGAATACATAAGATGAGGAACATTAAAACAATTGCAGAGTAAATCGCAATATTGGGGAATATTGCGAAGAACATCATCTGTCTGGCAGTATTTTGGCTTTCTCATTAAAAAAGACGAAGACAACAACAGAGTAACTGAAAAGACTAAGATGGTGTGTAAACTTTACTATGCTGTCATTCTGTAAACCGCCTCCAACACAACAAACATGAACCACCACCTTCAGCATCACCATAAAAATGTGAAGACGATTCTGGTGAAAATGAGCCTACCACTCGTTAGCATACACTCTCTCTGACCTCTCTAGGGTTAGAGAGAGTGTTATTGTTTGTGTTTGGCCTGTTAGGCCTTGTTTTTTCCTGTATGCAACTCAAACAAAAATAAATCAGTTGTAATTACACAGTAATATTTTTTCTTTTTTAATTTTTTGATATCGTATCATGACCCGGGCATATCGAGGTGCAGCGTATCGTGTATCATCCCATCCCTGATCTCTCTGTCCATGGTTGTATTGATTATTCATCCATAATTATCTTTACAACCACACAAAACCACAGACAAATATGATGCTATATATTATTGAATGCTTAAAGAAATACATTTATTTTGGTCCACTTGCAATAAAACAACTTAGAAGATCAAGATAAATATCCAAAGTTTTCAAGCTAAGCAAAAGGCTGAAGCTTATTTAAGCCAACCTCTCCTACAAAAACATAATTATCACAGAAATAAGATGAAGCAAGAACAATGCTGATGCACTGTTTTTGTTTATGTTCAATAGAAATATAAACATGATAACATAGACACATTAACTTACATAATACATTGTGTTTTTTAAAACTAATTGATTCTTAGTGTTTTGAGCCTTACCAATGTTTTGCATGTTTTTTATATTTTTGAAGGAAGAAACAAATGTATCTCTATAACGGACAGAATATTTTTAACATGCAAAACCAAGCATGGGTAGTCATCATAGACAAACGAGCATAAACCAAAAACAATCAAGGTAATCCACAGACGACATCCTGCATGTCTACACGCTCCAAAAGGAGGAGGAAGTCTAAACTTACTTAACTCTTTTATTACCATGTCCTACAGTGAGGATTTTAATTTCTACATTTTTATAATATTTACAAGCTTTAACATAAATAAAGATTGATTGAGTCTATATTCAGCAGGTTTTAGTCCCTTTTCTCTGCCTGGAAGGATTTGTTTATACAAATATATTTATGATATGTGTGTATAAATATGCATGTATACTGTATGTAACTTTAAATGAAGAACCTGTCTGCAGCCTGCTCTACTGTGAAGAGTCTAGGGTTAACACTTGTGATGAGCTGGAGCTGTGAAGATAAAGATGGACTGATTGATTGTTTGAAGGTGAGGAAAGTACCTGAGGTAGTAGCCGTAAATGAAGAACAAGCTCATCATGGCGCCGTTCAGCAGGAACACACACGTCACGTAGAAATAAGCCGGGTCGCCCATCCCTAATGTGCACAAAAACCCAAGGAGATAAAGTTAACCAAGAAAACCAAGAAGAAGAAAAGTCAGCATGTTATTTTATTTATTAAGTCAAACTGTATGTGCAAATGAACTTGGCGATAACTATTATTCTGATTCTGAAATATCCACATTAAAGTGTAATTTCTAAACCATCCAGGCTGTAAGGGGTTAAAAAGCTGTTAACCAGACATGAGGGCTGACATTACAGAGCTGCTACCTCTCCGTGTTGTGACAGTAAATCAGACTAACAGTAAAGCTTCTTGTTCCAGAAGAGTGAGACCACAAACAGACTCGTCTATACTCAGAAATAATGTGACAGCTTCAGAGGAAACGCTCCGTCTCACATCAGGTTTGTGTAAACAGAGAAAACAGGCTCGTTCATCGACCCCGGGGTTCCTCACCTCACTAATGACACAAACACAGACTGAGGAGAGCTCACAGCAGATTAGGCTGGTTTACTGTCTGCAGATTTACTCAGAAAAGACAAATGACAGAAAAACTGTTGGGAAAGAGGAAACTGAAAGAGTTTTCTGTCTCTGGGAGTGAATTACATCGTCACGTTTTCCTGTGAAGAGCTTTGTTCTCATGAAATCTCTGTTTGAGACCATGAAGGGATTTTTCTGCCTCCACACCGGTAACACACACACCTAGGGATGGGTACCGAATTCGGTACTTTAAGAGGTACCGACCGAATTCTGTAGGTACTGTGGTTAGTACCGATTCACGTAAAATCAAACGGTGCCATGTTTAGGTACCTAAACGCATCCTTGTGACTGTGAGGGAGTGGAAGAAGCAGGCATACTATTGGGTAGAGTCGGTGAATTTCCATACCGGACTTGAACACAGCACAGCAATAGCGTAATGACGTCAGCAGCCACGGGCTCAGTCAACAAAGCAAGCATGGCTGAGAGAAAGTGCTCTAAAGTATGGCTCTACTTTATTAAATGTGATGGAGATTATGCTCGCTGCAATATTTGTGACACCAAGTGTAAGGCCAGGAAATACTTCAAATCTGAGGAAGCACCTGGTGACACACAAAATTTTCCTTAAAGCTGAAGAGTGCACAATTTTTGATAGCCTCAGATCTACGACCACAAAGGATTCATTCAGCACTGTTAGCACGCCTGTGTCCAATGGAGACTAGTCGTCTGCAGCCAGAAACACAGGAAAAGAAATGGCTTTAACATTTGGTGATGGCAGCAAATGTGACAAGGAGGATACCTGGTCCAGGTAAATAAGCCTCGTGTTTAAGATGGTATTAGCTTGGCATTTTAATGTGTGTCAGTTATCATTATCAGGTCGGTTCCTCGTACTTTGTAACGTTAATGTAAATGTTTTTTTTATTTACAGCTCTGTCTGACCCATTGTTAAACTGCCCTAAAGTTAAAGTGAGGGCTGCAGTTAATTTATTAAGTTGTGGTTCATTTTAGTTTCTGGTTTTCATGTTGAAGACATTTTTGGAACAACTACAATGTTACAATACAAACAGTTGAATGTTGTTTTGATATATATCTGTCAAATTTTATATATTGAGAAATAAATTTACATTGAAAAAATTTGAGATCTTAATATTAAACAAATTAATATTTATTACCCCATAAACACGCAAAAGTACAGAAAATTGGTACCACTGAGTATCGATACCGATTCCCAGGTACCGGGCATCGGTATGGTATTGGTTCAAATGTGAAAGGTACCCATCCCTACACACACCAGAGTAGGGATGTAACGATATGAAAGATTCATATCACAGTAACCATCATTATCGTGGTATTGTTGCAGTGTGCTCAAAATGTTCAAAAAGTACTTTAACACAGAATTGAAATCATTTAACCCCTTTAATATTATAATCATAACAGGTCTTTTAGTCTTTTTTGGCAAGAAATGCCCTTTGAGTACATTTTTTACCCTTTTTTCATCAGAAATAAAAGTAAACAAGTCTACTAAGAACCTAAGAATTCTCTTTTTAAACAATTGTAAATGAAAATTTTCAAAGTTTTGAGACGGTCAAAAATAATCTTAATCTATTTTACAAACACTCAAACATTTTAGTTAGCCTTTTAGTGTCCATGTTACAGCTCGTTATATTAGACCATGTAGAGAACTTTTTTATGTTTAGTTTTACTAACGATAGTCCCTGAAGCAGTTAGCTTCCTTCATGACTCTCCTCTGGTCTCCTTTCCATGGCAGATCTCCTCCACATCTCTTTCTTTAATATTTCCAAATTATGATTGATTAAATCCATACAACACAAACTATCCTTAACTACCTTTAAAGGTGCAGTGTGTAGAATTTGGCATTTTAACGACATCTAGTGTTCAAATTCCAGAATGAACCTGACTGTAGCCAAGACGTCACGTCGCTGTGAAGACCAAAAAGGATCCTGAACACGGCATCATTTACTAAAGTGACAAGGTTTGTAACTGTTATTTTTATAGATTATTGGTCAGTTGTTAACTGCCGATTGTAGGTTTTGTAAACTTGTGGTAACACAAACAAACATTAGCGTATTAAAGCAAATCAGATCAAGCCTGATGCAGATTCGGTGAAATAAGGTGAAGAAGAGAGAAAGAGAGTACCATGTGGCGGAAAGCTGGGCCGGATGAAGGAGAGTTTTGTAATATGATTAATGGAATATTTATTTTCCACCGCTTATGGGCGTTATTTACAAATGTCAAAACGTTTAAAGCCGTTTGATTTGTTAGCGGCCGGCATTGTTGCTGAAATTGGGTTTCCTTCCAATAAACAGTGCAATTTAATCATAATAAACACTGTTACAAAACGTAATAAAACTGCATATTGCACCCTTACCTGTCCAGCAGAAAACAAGCAACTTCAGCATCAGTCTTCAGACATAACTTTGTAAACAAGGCTCTCCACCTTGTAAAAGCAACACCAATGTTTATCCTTGTTTTCTGACGTTTTCTGTCACAATTCCGCTTCATTTCGTCGTGCTTTCTTTATTTAGAAAGAAGTTGATCGGACTCTTGACTCTCGAGTGATTTTGAATAAATGTGGTCCTCCATTTCCAAAGCTATAACTGCAAAATATACACAGTTTAAATCCCTAGCGCAGAGTAACAACTGTCTATACATCCACTGCCGCCTTCTCTCTTCTTCTCCTGTATTCCAGGTATTTCAGAACCGGCAGACAGATCCGCGTTTCGCTCTTTTTGTCCCTAAAATCCACCCGTAGACAACATGTCGGATCGTAATGTTGGCCTACAGGAAAGCGGCCCGTGGTAATGTAATTTTTAAAGCTTTTTCTAACTAAATAAAAATAAGAGAAACGTTGAATGGGGAGGATTGTACTTCTATTTTGACAGACTTTACAAATGGCCCTTTTCCATTAGCCCGGCTCTACTCTACTCGCCTTGTACTGCTTTTCCATTAGCCCCAGTCGACTGTCCAATGGGGTGCAGTGTCGCTGTAAACAGCTGAGCAGCACTGCTGTGACGTCATTTTGAGCACGACACAACAATCTGTGGCATTTTGTCACAAACAGAGTAAAAAAGGAAAGCAGAAGAAGGCTGCAGGTGGTGATGACGACACTGTCTGACCAATCAGTAGCCTGCAAAGAAAAGACAGTCGGTGGCGCCATCATCTTTAGACTCATCGCGGACCTCAGAGCCGCTTGGACCCAGTAGCAGGTACTAAAACTAGCTTGTTTTAGGAGGTACCAGGCTAGTGGAAACACGCTGCTAATCGAGTAGGGCCAAGGCGAGCTAGTGGAAAAGGGCCATAAATATTTAGATCAAGTAAAGGCAGGACTAATATTTATCTGAGTGCTTTTCTAGTTCATTTTGGATTTAATGCCTGCAACAAGTTCCAAAAATATGTTTATGTTTGGCGAAATGCTGCCAAATTCTGCACACTGCACCTTTAAAGGCTGATTTTTGTTCTTGCTGTGTCACTAAATTCCTGCTCCCACACCTCAGAGTTTTTATTGGAGGGTTCAGCCTGCCAAAGCTCTGACCGAGGGCCCTGCAGGCAAACACCCCCGTCATTTATTTGCTGACTGATAAGACTGAAGAACAACAGGAGCTGCACCACAGGGGGGATGAGCATCAGAGGAGTCGGTGGTGTTGTTAAAATGAGTCTGTCTGTGTGAGGGTGTGTTGACTGAATCTCCACGGAGATGCTCCTTACCTTCACAGCTGTCCACAGGAGTCAGTCCCTCTCCTCGGTTAATGGACCAACACATCTTTGTAGGAATCCCAAAGTATCCCATCACACCCGAGTACATCCGGTACCAGCTGGCCAAGACCACCTGAGGAGCAGAGAGGGAGGCGAGGATCAACGAACCACCAACAAACACCTTTAAATCCTGTTTCTGCTGCAGGGTTCACTTTGATTACCAATTATTTTCATCATAGATTCATCAACAAATAAAAACTAGACTAAAATGTCTGACAGACTTAATCCAATCAGACCTAATATGGTCATGTAGGAAGTAGAGACAAGTGATGAATCTATCCAATCACAGCTACTTTGGTTGTGTTAAAGGTTGGATGAGTTCAGAGGGACATCCAATCACAGCTGCCTTAGCTTGGTGGTGGTGGGATAAGTTGTGGAGCCATCCAATCAGAGCTGCTCTCTTTATGAATTGATATATTCATGTAGAGCAGGTTCACTGTTTGTTGTCAGTTCTGGTATTGTAACTGAGATGCTCTGCCAGGTAGCCTAAATAAAGGTGACTGCATTTCACACAAAGGAACATTTGTTTCTGTTCATTTAGACATTCAGACTTTACTAACATTCAATAAAGGCTTAGTAGATGTTTGATTTTATCCAAGAGGAAAACAGGACTTCAGAAATTCAAGGGAACATAAAAATGTCTTACCCTTTTCACTTCATATTTTAGTCGTCTACATTTACAGCAGATTTCATCGACTAAAACTAGACTAAAATTAAAACAGTTTAGAGAAAAAACTAACTAAAGCTATAAGAAATTTATAGCAAAAGACTTTAACTAAATTGTAAAATGCTGCCAAAGTTAACCCTGCTGCAGAGGAGGGTTTTTGTTTTATCATCTGAGAGCCAGACAACTCAGACTTTTTTTACTGATTTAGACATTTTCAAGACTTGTTTCTCAATTTGATCTGCCCTTTTATAAAATATAAAATATAAATACCAAAGAAAGACTTTTAAAAAGGTAAGAGCATTTAAAATTCAGGTTACAACATGCAGAGTTTTTAGGCTGTATCACTTCGGCTAAATTTACAGATTACATCGACTAAAACTAGACTGAAAATGAACCAATTTAGAGACTAAATTATAACTGAAACTGAAGGACATTAAAGGGTAAAGATTCAAAGAGATTTAAATAAATTAAAAGTGCTGTCAAAAGTAACACTGACTCGCAGTTACAAATGCAGCAGGATAACAACAAAGAAAAGGGCACAGAGTTACTGCATCTTTAGAACAAATTCTTCTTCCTTCTGAAGTCAAACATTAAAAGTATATATCCTGGCAGCATGCTCAGCACCAAAGTACCAAGGAAATGAAAAACTGAGTCATTGCGTCCTGCTGGATAAGCCTTTGTCACTTCGTAATACACTATATCGCCAAAATTATTTGCTCACCCATCCAGATAATCAGACTCAGGTGTTCCAGTCTCTTCCATGTCCACAGGTGTATAAAATCATCACCTAGGCATGCAGACTGCTTTAACAAACATTAGTGAAAGAATGGGTCGCTCTCAGGAGCTCAGTGAATTCCAGCGTGGAACTGTGATAGGATGCCACCTGAGCAACAAATCCAGTGGTGACATTTCCTCACTCCTAAATATTCCACAGTCAACTGTCAGCTGGATTATAAGAACGTGGAAGTGTTTGGGAACCACAGCAACTCAGCCACCAAGTGGTAGGCCACGTAAACTGACGGAGCGGGGTCAGCAGATGCTGAGGCGCATAGTGAGAAGAGGTCGCCAACTTTCTGCAGAGTCAATCTCTACAGACCTCCAAACTTCATGTGGCCTTCAGATTAGCTCAAGAACAGTGCAGAGAGCTTCATGGATGGGTTTCCATGGCCGAGCAGCTGCATCCAAGCCTCACATCACCAAGTGCAATGCAAAGCGTGGATGCAGTGGTGTAAAGCACGCCGCCACTGGACTCTAGAGCAGTGGAGACGCATTCTCTGGAGTGACCAATCACGCTTCTTCATCTGACAATCTGATGGACCAGTCTGGGTTTGGAGGTTGCCAGGAGAACCATACTTGTGGGACTGCATTGTGCCAAGTGTAAAGTTTGGTGGAGGGGGGATTATGGTGTGGGGGTGTTTTTCAGGAGCTGGGCTTGGCCCCTTAGTTCCAGTCAAAGGAACTCTGAATGCTTCAGCACACCAAGACATTTTGGACAATTCCATGCTCCAACTTTGTGGGAACAGTTTGGAGCTGGCCCCTTCCTTTTCCAACATGACTGTGCACCAGAGCACAAAGCAGGTCCATAAAGACATGGAGGACAGAGTCTAGCCTGCACAGAGTCCTGACCTCAACCCCATAGAACACCTTTGGGATGAATTAGAGCAGAGACTGAGAGCCAGGCCTTCTGGTCCAACATCAATGTGTGACCTCACAAATGCTCTTCTGGAAGAATGGTCAAAAATTCCCATAAACACTCCTAAACCTTGTGGACAGCCTTCCCAGAAGAGTTGAAGCTGTTATAGCTGCAAAGGGTGGACCCACGTCATATTGAACCCTATGGATTAGGAATGGGATGGCACTTAAGTTCATATGAGAGTCGAGGCAGGTGAGCGAATACTTTTGGTAATAGAGTGTACGTCCTGTTCGATGCTCTCAGCTCGACCCTTTTGTCTAATAAACCTGTGAACACTGAGCTGAGGGCAGCAAACCTCTTTACCTCCGGATACAGATTGAACCTCTTCAGCGTGTTGATGACCAGCGGGTGCTCCGTCAGCCGGTCGTTCATGATCATGTGCAGGCCATCGAGGAAGGACGGGGCCTCGATGATGGTCTTGTAGTAGGAGTAGTAAAGACCCTGGAGGAAAACCGAGAGTGAGCGATCAGGAGGGAGAATAAAGCAGGAGGCAGAGGAGGAGATAAAAACTGTCAGCAGATGGTTTCGGCTCACAGCTCCCTCGCTCACACAGCGGGGGGGCGTATGGAGGAATATTCTGTTTGCTTATGATTAAATCATCACCTTCAGTGTCAGCGCTGAAAAGGGCGCAGCGGCTGTGCTGCATGTTTATTAGCAGAGATTTATTCACCAAGGATCAACATTCAACACATGCACGGTTATTTCTTCTCCTGCACAGCATTAAGAGGGAAGAAATGCTGCACCCATGTGTCACATTAAAACTGGGGGATTCATGCAGGTTTTGTTTTTTTTATATTCAACTTATTTCTCTTATTCTGTTTTATTTCTACATTTCAGTTCAGATTTTTTTTCTTTGTTAAATGCTTTTTTTATTATCCAATTTTAGCTGATTTTATTATGCATCTGATATTAGGCTTTCTTATTTTACAATATTATTTAAATTTTATTTTATATTATTATATTATTTTATTTATTTACATATTTATCTATTTTACCCTATAGTAATTTTATAAATTAATCAATCACTCATACTTTATTTATGTAGCACTTTTCATATAAAAAAATGTAGCACAAAGTGCGATACAAACAGATACATGAATTAAATGAAGGATTTATGACCCAAACCCACTCCACCCACACCACAATCCATGCACAGTGTTGATAAAAAGCATAAAAAAGACAGTACGTACTGAGGAAACGCCCTTTTAAAGGTTTAAAAATGAAAAAAAAAAAAACACTGGAGGTTTGGTTAAAGTCTAAAATTAAATATATCATAAAATAAAATAAGGAAAAGAAGTTTAAAAAATAATAAAAAATTAATAATAAATTGAACTGAAGTAAAAATAAAAATAGAAAAACCAGAAAGTAAAATAAGGAAAGATAAAAGATAAAAGATAAACTAATAATAAATGTGGGCTGTAAACAGGGCTGAACAATTTGAGAAAATAATCTAACTGCAATTTTTTCCCCAATATTGCGATTTACTCTGCAATTGTTTTAATGTTCCTCATCTTATGTATTCTTAAACAAACATAAGCAGTAGATCTTTTTATAGTAAAACCAATATGATATTAAATTAATCTAAGGATAAAAGATTTGAGAAAAAGTGGAGAAGTGAAGAACAGAAGCAAAATAGGTATGAAATTGTAAAAACTGGGTAAAAATGGTGTGAAAGTGGAAAAAGGTTAATAAATAGATGCAAAATAGGTATGAAATTGCAAAAAAATGGGGAAAAATTGGCAAAAAATTCAAAAAGTCGCTCAGGGAAATTGATTATGGCAGCAAAATTGGGAATTAAATTTGAAATTAAATTTCAAAAACCATGTAAAACTTCCAAAAATTGTTCTGACAGTGGCCAGAAAAAGATGTATGGGGGCAAAATAGGCATAAAGTTGTAAAAACGGGGTTAAAAAAAGGTGAAAATGGTCCAAAAGTGGGGAAAAAAAGGCATAAAAAATTGGCATGAAATTGCAAAAAACTTCATCACAATGCCAAAATGTTCAACACAGTTTGGCCTAAAAATATTGAACCTTCTGCGATTTGAAAATTGCAACAAGCCATATTGCGATTTAATCTGATTGCAATTAATTGTTCAGCCCTAGCTGTAATTAGAATAAATAAAAACATTATCTAATGTCTTATCGTGGTTGTTAAATGTCATTTTAGTTTTAGCTCCTGTGTTTCCTCATTTTTAACCTTTCAGTCCTCTAATTCTGTTTTCTGTCAGAATTTCAATTTTGGACTTTTACTTCACCTACTGGTTTTTTATGTTATTTTATGTCCCCTTTAAAGCACTTATTATTTCATTGTCCTGTATGAAATGTGCTATACAAATAAAGTTTGACTGATTGATTTTGATTTGGTCAATAAACTGATTTAAACTAAAAACAAATGAAGCCACTTTAATCCCCCTCCAAACTAAAAACCAGCAGACTTCAGCCTCTGGGACAACAAGACCTAAAAATAAAATCCCAGAATATTCTCCGCAAAACTCAGTTTACAATTTAAAAGAATTTTTTGCCTCTCTCTCAAAAAAAAAAAAAAATCCAAGCGACATAAAAATGACATGAATTAAGTTTTGCCTTTATGTTTCCAAACTATGTTCCAATGCTAAAAGACTCTCCATCTAATAATTGAAAATTAAACTCATTAGTCTTATTTAAGAAACAAATAAAAGCCTAAACATGTGCAGTTCAAACCTGACATCACGAAAACTCAACATTTTCAGTAATTATATTTTCAAACATTGCAACAACATATGATTGGAGTAAGTTGAGAAAATGATTTAGAGTTTTTTCATTTTTAAATCTTCTGCAGAAAACCAACCAAATTTTATTTGTACAGCACTTTTCATGCAAAAATTATTAGCACAAAGTTCTTCACATAAGAAACAAAATAAAATAACAACAACAATAAATGACATAAAAAGAAGAAAAATGTGTAAAAATGAAAATAAAAGACCCCACACACCCTCACAAAGCACAAACAACACACACTAAATTAATTAAACGCACAGAGACAAAAAATAGAAATTCTAAACAGAAAAACAGAATTAAAAGACAGAAGAAGTTTGACAAAGTGCTATATTCAAGGAAACACAGGAGCTAAAACTTAAATTATATTTAAAATCATATGTCGCTAGATTAAAAATTCTATGGTGAAAGGAAGGAAAATAAATTGATATAATAAAATTTAATTAAATAATAAAGTAAAATTAGATTACCTAAAACCAGTTAATAATAAAAAGCATCTGAAAGTAGGATGGTAAAAAGAAAAATAGTTAACAGAGAATAAAATTCCAAACAATAAATTTGAACTGAAATGTAGAAAAAAAACAGAATGAGAGGATTAAAAAATCATTTACTTATTTGATTTATTTAACCAGGAAGGTCCAATTGAGATTAAAAACCTCTTTTTGAAGGGAGTCCTGTCCAAGAGGCTGCAAAGTTACACATAAAATTAAAAATAAAGTAGAAATAATAAAAGCAAAAATAAATAAAAATGTAATAAGACTAGTAATAACTACTATGAGCTAAGCTAGACTACAAAATAATTTGAATTAATAGATTTAATCAGTATATATATTGTCTGTTGTGTCCAGTGACACTGAGCGAAAACAAAAGGGATCAAATAATCTAAATTTATCGATTTAACCAGCTCATTCTTCAGGCAGGGATTAGAGTAAAACAGTTTAAATCTGAAGTCTTGATCTCTCCACGCTCTTCACCTCTGCAGCAGGATTCACTCACCATCTCCGTCCGAAAAGCCATTTCCTTCTCCAGACTGGACAGGTGTGAAAAGTGTCTGTCATTCTCAAACAGCTGGAAGAGGTGATGCCTGAGAACAGAGCGGGGAGCGTGAGAGAGAAAACACACGAAGCAGCAAAAGTAAATAAAACAATAGAATATCTCTCTCTACATTTAAAATACCACATCGATATTTACATTTATTTATCCTGTGCAATACAATAATATGAGACATATATTCAACTGTAAATACTAACCACCATTTGCACTAAAAGTATTCAGTAGGGTGGTAAAAAAATCTATTCACATAAATATCAGGAGTTTTTGTTTGACGATTTTCCAATCGATTATTTTTTTGTCCAAAATCAGTTTTTTATCCCAGATTTAAATGCTTCATTTTAGTCTGTGTTAATAATCCACTTTTAAATGCAGTCCAGTCTTTTGAAGAGAGAGTACAAACAGCTGGTTAAAATAAATTGCTGAATAAATCCTAAAAACAGACTCACATGTGATGTGCATTTTTCCTGATATAGTCTGTAAGCATCATCATTGTTCATCTTTTTTGCTGGTCTTAAAAAAGCTAACTAAAGATGGCAATATTGTACAATCGCAATTTAAATCGAATCGGCACCTAAAAAAGTCTTTAAAAATCGAATCGGGAGAAAAACATATCGTCCCAGCCCTAGTATTCAGTATATATTCAGCTATCCTGTGCAGTACATTTCCATACACAATAGAAACATCGAGACCACGAAAAGGTACTATTTTCATTCTGAATCTTCATCCTCTACCTCATATCGTATGTCAAGCTTCAACTGCACTGTCCAGTAGGACTGAGTTTCATTTTGTCTTGTTTATACTTTCTATTCTGTTCTATTCTGTACATTTAAAATCTTATTACAACCTTTATTTTACTTATGCTATTACTGTATACTTTTCACTTAACTATTTATCCGCTTTGCCACCTCCCAGGTAAAATATCTCAAAATAGCAATGCTAATTCCGTTAGCATCTATATGGGATTTTCCATTATGTGTTAGCATCAAGCTAACAATGCTGTCGCTCATGTTGAACACATGGCTGTAGCTTATAAGTGGACTTGAAACAGTTTTATTAGAGGGTGAATCCCAACATAAAGTGTTTTAAAATGTGGTGTGATGAGTCTAGAGGATGACAAATTATTTTCTGGTTTGTATTTTTTAGTTGGAAGAGCTTTTCTTATTTTAACACTTTTAACAAGTGTTAAAATAAAAAGAAAAAAACACCTGTCTGGACCTGTTCACCTCTCCGTGATCAGCTGTGTGAGCAAATCGACCAACAGTTTCATCATGAGCAGTTAGAGCTGGAAAATTTGACTTTAAAATAAAATCCCTGATTTTTTTTTCCACAAAACCTGATGTGCAATTTAAACAATTTTGTCATATAAAAAAAGTTTCGCTTTTATGTTAATAAAATATATTTATAAAAAGCTGACAGAATTTCTTTCTATGATGAGTGTTTTACGCCTAAATTAAAATAAATTAAAATATAAAAGTTTGAACATGAGCTGTTCAAAATCTGAACAGGCTACAGTTTTGAAAATAGTACATTTCAGTATTTATATTTTTAAACGCTGCAATAGCTTACAGCTGGAGTGAGTCAAGAGAAAAATCGTGATTTTTAATTTTTAAATCTTTGTCAGAAAATAATTTTAATTCATAGATGTAATAAATATATTTCCCAGCCCTACCTACAGTCCATCAAATCACCAAAAGATTCAGAGAAACCTCTACAGGTCAGCAGCAAGGCTGAGAACCAACAACGAATTGAATGCCCGTGACCTCTGCATTACAAGATTGAAGAATATAAGATTTAACTGCATTACAAACCAACATCATTCTGTAAGAGACTGAGGCAAAGTGGGAAAGTCTGCTGTGGTCTGAGTCCACAATTCAGACTGTTTTTGGACATCATGGACGTGGTGTCCTCCAGGCTAAAGAGGAAAAGGACCACGGGTTACCCATGGCATGGGTAACCTGCACATCTGAGATGGCTATGCCGTTAATGCTGAAAGGTACAAACAGGTTTGGAAGCAGCACGCTGCCATCCATTCAGCATTTCTGGAACATGTTGAAGGAGTCAAATTGAAAATGAGTGAATATTTGTAAAAACAGATTTTTAAATCTTATTTTTCTGGTCCCAACTTCAACAGAACATGGGTCTGTGTTAGGGATGCACGATGTTGGATTTTTGTTGATATCTGATATTCAGTATCACAAGCACAAGCTATGTAATTTACAAAAATGGACTTGTTTCTTTAAATGTTGCAGTATGCTATCGTACGAGCGGATGTAAAACAAGAAAAACAGCTTTTAACTCTTGTAAAAATGAAACGCCCAGTATTTAAATGAGAAGGTGCATCAACATTTGTGTAATTTGCAGATACGTCGTCCGTAAATATCTGCAAAAAATTCAACATTAGCCAACACCAATACTTAAATGACGTGACCCAATCTTTATTGTGTTCCGAAGATTCAGTTAAAATTAAAAAACTAAAATTTGAAAATACAACTTACTTGAATAAACTCTCTCCTTTGTAGACCTAGTGTAACATTTCTGCATTTGATCACTTTTAAGAGACTTTTAAAGGGATAAAGGCAAAAATGTCTGAGTGGTGTAACCCAAAAACCTTTGTACCAAATACTTTATCTTGTTCAATAGAGGTGAAATCAACCCCCACATGGGCAAAATGTTCCTGCAGGAGGAGTTTAGAGCCTGAGGTTTACCTTTTTCTTTTTTTTTTTTTTTTAACATATTTTTATCTCTTTAATAGATTTTTTTGACGGATTTCTGTAAATTTGACTTATCTCATTTTTATTTATTTTGGATTGTTCTTGTCTGCTTATTTTTTTGATTTCTGCCCAAAAGTAGACTTTCCTTTATTAGCAGCTGTTTGATGCATTGAACTGAGTGTAATCAGTACATGCACACATTTATTTTATATATTTAACACTGTTATGTGCATTTGGATTATATTTTGGATATCAAAATGTTTCAGTGTGTCATGTATGAGGGAGCTAGGTGAGGATGTATTTGTTGTGGCCAAAGTTTACTTGTCTGTATGCTGCAATGTTTTGCTTGTTTGTTAAAACTGAAAAGTTAATAAAAATATTGTAAAAAAAAAAAAAAAAAAAAGACGTGATATTCTCAATAAACACATTATCAACTAGTTGGGTATAATCCTACATTTGTCTTGTTTAATAATGAATAAAATAAATGGAAGAACATTGTTCTGAATACTGTGGCAAATACGGGTATTTTTTGGACGATATAAGTTTTCGACATGGTGCAACCAGCATTCAAGGAGGCATTTTGTTAATTTTTGTAAAAAATAATCCTTAAATAATCCTTAAACATGTATTTTCAAGAGACAAATTTAAAAAAGAGGCACTGCTTTTATGGGTACACTGGCAAGCACTCTAGGTGAAACTAAATATTCAATATTTATCCTTCTGTCGTGGTAACACGACTTGACATTTTCAGTGGAAAACCACATTTTCTTTAGCAAAAAATGGCTGATTAAATTTTCATGAAATCAACAGAAATACAAAACAAACCATTAAGCAAACCTGATGCAAACTTTTAAAACAATTTATTAAAACACTTTTGAACTGCTCATCATGCAAACTCTTATTTGTTACTTCAGTTTTTAGGCCCATACCGATATTATCAAACCCACACCTGTGTGTGTGTGTGCAGGTGAGCGATCAGGTGATGGAGGTGAGGACTTACCAGTGCAGGTATCCCGCCACAGCAGCTGCAGAGAGAAGACACAGCGCTTCAGTCTGAGTGTGAGCAGGAGCTGCTGCTCAGGTGAGCTTCAAACTGTAACACCTGCGAGAACACACCTACATCGCACTAACAAACACACCGAGGGTACACATCGACATCGCACTATAAAACACAACGACATCACACTAACAGACACAACATCACTCTAACAGACACAAAGACATCGCACTAACAGACGCAACAACATCACACTAACAGACACAACGACATCACACTAACAGACACGACATCACACTAACAGACACAACGACATCACAATAACAGACACAAAGACATCGCACTAACAGACACAACGACATCGCACTAACAAACACGACATCACACAAACAAACACACTAACAAACAAAACAACATAACACCAACAAACACACTAAGGCTACACACCAACATCGCACTAACAAACACAACATCACACTAACAAACATGCCGACATCAATCTGACAAATACACCGAGGCTACACGACATCACACTAACAAACACACCAACATCACACTAACAAACACACTATCAAACACACTGACATCACACTAACAAACACAACGACATCACACTAACAAACACTATCAAACACACCAACATCACACTTACAAACACACCGACATCACACTAACAAACACACTATCAAACACACCGACATCACACAAACAAACACACCGACATCGCACTAATAAACACACTATCAAACACACCAACATCACACTAACAAACACACTAACAAACACAGCAACATAACACTAACAAAAACACTATTAAACACACCGACATCACACTAACAAACACACTATCAAACACACCGACATCACACTAACAAACACACTATCAAACACACCAACATCACACTAACAAACACACTATCAAACACACCGACATCACACTAACAAACACAGCAACATAACACTAACAAACACACTATCAAACACACTGACATCACAATAACAAACACACTATCAAACACACCAACATCACACTTACAAACACACCGACATCACACTAACAAACAGACTATCAAACACACCAACATCACACTAACAAACACTATCAAACACTCCAACATCACACTTACAAACACACCGACATCACACTAACAAACACACTATCAAACACACTGACATCACACTAACACACTAACAAACACACTGACATCACACTAACAAACACACTAAAAAACACACCGACATCGCACTAACAAATACACTATCAAACACACCAACATCACACTAACAAACACACTAACAAACACAGCAACATAACACTAACAAACACACTATTAAACACACCGACATCACACTAACAAACACACTATCAAACACACCAACATCACACTAACAAATACTATCAAACACACCAACATCACACTTACAAACACACCGACATCACACTAACAAACACACTATCAAACACACCGACATCACACTAACACACTAACAAACACACTGACATCACACTAACAAACACACTAACAAACTCAGCAACATAACACTAACAAACACACCATTAAACACACCGACATCTCACTAACAAACACACTATCAAATACACTAACAAACACACCGGCATCACACTAACAAACACACTAACAAACACACTGACATCACACTAACAAACACACTAACAACACACTAACAAACACCAACATCAAATGAACAAACACACTATTAAACACACCGACATCACACTTACAATCACACTCACAAACACACCAACAAACACACTAACAAACACCAACATCACATGAACAAACACACTAACAAACACACCGACATCACACTAACAAACACACTATCAAACACAAACCGGGCGCGCGCCGTTAGACTCCGTTAGTCCCCGTTAGCCGCCGTTAGCCACCGTTAGCCCGTGTAGCAGCTAGCAGGCTAACGGTCCAGACTCACCAAGCAGCAGCGCGGAGCCGAGCCTCACGGCGGCGGACGGGCTCAGTCCGAGCCGCACGGAGAGCCCGTTCGGCTGGGAGGCTTTCCCGTCCCTCCCGGACCGCCTCACGGAGCTCCGGTCGCGGTCCGCCTGGGTCGCTGGACTCTTCCCGGTCTGCTTTCGGTTTTTGGCCACCATGGTTTCCGGGGGGACCGGGCTGAAGCACCGGGGAGCCGTTAACGGAAAGACCGAAGAGACAGAGAGCCGAGCAGCCACATCCAGCAGCTCCTGGTCTAGATCTGGACCTGGATCCGGATCTGCCTCTTTACCACCTGGACGACGCTCTGTGGGTTCTCCGGGTTGCCAGGTTTTCCCGTAAAATCAGCAACAAGGTCGATTAAACAGGCAACCTGCTGCTGTTAACAAACACACATAAGGGGAAGTAGGGCTGGGGAATATTTCCATTAAATTGATTAATTCAAATTATTTTCAACAGAAGATTTGATAATGAAAAATCTAGTTTTATATCTTGACTTAATCCAATCATAAATTGTTGCAATGTTTTAACTTTATTTTCTACAAATGTTCAGTTTTCATCATGGTCAGCTCTGTCAGGGTTTGCACAAACACGTTTAGACTTTGATTGTTTCTTAAATGAGATTAAAAATTGATCAGATGGTTCCATGTTTATAAACTGTGAAAATAGCTCATACTTCATTTATATGTAGACAGGCCTGCCTACGTTTAAACTACATATTCAACATTTTATGACAAATTACAGCATGCATTTTATCTATAAGAGGGAAAGTCTGTTAGTTTTAGAACATATTTTGAAAATAAAAACATAAAACTTAATTCATATCTTGTCCAGCCCTGAGGGAAATGTCAGAAATGTTGCTTGATGCTTTTTTATTGCTTACATACTTGTTTATAAAACATGTTATTTGTTTTATCTACATAATTTTGAATTACTGAATAAACTATTTGTCATTTCTATCACAAAACAAACTACTATCTTTATTAATGTTCTTTATATGTACATTTTGACATAATAATCTTTACTAATTTAGTATATTGGTACATTACTTCAGCTGTGTCCAGCTCAGCAGTTCACCATTTTCTTTCCTTTTGTTGCTTTAAGTAACAAGACTCTCTGTGCCTTTACCTTTGACTCATTTGGTCTCTGTTTGACCTGATTATTGATTGATTGTCTCCAGAGTCTTGCCTTTTTATGCCTTCTTTTGTGTGTTGAAGCAATTTTAAAAACATCTGTTTTATACAAATAAAGTTATTATTATTATTATTATTACTTTATTATTATTGGGACCTTCCTAAAACCAGCTTTGAATCATTTCAAACATTAGTCAAGCAAATACACACCATTACAAAAAAAATCACCACATAATTGTTACAGCAAAGAAGCAGCTTCAAACAGCGAAGATATTCTGTCATTAAACTATTTACTTACGATACATTCTGACAATTTAAAGCCTTTGACATAATTCAGTTATAATTTACTTTAAATCAGTAATCAGTCCTGATAAATCTCTGATCTTTAAACTGTGATTAAGATTTTTTGCCAGTCAGACACTTTGATAAACAAATAAAATGTACATAAAATTCATATACTAATGCAAGTGTCGTCCTCTTACTCTCTGGATTATATTTTATGGGAGTTGGTAATGCAAAAGAGGCCTGATTACTTTTTTACTTTGTTAAAAACACAATGTAAAACGTGACAATAACTTTTAATAAACTAACAAAATGTTGATTTGTGATTATACTGATTTATAATTTTAGGGCCCATATCAGTCATGGGTCCCTAAAATCTCCCTGGGAGCTGACAAAGCCTAAATTAACAACTAAACTTTATGATCAAAAACCGCAACTGCCGATTTAAACAAGTGAATCTACAAACAAGCCAAAAGTCGCTTATAATCAGCAGACCTGGCAACCGCGTTCGTCCCTCAGACTATCTAATGACGCTGCGCCCCCGTCTGGACGAACAACGCTACTACAACGAGCGTCTGTTGGTGATCATGGCAACGCCGTTCACTCACTGGTCATTTTATTAGGTACACACGTTCAACTGGTCATTGATGCAAGTAGCAAATCATTCAATCACATGGCAGCAACTCAGGGCATGCAGGCTTGTGGACATGGTCAAGACGACCTGCTGGAGTTCAAACAGAGCAGTAAAAGCACACAGTGGTAAAAATGGTAAACAGTAATAATAATAATAATATAATCTATAAACATGCAAATTAATGTCTTGTCACATACAACATCCCTCTGGTTGCTACCATGCATCCAAATTTGTAAATAAATCATGTAATTTTGTCAATTAATACATAAGATAAAGAGACAGAGTTTACCACGAGGGCGTCATTACCACCCAAAAAATAAGATCTTTACTAAATATTTGTTTTTTTAGATGCCAAACGACGTATTGCTCGCACATGGAGGTCAGACACACTTTGTGTCACAGGAGAAATGGTTGAGTGAAATAACTTTTTACTTTGCTTTGGAGAAGATAACTTACGCAAACAAGAACAAACAGGACAAGTTTTGGGAAATATGGAATATTTTCTATAACTTCCTTAAAAATATCAATATGAATCTTGATGGTTGAATAGAGGAAAAAAGTTGGGTTTTACCTTTTATTTTACTTTATTATAATCTTTTTTATTAACCTTTACTCTTTTGACTTATTTTTTATTTATATATATTTGTATATTAAACACAAAACAAATGCTCAAAATAAGGAAGAATAAATTAATTCAGTAGTTTTCAAAGAATTCTTTCTTCACACCCAAAATAAAGCCTATGTCTCTAAGACACCGTTTCTCTCCATCATAAAAACAAACTTTAATGTGCACTGCAGTTTCTTAAAGGTTTGTATGATTTAATCATATTTATTGCTTAATATATTCAGACATACAGTAAAGCTGTAATACAGCATGCAGCAGTATTTCCAGTTACAAGAGAAAATTTTAGTATCACATAATGAGGGTTGAGTCAGGAACATCAAAATTCCATTTTTCTGAAGCAGATACTCGGCACATAAATCTGTAAATGACTTTTTTACAGCTTTAAAAGTGGAACATTACACGAGACAAACAACTCAGTTGACCATCTTGGCATTTGAGTACGATTCAGAGAGCAACAATATAGGTCAATGTTTGTAAACAAATAAACAACTGTATAAAAAAGTGTGCAAAAAATGTATAACAAGGTTAATCTAAAAAAGTCATCCACGATTTTTTTTTAAACTATGAACACTAATAACTCAATAACCTGCAGACAGAATTTCTTGAGATTGTTGCAAAAAGTAAAACAAAAAGTGCACAAATAGAGTCTTTTGTGCCCCTCATAATCATTTAAGAAGACATTAATTATTATCTGTTAGTGTTGTTGCATTTTTTTTTTACCTTTAACATGGCCGTGTGTTTTATTGCTGCAGTTACGCCTCATCACCTGCGGGTGTCGCTGCAGGACAACAGTCCATGTTTGAGTCTCAATCATTCACAGACAGAAAGACTTCATGCTGTCCAACTTTTTAAACCCTTTATTCACAAAACAAAACAAAACATATTTTCTCATCATTCTGTTGTCTAATATGATTTTTGCATTACATACTGCAGCACTAATTGCTTTCAGCGATACTTCTGTTAATGAATTTAAGAGCATCATTAGGAATGTGGTGGCAGAGACACGTGGTCGTTTTTCCTGAAAGCCAAATGTGTTTTTCATGATTTGTTTTAAACCTGTTGATTGTGTTGTGTTATTGTCTTTGTACCGTGACTCTGTACGGCTGCTGTTTTGGCCTGGTCTGTCTTGTAAAAGAGATTTTTTAAACCCTTTAACTCCCAGCTATACTGATTGAATATATTCAGGAATATTTAATGTGCTAAAAAAAAACATAACACGTCATAGTTTGTTTCTGTCGATGTTTTAGGATACAGAAAAAATGCAAACAAACCAGAAGAACTGATATTTGCTTCGTTTAGGATTTAAAAGTTTAAAAAGCAAAAGGATACGATTATTTATTATTAACTTGATTCTTATTTTAAATACTTAACCAATTACTGATATGATGATTCATATATGTGTTTATATTATCTGTGATTCATCAAAAACATTTATTTTGTGTTTGCCAAACTTAACATTTTAAGTTATTTTTGATTATTTTATTGAAAAATCATTCTGCCTTTTCTATTGATTTGATTTTGTGCATTTTTATGTCATCATGTAATCAAGTTTTCACCTTTTAAACCTTTTAATCCCACAACAAGAAAATATCTGTTTTTTGGTTTGTTTGTAGTTTTCTCTGTTCCATGAAACATTCACAGGACCAATTATTGATTTGTTCTGCTTTTTAAAACAATAAATATTCCTGAATTAATTGATGACCTCTGCCAAACAGTTAAGAATAGAATAGAATAGAATAGAATAGAATAGACCTTTATTCGGGGACATCTACAGCGTTACAGCAGCAAAGTGGACAGCATTAACAGAATGAAAAATAGGCTTAAGTATAAAAAATAGCAGCATGTACATTACTCTACCTTTATAAGACATAAAATTAGAGCTGGGCAAAAAATGGATTAATTCAAATTATTTTCCGCAGAAGATTTAAAAAATTCAAAATTGAGATTTTTTCATGATGGTCGGCCTTGTAGGGTTTGTACAAGCACTTTAATAGGCTTGTATTTGTTATTTAAGTAGATTAAATATTGATCAGAGAGTTTCATGCTAATACTGTAAAAATACCTCAGTCTGTTAGTGTTTATGTAGACAAACCTGCCTACGTTTATTAATCAACCTTTTATGACCCAGACTTTGACTTTAAGAGGGAAACATTTAGACAACATAAAGGCAAAACTGGATTTGTTTCATTTTTATGTCACTGGGAGTTTTGTTTCTTTTAGGGAGGGAAAAATCGATTAAAATCGTATATTGAGTGTTGTGGAAAATAATCTGGGATTTTATTTCTAGGTCGTATCGCCCAGCCCTACATAAAATATAAAAACATATAAAATATAAAAATATATAAAGGGCTTGGAAACAAAACTAAAAGCAGACCCTATAAAGATTATTTACACTTTTACAGAGTAACTGCACGTGTGATAAATTATTGTACATGTGTGTACTTCCACACTGTAATTGCACATTGTTAGAGGATTGAGGATTGCACATTAATTGCACATTAATTGCACATTAATTGCACTTAGTAATTGTTAAAGGGTTCTAAATGGGACTTCCTGATTAAAAAAATAATAAAAAATAAAAAATAAAAATCCATTCCAAATCTGAGCAGCAGTGGAGTTTATGTCACTGAGATCAGATTTATGCTCGAACATGTTTAGTCCAGAAACCACAAGCACATGTGGACACTGTGTACACACACACCTACACACGCACACACACACACACACACACACACACACGGTTTTATTTTCTCAGCCTCTGACCCGTGGCTGCTCCCTCCAACACAAACTGAGGATGAGATGTTGTCAGGGTGGTGTTGGTTCAGATGCCTGTGTGTGTGTGTGTGTGTGTGTGTGTGTGTGTGTGTGTGTGTTAATTCAGAGGCCACATGGTTCAGTCCCGTGCAGCAGTGACATGTTTATCAGGCAGCAGAGACACATGCTGTCAATGATCACTCATTGTTTGAGGATCAGTTCTCTCGGCTTTGGGCCTCGTTAGTTTTCTCCTGACACTGATTCAGTTAGCGCTCTCCAGGGGCCCCGGGGCCACAGCAGTGAGGTCACAGGAGAGGGGGGCCACCACGCCAGGACCCGCGTCCCTACATGGGAAGATAAATCACTGCTGACGGTAATCATTGATCGGCAATTTTCAATCTGAATTTTATTTTTTTGATTTGGAGAATTTTCACTCATTTTGAAAATGATGCCTGCAACAAGGTCCAAAAAGTCTAGTCCCTATTCAGTGGAGACAGGCGTGGACTGCAGCAGGTCAGTCTAGTCCCTGTTCAGTGGAGGCAGGCGTGGGCTGCAGCAGGTCGGTCTAGTCCCTGTTCAGTGGAGGCAGGCGTGGACTGCAGCAGGTCAGTCTAGTCCCTGTTCAGTGCAGGCAGGCGTGGACTGCAGCAGGTCGGTCTAGTCCCTGTTCAGTGGAGACAGGCGTGGGCTGCAGCAGGTCAGTCTAGTCCCTGTTCAGTGGAGGCAGGCGTGGGCTGCAGCAGGTCGGTCTAGTCCCTGTTCAGTGGAGGCAGGCGTGGGCTGCAGCAGGTCGGTCTAGTCCCTGTTCAGTGGAGGCAGGCGTGGACTGCAGCAGGTCAGTCTAGTCCCTGTTCAGTGCAGGCAGGCGTGGGCTGCAGCAGGTCGGTCTAGTCCCTGTTCAGTGGAGGCAGGCGTGGGCTGCAGCAGGTCAGTCTAGTCCCTGTTCAGTGGAGGCAGGCGTGGACTGCAGCAGGTCAGTCTAGTACCTGTTCAGTGGAGGCAGGCGTGGACTGCAGCAGGTCAGTCTAGTCCCTGTTCAGTGCAGGCAGGCGTGGACTGCAGCAGGTCGGTCTAGTCCCTGTTCAGTGGAGGCAGGCGTGGACTGCAGCAGGTCAGTCTAGTCCCTGTTCAGTGCAGGCAGGCGTGGACTGCAGCAGGTCGGTCTAGTCCCTGTTCAGTGGAGACAGGCGTGGGCTGCAGCAGGTCGGTCTAGTCCCTGTTCAGTGGAGGCAGGCGTGGGCTGCAGCAGGTCAGTCTAGTCCCTGTTCAGTGGAGGCAGGCGTGGACTGCACCAGGTCAGTCTAGTCCCTGCTGTTGTAACTTGAACTGTGTTTACTGACACACAGTCCTTTACTTGATGATGCTGTTTTATGGTGCAGGTCACAGGCATTCAGTGTTGTTTCAGCCATGTGGACTGTAGATAATGAAGCTGTAGGTCTCTCTGTTCTCACAGTCTCAGTCTGAGGTCTGGATGTGGACTCTAAGAGGACAGGTGTGTGATGGTCTCGGCGATGATGGTTGTTTTTTCCACATCGTCACGGTAACACCTGCTGACGCCGCGGCCCCGGCCTCGCCTTAATCCCGCCAACACAGCTGCCTGGATTACCGCCTCACCTTGACCCGGGCCGTTTGGATCCCTGTCTTCCCGGGACAAAGCTGCAGATCGGTTCACCTGCCGCTCGGCCGGATAAGAGCGGAGCGATACCCATCAGAGAGCAGACTCTGTTTCATTCAGCGTAAGCCGCAGGTGGATCGTATCAGCGAGCCGGAGCGAGGACGAGCTTTTTAATCAGGCCAGAGTGCCAAAAACCAGAGACTGAACCTAAACCAGAGGAAGAACGTGCAAGAAAAAACTGTTTCACTGCAAAAACTCAGATCTAGGTGAAAGTTTTTGTCCAATTTCTAGTTACTAGTTCAATTACCATTATTATTATCATTATTATCATTATTATTATTATTATTATTATTACCTCCGCCAAGGAGGTTATTTTTTTCGGGAGAGTTTGTCTGTCCATCTGTGAACAAAATAACTCAAAAAGTTATGGATGGATTTTGATGCAATTTTCAGGAAATGTTCAGCATGGGAAAAGAAGAACTGATTCAATTTTGGTGTTGATCCGGATCAGCGTCTGGCTGCCATGACACAATAAGGGATTTTTGTGAATAATTACTGAACTAAAATAGATATGATGAATCCAGTTGCTAATGGTATGTTTTCATGGTCAAGGAATCTAAATATTTAGATGAAATAAAGGTAGGACTAATATTTATGATAAAAATCACAATATGGGTGAGGACTGTGGCGCTGGCAGAGGTCTGTGCTCTCTGTGCTTTTCTAGTTAATAATATTGTTTTTATTTCTTTATCATTCTTCTTCTTCTTCTTCTTCTTCTTCTTCTTCTTCTTCTTCTTATTATTATTATTATTATTATTATTATTATTGTTATTTATTGATTTATTTTTATTTTCAGTGAGATGTTTTAATGAATGCAGGTGATTTATTGTGATCCTGGAGAAACAGTCTTTTCTGTTGATACATTGGTATTAACTGAATGACAATACATTTGAATTCGTTGTGTCTGCATCAAGATATTATTCAAACTAAAAATAAGGCCTGAGTTACTTTAATAAGAGTGTTCTCTGTTAACAGTTCCAAAAGTTAAAACATAAACTTACAGTGAGACATATTTTTACTCCTACAGCCCCCAAAGATAGAACAACCTGAGGGCTGCAGATAATGTTAATGTCTTTAAAAACAAACTCAAAACCCACCTTTAGTCGAGCTTTTACCTGATTTATCTTTCAGTGTTTTTAATTATTCTATTTACAGCCCACTCTTTTATTATTTTATCTTGTTTTATTTTCTAGTTTTTCTATCTTATTTTTTTTAGTTTTTTAACTTCATTTCAATTTATTATTTATTCTTGTTATTTTTTTAAATTCTTTGATTTAATTTTATTTTATGATATATTTCATTTTACACTTTTAACCCAACCTCCAGTGTTTTCTCATTTTTAAACCTTTAAAGGTGCAGTGTGTAAAATGTGGCATCTTATACGTCCACCGCATTTCACCAAACAGAAACGGTGCATATAGGAGATATATGTTTCTATTTGTGTGTAAAGTCCGTCAAAATAGGAGTACAATCAACCCCATGAAACATTTGTTTTATTTTTATTTAGTTAGAAAAATCTTTAGAAAAAAATTACATTACTGAGGACCGCTGTTTCGTGTAGGCCGACATATTGATCCACCGTGTTGTCTACGGGTGGTTTTTAGGGACATAAAGAACGAAATGCTAATCTGTCCACCAGTTCTGAAATCTACCTGAATGCAGGTGAAGAAGAGGAGAGGATGGCAGTGGATGCATAGAAAGTTGTTACTCTGTCCTCGGGATTCAAACTGTGTGTATAAACACACACACAACATAAACTGTGTGCTGTGTTCAGGATCCTTTTTGGTCTTCACAGGATTCCGTTGCTCAGCGACGTGACGTTTTGGCTACGGTTAGGTTCATTCTAGAATCTGAACACTAGATGTCGCTAAAATGCCAAATTCTACACACTGCACCTTTAAGATGGCGTTTCCTCAGTACGTACTGGATACATTAATATTGTCTTTTATTTATGATGCTTTTTATCAACACTGTGTACGGATTGTGTTGTGGGTGGGTTCATCGGCTGGGTGGAGTGGGTTTAGGTCATAAATCCTTTATTTTAATTTATCTGTCTGTTTGTAAAGCACTTTGTGCTACATTTTTGTATAAAAAGTGCTTTGTAAGTAAAGTTTGATTGATTGAAGACAAGGGTTTGGGAATTTACCACCTGGTTGTTGGACTTCTGCGACCTATAGGGTTTAACATTTATTCCAAATATCTTTCTGTTGGAGTGGACATCGTTCATGAAAGGAAAACTAAAGTGTTAAATTATGTTTTTATAAACAGGCTCATCGTTGACCCCGATGATCCTCGATTTCTACACAAAACAAACACCACTGAGTTTCACATCTGCTTTAACCTGCTTCTCAGTAACATCAAACCTCAAGTCGTGCTTCCTCTTAATGGTGAAATGCATCAGTCTCTGTCATTAAAGTGTAACTTTAAGCTGTTTGTGCATCATTCTGCAACACTTTGTCTGACACCATTAGGCTGGAAGTGCTAAGAGACGTAAAAACGTGTCCACAGATGATCACTCCTCGGCTGATGGGGCTTTAAACGGTCATAAAGAGGCATCAGTGTGGATGTTAGTGCCTCCATATCTGCTAAAAACAACCTCAAGAGCTCTGATAAAGCACGAAAAAGACTGTGACTGTGTTCGTCTGTTTATATCTAAAACACTTATTCTAATCCACATTCACCCAACAAGTCCAGATCAGCATATTACTGCATGAAATAAAAGGCTAAAATAAGGCACTGAAACAAGTCCGAGTCTTCAGGTTTAAAATCTGCTCTCACACAACCTTCAAGTTAATAAATAAATAATGTTGGATCAGAGATCTGCTCGCTCCAGTCCGGCTTCAGCCGAGGCCGCAGTCGTTAAATTTAGAGGCTTAAAAACAGACCGTCAGCATCTCTGAGCACAAACTGTTTACAAAGACGAACGAGTAAACAGGCCGTCACACCAGAAACAATTAAATTTCAATCACCGTGTGCACCAGGGGTGTCCAAACTTTTTACAGCGAAAGATGAATAAATGGACAAATGAGCCACTTGGTGTATTTAACCCTTTGACTGGCATTGTAACCATGCGGTTGACTTTTGCTGTATATCAAATTTTGATTGCCCATCTTCATCTGTTTTCCCTTTTCACCTCAGAGTTAGTAACACCAGTATGTGTCTACATAAAACTAGAAAAAAACAGAAGTAATTAAAATCTGTCAGAGCATACATCGGATTAAGAAGAAATATTTATTTCCAGGTCCTTTAATAATCATTATTTAGTTGATGGAAATAAATATCACGATCTTTTATCCAAAACAGCTGACGAAGGGCAAATTGGGTATAATGTCTGCATTCAGATTTCACATAATTTTGTATTTTCCATTTTAAATTTTGGTGTAATTCACAAGTTTGATTAAACAGCAACAACACAGATACATCAGACTGTGCCTTTTATTTTATTTACTCTTCATAAATGTTTGTTACGGAAAAGAGTAAGGGCCATGTTAGATGGAGAAATTTATGTTGGGGAAATTGAGATTAAAGTGGAAGTTCCTTATTACAAGAAAGTCAGGCTTTATTTTTAGTTTTTATGTCTTTAAATAAGATCTTGAAGCACACATATTTTAGGAAATCGTGCCGTAGAATAAATATGTTTTTGCAGTTCTTGGTCAGTTTACAGAGTCATCACCACTCTCTCTTAACCTTCTACTAATAAAAGTACAAATAAAAATAATTTAAAAAAGAAAAAGGAGGAAGAAGCATGGTCAGTGTTTCAGGGGCAGGTTGATAAAGTACGTCCAGGATTTAATTTAATGTTCTGCAAAGTACAATACATGCCATAAAATATTTTAAAACCTACAGCCATCAGATAAACTTGGTAACATTGATCTGATGATGTTTTTTCTAAAGCATTATTCAGTTGCTGGAATATACAGTCATGGAAAAAATTATTAGACCACCCTTGTTTTCTTCAATTTCTTGTTCATTCTAATATCTGGTACCACTAAACGTATAATACAATGAACACAACAAAAAATGCAGCTGGTCACATAATACTTTATGTCCTATTTGACATTCTTAAGCTTAATTGATTCCCAGGGTATATAAGAGGTCATTTCATGTCACAAGCAGCACTGCACATGCAAAGGCCTAGAGTGGTTTCCTGCTTACATTCAAGCCGTAGCACAACTCAGAAGTTGTCAGCTCTCACATAATGCCTAAAACAAAAGAATTATGTGAAGTAGGCTTGTCACGATACCAGAAATGTAGTAGTCGATACCAATACCACTTAAATTCTTCGATACTCGATACCATTCGATACCATGGTAAAAATAAAAAAAACTCCTGTAGTTCAACACACACTCCTTTATTTGAACAAAGTCTGAACAACAAACAATATTATGCTTAAATTGAAAGCATCCGTTCTTGTTGGCAGTGTATGTTGATGCTGGCTTTGCCCGGCCTGTCCATGTCACTGTCCTCCTCTGGCTTATACTGTGAAAAGAAGATTGAGATTTGGGTATAGCTTAATGACTGTATGAGAACAGCAGAGGCAATACTGAGAGAGAGAGAGAGGGAGGGAGCAGCAATTTACAGACATGGTGGTGAAACTTTTTTAAAACCTTTTTATATGACAGTGCCTTATAGCATTTACTACTGTACCATATTGATGATCTTATTTTGCTTACTTTATTTCTAGGACCAAATAATATCATACTTAGATACTAAGATAATTTAACTAGCTAATGTACATTTCTATAACATATGAAAGCATTCCCTACACCTGCTTCCTCTACTCACTGTCAGTGTTTCCTGTTCTACTCTCTGCAATCAAATTAAATGTAAAGTTATTGGATGTGAAAAGTATGTGAACAAAATACACATGATTCTGGGCAAGTAGCCTCCACATTGATTTATGTTCTGAACCAGCCTTTATACGGAGCCATAATCAAAGTAGGTTATTTACTAGCCAATATCTCAGTTATTGATCACAGCTGCTTCTGTTGATGTATCGTCAGTGTCGTCCAGTTAAGTCCGCTCTGACATGACGTACAGACCGGATGTTTTTAGCATTGATGACATGCTATCATGCTAAGCTCCGTGCTAACTAAGCTAACACTGTTTGACATCAGACACACTGTACTGTGTTTTTTTTTCGTCCCTTCTTGTAGTGACCACACACTCGGGACACTCTCTGCCATTTCTTCTGTGGACTCTCTCTTTCTGTCCCTCTCTTTTCTCTTCCTTCATGATTTTACAAGCCGTGCAGCAGCGGACGTAGCAGCGAGGCTGGACTTGACGCTAAAGTTATTTTGCGATGCAGCTCATTTACTATGGGCTGGGCTCATCTCATCATTGTAACGTAATTAGATATGAGCAACAGTGATAACACGTGAATTCAAATGCACTCACCTTGAATTCTCTGTACGAGTCTGGATGTTTGTCTTTTAAATGTTTCGTTGTTGACGAGCCGGGTGCGTGTGCCTCCGACATGTCGTGTGTCGTTGTTCTTCGCATGTGATCAGCACTGTGTGAGGGTTGCCAGATAATCGCTCATTTACAGCCAAAAAAACAACACTAAAGAAGTGGCCAGATCTGGCGCCTCGGTACCTACGGTACTTTGGGTAGTCTAGAAAAGTCAGTACCGTCACATTTTCTGAATCTTAGTACCGACTTGGTACCGAAGTATCGGTTCTCGTGACAAGCCTAATGTGAAGCCACAAAGGCAGCCATCTTGGCACTGCTGGAAATTGGCATGAGTGAGAGACAGGTAGCGAAAAAACTGAAGATCTCCAAGACAGCCGTTCATTACAACAAAAAAAAAAACAAGCTGAACATGGCACTACCAAATTGCTACCTGGCCGTGGCAGGAAACGTCTTTCTACCCCACGAGATGACCGTGCACTCATCCGTTCCTGTGTCAGGAATCGTCGTCAGACCTCCAGGGACCTTAAAAATGAGTGGGCACTGTCGAGAAATGTGACTTGTTCAGCAAGGACAGTTCGAAACCGACTTGTTGAAACTGGTTTGAAGTCACACAGAGCACGCAAGAAGCCCTTCATCAATGAAAGGCAGAGGAAGGCCCGGTTACTCTTTGCTCGAGACCACAAGGATTGGACTGTTGATGATTGGGCTAAGGTTCTCTTCAGTGATGAATCCAATTTTGAATTGATGCCCACTCCAGCCAACTTACTGGTTAGGAGGAAGCCTGGAGAAGCTTACAACCCAGACTGTCTTGCCCCTACAGTAAAACATGGGGGTGGATCAGTCATGATCTGGGGTTGTTTCAGTCTGAGGAACAGGGCAAATGCAATTGTGTGAAGGCCGAATGAACCAGGTCATGTACAGGACTACCCTTGAAAACAGTCTTCTTCCATCAGCTGGAAAACTCTTTCCTGCCTCGAATGACTGGATTTTCCAACAAGACAATGCCCCTTGCCACACGGCAAGGTCAGTTAAAGCCTGGATGGAGAACCACAACATTACGCACCATGCCTTGGCCTGCTCAATCACCAGATCTTAATCCAATTGAAAACCTGTGGAAAATCATCAAACTCAAAATGGAGAACCACAAGCCCAAAAACAAAGAAAATTTGTTTGAATTTGTCCAACAGGAATGGGCTGCTGTGACAGCAGAACAATGTCAGAAGCTGGTGGAGAGCATGCCAAGACGCATGGCTGCAGTCATCAAAAACAATGGTTATGCAATCAAGTATTAACTCTTGTGTGTATCATGTGTTTAAAGCAAACAGAAAAGAAAACATGGAATGCTTAAAAGTAGTGTTTTTGGCGGTACAATGCCATAGCTATTGATGTAAGAATTTAAGTAATTTTGGTTATTATCAAGAAAACCATGGAAAATGAATAGTTCTTAGTTCTTAAATTAAACTCTCATGAGCTATTTTTGTTGTTATCATTATAATTGTCCAAACAAATGTACCTTTAGTTGAGCCAGGCATTAAAATTAACAAGAAATTGAAGAAAACAAGGGTGGTCTAATAATTTTTTCCATGACTGTATATCACAGTATAGCATCCAAAGCAGCTGTGAAGAGCAAATTGGGTATAATGTCTGCATTCAGATTTCACATAATTTAATATTTTTCACTTTAAATTTTGGTGTAATTCACAAGTTTGATTAAACAGCTATAACACAGATACATCAGGTTGTGCCTTTTCTTTTATTTACTCTAAACACTGGCTGGCACTGCTGAACATGGATTTGACTATTTAAAAAACTAGAAAAAAATCAGATTCTATCTATCTATCTATCTATCTATCTATCTATCTATCTATCTATCTATCTATCTATCTATCTATCTGTCTATCTATCTGTCTTACTTTACAACATGAAATAAGCCATGATAAACTTTTAATGATGACAAAATATTTGGCAATCAAACAAATATATGATCTGCATTAAAAATCATTTTAAGACCCTTTAAGTTTAAAGGATAACTTCGGTTCCTGCAGCTTTTACATTGTTTATAGAATGAAGAACAACAATACACTCACCCAGAAGGCTTTCCTGATGCAAACGGTGCTTCGGGAGATATTTAGATCCAAAATCGAGCAGCAGACACCGATATAATGGTAGCCTGTAGGGCATAGATCGCCGCTCCTAAAAACTGCATTAGTCGTCCAAAAACTCATGTTTTTCACCAATATTCCATCATGATTCGCGCCGAATGGACGGCCATTGCAGCCTGTGTCTCTCCACACAGCGCTGTGTGGCTGAACCAACGAGTTTGTTTACATGCTCTTCGCGCATGCGCAGTGCGGCTCATTGTTTCAGGGCAGCTACAAATCGACTTTCTTCTTCCAGTTTTGTGCAAAATGGACGAATATCTATGGGATGAAGATGTTGTGGAGGAGGACTTTGAATATGATGGACGTCCTTACAGTTTGGAGCCAGATTATACAGATAAGGAGCTGATAGAAATGAGGAAGCAATCGCAACGCTCCAGAGAGTACTGCGCATGCGCGAAGGGCATGCAAACAGACTCGTCTGTTTAGAGGTTAGTTCAGCCACACAGCGCTGTGTGGAGAGACACAGGCTACAATGGCCGTCCATTCGGCGCGAATCATGATGAAATATCGGTGAAAAACATGAGTTTTTGGACGATTAATGCAGTTTTTAGGAGCGGCGATCCATGCCCTACAGGCTACCATTATATCGGTGTCCGCTGCTCGATTTTGGATCTAAATATCTCCTGAAGCACCGTTTGCATCAGGAAAGCCTTCTGGGTGAGGATATTGTTGTTCTTCATTCTATAAACAATGTAAAAGCTGCAGGAACCGAAGTTATCCTTTAATCTGTCTCATTTTATTAGCAGATTATTTTAGCCCTTAATTTAAAGGGACTGTGAGAAGTTTCTATGTAATTACAAAAAGTAATTGATTAATTTGAGTTTATAGCATCAAAATAGGTTATCTATAAATGCTATTCCTTAGCTTCACGGTCGGGTCGGACAGGGCTGGACTGGCCTGGATACTCAACTTCAGGAACAAGACAATTAAAACTAGAGCAAATTTATATTATTCAGACACGTCTTAGAGCACCGGCCTGTAAGTAGCCATATATAGCCAGCTACAAAACTACGATACTAAGTTTTCCAAAAACTGCTTGTTGTCACACATCAAAAACTACCGCTACGTAACTAGAAAGAGATACATTACCTCGTCACTTTGCATCCTGTAAGTTGTTGAAAAAAGAAGTTGTAAAGCAATGCAGAGTTCTGAGGAAGGTCTGAGCTGCATTCATTAGCATCACAACAAACACACTCTTTGGCTTGGGTCACATCTTGTGGTGCGTTCCAGTTGTGGTCAGAAGTAGGAATTTCCAAGTTCCGAGTAGGAAACTGCAACTGGAACGTCCCCCGAAGTCTGAATTTCCTACTGGGAACTCGGTGAAACCTCACCACCCCCGAGTTGACAATGGAAGATGGATGCCCCCAGTGTGAACAGTTATTTAGCTCCTGTAATAATCAATTTATTTGCACTTCTGACTGGGGTGTGTTGCTCTAGATCAGCTGTATACATAGTATTGTTAGACTTATATTTACAAAAATGCTGCCATAGTGATAATCACATTCTTCATACAACACAGGGCGTGCTAACAACAGCTAACAACAGCCTGGTAGATCGGCATGTTTTTTTCCGACTTCAACTGGAACGCCGATAAGTCGGAGATGATGTCACTCCCAGTTCAGAGGTCACTGGAAGGCAGCATTATGACAGTCGCCGCACGGGCTCATGGGTAGCAGAGTCTTAATGTCACCGGAAACAGATTCTCCTCATAGCACCTTTAAGTTTTTACATCTTAAAATAAGGTTCAGATAAATCGGGAAATTGTATCTTAGAAAAAGTCTGGTGAGTATTTCTGACCTGGAATTGGACAAGAACTCCCACCTCGATCTTTTTTTGAGTCCATCTGATGGTTCAAATCAGACTGAAGTGCTGCAGGGTCTCGATGATGGACTTAAAGGAATATTTTAGTAAAGTTCCTCCCTGATGACGGAGCTCAGGTTCTGAGTAAAGAGCCAAAGCTGCTCAGAGAGGTGGGGGCAGACGGAGGGCAAGCGAGGGGCCAAGTGTGGAGTTGAGGCAGAGGACATGATTGGCTTAAGTCGGTGCAGAAAGATTGTTTCCTTTGGCCCTGTGCTGCGATTTCCTGCCCTGTGATCATCTCTTCCATATGATTAGGCCGATGTGCAGAGCATGCAGTCATGTGACGGCTGTGCTTCACACAGAGGCTGGATCAGCTGCAGAGGCTCACAGGTGATGTTGGACCAGCTGCCTTTAACACTTTAGGAGGAGACGCTCAGGAATGTGGAAGCATGCACGAGAACGACGAGGCCCTGACATCCACTGAAAAACCTGAACCCAAAGCCTGATTATGGTCAGAGTTCATTTTGTTGACTAATTTTTTTCATCAAAGTTTTTGTCAACAACCTTTTGTCCCCCAAAATGTCTGACAGACTTAATCCAATCAGACCTAATATGGTCATGTAGGAAGTAGAGACGAGTGATGAATCTATCCAATCACAGCTACTTTGGTTGTGTTAAAGGTTGGATGAGTTCAGAGGGACATCCAATCACAGCTGCCTTAGCTTGGTGGTGGTGGGATAAGTTGTGGAGTGATCCAATCAGAGCTGCTCTCTTTATGAATTGATATATTCATGTAGAGCAGGTTCACTGTTTGTTGTCAGTTCTGGTATTGTAACTGAGATGCTCTGCCAGGTAGCCTAAATAAAGGAGACTGCATTTCACACAAAGGAACATTTGTTTCTGTTCATTTAGACATTCAGACTTTACTAACATTCAATAAAGGCTTAGTAGATGTTTGATTTTATCACAGAGGGAAACAGGACTTCAGAAATTCAAGGAAACATAAAAATGTCTTAAACTTTACACTTCTGATTTTAGTCGACTAAATTTACAGCAGATTTCATCGACTAAAACTAGACTAAAATTAAAACAATTAAGAGACTAAATTATGACTAAAACTAAAGGCCACAACTGAAAAGGTGAGGAGAATTATGAAGACCAAAATACAACAAGGACCAGAGTTTAGAGGAAAGGTGTCCCAGTCTTTTTTTTTGGAACTTGTTGCAGGCATTAAACTCAAAATGAACTGGAAGAGCACTCAGATAAATATTAGTCCTACCTTTATTTGATCTAAATAATCTGATTCTTTGACCATGAAAACATACAAACATGTAAAATTCAGCTTTTTTGCTTGTATTCACATTGTAATGTCTCTTTACTGGCAAAAATCAACTTTTGGCACAACACCGGCGTAACTTTCCTCCACAGACTCCCGATGTTTTGAACGGAAATCCAGTTAGCTGTCTCCTCACCTCCGTGTTTCTCTGAGGCTGACAGCGCCCCCTTCAGGTTTCTTCTGACGAAGAGAGTCGTCATGCAGCTGTGTTAGTTTTGCTGTTGCGTTCAGATTTTTCATCATTTTGTGCTTGGCGTGGTTTCCCTAATCGCAGAGTGTTTGGTGAGGGTGCATTTGCTTTTGTTCTTTCATGGCGTTTGTGTTTTTGTACCTCGTTTACAGTTTTTAGTGAGTTCGTTTATTTGCATTGCTTCCTTGAATGCAGTGCGTTTGGTGATGATGCTTTTGCTTTTATTCCTGCACAGCGTTTAATTCATTTGCACCACATTCTACTTGCAACGCGTTTAATTTGTGTTTGCGTTTGACTCTATGCCGTGCGTTTGACCCTTTTCGGTCATAGACTGTAAAAAACATGGACGTCATGTCGCTGGGCTCGACTTGAAGTCGCCACATAAACTGCTCCCCCTGGTGACTGGCTGCAGTATAGGTCAAATCTCCGTCTCCCCCATCCATCTGAACGGGCCCTAGTGAAACTTCAAAAAGTTAATACACCTCATAGAAATATTTCTCCCACCTGTATGCTGTGGTGATATGAAAGTATTATTGGGCTGCGTTTTTTCCAAGTCCTGTTTTTTCTGAAAAGTTTCTTTTTCATCAGTTATTAGAGTTTAAAAATAACCGCAGTTTACGGCTGTTTCACAATGATTGACAGCTGCCGTTCTTGCGTAAGATACGTTGTGAACGTAGGCTGTATTTTGAGTGGACAGCTTGAGATATTTAACTTTGATAAGGCTAAATTGTACTTACCCTTAGCTTTGTACAACTCGTGACTGAGTGGGATGGGCCAAAGTTTATGTGCGTAGAGCAGCTACGTAAGGCTCCAGGACGGTACGCTGTATGCTGCAGAGTTTTGCGACCCTTTTCGACAGCTGTGTCCAGATATGGTCCAGATTCTCTACTGGCTGCACAATGGCGGCGCCCTGACGGGGGATATTATGGCTTCAAAACAGTTACATGGTAGAAGGCAGAGCCACGCTGTCCACTATATTTTACAGTCTATGTTCTTGGCCACCGTATTGGACACCCCTACATATGATACTATGATAATATGATTTTCGATTGTTTATGTATGAACAAAAAATGAAATGTGTCAATATTTTTTGAAACATTAAGTTTTATATTAATGTACTAATGATACCAATCGACACAATAAAGTATAAAATAAATAAATAAATAAATAAATAAATAAATAAATAAATAATTAAACTAGTTTACACAAAAGCATCAGTGCTGATAATGTTAAAAACAGACCAGATGAAGCTTTTGTACAGATGATCAGGCCTGTGAATATGGGTTAAATATGTTATGATAATTAAAATAAGACACCTGTCTATAGTCCAGAGTTTTCTCAGAGTCAGTTTGAACAAAAACAAACTCTCTCGTTCATCAGCACACAGACAGAACTGCAGCTCTAATGTAATGGAATTAGCCCAAACAGTGACCTCCTTTTCAGGCCCTACTGTGACAGAGGGGCCTCATGACTCCCCCCCTCACACATTACTCACCTCCAGACTCACCCAGCTGGGACCTTTTGGCTCATGGAGGTCGGACCAGTTTGTCCAGGGACGTCCTGAAGGAGGGCAGCAGCTCCTCCAAAATGTAAATGTCTGCTAAATAAAAATGTAAATTATTTGAAGTCAAAGGCTCAGACGATTCGATTGCTTCTGTTCACACAAAACTCAACACTCAGGTTATCACTTAAACGTGATGACATCAGAGGGGGGCGGAGCCTCAGGCTGTATTTACAATAATCAGTGATTTGTTAGCTTGATGCTAAATGCTAGCATTCACTCACCCATAAGCAAAGCTGCTCTGCTGTCCTCATGACATTGGACATTACTCGTAGACTTAGAAAATGTTACTAGTAAAAATTTAAAGCTCCACTAGCAGTACTAGTAACATTCAATCATCTACGAGTAGACTATTTTGCTTTCTTATTAAGGTCTACTCACGCATTAGTGTGAGCAAAAAACCTTGACAAGTAAAAAAATTTTTTTAAGTACCACTAGTAAACTCAAAATATCTTACTAGTAGTACTAGTGAACTGTTTTGGATCAATGAGTAGTGAAGCCGAAGTGTCACTAGTAGTACCAGTAGACCTAATGCAAATGTTTGGAAAGCCATTTGGGCATTAATTTGATATCAGTAGTTAGCTCTAACAGTACTCAAATTTAAAATACAAGTACTCAATTGTGTGTTTGTGTACTCAGTTTTGTGTTACTAGTAGACTTAGAAAATGTTACGAATAAAAACAAAGCTCTATGAGTAGTTCTTGTAACATTCAATCATCTACTAGTAGACAATTTTGCTTTACTAAGGTCTACTCGTGCACTAGTGCACCAAAAACCTTTATTAGTAAAACATTTTTTTTTTTATAGTACCACTAGTAAACTCAAAAAAATCTTACAAGTAGTACTCGTGAACTGTTTTTGGTCAACTAGTAGTACTAGTTAAGCCAAAAGTGTCTCTAGTCGTACTAGTAAACCTAATGCAAATAAGGAAGGAGGGATTGTAACCAAATCCAGCGCACTGATTGGCTGTAATATTTTTAGAAAGCCCATGGGAAGCCTGAATTTGTTTTTCTCCACCCCCTTATTAGCATTCAAGGCTTACCATTAGTACTAGTGAACATTTTTAAGTCTACTAGTAGTACTAATGACACTTTTTGCTTCACTAGTAAAGTCTACTTGCTCACTCTGAACCAAAAGTTGAGCACTAGTTGAGCTAAAGTAGGGTTGATATCACTGACATCAATTTTCTGCCCAAATGGCTTTCCATACCAATTAAGTAGGAGGGATTGAAACAAAAATCCAGCTCCCTGATTGGTTGTTATATTTTGAAAGCCAATGGGAAGCCTGAATTTGCTTTCCCTGCCCCTTTATTAGCTCAACAGTCTAGTAAAGCAAATTGACCAAAGTTGACGACATGCACTTCAAATTTGAGAATATTTAACCCAAACAGCTTTCCAAACCTGTCTAACTGAAGAAATGAGTCCTTATATAAAATAATAATTAAAAAAATAAAATGTCTAATCTCTAACAGAGTGACTGTGGACCACGAGGTTCACCCTCAGAGCTGCAGGATCAGGATTTAATCGTCAAACGTCGTATTTAAGAAGTAATCGGCGAAGAAGAACTAATTAAAGGAGCGAGTCCCTCGGCGAGTGCGTGCGCACCGCAGGCATGCGTGTGCGTGTGCACCGTGTGACCAACACACTCGAGCAGGTTCTTCTGTCATTTGTCAACACCCTGACGGTTTAATCTTTCCTGCCTGTGCGAGTATTAAGAGATTATGAGCGTTCTGCATGGCTTCGTGCACGCCGCATAAGGGGCTGTTTCTCCTGTGAGGGCCCCTCGTGGGGGGGGAGGTAGATATTTTTAAACAGATCTGCTCACGTGGCCGAAGCCGTGGGAGATCTGGAAGACTAAAATGTTGAGAGCAGAGTAACAAACGTGGGACCTTCACCTGTGGGAGGTGTGACCGGGTTAACCCTTTACTGACCGACAGGGGCCAAGAGTTCTGTCTCTGTTTGTGTTAATTTAACAGCCCTGTTTGTTTAGTTTTAGTTTCTGTCTAAACGACTTTTAAAACCAAAAGTAAAAACTGAAATGGGCTAAAATGCCTTTAAGTTTTCCGCCTGGAACGACGTGCAGAAAGACTTGAAATTATTACATCACGTAACGAAGGGGTAGGGCTGGGCAATATATCGATTAAATCAATTAATTTGAATTATTTTCTGAAGATTTTAAAAATTACAAATAGAGGTTTTTTTGAATACTTTATTTTGCAAAAACATTCCAACTTATTCCCACTAAACAAAATAAATAAAAAGGTATGTAAAATACAACAATATCTAAATAAACATATAAGATTACATTAAATGTTGGATACAATAAATAAAAAAAGAAAATAATGAAAAATTGATTAAAAGAAAATATATGCAAAAATTACATTGAGATACATGTCATTACAATGTCTCAATGAGTTTTTTTCCCTCCTAAGCCCAATGGTAAGGTGTTAAAAATGTTTATTTTGTCTTAAATCTTTTTGTTTTTTAAATGAGATTTAACAGCTGAGCCTTTAGTGTTTATGTAGACAAACCTGTCTATGTTTGAACTACTTAACCAACATTTGATGACACACTTAAACTTTAATAGGGTAGTTCTGTTTGGTTTGGGAAAATATTTTAACATACAGGAAAAACTTGATTTTTAAGAAGGAAAAAAGCGCTCAAAATCATAAATCAAGTGTTGTGGAAAAAAAAATCAGGGATTTTATTTTGAGGTCATATCGCCCGGCCCTATAGTGGAATTTTAGACAATTATAAAAGACGAGAAACGAGATTTTTATTTTCTGTTTCGTGCTGTCGTCTTGGCCAGGTCACAAGTTTTTACTTTAAATAAAGGAGACTGATTGATTGACCTATATTGTTTTAATTTTTGTTGAGTTTTAGTCGATAAAATTTCACATTTTAGTCGACAAAGTCTTCTGTAAATTTTTTTAGCATTTATATTTTTAAAAAGCGAGAAAAGTAACAATGAAAGTTGAGAAGTCATGTAAAGAAATCTTCTTTTTAAATCTGCAGGATTAAATAAATAGCCTGCCTAGCCCTGTTTGATGGTTTATTTCTGCCAATCTGTGACTCTTTAACCCTTAAAACTCCAAATGATCTTCTGCTTTCTTCTAATCCAGGAGTGGGCCACTATCATTTTATTCTTACTAATAGTTGGAACACTAAAATTGTGGATTTCACCAGTTAATGAATATTTTACTCACAATTTAGTCTTTATCAAACATTTAGTCATTTTAAAAGAGATAATTACAGCTCCTTTTTCATGGAAATATTGCTATTTTAATGTTTTCATGGTACATTTTCCCATGTTTGCTTCACTAAAATAAATGTTTTAGTATTTCAAATTGACTGGCGGGCCAAATTGGCAGAGTAGGAGGGCCACCAGTTGCCCACTCCTCTACTAAGTACAATAGTATTTTTTTATTTTTTTATTAAATGGTGCACAAAAAACTTCAACATGTCCAAGCACTAGGCTTGTCACGAGAACCGATACTTCGGTACCAAGTCGGCACTAAGATTCAGAAAATGTGACGGTACTGACTTTTCGAGACTACCCAAAGTACCGTAGGCACCGAGGAGCCAGATCTGGCCACTTCTTTAGTGTTGTTTTTTTGGCTGTAAATGAGCGATTATCTGGCAACCCTCACACAGTGCTGATCACATGCGAAGAACAACGACACACGACATGTCGGAGGCACACGCACCCGGCACATCAACGACGAAACATTTAAAAGACAAACATCCAGACTCGTACAGAGAATTCAAGGTGAGTGCATTTGAATTCATATGTTATCATTGTTGCTCATATCTAATTACGTTACAATGATGAGATGAGCCCAGCCCATAGTAAATGAGCTGTATCGCAAAATAACAGCGTTATGTCCAGCCTCGCTGCTACCTCCGCTGCTGCGCGGCTTGTAAAATCATGAAGGAAGAGAAAAGAGAGGGACAGAAAGGAGAGAGTCCACAGAAGAAATGGCAGAGAGTGTCCCGAGTGTGTGGTCACTACAAGAAGGGACGAAAAGAAAACACAGTGCAGTGTGTCTGATGTCAAACGGAGTTAGCGTAGCACGTAGCTTAGCATGATAGCACGTCGTCAATGCTAAAAACATCCGGTCTGTGCAACAGCACAACACTGACGATACATCAACAGAAGCAGCTAATGTGATCAATAACTGAGATATGGGCTAGTAAATAACCTACTTTGATTATGGCTCTGTGTAAAGGCTGGTTCAGAACGTAAATCAATGCAGAGGCTACTTGCCCAGAATCATGTGTATTTTGTTCACATACTTTTCACATCCAATAACTTTACATTTAATTTGATTGCAGAGAGTAGAAGAGGAAACACTGACAGTGAGTAGAGGAAGCAGGTGTAGGGAATGCTTTCATATGTTATAGAAATGTACATTAGCTAGTTAAATGATCTTAGTATCTAAGTATGATATTATTTGGTCCTAGAAATAAAGTAAGCAAAATAAGATCATCAATATGGTACAGTAGTAAATGCTATAGGCACTGTCATATAAAAAGGTTTTAAAAAAGTTTCACCTCCATGTCAGTAAATTGCTGCTCCCCCTCTCCCTCTCTCTCCCTCTCTCTCCCTCTCTCTGTTAGTATTGCCTCTGCTGTTCTCATACAGTCATTAAGCTTTACCCAAATCTCTATCTTCTTTTCACAGTATAAGCCAGAGGAGGACAGTGACATGGACCAGCCAGGCAAAGCCAGCATCAAGATACACAGCCAACAAGAACGGATGCTTTCAATTTAAGCATAATATTGTTTGTTGTTCACTTTGTTCAAATAAAGGAGTGTATGTTGAACTACAGGGGATTTTTTTTATTTTTACCATGGTATCGAGTGGTATCGAGTATCGAAGAATTTAAGTGGTATTGGTATCAACTACTAAATTTCTGGTATTGTGACAAGCCTACCAAGCACGAGCAGATTCTTGGCTTTATGAAAAACTGGACTACCAGAAAATGTATGGTGCAACAATGATGGACTGTTTATGTAGAGACAAAACAAAATTAAATCAGAATTAAAATTCACGCACAGATCAGTGATGAATTAGACTTTTACGGTTCCTTCAAGCTTTGGCTATTAGGAGAAAAAATAAAAGTATGCAAAGAATATCACAAGAAAAAATATTCTAAAATTTACAATAATTCCTCCAGACCTTTTTTTGAAGAAGATTCTGTCTCAGGTGTGACAAATGTTGGTGTTTTATTATTTGACATTTTCTTTTAAATCTTTTCACTCATCTAAAAATTACTTTGGCTGCTCCTGATTGGATGCTTCCTTAAAAAAAATAAACAACAACTTGAAGTGTTTGATTGGTTGATAGACTGAGATTCTCTGAAGGTCTAAATAAAAGTTAAATAATTTTTTAATTAAGAAATTGTGGGGGAATAATCATTAATTACAGATTTATCACCGTGATCCACACATATGTTTCTAAAAGAACACTGCACTTCACGGCTGAATAAAAACTTTCTGGAGGGGATAATCTTTTTTTTTTCTAAATAGGTCATCCTCAAGGTGCGTTCACACCGGACGCTACCTGTACTACCTCGGCGATCACTCTCCATTCAAAGTCAATGTACAGCCGCGATGGGGCGGGGCTAACCCTCCCGCGATGTCAAAGTTAAAAAAAAGTTGATCTATTCAGGCGATGTCGTGCGTGGCTGTGCAGCATCAGCCAATCAGCGGTGTGTGTACGTGTGACGGTGCTGTTATTCATCCGGACTACAGGGCGGATGACTTCCGCATAGGCGGAACTAATGTCAGTGAGGACATTTGCAGACGGACCGCAGTAAACTCACAGAGGATGCTGCTGCATCATCAGCCGCAGAGTTTTGTGTTTGATAAGTGAGTGAAAAGGACACATCTGGAATAATGTCCGCTTATACATCCTATTATGGGATATATGATACGATCGCGTTAAAACTCGAGTGGACGTGACGTCACCGAGGGACGGCCGACGCCAGGCGACCAAACAGGTAGGCTATTTATGGACGCGCGACGCTAACTCAGTGGGCGACGCGACTTTGGTAGCTGGGTCACTTGTGGTGTGAACGCACCTTCATAAAAATAAATAAATAAACAGTGCAGGGTTCCCACTCTTTTCTAGAAATCACTTTCCAGGACTTTTTCCAGTGTCACATAACCAAGTTAAATTGTTGCTGTGGTCAGTTTTCAAAAAAACAAGATCAGAGTTTGATGAACAATATCTCTAGTTATTGATCATATTGATCTTATAATTTCTTTGTTTCTAACTCTCCAGCACGAACATTGTCTGTTAGCTCTCTGTTTAATGTTTTTATGTGTCTTACTATTATAAATTTATGGTCATACATATTTTTTAATCTATATTTACTCTGCTTTTTTATGAATAGATTTTGTTAATTTAGCCTAAATTTTATTTTGTCAATTTTTTGTTATTTCTTTTTGTCCCCACTGTTTTGAGTTTTTATATTTTCTGCCTTAACTTGCATTATTTTACCTACTCACAGTTTCTGGCCATGTGTACGTTAGTTACAAAGTTCATTTTTACTTCATTTCCTGTTTCAAGCTAGAAGGAAGACAAATAATTTTCCAGAACAACTTAAGCTTTTCCAGGACATTTCATTTTTTTCCTCATTTTCCATTTGTTTTCCATGACTGGAAAATTGGGCAATCATTTTCCAGGTTTTCTAGGTTTTCCAGGACGAGCGGGAACCCTGACAGTGTGATATTTCTGCATCAGGACAATAAAGCAGACAATAATAAAAACACAGACATGTTTGGGTGGTGATATATATTTCTCAAGGTTAACAAATTCTTAAATGCGGCTTGTTACAGTACACATTATTTCCAGAGAGCAAAATAAATATATTGCACTTAAAAATCATCAAAACACGATCTGGTTTGGTGTCATTTTCATGTCATCACACACAAAGAAAACGTAGAAATGTTCAGTGTTTGGTTTGGACGGGAAGTGTTTGACGTTTTTACATGGATAAAGATCAACGTTTAAATAAACCTGCAGGATTCAATCTGACTGTCCTCAAAGATCAGGAAATATGAAATTAAATTCTCATGTTAATGCTAAAAACTGGTCAGAAAAGTGTGTAGGTATTTCAGAATTAATTCAGTTTCATTTGCATGAAAACATCTTAAATGTGGTATAATAAAACAGGACATTTACAGAGTTTAACAGGCAGCTCCTGCATTATTTCAGCATCAGTTTGTCCACACTGTCGTCACCTTTTCATTAAAATTAATCATTAATATCCAAACTTTTCATGCTTATGAAAGCTAAAATCCTGGAGCAGAAACTTCATTATTTAACACGATGTTTATTTGAATTCTGGCATTAAAAAAAACTCCTAGTAACAAGTAAGTTTGTCTAAGACTTTCTTTAAAGTCTGATTTTTGGAAAATTATAAGAAATGTTGGCAGTATATTTCATTCTGTTTTTGCTTTGTGATGATTTCCTGGAGTTTTTTCCCCCACCTAAATCGACTCTTAATTCTTTGACAGTATAACAAAAAATATATTATATGTTTATTTTTACTAAAAGTTGAATAAAAATAAAATAATCAGACAGTTAAACTTGATATTTTACTAATCAATACCAATAAAACTACTGCTGGTCAGTGTGGTTCAAATATAATAAATCAATACATAAGTCAATAAATTGGCCGATGTTCATAAATAGAAATATGAAGCTCCAAAATTCCTTTTTTTTTCTAATTACATTTTTTATCTTTGCTTCTGTTAAAAACAACTAAGAGGGAGGATTTTATTTTAAAAATTAAATTTAATACCTCTTTCACTTTTCCCTTATCCTTGAGACAAGTCATATCCCAGAGTAGGGCTGAATGATTTAAGAAAATAATCTAACTGTGATTTTTTTCCCCAATATTGTGATTTACTCTACAATTGTTTTAATGTTCCTCATCTTATGTATTCTTAAACAAACATAAGCAGTAGATCTTTTTACAGTAAAACCAATATGACATTAAATTAATCTAAGGATAAAAGATTTAAGAGAAAGTGGAGAAGTGAAGAACAGAAGCAAAATAGGTATGAAATTGTAAAAACTGGGGAAAAATTGGCAAAAAAATTCCAAAAGTGTCTTAGGAAAAATGATTATGGCAGCAAAATTGGAAGTTAAATTTGGAATTAAATTTCAAAAACCATTTAAAATTTCCAAAAAATGGTTCTGACGGTGGCCAAAAAAGATGACTGGCGGCAAAATAAAGTTGTAAAAACGGGGATATAAAAAAAAGGTAAAAATGGTCCAAAAGTGGGGAAAAAAGTGCATGAATTGAGGTAAAAAAATAGGCATGAAATTGCAAAAAAAACTGCCAAAATGTTCAACACATTTTGGGGTAAAAATATTGAACCTTCTGCGATTTGAAAATTGCAACAAGCCATATTACGATTTAATTTAACTTGCAATTAATTGCTCAGCCCTAATCCGGAGCAGTAATATTCACGTTTTATTTATTTATTTTATTTTTTTGCAATATAAATAATCAATGCCTCTTTTCTTTCTATGGTGTTTTACTGCTGCAAACCAAACCTAAAATCAAACTTTAATAACTAGTATGAGTCCAATACAACAGCTCATGGAAAATACTGAGAGTTTCTTTATTTAAAATAATAAATAAAACTAAAGACGTCCTTCTGTGGGCGGTTTGACCGAGTCTGTGGCTGAGTGTGTTTTTCCCCTTTGGCACAGAGTCATTATTTCCAGGTGAGGACGGCCTGTCGGCGCCGGCGAGGACACCATGAATCAGCTCGACCAACAACAACCGTGGAGACAAACTGAGCTCTGCAGAGGAAACAGACTGAGGACGACAGAGGGCTGGGCTGCTCCGCTGATTTAAAATAACATTTAAATCATATTAATTCATTTTAAAGTTAGATCGGCCCGCTGAGGCCGGTCACACCAGGACTTTAACGTCATTTCCATTTTTAATCAATCCTGTTTTTGGTGTTTGAGGTATTTTTGCATTAGTGAGTATTTCACTGCCTCTGCATCATCTTTTTTTGGCATCTTTTTGTCCCTATAAATAATCAAAAAAAAAGTTTGGATGAATTTGCACAACATCCCTTACTTAAGAAATTGGATCGTTACACCAAAGCAGGTTTGTTATTGACTGCAAACTTATTAAGATATTTCTTTTCCTTTGAATAACTTCAAGAAAGTGTTATGAGTAGTGTTGTTTTTTTGGCGTTTTCTTTTCAAGTGACGGGTAGAATAGTGTAGTGGCTCCTCCATTTTGTTTTTGTTTGTTGTTAGTTGACTTTGTGAAATAAATTTTCACTTATGTTGGAAGATTCCTGCGTCTCTCCTCATTCCCCGGTATTTTTCTTTCACTGTTATTTCCCCTTCATCCCCTAGTTTCAGGGAATGTAATAATTTGGGGGCTCGTCCGGGATGATTGAGACCGGAGACTGGATTTTGGTTGAGCAATCTGCTGTGTTGATGATGGGGTTTATTGCACAGATTATTTCTTCTCCTTACCTTCTAACCTGCTGAAAACTGCTTCCTCAGTTTGGGATAGGGGACTGTCCAGCTGGACTGCAGTGCAGACCTTCCTTTTGGCACTCATTTGTTGTTTTAGTTTGGGTTTTTTTTTGGTGGTAAAACATTAAAATGCTCTGCAGGAGAATTGTTGGAAGAAGCATTCCCAAAGTTGCTTGGCTCATGACTAGGGCTGAACAATTAATTGCAAATTAGATTAAATCGCAATATGGCTTGTTGCAATTTTCAAATCGCAGAAGGTTCAATATTTTTACCCTAAAATCTGTTGAACATTTTGGCATTGTGATGTAGTTTTTTGCAATTTCATGCCTATTTTTTTTTTACCTCTATTCATGCACTTTTTTTCCCACTTTTGGACCATTTTTACCTTTTTTTAAACCCCGTTTTTACAACTTTATGCCTATTTTGCCCCCATTCATCTTTTTTGGGCAACTGTCAGAACCATGTTTGGAATTTTTACATGGTTTTTGAAATTTAATTTCAAATTTAATTCCCAATTTTGCTGCCGTAATAAATTTCCCTAAGCCACTTTAGGATTTTTTTTGGCCAATTTTTCCCCACTTTTTGTTTTTACAATTTCATACCTATTTTGCTTCTGTTCTTCACTTCTCCACTTTTTCTCAAATCTTTTATCCTTAGATTAATTTAATGTCATATTGGTTTTACTGTAAAAAGATCTACTGCTTATGTTTGTTTAAGAATACATAAGATGAGGAACATTAAAACAATTGCAGAGGAAATCGCAATATTGGGGGAAAAAAATCGCAATTAGATTATTTTCTCAAATCGTTCAGCCCTACTCATGACCTTGCTTCCTTTACCTTTTTCTTATCAAGTATCAACCAGAGTTGCATCTAATCCCTACAAACAAATTTGCTGGAATGTATTTTAACTGTATTATTTAGCATGGATGTCTACCAGTGACAGAAAAATGATTATATTTTCATTGAAGCAAAAACAAAAGACTTCAAGGCCTCTCTTAATCCTTTTAAAGTTCCTTCATTTTAACAGCATGGTCATGTAGACCTTAAAAACAAACTTTTTCATCAACTTGTAAATTTAAACAGCACTTTGAAATTTAGTTTTAGTCCTTTTTTTATGTTTCCTTTCATTTCTGAAGTCATGTTTTACACTTGGATAAAATGAAACATCTAATAACCCTAGTAAAGTTTGAATGAGTAAATCAGGAGTGGGCGACTGTGCTAATCAAGATGGCCATTATTCTTAGTGATAGGGGGCCACTTTGTTGAAACCGGAAACTAAAGTTGTGGATTTCAGATTACTCACCAATTTTTAATGAATATTTTACTTAGTATTTGGTCTTTATCAAACATTTGATCATTTTAAGAGACATAATTACAACTCTTTTTTCCTGGAAATATTGATATTTAATGTTTTCATGGTAGATTTTGTCATGCTTCCTTCACTAAAATACTTTTTTTGATATTTCAAATTGACTGGCGAGCTATATCACGAGAGTAGGAAGGCCACATGTGGGCCACATGGAAAAATGTTGTTGGAAACTATGATGAAAAAAATTAGTCAACCATATGAACACTGAAAGAGAGGCCTTGGAGTTGTTGCTTTTTGCTTCGATGAATTTGTAAATCCCATTCAACAGTGCAGCTCAAACAAATTCTTCTTACTTTTGGATAATATTTACATTTGGATTTGATTCCGCTTGTTTAAACTTCCCCTAAATTTCCAGTTCAATCTGGAAAAATTCCCACAATTCTTGTGAAGTTGTTCGCTCAAAGTTCATATGTTGTTGTTCCGAAGTCTGGTGTGACCAAGCCGTTAAAGCCCCCCTCCCCCCACCATTTACTTTTATTATTATTAACATTATTATTATTATTATTCCATATAGAAACTCACCAGCGTGTCTACTGCAGTCAGCATGCGTCCTAGGATTTTTTTGCACTCTACAGTGAGAATTCCTCTTGGAGTAAAAGTTGCTTTAACATCTTTGTACAGTGTTTTTACATTTCTTCAACGTTAAAGTGATGTCTGAACTGTACATATGGCTGCCTCTGTCTCTGGAAAACTTGGCTGGCCGCTCCGCCATTCTGATATGCTGAAATCCAACGTCAAAACGAGCTTTTTTAGTTCTGTAAAAAGCCAGAATTCAGGCTAAAATGTTGATGCAGTCTTCCGTGTTTAAAGCCTGGATGGAGACCTCACCACCACCCAGGATGGTTCAATCAGGGATTTTCTTTACGTTTAAAAGTCGAGGATTTGAGGATCCACTTCCTGTTCTTCAAGGGCCAAGTCCAAACATGCTCCTTCCCGGTCTTGAGTAGTTTGATATGAGGTTGCAGGTGTCTGTACAAAGTCTCACCTTCAGGATAATCGTCTTCAAGTCACAATCTGCAGATGAACTGGGAAACAATTTGAAAAAAAAACTTCTGTTGAGTAAGATTTTTGTGCTGATTTTGACTAAAGCTGGCATGCTGATTCCAAAATCTCAGTCCGTTTTTCTCTAGCACGTCAAGTTTTTTCTCCACAGCCAAATTCCACTGATTAGCTGTAATAAGACTCACCAGCTGATTACGATTGGACTCATCTACAGCTACGTGGAAACTTGTTTGTGAGGTGTGTGCAGTTCCAATAGGTCAGAACTATCAATATCTGCAAACAGAAAGCTAGCATAGTGCTGGATTTTCTCTTAACCTTGTAACTGTGAGCATACTGTTTTAAGTTCAATTTCTTATTATGCCGTTTTTAGTTTTCAAAGCTTGTAAGTATCCATCTTAGTGTTTTATTTACATAGGTATATATTTCCTTTGCTTCAGGTCATATCTGCTGCTACTTCTCGTCGTAAATGCCTAAACAGCCCTGACTCGTTTGGCTATATTTAGAGTCCTCGCCCACAGGGGAAGGAACTATTGTTTTGTATGTTTTTTTTCTTATTATTCAACCAAACATGTTAAGCTTAATTTGACCCCCTAAACATGCTCAAAAACTCACCAAAATTGGCTCACTCCTCAGACTCAGTGAAAAATTTAAGAAAATGAACAAATTTAACCCCCAACATGCCAAAATGTGCTCACTACCGCCACCTAGAAACACGAAAACGGATCTCACGGCCACTCGGAATGTCGTTGACAGATCAAACCAATACCAAAAACGTAGGTCTCATCAACGCCCACAAATCACGTGCTGATACTCCTGACCTATCTCAAACAGGAAGCTCGCAATTTGCCTTTCAAAATAAAAGTTTTAGTAATTATCTCTTCTAAGGCTATAAATGTTGTCAGCTTGAAATGTTGCCAGATGACAGAGGAGGCATTGATGAACAAATGTTACGTGGGAAATTGTTGTTACTCAAACGGTTTCCAAATGATGAGCCCTCAAAGTTGGTGAACCCCAGATAAGCCCTCGCAGCTCCTCCCATTCAAATGAATGGGGAAAGAGAACTCAGGACCACACCACCTGTATTTTTCATACTTTAAGAAAACGAAGATCCTGTAGTTCAAAAACTTGACGTGATAGAGAAAAACTGAGAACAGTTTTGGATTCAGCACCCGAAATTAGTCTAAAATAGCTGTCAGACCTAACTCAACAGAAACTGTGTTCCCCAGTGTTATGTACAAAGTCCGGAGGGGCGGTACAAACAGGGCGAGGAGTGACCGGTTTCACGGGGCGATCATGGCGAGGGTTTCTCAGTCTGCAGTCATACGAACGGCGTCATGACCGTGGAGGAGTGACGCAGTCCTTGGATGGCGGCGTAGGGCCCCTGCTGGAAGTAGTGGTGGTACCGGGGCATGTGGAAGGAGGGGAAGGACGGTCCGCTGCCCTGCATGGTCCCAGCCAGGGCGGTGGGCGTCAGCGGCATGCCCAGGCGACTGTAGGGGGGCAGGGAGCCCTGGATGGGGTGGGGCAGGGAGGCGGCGCCCGTGCCCATGGCCGACAGGGTCTGCGGGTGCTGGAAGCCCGAGAAGCCCGAGGTGGTGGTGACCCAGGAGCTCAGGGAGAGGTTGTCCGAGGCCGTGAACGCCGAGCCTGGACAGAGAGAGAGAAACGATTGTGAGGGTTAGGTGGAGCACCAGGTTACGACTTCAGACTCATCAGGGCGCTCGCAGGTATGACCCCGGATCCTGATGTCAGGCAGGACTCGCTCTTCTAAAACCATAACGCAGCTTTAAAGGTGCAGTGTGTAGAAATAGGCATTATAGCGACATCTCGTGTTCAGATTTTGGAATGAGCCTGTCTGTTTCTAAAAGAGAGCCGGTGAAGACCAAAAAGTATCATGAACAGGACATCATTTACAACAGTTACCAGGTGAGGGTTTGTCATCCATATTTGTAACTATTATTTTAATAGATTAAGTAGTTGTTAAGATAACACATGCTATCCAGGTAGATTTCAGGACCAGCGGCCAGACTTGTATGTAAAATCACGTTTTGCTCTTTTTGTCCCCAAAACCCACCCGTAGACAACCAGGGCTTGACGTATAGCATTTTCCCAAGTAGCAAGAGTGCTACCAAGTTGAAAAATCTAGTAGCACACAAATATTTTTAGTAGCATGATGAAAAGTTACCAAGTAGTGTGTGTTTCTTTAATACAAAGATATGCGGTCAACGAGGAAACAAACTTGTACCTCTTACGACTGGGAACGGCAGCGGCGTCATTAACTGTCTCTCCGGCGTCTTGAGACACAGCGTCTGACGCTAACACTAACTCTTCCTCGCCGTCTATTTCACCGCCTTGCTCCATTTCGTCCTCTTGCCTCAGTTCAGAGTCCACATGTTCTGGTTTTGTTGGTCTTTTGAAATAATAACTGATAGGCTTCATAGTTATTTGGTTATTGCTCGTTTGGTCTGAATTCTAAAATAGTTTAAAATGTCCCTCGCCGTTCTGTCAGTGTATGTTCCCCGGTAACCAGTCCCACTGATGTGCTGTGATTGGTCGAGATGAGGCTTTGGGAGCGCCTGCTTATGTTCGTCTGTACCTCGCGCAGGGTAGTGCATGTTGGGTGTACCGAAGGCTAGCTAGTGGCGCAGTTAGGTCAATAAAACAAACGTTTCAAAGCTGAACATGTTTCCAGCTGAGGCTGCGTTCAGGAATACCACCGGCCAAAACTTCCAACATGTTCAACACATGATAAAACATGTTTTGAACGGTCATTTTTTGTAGTCGCATGGGTGCAACCAAATGCAAATCACAACTCGCACTGTAATATTTTAGTAGCAAATGCAAGTTCCTCCTCGCACTATCGAGCCCTGTAGACAACATGGGGATCGTTATGTCGGCCTACATGAACGTGGCCCAAAGTAATGCAATTTTTTTTAAGCTTTTCTAACTAAATAAAATAAAACAAATGTTTTATGGGGATGATTGTACACCTGTTTTGACAGACTTTAAATTCAAATAGAAAGATTATATCCTACATTCACCGTTTCTGTTTGGCCAAATGCTGCCAACTTCTACAGACTTTAAGGTGTCTACACACCAAAAGCAACTAGAGCATCCTCGGCAATCACTCGCCATGCAAAGTCAGTACAGACAAATGTCAAAACAAAGACAACAGTGACACATCACTGGATACACATACCCATGATGTTACTGATTTTCTTTTTGTTTTTCCATCTGTATCTGTTTAATATTTCAGTTTTAAAGATACATTTCTAATTGAACAGCCCTGTCATGAAGCATGGATCCATCCTGCTGTGGATCAGCGGCTCAGGCTGCTGCTCCCACCTGAGTATGGTTCAAACCCCACAGCCTACCTGAGGATTGTTGTCCACCCCTTTTAGTGGACCATCTTCTGAAGCTCAGATCAGCTCACACTGGTTTATTTACTCCAGAGGCCTCCACTGTCACCAAATCTCAATGCAATAGCCCACCTTTAGGATGTGGTGGATGTTTCAGCAGCTTGTTGAATTAAGGAGGTCCGATCTGATTGGTGCGTTTGTCGTCTTCCTGTTTTTTTAAATTCTTTCTCAAAAATCCAGAGCGGGAAACTCTTCAGTGTCTTTCTGCTGTGACTGCATTAAAGAACATTTTAAAAGAATGCGTTTTTCTCTGGCGAGGAGTGAAATAGGTTAAACACGCCCCTGTTCTCTCTAAACAAAATAAACTTTGGCTTAAGTCGGGCTTAAAAGATTTAGCAGGCAGCTAAAGGCTGTAAACCTTCGCCGTTATGAAACCAGGATTGTCCTCGTGACCTATTTTCTCTCCAGGTGTGATATGAACTCACCTCTGGCGTGCGCCGGATGCCCGTCCTCGCTCAGGCTCTCCTCGTCGCCGGCATAGGTCCGGATGGGCGATCGGGCGTACGAGTGCTTGTGGATCAGATTCTCAACACTTTCCCTGCAGCAGAAGCCGAAGAGAGAAACCCAAAATAAATCTCTGTGTTCAGTCAAGCCAAAGGCAAACGACACCTGCCTTTTTAATCTGGCTTTATTTCTTATTATTTTACTTTATATTTTAACTTATTTTAACTCTGATTTTCAGATCAGTTTTTTTATTTGGAGTTTTATTTTTAAATGCCTTTCCTTTTATTATCCTTTTTTAGCTGATTTTATTACACACCTGATGTTAGTGAGAATAAACAATTAAGAAACATAAAAATCTAATAAAATAATAATTTAAATACTAAAAAAAAACATGTAGAATACATTTTAAAGTAGCTTGAATCAATCATTAAAAAAGCAAAAATAATTCAACAAATTAGCTAAACAAACTAATAAAAAAAGGTTCAATAAACTAAAGGAAAGCCAAAAAACAGTGAAAATAAATTTTGAGAAATGCTTAAATAAATTGTAAAATAAGCTAAAATAAACCATAAAAACAACTAAAATAATTAATAAAACAGTTAACCTTACATAACAGTTGAAATAAAAAAACATAAAAACAGCAAAAAAAACATGAAAAGAAAAAAATGCATTAATAAGAACTCAAATAAACACCAAAATAAACAATTAACTAAGATAAAAACTAGCTAAATTAACAAAAAAAACGAATAAAATAATCAAAAGAAAAAACAGCTTGAATAAATTTACAAGTAGCTTATATCAATCTTAAAAAATAAGTAATTCAAGAAAAAACAGCTAAATAAACGTGTAAAAACAGGTTCAATAAATTAAAGAAAAAGCCAAAATAAAATCATGACAGCTAAAATAAATTTAAAAAAGGTTAAAATGAATCTTCAAACACCTTCAAAAAACGACTAAAAGAAATCACAAACATGCCAAAACAAATCAGAAAAACAGCTTAAATGAACTATAAGAAAAGCCAATATATAATCATAAGAGTAAAAATAAATTATAAAAACAGCCTAAGTTGAAAAAAGCTAAAAAAAAAAGCAAAAAAAATCATAAAAAGCTCAACTAATTTTTAAAACAGCTAAAATAAAAGCCAAAGTAAACAAGAATAAAAAAAAGTTCATTAAAAAAAGCAAAAGAAAAAACAGCTGAAGTAAATATTAGCGTAGCTTATATCAATCATAAGAACAGCTTAAATAATTCAATCAACTAAATAAACTTGTAAAAACAGGTTAATTAAATCAGAATAAAAACCAAAAGAAAAATCATAACAGCTTAAATCAATAAAAAACAGCTCAAACAAATCTTACAAACAACAGCTTAAATAAAAGCCAAAATAAACAATACGAGTTTAAAAAGCAAAAAAACAATAAAAAATACTAAAATAATGAAAAGAAAACAGCAAGAATAAATATTAAAGTAGTTGAAATTTTTAATAAAACATCTACAATAATTCAAGAAAACAGCTAAATAAACTCATACAAACAGGTTAAATAAATCAAAGGGAAGGCTAAACTAAAAAAAATAAAACAAAAGCCAAAAGAAAGAAATCATTAAAATAGCTTAGAAAAATATACAAGCATCAACCGTACACACTCGCACAAACACGCTGTTGATGCACTGCTCTCTTAAAAACATTTATTGCGATAAGTTCTTAAATTTGTTGTTTTTTGTTTTGTTAATTTTGAACCAAAATAGTCTTTTAATGCTGGATATTAATACACTAAAATCCCTGATACATGGCATCCCGTAGCATTGCAGCGTTTGCCCGGCCCTATTTCCCGCCCTCGCTGTCGTCATGTCTCTGCGAGCTGCGTGTTTACTGTCCCGCAAAGTGCATTAGCTCATTTGAGTCCTGTCACAAAGCACTTCTCAGACACAGTGACACAAACTGTTGTGTTATGGTGTGTGTTTGTGTGTGCGTGTGCATGTGTGTTTGTGTGTGTGTGTGTGGTCGGGCAGCCGAGTGGTCTGCTTCAGAAGAGCAGCCCCCTCCAATTAGGTTAGGAAAGTGCAATATCTGTCAGCGGAGGAGTACAAATGTGTGTGTTTTTATCAGCGTCGGGGCCCCTCCGGCTAAGAACTCCCACAATGCACAGCAGGGCGGGGAGGGGGGGCGGGGCATGCTGGTTTCAATCAGTCACAGCAGCCAATTGAATTAGAGTGTGTTTTAGTGCAGTGGCCGACTCCAGACTAATGTGATTTCTGCAGCTCCCTGAAGATCGATTGATCAGGCCTAATTCACAGCAGGAGGAGAAGAAGAGGAGAGGAGGAGGCGGGGGGGCTGTCTCTGGATTAAGACGTCTGATTGAAGGAAAATGGACGGATGGTTTGATTTTAGCAGCTGATTTTAGCCGCAGTGCCGGAATCAGGAATTACGAGAAGTTCTGTAAAAATCCTTCAGAGCTGGATTGTGTGCGTGAGGTAGGGCTGGGCGACACGGACTGAAAATCAAAACATGATGAATATATTTATAAAACAATTATGTGAAGAAATTAACCCTTTAACTACCAGCTCAACTGTTTGGCAAAAATCAAAAATCAACAGAGATATTTAACCCTTTCATGCACAGTATCGCCTACAGTGGACAGTAATCTATTTTATATTTTGGACCATTTAGGCTAACCATGTCCCAACTATCAGGTGGTAAACATCAAAACTACATCCTCAAGTTTCATAAAAATATGATCTTTGTGCCTTTTTGTCCATTTTTGAGATATTACATTTGAAATCCAAAATGTCCAACAAAAAGGGATATGCACCACACCCCTCAGGATTAAGTGTTAAATCCCTCTGTTCGCAAAGAAGAAGTCAGGAAAAAACATAATGAGATGTAAGGAACACTTTTATGTAGATTTTTTTTCATCTGTGAGCAAAAAATAATCTCCAGAGGACATTATGCAGTAAAAAGTATATTCTGTGTCTAATGCGTATATTCAGATTTTACCTAATTTCGTATTTTAAACATAATTCATATTTTGCATTTTATCTTGTATACATTTAATAAATGTTTTAACAAATATGTGGTTGCTGATCTACATTAAGTTCCACTGGATTATTATTCATTATTAACTCTCAAAATATTGCATATTAAAAAGCTGCATATTATTTTAGCTTGTTTAAAGCAAAAACACATATTTTAAAAATCATTCCCATGTGATTTAATAAATTCATGCGTGAAAGGGTGAATGTTTTGTAAAACAGAACAAATCAAATCATTTTTTGATTCTTACTAACATTTCAAGGAATAAAGAAAAATACAAACGAAGCAAAAACCCAATATTTTCATGGTGTGGGATTCAAAGGATAAAAAGTTAAAAGTTGATTACCTTATGAGCTAAAATGCAAAAATATTTTGGAGGAAATCAATTAGAAAAGGCAGAAATGTTTCCAAATAAAATTATAAAAATAACTTCAATAGAAGATACTGAGTTTGACAAACACTATATATAACTATATTATGTCATTAAAGTTAAGTGTTTAAAAGAATAATGATGGTGATTATAGTAAAAGTTTTTAGCTTTTTAAACCTTTAAATCCCAAACAAAGTAGATATCACTTCTTTTGGTTTGTTTGCAGTTTTTTCTGCATCCAAAAACATTGACAAAAACGAACAATGATGTGTAAGTTTTTACACTTTAAATATTTCTGAATTCATTGACCTTTGCCAAACAGTTGAGCTCAGAGTAGGGATGCAAATTATCGAGTAATTCATTCATCGATAGTTGTTTTATCTTGTAGATCGATGATCGATTAATTGATAAGCGGCAATTTTTCTGCGAAGCTGAATTCCCCTCTGAATCAAAAGGTTCCTTTCTATGAAAATGCTATCTTTCTTATGAAAGAGAAAAAGCAAATCATATTCCTTAATAAAAGATTTATTCCTAACAGAATGTGACGTATTGAGGTGATAATTTAGCAAAGTTGTGGAGGAGTTGTACTTTAAAATACTTCCACAGATGGTGCATTTGGCGTCTTTGTCGTCATTAACCAACTTAAAGTGGTTCCATATCGAACTCCATCTTCATCCCGCCAGCTTACCACTTCTTGTTTGTCTTGTTGTTGTTGTCGTCTTCTTCTTCTTCGATTAATTGCAAGTAATTTACTTTAATCGAGTAATTTCTTATCAATGATTAATCGATAATCGATTAATTGTTTGCATCCCTAGCTCAGAGTTAAAGGGTTAAAGATTATAAAAGAATCTATGTGTGACTTTCAAGTAAAAACAATCAAACAATTGTCAGAACCGCTTGAAAATGAGGCCCCAAATAAACAAATCCTAAATAATAAAAGAAAGAAATTCTAACATAATTTTAGTTGTTTTTTTCTTTTTAAGATACAGATGTTTAAAATACATGGCAGCCACTTGAAGTGATAAATATTCACAAGATCCTCTCTTACGTGAAGAGATTTTTGGTTATTTTGCATAATAATATTGCATAATAAATAATAATTGCATATCAAACATTAAGTGTCTGAGCTTCTGAAGCAGCTGTTAAAATTAGATTAAACATTAATTTAAAGAGGACATATCATGCTTGTTTCTCCTTTTCACTATGCCAGACTAGGATGCCTGTAAAGCATTTCTGCCCTCAGTACAAGTCATTTAGTTCCTTCATTGCCCCACAATAGCGTTCTCAAAATCCTCATTTTAGGCCATTATCAAGCTCTTGTTGAAACACTCGGATCTGAGGATGACCTACAGTTACCTCGCAACGTCACAGCCCTTTGTCCTCTGATTGGTCAGTTCTATCGGGGGTTGAGCCAGCCTGTCCTTCTTCTTCTACTGTATTTTCTGAGTCCCCCTACAGGCCAGAGCTGGTAATGAGTGAATGTGAGCTAGGGATCTATATACCCCTGCTGGTGGATGTGTTCCTCTGTGACGGTTTTGTGGCTAACGGACATCACAGAGGAGGAAGTGTTTTATCAGATTACTCCAATAAAAAGAAAGGTACCTCGTGTCGTCACAACGATTTAAATCACGCGGACATCTCGCAATGACCTATTTTCAGAGGCATCAAATCTCGTTCTAGGATATCAGAAAAAATACAATATCTCATTTTTTGAAAATTAAGGGGGTGTAAGGTCTTGTTTTCAAATTTATTATATTATATGTAAGAATTAAATCATGCATCAGCATGATATGTCTCCTTTAAGTCTTTTTTCCCATGACAAAAGATGCAAAAAAAGTCCAACAACAAATAAAAATCTTCTCCATATTTAGAATCTGATTGTGTTTTTTCATTATATTTGATTTTAAGTCTTTTGACTTCCTTGTTTTGATTTTGTTGCTGTTTTAATTTACTTTTAAAGGTGTTAACTAAGTTTTAATACAGCTGATATCTCCAAAATTATTCTCAACGATGCAGACTTATTAAAATAATTTTTATAAGAGCACTGTTTTTTTCCACAAAAACAAAAAATGCAAAAAAAAAAAGACTGAAAAAGTACAATAAAGACAAATCTTGCAAATATTTGAAATCTGTGTTTTGTTTCATTTTATTTTTAATTGATTTTAAATACTTTTGAGATGTGATAACTCATTTTAATTTCTGCTGATATCTCCAAACTCATTCTGAGAAGAGATATAATTTTTATAAAAATATAAAAGCCTCTACTTGACTAAAACTGACCTGTTCCTTCCATGGGCAGCGTTTATTTATGTTAGAAAAAGAAGTGAAGCAAGAAAAACTATTTCATCTATTTCATTCATTAATGTGGGCGGCTAAGAAAGAGGGGGAGAGAATGAGACGGGAACAATATTAGAGGTTATTATAATTTTTTAGTACTTTAAACATCTAAATATCCCAGAACCTTTCATATCAGAAAATACATTAGAGTTACTATTTTAATTACAACTCTTCACTCTCACTTTAAAATTATTTACTTTTGATTTTTAATTTAATGATATTCCTTTCACATTTGAGCTTACCACTTCCTCTTGTTTTAATTTCTTTGTTTTTACCTTTTGTGCTTTCATTAATTCTTTTAATAAATATTAAATTCAGATTTTTTTTCCTCTCATTATGTTCTGTTGCTGAATAGTAACTGTGAACGCTGTGGAAATGTTGTTTTTGAAACTTTACGCTGTCAAATCCTGTTTCAGAGTTCGATATTTATTTGGCTGGAATCATGAAGTCAACTTTGGAAAGAACTAAGTCTCTTTTTTTTAATGTTTAGACAAGAACAGTGCATCTTCATGTGTCTCACGATTGAATTTCGATCAAAAAGTTCAATTTGATTTGATGTCATGATGCAACGCAGTGAGTATTCTTGATTTTCCAGTTACTGCACCGATTACATTAACTCCTTTTACCAGTTAGACATGTCTTTTGGTTTTATACTTTTTATTTTCTTCCTCAGAAACTAACACTGCAGTCTATCAGCAGCCTCTGCAAGATTTAGGATTACAGACTGATTATTTTAGACACCGCTGGTTTGGAGGCCTGATAGTGCAGCAGTATCCAATAATAATAATAAAAAAACAGCTTAAACAAATTAAAAAAGGGTAAAATACAAGAAAAAAATGGAATAAAGTTTTAGAAAACAGCTAAAAAAAACACAGCTAGACTAAAATATAGAAAAGCCCAAATAAATCAGAAAATCATCGACCAAAAAAAGGAATAGAAAACGGCCAAAATGAATAATAAAGATAAATTAGAAAAATTGAATCAACCAAAAAAACTAACCAAATCAGCTAAAATACATCAGAAAAATAGCCAAAATGAATCAGACAAAAAGCCAAAATAAATAATAAAAATTGCCAAAATAAATAATTAAATCACCCACAATAAATAATAAAAACAGCCAAAATAAATTAGAAAAATTGAATCAACCAAAATAACTAACCAAATCAGCTAAAATACACCAGAGAAATAGCCAAAATGAATCAGAAAAACAGCCAATATAAATCCTTAAATCAACCAAAATCAATAATAAAAACAGCCAAAATTTATCAGAATGCAAATTAGCCTTTTGGCTATAATTGGATATATTTACATGTTAAATGTTCATTAATATACAATGTCCCTCTACACTAAATAAAGTAAACACACAAACAAACAAGAAAAACAGCCCAAATAAATCAGACAAAAAGCCAAAATAAATCAAACAGCCAAAATAAATTTGAAAAATTGAATCAACCAAAAATAACTAACCAAATCAGCTAAAATACACCAGAAAAATAGCCAAAATGAATCAGAAAAACAGCCAATATAAATCCTTAAATCAACCAAAATCAATAATGAAAACAGCCAAAATTAATCAGACAAAAAGCCAAAATAAATCAGGAAAAATGCCAAATAAAACATCAACCAAAAAGTAATAAAAAACAGCCAAAAAAAAATCAGAACAACAGCTGTCCGTTCCAAATTAAATATATCTGCCAAAATAAACCAGATATACTTGCCAAAATAAATCATGAAATCAACCATAATAATTACCAAATACACCAGAAAAACAGCCAAAATAAATCAGAAAAAATAGCAAAATAAATAATAAAAGTAACCAAAATTAATCAGAAAGACAGCCAAAATAAATCAGACAAAAAGCCAAAATAAATCAGGAAAAATGCCAAATAAAACATCAACCAAAAAGTAATAGAAACAGCCAAAAAAAAAAACCCAGAAAAGAACAGCTGTCCATTCCAAAATAAATATATCTGCCAAAATAAACCAGATATACCTGCCAAAATAAATCATTAAATCAACCATAATAATTACCAAATACACCAGAAAAACAGCCAAAATAAATGATTAAATCAACCAAAATAAAATAATAAAAGTTGCCAAAATAAATCAGGAAAAAACAGCCAGAATAAAATAAAAGTTAGAAAAATTTTAGTAAAATTGGAATTTAAAGAGAAAGTGAAAAGGGGAAAAATTTGATCAAAGAATAAAAAACAAAAATAAAAAACGCAGGAAACAAGCAGATGAGGCTCATGTCTAATCTTCACATAAACAGTTAAAGATAAATATCACAGCTCCTGTGTTTACTGATGAGACTGTCTTATACTTAGACACATCAACACAAACACACACATTAACACACACACACAGTGCAGGACCCAGAATCCCCTGTACCTCTCCATGTCCGTGAGCCTCGACGAGTCCCTGAAGCCTTTAGCGAACGGGTTGCTGTCGATCTTCAGTTTGGTGATCTGAAAAACAGCAGAGAAGAAGAAAAGGAGCCGTTATTACCCGTCTGTCGTCTCTCTTTCAGCTGTTTGTTTGATTTTTATCCTTCTCCCTGCAGCTCAGCGATGATCTCTGAGACTTTAAATCACAGGAGAATCGGGAATGATCTGGTTTGAGCTCTGCAGAGAAATCAATCCAGGAGACCGAGCATGAAAACAGGCCAAACCAATCGCACTAGAGCTCCTCAACTGATCAGAGAAATGATCTTAACTTCTCCAAACCTGAAGCCAGAAAAATCAGACTAAGTAACAGAATCACTGATCCTAAATTAACACTGTGGGGAGATTCTACAATATATATATGTTTTTTTCTTTTTATTGAGGGCTCTACAGATGAGGCATATCATTCAATTTAGTAGAAGAGGAAAAATTAAATAAAGTTGGAGGCAAGACATATCTTATTCAACACAAAATTCATTTAAAAAGGACTTTCACTGCCTCCACAATCCATCATCTCCAAAACATTTTAACCCTCATATCAACCTCATATACCCGCTTATATCCCCCTCCCCTGCAAAAAACATGAGTAAATAAAAAAAATCTAATAAAATTAAATGATATAATACGTGAAGGAATAATACAGGAAACAAATAGATGAATAAAAAAGAGATAATTGGGGGAAAATTGTTAAATTAAATAAATAAAATAAACAAATTTACAGTGCTTCAGTATGAACACCATAGCTGCAGAACTTTAATTCAAATCCATTTTATTATAAATCCTGCCATTGCATATAGAAAAGAAGACCAGATTTTTTCATATTTGTCCACAGAGTTTGTGACAAAGTATATGATTCTTTCCAATTTTGCTTTTTTTGCGAGTACACTTTGCCATATTTCAATATAATAACTTTTTTTAAAACTTTATTTAGCCATTTGTTTTTAGTCCGATTTATAAGGCTAGAAAAGATACTTAGAAGATAAACATCAGGAAATTCTACATTATTGTCATGATAACGATATCAGCAGATAGAAACATTTCTGCCAATATATTATCCTCATTATATTTACAACAACATTGTCGATTTTGTGCACTTTAATCTTAATAGAGAGAATAAAATCACCAAAATAGAGCAGGTATGTAAATCAGTGTTTTAGCTTTAGATATCAGAATCAGAAATACAAATTCATCCCCTTTGTTTTAGTTTCTCTTACAGCAGTAGGAAATTAAAAAAGACATTAAAATGGATAAAAGCGTGAAAATTAAGCAAAAATAAGAGAGCAGATTAAAGATACTGAATCTTTAAGTTATACTTTAACTTCCTCAAGAAGAAAAAATAAAATAATTAAAGTGAGACGATGAACAAGACCAAGGAATTTACACTATTATGTTAACAAAATTCACAATATGAATATAAACATGGCATCACTGACAGTGGACTACATTTACCTGGGTGTTGCACTGTTTTTGTTTTATTATTTACAAATATTAACAAATATCAGTGGTGAAAACTTTGAAAAAGAGTCTGATAAAAGAACTATTTTCAGTCATTTATCTAAATAAATGTTGGACTTTTTTAAAATTTCTTTTCTAAATGATCACACCTGTTTCATCTATATTTCCAATTATCGATATTTTATTTGGCATATGTCTTTATTATCATTGTTTTGTGTTTTTATGTCTGTTTGTTGATGTTTTTTTAGCACCAAAGAGCTGCAACTTCAATTTGACTTGAACTAAAACAAGAACGTTTGTTGTCTACGGCTTTATCTCAGTGTTAAACAGATTTTAGTATCTTTATTTTCTGCAGAAGATTCAAAAATAAAATTCTAGATTTTTTTCTTGACTTCTTGACTTAAGTTTTTGCAATGTTTGCAAATATAAATACTGAAAATTTAGTTTTCATGATGGTTGGCTTTGTAAGTTTTTGCACATTTAGGCTTTAATTAGTTTCTTAAATTAGATTAAATATTCATCTGACGCTTCAGTGTTAATATCCTGTGAAAACAACTCATCCTTCAGGCTTCCCTTTGTTTAAACTGCATAATCAACATTTTATTTATATTTTATCTATAAGAGGGAAAGTTTGTTTAGCTCTGAACATATTTTGGAAACAGAAAGAAAAAACTTGATTCATGTAATTGGAGTTTTTTTTTTTGAGAGGGAGAAAAGTTTTGTGGAACAAAAGAATCAGAGAATTTATTTTGACAGCCATGGAAAATTTTTCTATTTTTTTCTCTTTTTTTTATCTCCTGCAACAAAAGTCAACCAAGTCAGATAAACGGATGTGTTGCCCAGCCCAAATGAAAATCAAAGTTCTTTCAATATTATGGCATCATGAACACTTGTATATTTCTCCGTCTATATGTTTGGATTTGTAGTTTTTCCACTTAGGTAAATTTTCTCTTTTTATTGAACATCTTAACAACATTCTGCACACATCTGGTCCCCAATAACTGAGTCTATTTCCCCTCCAATGCTGCATCTTTAAATCAAACATCTCTTCCTCAGCCTTTAACTTTGAATCACAAAAATAAATTAACCTAACAAATAAATACACCAATTAAATGATGCCCCTGATATGAGCAGTTAAACTAAGAGTTTTATCATGTTACCAGTGTAGCAAAGATAGAGAAATAAACTAAACAAATGTAAAACAAATGTATAAATAAATTAGACAAGAAACAAAACATAACTCCTTCTTGGCTTTTAACCCACATGAAACTTTGCTCCTGTTTTAATAATAATAATAATAATGGATTTTATTTATAACGCACTTTACATTTGTGGGCAAATCTCAAAGTGCACAGTCAAGAAAACAATAAAAACACTGATAAAGACAATAAAAACAGTAAAAACAGTCAGCAATAATAATAAACAACAAAATCAATCAGGAAAAGCAGTACGAAATAAAAAGGTTTTCACTCCTTGTAAAAATGTTTTAGTGTTTTATGGTTTGTTTTTACTTGTTTTTACACTGTTTTAGTGTTTATACCTTTTTTTATTTTGTCCATGGTTTTAAATTGTTTTATGTCATGTCTATTTATGTACAGTAGTTTGTTTCAGCTGTGGTTGTTCTTCAAGTGCTTTACAAATAAAGTTAAGTACGAAACCAGAGTTGTTTTTCTTCCTAAAGTTCGGCTGTGAAGATCTGATTTAATGATTTATAGCCCCAAACTTTTCCATCCCTCTCTTCTCAGATATCTGGAATCTGCAACAACAAACTTTATCCTCTGCTGAAGCTTTCATTTTAACATCTGGAACATCTGTTACCTAAAAGTGCCTCTTTTTTCATGTATCAACAATTATCTGCAAACAACCAAAGAAATCTGCAAAAATAACAACGACCACCTACGTAGAATTTATGATTTAGAATAACATTAACTGATGTTTAAGGCTGACACCAATTCAAACTCACATGTGGGAATAAGATCAAAAATCTGATTTAAATACTCGTGACCATAAAAACAAGCAGCCACTGTCTCACCAGCTGGTTCTGGTAGGCCGTGACGGCGGTGAAGACCGTCTCGACGAAGACGAAGGTGCGAAACTCCTCAGATTTGAGGTTGAGCAGCGAGGCCGTGTGGTCCTTCTTCTTGATGATGTGGACTCTCGGCTGGTACTTGTGCATGGAGTTCAGGATGATCTGTGGACGGAAAAACGCAGAATCAATTAATATGACGGGTGGATGTTTGCACTGGCGAACGGTCCGGGGCATAAGCATCATTTATCATTAAATCAAACATTTATTTCTGCTTTCAACCTGTTTGTTACACTCAAATCTATGGCTGCCTAATCATCGCAAAAATTATCATTGTGGTTAATTCTTATGGATATTTAGATCATGATTATTACAGTACAGACCATATGTGATCACAGAACTTAAACACTTTAAATGAACTTTTATTCTGAACATTAAGAAAGCAATAAAACATAGAATCCAGAAAAGCATGTTTGTTGTAGTCATTTTAATTCAAATTTTAACTTTCCCAGATCTACTACTGGGAACTACTTTAAATATTTTGTGTCAAGGGCAAACATCCTAATTTTAAAACAGATATAAAGAAAGAAAAACATCCTTTTCTTTAATAAATGATTATTTTGATTTACAAAAGTGATGATGAGCTAAATCATCAAGTTATAATTGTACATTTTGACAATATTACAGTCAATAAAAAGTATATTTATGGCTTATTTTAAGGGATGCACAATACTGAATTGTTGCCGATTTCCAATAATATTTCCACTAATTCCAAACTTATCATATACTGATATATTTTTGGCAAGAGTACAAAGTGTCTCTTTTACTAAAACTGACCTGTTCCTGTTTTTGTGATGGTGTATTTGTTAGAAATTGATGTGGACCAAGGATAACATCTCATTCTCTAACAGAAGTAATAACTGGGTAATAATAGCAAGTAACAAGTAATAATAGGGTGAGGCATTGTGATACTTTCATGTAGTCTGTGGGTATTACAGCCAATAATAATATATATATATATATATATATATATATATATATATATATATATAAATATATATATATATATATATATATATATATATATATAAGGGATGCATAATACTGGATTTTTGCCTCTATTCTATGCAGCTAAAGACTCATGTATAAAGATGACTAAATAGCCTTTTTAAACATGCATTTTTGGAATAAACAGTAAAATCAACCTTCATTTTCCTTTTAAAAGCTAAAACACTGATTTATTTACCTTCTCAAATACCCTATCTTGGGAGTTTATTCTCTCTTTACATGGTTTGTAAGCAATAAAAATCTACAATCTTGATGTTAATATATAAGGAAAAAATATTGGTGGAAAATACTGGCAGAAATGTTCATATCTGCTGAAACAAAACTCAACTTTTTAAGCCAATATTAGATGTTACTGGGTTTGTAATATTGTGCGTGCATACTAATTTTAATAGTTTAACCTTTTTTCAATATCATCAAAAATCTTGATATTCACAAATCAACTGTTTAGGTGAATATCTGCCATTACTGATTATGATCCGATGATGCATTTTTTTCATTAAATGATTAAGTCTGTCTTTTTCAGACTGAGAACAATGAAAAACTATTTAAATAGACAGGGAAACTAAATAATTGGTCATTAATTAATGTAGAGGGGTGGGATTAAGTAAGTTTTGGTAACATTTTACTTTAGAGGTCCGCAAATTTCATTGCACTTGGATAATAATTAGACAAAGTTTTTTCCTTTTTCTTTGACATTTCATGAGAATTTGGTGTAAATTAGCACATAACTTCTCTAAAATAATGTCCAAATTCATTGTCGCAAGTCACAACTGGTAGATTACTGTTTTTTCCAGTTTCTTTGAAATATACTCCGAATTGAAGGTAAGAAAGTGACGATTAGCAAATAACTTATTCGAAATTAAATCACAACCCACCACAAAATGTTTTAGAAGTATCTCAACATTTCTGCTGTTTCCAGAGAAGCAGGTGATAAACAGCTGCTTAGTTCTTGAACACAGAAGTTAGGTTCATTGTTTCCTGTGATTATTACCTTTGAAGTGTTAAGTGAATAATTCAATTTCCCAATAAGCAGTTGATAGTTAGCTTTTTGTTATTTAATTTCACCAAGTTCTTTAGTACCACGTTTGTTAATATGCATAATTGAGATCACATGCAAAATATTACTATTGTAAAGAAGTTTTTTGCTTATTTCACCAAATTCTCATGAAATTTTGGGGGTAATTTCAAATAATTAAGAAAAAAACTTTGTGTAATTATTACCTAAGTGCGATGAAATTTGCGGACCTCCAAAGTAAAGTGTTACCTAAGTTTTGACTTCTTCTCAATGCTTTTCAGACATGCAACATTTATCCAAGTGCTTTTTTACTTTGTTTTTTCCATCCATAGGTTTATTTTGCCTTTTGTCATTGAAATAAACAAATCATTCATTCATATCATGCTTCCCTATTCCTCACAGAAACTAAAAAAACACCTTTCTGTTTTGCATTGGCAGTATCTGGAAATAAAAACAACAGCAGAAAATCCATTATCACGCACTCCTGTTTATAATAATTACATTTCCAAGATAACATAAATTCAATCCAACACACATTTAGCTATTTGTACTTAAATTAGCTTCATGTATTAAAAGCCTGAGCCTGTTTTGGACTGTATAACACACCCTGTAATTATAAAGAATAAGTCCTGTGATTTGCTGTTAGCCTGTTAGCTGATGAAGATCTAAATATGACAGCAGATCCTGAAATGTTTTTTCTATCATTTGTTTGGGAAGAAGGCTTATGTGATTTGCTCAGGGTGTAATTTACTTGTCAGAAATGCCTTTAAATAGACAGGGAGATAATAAGTTTCTATATCTGTACAGCTGGATTAAACAAAAACTTTAATGTGGTTATTTAGCTTTTCCAAAATGGAGGACATGTTTATGCTAGGCTGCTGAACACACGTCACAGTAAATCCCCTTTAAACATGGACTGAGGTTAACTCAGGATGAATTATTCTTTAAATAAATGTAGAATAAAGAAACAAGCTCTCACATGTCCGTGTTGGTCCAGCTCGTTGTTCGTCAGCTTCACTTTCTCAAAGGAAACCATTTGCTTCATTAGCTGCTCCCCTGTGAACGGGGAGTCCGGGTGGACGTACAACCTGCGGGAAGAAGAGGAGGCCTGTGATTGGCTGAGAGGAGCCAGAATCGAACGTTCAATAGCCAATCAAGAAATCACAGAACGACTGTTGCTAAGGCTGACTGGAAGATCACCGCACTAATACTGATCTGTCGCCTTTAAAAGAACATTATTAATTTTTTGAATGATTTGTTCTAATTATTTCTTTATTTTATTTTTTAATTTGATAAAGTTTCTTTATTTTTTCAGATTTGTGGAGGAGTCTTTCTGCTCTGTCCCTAAAGTGCCACTGTATCACTGTATGTTTCAATATTTTTCCACAGATTAAAAAAACTAATAGTAAAATAAAACAAATTCAACCCCTCATTTCCCCCTGTGGTACGACAACATCAGCAGCCCTTTAATTAATAAAGAATAAATTAACTATTTTTAATTATACATTTAAAATAATGTTTATTTTATTAGTGTTTTGCATGTTGCTTTTTTCTTTTATACACTTATTTTTGTAATTTGGCCCTCCCGCCACTCCAGAAGTGTCAGCGGTAAAAAAAGAAAAAAGAAAAGAAAAAAAAAAAGAAAAAACATGAGCAGTTAAAGCAAAGACAAAGTGGTGTTTAAGTGTGCAGTAAAAGCAAAAATAAAACATGGCAATGTACTGATCATAACGTAAAATTAATGTGATTTATAAAAGCACATTTTTTAAATTATTTTATTTATTTGTCTTTACATATCTGCTTTAATAAGCCTTTTCTTTTTTATATTTATTTATTGATTGATATTGTTTTAAATAGCCACATTATTAAATTTGTATTTTATTCATTGGCACATTTGGTCTTATTTCTTTTAAATGTCTTTATATTATTACTTTACTTAGCTTTGTCTTTTGTTGATTTATTAGTGTACTTTTTATTCAAAAGGATTAAATCTTCATTTCAAATGTTATCATAAAATTGTTTTTTATTTATTTCTTTATGTCTTCAACTTTAATATTAACTTCCCAAAAATTATTTTCTCCATCTAACATGGCACTAATACTCTTCCGTAATACATCCACATTTTGTATTTGTGTATTTTATTCAAAAGCGCATATCTTCTTATTTTTTTTAAATTATTTTATGAATTTCTCTTTATACTGTCTTCAACTTTTATTATCATTTTCTTTTATGGATAATATTTTTATGAATACAGCTTCATGCAGCAACATTATTAGTTTTGTATTCTATATGTTCATCTTTATATTTCCATTTTTATTTGCTTTTTCTTTTATACATTTATTTGGGTCATTTGGCGCTCTCAGTACTCGACCGTTTAGTTCATGTGGTTTTGGTTAAATGTGCTCAGGTGTTTTCTTACCTGGCGGGCAGAGGAGGGTCCGCCTTCCCGGCCACCAGCCACGAGGACCTGTGGTAGGCGTACCTGTACCGTTTATTATCCACGGGAACGATATCCATCAGCACGATGTACTTGGAGTCCTGGTCCACCCCCGAGAAGGAGACCCTGATGGTGGGGAACATCCTCCTGATTTAAGTTAAGAAATGAGGGACAGTTAAAAAAGCTTCATTTACTGTTTATTTTATGACTTTCATAAGGCAATGTCTTTGTTTAAGTCTGTAAACACTCTGAAACTGCAATATTTATGAATGAAAATATTTATTTTAAATGCAGGATAATCTGGAACCAGCATGTCGTCTTCTTCGCAGACTCAGATTTTATTATAACGACAGCTGTAACATTCTGATGTAATGATAATTAATAAAAAGTTATAAAATCAAGACACCAGGATGTAAACATTGAACAAAAGATTAACTTCAGTATGTTTTTTTTTAAAGATGGAGGGACTAAAACAAAGATTTACGCTCATAAAACTTTCAAACTACCAAACACAAAATGTATTTTATCATGAAATTCATGTTAGAGGATAATCAAAGAATTAAAAATGTCTCGATAGAAACTTTACTCTCAGTTAAAGTTTAATTTAATTTGTTTTCTTTATGCCTACATGTTCTTAAATACTGGATAATTCAGGGTGTTTCTTCCATTTCAAGTCCTTTATTTGGGTCATATTCAAATTTATTATATTGCCGTATATCATAAGGTTTTGTGTGTCTTCAATAAATGTATTTTCTCTTCAATTTAAAATCTAAATCTTTTTTTTTTTTACCTTTAATGAGAATCAAACTTTGATTCTGATCCACATTTTGTCTCATCCATGTGGTTTTACAGGCTGATGATTCAATAATAAACAAAACAAATATCAAACAAATGTCTGAGTTTTCTATGTTACTAATCTTTAAAGCAACAATGTGCATGATATTGCAAAGGGCGCAGTAATTACCACTAACTGAATAATAATATAAAAAGTGTTGGTAATATTTGTTATGTCTTTAATCAACTGAAGTTCTTTTGCATTTCTCCACTGATTTGTTTTTTTCAGCACTTTGTGCTTTTGTTTTGGTTTCATTTTTTCATGTTTTTTTTACATTTTATTTTCATTTTGATTATAAAAAATAAATTGATATTGCACTGACTTCTGTAAATGACAGTGAATTAAGACGCTGCTGTAACGAAGTGACTCCTCCTGCTGATAAAAAACATTCTGACTTGGTTCAGAAATATCTAAAATATATAATTTAATATCAACATTGTAACTTTGTGTAAACTTAACAAACTTTACTGTAATTTCTACAGTTACCTACTGTAAATGGCTATGCAGTAAATTACTGTAAATGGTAAAACATTTTGGAAAAACATTCAGATTTTTGTCAAATTTACAGCATTTACTATAAAATACAGTTATTTACTGTTAAATTTCCGTACGGTAAATGAATCAGGAGAAAAATCCACTTTTCCAAGCTAATCAATAGCAGGTAAGACTTTTTTTTTTTTTGGTAATGTTTCACATATTTGGGTAAAACCACTGTTTGAGTAAATGTATTTCATTGCATGAAAAAAAAATGCAAGTTTGCAAAAGTATATCTTGCTAATCCATGGTCAGTAAAATAGCTAAAAACATCATTATGTGACTAAAACATATCAAGTTTACTGTAATTTAAAATGCATTAAGAAGTCATAGAATCATGATGGTGTAAAACAATGAGGATGCTTTTTTAAATTATTTCATTTATTTGTCTTATATTTCTGCTTTTATAAGCCTTTTCTTTTTTAGATGTATTTCTTGATCAATACTGCTTTATATAGCCATATTACTCAATTTTTAATTTTATTTATGAGCACATTTCGTTTTATTTTTCAAATGCTCTTATTTTGGCTTTTATTTTCTTTGTCTTTTCTTGGTTTCTTTTTTTTTTTATTAATATTGCTTCATGTAGCAGCATAGTCAAACATGGTCAGTAAAATAGTCAGACATCATAATGTGACTAAAACACAGCAAGTTAACTGTAATTTAAAATGTATTAAAGAGTCTCAGAATCATGATAGTGTAAATGGAAAAACAGTAAGGAGGCAGTTTTTGGTAAAGCAGCGATAATGCTGTAAATTGAAAGACAGTATGGATTCCTTTAATGAAAATATAGGACTTAAACAATTCTAGAAAGTACAATAATGCTCCTGTTAATTTAAATAGAGTAATGTTACTGTAAATACATTAACAGTACACCATTAAAGGGTTGTTGTGCATTTTACAGTAATTTACTGGAAAGAAGGTGCCAGTAAACTAAAGTAAATGTCTTTACGGTATCATTACTCTATTCATATAGAATATTATTGTATTTTATGGTTGTTTGAGTCCCACATTTTCATTAAAGGAATCATTACCGTCACTGGTAAAGTTACAGTATTATTATTGTATTATCAAAAACTGCTTCCTTACTGAATTTCCATTTACACTGTCACCACGATTCTTTCATGCATTTTTAATTACAATTTAATTCATATAACAATGTCTTTAAATATTTTACTGATCATGTATTAGCAAGATATAATTTTGTCAAAAAGAAAAGTCATATACATCATTTCTTTATGCAACAAAATACAATTACACAAACAAATGTTCCACCCAAATATGATAAACATTACCAAGAGAAATGTCACCTTTTGGTCAGTTTTAAGTGAATTTTTCTCCTGATCATTACCATTTTAAGTATTTACTGTCTGGATATTTTACTGTAAATAACTGTCGATTTTATGGTAAATGCTGTAAATTTTCAAAAATACGAATGTTTTTCTACAATATTTACCATTTACAGTAAATTACGGCAAAGCTGTTTACAGTAGTGTAGATATTACAGTATCTCTTCTAGTTTAAATCTGAAATATACATCAAAAAGGGGCTAATCTTTAATAGCAACTCCAGAATAGAAATAAAGAGATAAAATTAGGGAAAAAAGAGGGGGTAAGAAATAAGAAGTCTCATGTAGCTATGAAATAAATACAAAAAACTGATTTGAAGCAGCCAGGGAAATGAAAATAAATAATATGTTAAACATTACCAAAAGAAATTTTACCTATTGGTCCGTTTTCCTGTAAAAAAAGTGGATTTTTCTCCTGATTATACCATTTTCAGTATTTACTGTCTGGATATTTGACTGTAAATAACTGTCGATTTTATAGTAAATGCTGCAAATTTTCAAAAATCTGAATGTTTTCCACAGTATTTACCATTTACAGTAATTTACTGCAAAGCTGTTTACAGTAGGTAGCTGTAGTTATTACAGTAAAATGCTTTAAAGTTTACAAAAATCAGTTAGAGTGTTGATATTAAATTATATATTTTAGATATTTCTGATCCGAGTCAGAATGTTTTTATGAGCAGGAGGAAACACTTTGCCACAGCAGCGTCTGCATGAACTGTCATCTATAGAAGTCAATGCAATATCAATTTATTTTTTATTCTCAAAATAAAAATAAAAAAAACAAAACAAAACAATCCACATAAAAATCTGTAAGAACTTGAGTTATGATGGCATCAAGTGCAGTGAATTAAAGAGATAACAAACATCATTTACATTTTATTTTGTTTCTAAATTTGATGCAATATTGTGCACAATGCTGCTTTAAAGATTAGCAACACAACAACTCAGATATTCGTCGAGGCTTTGGTCAAATCATAACCAGGCTCTTTAAAATGCAAATCTTAAATATAAATATTATTGTTGGATCATACGGCCTGTAAAACCACATGGAAGAGACAAAATGTGAATTATTATAAATGCTGTAAATTTTCAAAAATCTGAATGTTTTCCTACAATATTTACCATTTACAGTAATTTACTGAAAAGCTGTTTATATGTTTTATATCACTGTAAAATGCTGTTAGGTTTACAAAAATCAGTTACAGTGTGTAATTTACTGCAACAACAAAAAAAAGAATATTTTTCTATCTCATGTTCCAGACTTTACCTCCCAGACTTGGTGATGATCATCTCGGTGCCGAGCTCGTGGAATTTGTCCCACAGTTCTTTGGTCTCCAGGCTGCACGAGATCTTGGCCATCTCCTCGCTGGGGATGCCGGGATTGGTGGGGATGAGCGGCTCGGTGCAGACCGCCGGCGCGCCCCCGCTGAAGTCTCCGTGCGCGTCCAGGGAGGAGAGGTCGGCCAGAGACTGCTGGTTACAGGAGGACTTCTCCACGAACTGCTCTGTGGGCCGGAACATGCACGGACGGCGGGTTAACCTCAGCATGCAGAGTTTAAAATCATCACAATAATGTTTTTATATAAAGACGAGCGCGCGCTTTGATAATGTTATTATATGACGATGCTGAAGAGAGCGCGCGGATAAATAAAGACGATTATCTCTGTCTGTTTTTAGACCAAGTAAATATATGAGTGTAAAGAAAAGAGTGAAATCATAAACATATGAATATATTAAATTAAATATCAGATAAGAGGAATCATCAACACACCGAGCATATGATGCGCGCGCAGGTTTGATTTAATTCGATTTTTGTAAAAATATTTATAAAAGAATCCAAAGACAATAAGAAGCATCTCTCCGCTATGACAGCAGGTTTATTTTTGCGTTTTAAAATGCATAAAGAGGAGAAAAAAAACACTATATGATAAATTACAAATGCTTATTATAGACTCAATGTTATATTTTTATTACTGATATTACGATCTTGATGTACTTAACTGTAGAAGTTAAAATTAATGTTTGTTTATTCATGTAGGACTTATATACACAAACAGTGTCCTGATTCTCTCTTTAGAAATTAAAATAAAAGAAGAAATTAATCTGTAGTGTAGTTTGATTTTTATAAAGAGGTCGCCACAGCTCGACATAGGCTATTTAATATTTATTTATTTATTTATTTACTTTCTTATGTTTTATTTTATTTGTCATTAGTTTTCTTAAAAGGTCTTTGTAGCTGAAGTACTTTTATTATTCAAAAGAATTAATTTATTTACAAATCAGCCAATAATAAACCCTCTCAGAGATCAATAAAATCATAAACATTGGGGTTTGATGATATTTCATGATTATTTTAATTATTCCAAGGCCTTTTGACTCTGATCAGCTTTATTTATACAACACTGTTCAGACGCAAATATGTGACAAATGAAAGTGATTTATAAAGAAATGTCAGACAGAAACTAAAAAAACGAGACACTGCCGCAGACCAAAACTGGATCGAAAGGAAATAAAACGAATAAAACTGAAAAATGTGCAATAAAAATAAAACTTACACGGATTTCAAGACATTTCAAGATTAAAGCCTTTGTTTATTTTTTATTTTATTTTAGTTTAATAACACTGTGGATACAAAATAAAATTATTCATCAGATTTTAAGTCTTTAAAGCTCCAAAACAATTTCATATTATTAGACGGGAAAAAAAATATTTATATCAACTCAAAAATCACCCCTAAAAAGAGATGAGACTATTATAAAGAAATTTCCAAAAATAAAGTGACTGTTTTTTTCTATTTTAATTGATTTTAGAAGAGTCCTTAAGCACAAAAAATAAGTATCTTATTTCAGACAGTATTTATTTTTGATTTAAATATTTCTCCTGAGCTTTGAGGAGTAATTTATCAACTTGTAAAAAAAAAAAAAAAAGCTTACTTTAGTGTTTTATTTTTTCCACTTTCCACAACACTGTTCAGATTAACAACCAATGGTTTGTATTTATTAAAACATTTGAGCCCCATCCATGTATTTCAATAGACACATTTATTTATTTATTTATTTATAATATTAGTTTTCTTCGATTAATGTGAGAATGACCAACACCAAACAGGCTTCATTTACCCATCAATTCATTTTTATTTGTATTATTATCTTTAATAGTTTTAATTTTCAAATACCGACCTGTATGAAAGTTAAAAAGAAAAAAACAAAACATAATAAAAATAATAATCAAACCGGTATGAGACAAGTTGTAAGTTTACACAGTCTGTTTTTGTTACGGGTAGATTTATTTCTATTTTATTATTTATTGATGAGGACATTTAAACTAAAAAAAAAAGGTTGAGGCACAATGTAAACGGATTTGTGGAGGCTGTTTGCTCGATTTTTAATTTTTTTAACATTATATTTTAATTTATGAATCTCTTTGTGTTCCACTACAGGACTAAAGCAGGTCTTCGTGTCTCGATTCCATTTTTAATTCACATATTTTTCATCAGTGCGGCTCTTTCTCCTGAGCTCAGACCTCCTTCACGTCGTTAGGATCAATGCGTAAAACATGTCGGAGCATTGAGATTTCTTCTCATTTAGTTAAATGTTTTAATAAAGTGTTCTGCCATGTTGCATTTATTGTTTTTAATAGATGCAGCTGCAGTGGCCATGTCACCTAATATGATGAGCCTTTTGCACATCCTTCATCACCTTCATGGATTGTAGGCATCGCAAGTCTTTAAAAACTCTTAAACACTGTTACGCATCTTTTTAAGCCTTCTAAGAGTAAAGAAGTCCATCTCTGTTTTTGTCTGATAGGAATGTTTCTGCAGTGGCTCCACGTTCCTGTAACAAGGCTGAACCTCTTCCGTTACGATAAATGCGTAAAAACACTTTTGTGCATCCACTTCCACGCAAGTTTACGCATCTATTAAACCTCCTAAAAATCTAAAAGATGCATTTGTTGTATTTAATTTTCTCTTAGTGCTTCTTCACATCAGGCCTTTTCTCCAACAACAACGAGGATGAACCTCTTTCCCATCCTTTCTCCACTCTCAGATTTTTGCGGAAAACTGTTCTTTTCCAGAATTTACGTATCCACGAGAGTCTATGAAGGCAGAGAAGTGCGTGTCTGTGATGTTTTATTTTTCATTCTTCTGTTTCTGCAGCGGCCTGTCTCCTCACAGAACACTAAAACGCCCTCTACATCCTTAAATAACTCTCAGGGTTCATGCGCAAAAAAACTTTTACGCATTTTTACGCACGTTACTTTTGAATATCTACTTTCCGCCCTTACCAAGAGGTTTGATGGTGTTCTCCTCCGCCTCCTTCTCCTTGCTGGGCTTCCCGCTGGACATCAGGGCTGCTATGGAGAAGGCGTTCGCCCTGGATGAGAGCTGCGGCTTCGGTGAGGACGTGTACTCCATGTCGGTGAGGGCTCTTCGAGATATTTCCCTTCAGAGATAAGAACAACTAAAAAAGAGGAGAATCCTCCAGGAAGGCTCTGTTTGCAGCTCCGGGCCGAGGAGGGAGGATCACGCACAGGTTCGTCCTCGTCTGTTGGCACAGTGTGGCTGTGAAGGAGGAGCTCGTCACTGCCGGGGTGCGCGCCTGGCTGGATGCATGTTGGAGGAGGACTGGCCGACTGCGCGCAGAGTGTCGCTGTCAGTGTGAGGCCGCGGCACAGCGATCCTCCCTCTCCTTATAATTCCAGCCTGCCCTCCAATCACTGCCTCTCCCCTCCGTCCCGCTGCAGCCCCGATACCGAGCAGCCAATTAAAAACCACGGAGTTTTTTTCTCCTGAAGCCCCCCGGAGAGGTCTGCGGTCCGAGGGGGGAAAGTATGTGCGGCTTAAAGACCTCAAACTGCAGCGTCGGGTGATGACAGAGAGGAACTCAGGCTCTCATACGCGCAGGTTTTCACTCCAAGTGCGTAATATCGAGAAGGAAAATTAAAAGGCTCGGTTATTATTCTTTGAATCCCTTTCCTGGACCCTTGGAGGGCCCCCAGACCACATGTTGGCCTCCAATGTCAGCAGAGGACAAGATGGTGCTGTTTGGTAATTAAAGACAGAAGTGATGAAGCGACGATGGCTGCTGCTGCAACGAGTCAAAAATGTGAAAATGAGGGCGAGGAGTCCAGAAAAATCCAATCTCATAAAAGCATAAACGCCCTCCTGTCAGTAAGAGTTAGAAAAATGTGGAAAAAACTTCACTGTGACCCCAATTATTCCACTTTTAATTTCCAAAGCACATTTATTTACCAAAGTGCTGCGCAACAACGACAATAAATAGGATTAAATAAAGCATAAACATTAAAATATAAAGAAAAGAATGAGGATAAAAGAAAACAAATTAAACAATATAATAGTAAAAATAAAGAAAAAAAAACATATATACGTGCTAAAACCTGCAGAGAAAAAAATAAAGAAAAATCAGATTTATATAGAACCGAAGTCTCTGGGAGGAGGTTATAAGATCCCTCTGAAGTATTATTTAATTTAATTTATTTTTTTTTAACATTTGCAAATGTGGTAGAAAACCAGTTTATCATATCACTAAGAACATGCATAAAGGCAGTGATGTGGCAATATTATTTTTTGCTTTCGATCCCTTATTTTAAACGATCTAGCTTCAATTAAATATGTTCGTACTTTTTTTTTAATTTATTTTTTTATATATATAATTCACTGTCACAGCACCTGCCAGTTAGGGATTGTATCAAAACAAGCAAAAACTGTCAGGTCTAGTCAAAACAGGGGAGAAAAAGGCACATTCATATAAACTGATGGTGTAATTTATAGACTTATATAATATTTATTTCATATATTATTACTTTACAGAAACTCTTTTGTTTTAGCATCCATAACTTTACGTCATATCATCATAAATATTTCTGTGAAACCTTATCTGGATATTTATTTATTTATTTATTTTACATTTTTAAGTAACTGCTTTTAATATTTTTATGTTTTGATGCATGTAAAGCATTTCTGTCATACCCTTCAAATGCTGATGAAGAAACCTGAACATTAAATTGAATCATACATTTATTTTGAATAAGAACATTTTTATTCTAATTTTGTGAATAACGATAACAATAAAATCATAATTATATGTTTATTCATAATAAGGCAATAATTATAAAAATGATGAATACTGAAATAAAATCACAAACACCACTATGATGCCATTAGAATTAGATTTATATAATAACATAATAGTTGTCCACAGTCAATCATCCCTCATGTGCAGGAGTTTGCTGAATAAAAAAGTCTTTTATTGTGTGTTTGAGTCGACATTCTTGCTGCCATGTTATCAATATAAGAAACTTTTAAAAGTTTTAAATCACTTTAAAATCTGTGTGGTGAATTTTGGCTTCTCTGATCACCGCTAAAATAAATCACTTTTTCTTTGTGCCATGAATCATAATCACTGAAAAATTCATTAAAATACCTTTAAAGTTAGTTTGCATCAAAAACAAATGAAGATTATTTAAATTAAATGTCACAAATCAAGAGTTTTATTCCAAAAGAAGATTTTTTAAACATATTTTATTTGTGAAAGCACATAAAATCACTCCAACTGAAGTTGTTTGACTTTGTTAACAGGAAAATAAATCAGATTTAGCTTTAAAAAAAAAATGAATTCAGATTCATCTCACCTCCAGCAGGGCTGCACACAGCCAATACCGGGCCCCATAGAGGCCCCACATTAGGGCCCCTGAAGTTTCTAGGACAGAGTGTTTAAACTTTTTTAGTCGAGGGCTGCAAACAGAAAAGTTCACGCACAACTGAGCCACATTACACCAAAACATTTGTGTAGAAAAGTCCAGGAACTTAAGATGGATTAAGATGGATGAATATTCAGTGGCCTCCGATCATCAAAACTTGAAGCTTCTATTTTTTTTTTAAACTTAAAGATGATTAAAAAAAGATTTACTATCTACTTTAAACCTTGACATGCAGAAAACAGTCAAAATACAAAATACAACAAACAAACATTTAATATGGGCCAACTGAAAATGCAAGGGGCCACATTTAGCCCTCGAGCCTCAGTTTGGACACCCCTGCTCTCTAGGACATTTATTTATATTATTACTGACTAATGTTATGTTGTAAGTAATTATCAAATTTTCCTATTTTAAACTTAAGAGCGCACTAAAGGACATCTGTGAGTGTGCTTGTATTTTTATTCTGTCTCTGACGTTCGTTTGGTTATTTTTTTAATAAAAAGACAAAAAGTTTGGTTCAAATTTAGAAAAAGATATATGCCTAAATGTACATTTTTCCGTCCGACTGGGTTTCTAAACCACACGAACACGAAGATTTCACCAACATAAACGGAGATATTGTAAAAAAGGATAAAAAAGTGAAGAAATAGAAAATATATGGGGCTCCATGTAGCAATGTTTTTGTGTGTGCAAAGATTAATGATTGTTAAAAAAAAATGATGTAATAGCTGTTTATTTATTTATTTTTATTTTATGCATTCACACCATAAATTAGAAACAGTTACATTGGCATAGAAAAAAAATGCATGAAAGTGCTGGAGAGGTGAAAAAAGCCAAAGTGGGCTTATCCAAGATACCTCCTCAAATAGAATTAACAATAAAAAATGTAAAAAGAAAAAGAAATAAAATTTAATAATAAAATGAAATAAACTCAAAATAACCCAACAACAAACAAGCAAATGAATTAATTATGAATGAATATTGAAAAATGAATAATTATTAATACATTTGCCTTTGCTTACCTTTCTGTTTTATTTTGTAGGATTTATATAGATGTAAATATATGTGTATATATGTGTATATGTGTGTATGTTTTCCATTTAAGTTTGAAATAAACATTCAAAATAAATGTTAAACGGAGTTAGCCAGTGTTGAGCGCCTCGTAAAAAAGCTCTACAAATGACAAAAGACTATTTGATTATTTTGTTTTGTCATCGTCTTATCGTATTTTCAGCTGTTTGTTTTGGTTAAACCGTTTAACTTCTTCCTTCTTCTTCTGTGGTTTTCACATTTTGCTAACCTGCCACCTGTTGGCCGGGTGTGGCACTGCAGGCTTCAGAGTTTTCAGTTTTCCTTCTTTGTACACTTTAAAAAGGTTGTAAATTTTACAGTAATTTACTGGAAACAAGATGCCAGTAAATTACTGCAAATATCTTTATGATAGCATTACTCTATTTAAATTAACAGAAGTTTTTTTTCTATAGCTGTTTATCTTCTCTGTTTTTATTGAAGATTTCATAACAGTTTTTCAATTTACAGCATTATTACTGTATTGTAAAAAACGGCTTTTTCACTGCTTTTCCATTTATTCTATAACTTAATGCATTTTAAATGACAGTAAACATGCCATATTTTCATTTATATAAAGATATATTTAACCATTTTGCAGACCATTTATTAGAAATATATCATTACTTAAAATAAATAAATAAAACGTCAACGTTAAGCCTGGGGAAAATGGTTTTTCTCTTGATCCATTGCTGTTTTCAGTATTTACTGTGTGGACATTTTATGGTACACAGATGTTTATGGTAAATACTGTAAATTATGCAAAAATCAGATTTTTTTTCCACAATATTTTGCCATTTACAGTAATTTACTGCATAGCTGTTAACAGTAGGTAGCTTCAGATATTACAATAAAATGCTGTTAAATGATCAAAAATCAGTTACAGTGTATGGACAGAGATATTTCTGTGGTGTGAACACAGTTTATTTTTTTATTTAAATGATGATAAGGATATCTGGTTAAAAAAATATCCATATACATGTAATCCAGACTTTAAGGCCTGATCCCACTAACAGCATAAATGAGACAAAGGCTCACACTATTTAAAAAAAGGATACAAATAGACAAACATGAAGATTAAAATTGTACATCTTATTTTAGAAATGTGTATTTTTTAATTCTGGAGGGTCAGTTTCTTATCCTTATCTTATCTTCTATTCTTATTTCATTTTTTATCCCCCTTTCTGAGCAGCCCTGCCTCCAGTACACCACTTTTTCAACATTTATCTGCTTTTGTATGTAAACTTACATGAATAAAAATAAAATAATCTGACTAAAACACATTTCACACTAAAAGTTAATCTCTCTCGTTGTGCTGTGATCTGTTATTCATGCTAACATGTTTTTTTGTCTTTTGGGTTAAATGTTTTGTACACATGAGATCTGGTCTGTCTTGTTAAACAAGACTAATGTGCTGATAATTAAGTAACAATAATTAATCAATCAATAAAGCCCATTTAAGGGGAGGGCTTTGTCTGCCTGCACAGATGGTAAAGAACAGCACTGCAGCTATAATCCACTTTCCTGCAGAAAGAACCAGACCAGAGATTTTCCTTCATTATGCCAAAAACACAGAATCAGAATGATGACAGAATGATCAAGAATAATGTTACTGATGTTAAAATACAATATCGAGAATTCAAATTTGAATAAACCAAATTAAACATTTATTTCAGACATGAGAAGAAGAGAAATAAATCATCTTTTATGCATGGAAGACAAAAAACATGAAAAACAAAATAAATAGCCCAGAGTTGATTTAGTTTATGGATTTTAATTAAGCCAGTATGTCAAGAAAATTAAAATAAATCAAAAATAAAGTTTAGATTAATTTAAAAAAAAAACAATGAAACAAGTGCAAATAAAGGCCAGTTTGCATTTAAAGTTTTTCTAAAAATTCTAGTATTATTTGACATTTTCAATTTTTTTTACCTGATGTGCATGATTAAGGAATAATAATTTTAATAATTAATTCAGGAAATATCTAAAAAAAAAAAAAAAAAAAAAAAAGGCAAAATAGTAACACAATACAGTATACTAGTATCAATATTTGACGAGCCACTCTAGATGTTGATATAAATTCAGAGATAATACATTTTTATCAGACTCTTTATATACCTGCTTATAATAATTATCTTAAAGCAGTTTCAAAGCACCATTTAATAAAAATAAAAAGATATTACTAGTAAGAAAAGTACCTGGAAATGACCAAAAAGTGAGCATCTGTTTCATGAGGAAATGTATTTATATTTTTAAGTTTTACTTTTATGGACAGAATTTCTAGGTGCAGCCAGGGCGTTGAGGGGTTCCGGTTTGGTGACCTCATGATCGGGTCACTGCTTTTTGCAGATGATGTGGTCCTTTTGGCTTCATCGAACCGTGACCTTCAGCTTTCACTGGATCGGTTCACAGCTGAGTGTGAAGCGGCTGGGATGAGAATCAGTACCTCCAAATCCGAGTCCATGGTCCTCGCCCGGGAAAGGGTGGAGTGCTCTCTCCGGGTCGGGGATGAGATTCTACCCCAAATGGAGGAGTTTAAGTACCTCGGGGTCTTGTTTACGAGTGGAGGAAGGGTGGATCGGGAGATCGATAGGCGGATTGGTGCGGCGTCAGCAGTAATGCGGGCTCTGCACCGGTCTGTCGTGGTAAAAAGGGAGCTAAGCCGAAAGGCGAAGCTCTCGATTTACCGGTCGATCTTCACACCTATCCTCATATACGGTCACGAGCTCTGGGTCATGACCGAGAAAACGAGATCGCGAGTACAAGCGGCCGAAATGAGTTTCCTTCACAGGGTGGCTGGGCTCTCCCTTAGAGATAGGGTGAGAAGTTCGGTCATTCGGGAGGAGCTCGGAGTAGAGCTGCTGCTCCTACGCATTGAGAGGAGCCAGATGAGGTGGCTCATCTGGTCCAGATGCCTCCTGGACGCCTCCCTGGTGAGGTGTTCCGGGCACGTCCCACCGGTAGACAGCCCCATGGTGGACCCAGGACACGCTGGAGAGACTATGTCTCTCGGCTGGCCTGGGAACGCCTCGGGATCCCCCGGGAAGAGCTGGATGAGGTGGCCGGGGAGAGGGAAGTCTGGGCTTCCCTGCTTAGGCTGCTGCTCCCGCGACCCGACCACGGATAAGCGGGAGAAGACGGTATGGTACGAAGGTACGGTGAGTTCCTAACTGAACAGTGAGGTGAATATTAATGAGCTATCTGCAGAATAAAATATATATATTTTTCTATGATTATATCTCTACTGCTGCAGCCTGTCCCTGCTGTCATTGGCCAATCACAGGGCCACATAGAGAGACAAAAAACATTCACACTGACACTAAAGGGCATTTTGGAGTCACCAATCAACCTAATGAGCATGTTTTTGGTCCGTGGGAGGAAGCTGGAGTGCCGGAGAGAACCCACGCATGCACAGGAGAACATGCAAACTCAGACGGACCTGATCGACACGGGAATCAAACCCCCGACCTTCGTGCTGTGAGGCAGGTGCACCAAACATGCTGCCACCCTCTGGAGACAAAAATGTACAAACATTATAAATTTATATTTATTTTTTTGTGCATAAATCACTCAAACCACTTCAGATCAACAAAACTACAATATATTTAATACATTTCAGGATTTAACCCTTTGATGACCGTTTGAATGTTGTTTTATTAAAAAAACACAAAAATATAAAAATATTTAAAGAATAAATAATTGTCAGAGTTTAACGCACAGCAGGTGATTATTCTCCTGGAAGTGTGAAATATTTAACCCTTTCATGCATGAATTATTAAATTGCAAAGGAATGCTTTTTTTAAAGTTTGTTTTTGCTTTCAAACAAGTTAAAAATCATAACCCTAACCCTTTGTTTCCATGTTACATCTTGGGGGAGTTATGCATCTTTTTACTGCAGTGGACACCATGCATCAATGTAGAGTAAATAAGAGCAAATGAAATGTATTTTTGATGGTTAATCAAACTATTCAGTTGTGAATTACACCAAAATTTAAAATACAAAAATACTTAAAATCATGCACAATACCCAGTTTGCTCTTTGTCAGCCATTTGGGATTTATGATGCAATATCTCGATTTGTTAAAAATGTTCGAAGATAATATTTTTATGACACTTAAGACAAGGGTTTGGAAATTTACCACCTGGTAGTTGGACATGGTGCTGCAACCTCAAGGGGATAAAATCTATGACAAACATCTGTCTACTGTAGAGGACATGATGCATGAAAGGGTTAAGTTCACAAAATAAGTTCATGTCTTGAAATCAAAGGTGCAGAAACAAATGGATGTTCGATGCATGAAACAAATAAAACATCCCTGAAAATGCACAAAATACATCATCGTAAGGGAAATATTTGTTTTTTTTGTTTTTATATAAAAAAATCTTGTTTTAATTGGCATGAAAAGGGTTAAAAATCTTAAAAATGACTGAATATTTGGGAGTTTTTTTTAGCAGAAGGGAAGCAACAAATCTGATGTTTAATGATTTTACAGCAGTTTGTTGTTTTTTTTCTTTTATGAGAGTACAGTTTATAGGCTCTCTGCTTCAAAAAAAAAATGAATGCAGTGAAATCAGTTTTACTTATTTACATGTCAAAGACTGTAACCACAAGCAGTGCTCCCATCCCGACTGTTACATCTAAATATTGATCTGTTTTTGTGTTTTTAATTTAAAAAAAAAAAGGGGGCATTATGTATTCAAACTGGCATTTAAAGGGTTAAAATCCTTTAACTTAAATTTTAATCTAAAGTTTTTTATGTAATTCTTTATTTTTAAAAATAAAATAAACAGGGTGGACATGCACATCCTACGTAGGGTGCTAGATCCAAAAGATTCTAAGCATGAAAAATGTAAAAGGAAATCTGCAGACTTTTTTTTTTTAAGAAGAGCTGTTTGAAAAAAAAGTAAAATTTTCATGATGGTCGGCCTTGTAGGGTTTGCACAAGCACTTTTATAGGCTTGTATTTGTTATTTAAAGCAGCACTACGGAAGATCTCCGCTTGACCGGAGAGAGAACTCAACTACCCATGAGCCCTAGCGCGTGCATACTGTCGTAAGGATGCAGATCTGCTGGTCGCGTGCATTTGTTTTGTAGGTGAATCACAGAAGTCAGGACTTCACTCAAAAGTATTCTTCTGTCTTCAGCAGCTGTTTGCAGGATGGATAGCGACGAGGTAATGTATTTATTTTTGACTAAATGACAATGTTAAAAATTTCTAAGTTCAACTTGGTGCTATTACCGTGAAGTCGCCCCCGTCCTGTTGAAGCGATAAAATGAATAAAAGTAAAGACAACGACGAGTTGGTGATATCACACTCTTGAAATAGGTCTAAACAAAACTACATACTGGTACGTTCTGGATTTGTTGTGCTGTACTTTTTTCCTGTCAAGTTTTTTGAGGAACTTCGTCATAAATTAGTCGCCCAACATACCTGATAGTAGTCGGACATCCCTCCTCGTCTTTTATTTCACACCAGCAAGTGAACGCCGAACCGATGTTTATTCTGGTCCGAGCATTCAGCTTGTTTTTCTCTCACTTTCTTTGTTTTGTATCCTCCGACAAAACTTTTCTCTTCCTTACGTTGTTGCCTCCGCCATGGTTAAAGCTCCGTGATTGGCTTTCGCTGAGACTTCCGTGTTTTAAACGAATCGGGAATCGGGGGAAGTGACGTATGCCGTAAAGCAGTCCAAACGTGTAGTTTTTTAGTGTGGCAGGGTTCCCACCATCCACCTCGAAGTTACGTAGCGCCAGTTAAAGGGATACAGACCACTCCAGACCACGACAGAGGTTTCATTCAACTCCATTGTAAAGTGGTGGACCATCACAATGAATATCGAAGGATAATATTATGTTTGAAAAGCTACATAGTGTTGGTTTAAGTAGATTAAATATTGATCAGAGAGTTTCATGCTAATACTGTAAAAATACCTCAGCCTTTTAGTGTTTATGTAGACAAACCTGTCTACGTTTAAACTACATAATCAACCTTTTATGACCCAGACTTTGACTTTAAGAGGGAAACATTTAGACAACATAAAGGCAAAACTTGATTTGTTTCATTTTTATGTCACTGGGAGTTTTGTTTCTTTTAGGGAGGGAAAAATCAATTAAAATCGTGAATCGAGTGTTGTGGAAAAAAATTGGGGATTTTATTTCTAGGCCATATCGCCCAGCACTACCTGGTTGCTTATCTTAGCTCTGATTCCACAGGGCATGTGACATGATTTTGTAAATTAAAGAGCACAAAAGAAATAACTGTTTTGTTTTTTGGAGCAGAACTTTTGTAGGCCTTCGCATTTAGGAACAGATATGGGGTTCTGTCCAAAGTCGAGCAATGTAAAAGTAACAACTAACATGAGAAGTTATTTATCATAGGGGGTAACTAAGTAAAGTAACAAATTACTTTTTTAAAGGTGCTATGAGGACAATGTATTTCCGGCAACATAAAGACTCTGCTACCCATGAGCACGCGCGGCGACTGTCGTAAAGACGTGACCCAAGCCAAAGCGTGTGTTTGTTGTGATGCTAATGAATGCAGCTCAGACCTTCCTCAGAACTCTGCATTGCTTTACAACTTCTTTTTTCAACAACTTACAGGATGCAAAGCCACGAGGTAATGTATCTCTTTCTAGTTACGTAGCGGTAGTTTTTGATGTGTGACAACAAGCAATTTTTTGAAAACTTAGTATCGTAGTTTTGTAGTCGGCTATATATGGCTACTTACAGCTCGGTGCTCTAAGACGTGTCTGAATAATATAAATTTGCTCTAGTTTTAATTGTCTTGTTCCTGAAGTTGAGTATCCAGGCCAGTCCAGCCCTGTCCGACCCGACCGTGAAGCTAAGGAATAGCATTTATAGATAACCTATTTTGATGCTATAAAACTCATCTTTAAAGAGACTGTGAGGAGTTTTTAAGTAATTACAAAGAAGTCTCCCTTTTAGATATATGTCTGATGGAAATACACACTTTACGATGAGTTTTATAGCATCAAAATAGGTTATCTATAAATGCTATTCCTTAGCCTCCTGATCAGGTCGGACAGGGCTGGACTGGCCTGGATAATCAACTTCGGGGAACCAGACAATTAAAACTAGAGCAAATTTATATTATTTTATTATTTATATTACACGTCTGAGAGCGCCGGGCTGTAAGTAGCCATATATAGACGGCTACAAAACTACGATACTAAGTTTTCCAAAAATTGCTTGTTGTCACACATAACTACATTACCTCGTGCTTTGCATCCTGTAAAAGATGGATGCCCCAGTGTGAACAGTTATTTAGCTCCTGTAATAATCCATTTATTTGCACTTCTGACTGGGGTGTGTCGCTCTAGATCAGCTGTATACATAGTATTGTTAGACTTATATTTACAAAAATGCTGCCATAGTGATAATCACATTCTTCATGTGATATTTGTGAACAACAGCACAGGGCGTGCTAACAACAGCTAACAATAGCCTGGTAGATCGGCATGTTTTTTTCTGACTTCAACTGGAACGCCGATAAGTCGGAGATGATGTCACTCCCATTTCCGAGGTTACAGGAATGCAGCATTACGCCGGCGATAAATTCTCCTCATAGCAGCTTTAAGTGTGTATTTCAATCAGGCACATATCGAGTATATGTGCCTAATATATATCTTAAGAAGTAACGAGTAAACACTACTTTTTAAAAGCGACTTCCCGGGGTGCTGGTTTGGCGTAGTGGTTAGCACCCCATGTACTTCCTTCTGCCGGTCCAGGTTCGAATCCCGCCTGTGACCAGTTTGCAGAGTGTCTTCCCCTACTCTCTCTCCCCCTTTCACAAGCCTATCCACTGTCTCTCTCCTATCAATAACAGCACAAAATGCCCCCCCCCAAAAAAAAGTGACTTCCCCAGCACTGCTGACATCAGACATCAATGAAGAAAAATCACACTGAAATTAAAGTCATGAACTGTAACAGTGATGATCACATATAAATAAGAAATCATCTAGGCCTAGTGGTCGAGGGTCCTTGAGGGATCAGACTTTTTCTCATAAGGGGGTCCACCAGGATCTGGACTCAGTGGTTTTCCTGCAGGGTGAAGAAAGAGGCGAACAAAGCGCTAACAAAGTGTTGTTTCCATCAGGATTAACTGATCCTGCCTCATTATGGATGTGAGGTGTGTGAGACCCTCTGCAGAAACACTCGGGTTAATCCGCTCTGCGACACACACCACTGACCCCGGAGCTCACACCGCGCTCATGTGACAACAGGAAACGCACCTTCAGGCTCCGCCCACAACGCTAACAGGAAGGTCAGAGACCAGAGTTTGGACAAATATTCACTCCTGTTTAATCTGCAAGAGTGAGGCGGACGAGGAGTGCTCAAGATCACCTGTTTGGATCATCCACAGGTGTTCATAAACTTTACAGCTCATTACTGTAACATATACAGCTGTAAACAGAGATGCAGTAAATTACTGAAAATGGAAAAACATTCAGATTTTTGACACATTTACCATAAAATTAACAGTTATTTATTGCTAAATGTCCATAAAGTAAATCCTTAAAATGTTAATGGATCAGGAGAAAACTGACCAACAGCAGATAAGATTTCATTTGGTTATGTGGCATCATCTCGTCCCTGAAGGCATCATATGTGTGTGTGGAGCTCCTGAAAGCATCATACAGACCTGATCAAAATCTTACGACCAGTTGAAAAATTGCTAGAATGTGCATTTTGCACATTTGGACCTTCATGAGGTTTTAAATAGAGCTACAATATACAAAAGCGAGAAGGGGGAGTGTGACAAAAAGCACTTTGAAAAAGTAATTTATTGAAAACAACAAGTAAACTGAAATAGGCTGTTTATCAGCTCATCAACAGTTTAACACCACAGGCTATTAAAGCCAAAATCTGCTCAAAATGTTCATTTTCTGTCAGGCATTCACACGGTCATGCCCTCCTGATGGCTAAAGCTAAGAAGCTTTCTCTTCTTGAACGTGGTCGGATCGTCGAGCTGCATAAGCAAGGCCTCTCGGCGTGCCATTGCTGCTGAGGTTGGGCCTTGATAAGACAGTCATTCTACATTTTTTGAAAGATCCTGAGCATTATGAAACAAAAAAGTCAAGTGGTAGACCCAAAAAAATTACACCTGCGCTGAGCTGGAGGATCTGATTGGCTGTCTGTCAAGACACAGGGCGGTCCTCGACCCAAATTAAGACCCTTACTGATGCCGACTGCAGAGCAATAACCATCAGACTACAGACAAACAAATTCAAAGACCTCGTCTCCTTCAACGCCACAAAACTGCCCCTTTAGACTTTGGAGCATCAAACATGGGACATTGAAAGGTGGAAAAAAATTTTATTCTCTGATGAGAAAAAATGTAACCTTGACGGTCCAGATGGCTTCAACGTTACTGGCATGACAAGGAGATCCCACCTGAGATGTTTTCTACCCGGCACAGTGGAGGGGGGTCCATCATGATCTGGGTGCTTTTTCATTCAGTGAACACTGGAGCTTCAGGTGGTGCAGGGTCGTCAACGGCGGCGGTTGTTACGTGCAGATGTTGCAGAGGGCATCCCTCATGACTGAGGGCCCTCGTCTGTGTGGTAACAGCTGGGTTTTTCAACAGGACAACGCTGCAGTTCACAATGCTGGCTTGACCAAGGACTTCTTCAGGGAGAATAACATCACTCTTTTGGACCATCCCGCATGTTCCCCTGATTTAAATCCCATAGAGAACATTTGGGGATGGATGGCAAGGGAAGTTTATAAGTCCCTGAAGGCATCATCTGTGTGTGAGGAGCTCCTGAAGGCATCATATGTTTGTGAGGAGGTAGCAGGCTCTCCTCTCCTCCTCAATGTCACTCCTCCCTCAGAGATGGAGGCTCGCAGGAGCCCTGATCCAGATAAACCCATTAGGAGACTCCTGAATGCAAATCCGCTGCTGCAGATATTTAATAAGAGACCTGTGCTGCCAGATTCGATTACCGTGCAATTGCCAGTGGATAATGTGCTAAAAGCTTTCCCACTTAAGCGTCACTCCTCACTGAATATTATTCACACTTTGAGGGGCCGGAGCAGACGGACGGAGGGGCAGATGGTGTCTCAGGATAGAAGAGCAGCAGAGTCGCAGTGTGGGAAGACGAGGGGAGGAAGGTTTGAGGCAGTTTGGATAACTCATAAAAACTGAAGCCGTGAGAAGAGAAAATCTGCTCTAAACAACAACAACAAGACTTCAAGTGAGACGACCTGACAGCTGCTGTTTACGTTTCTGTTTAATATTTTACAGCCAAATAGAGAAAACTACATCTACAGCTACTAACGAGAATATCTGAACAGCAGTGAGGATAGATTTAGTCCGTTTTCGAATCCTCCTGCTACACTAGCAGTGCAAACTGATTCACCCAAAATGTAGTCTGCAGTATACAGGATGCAAACAAATGTGAAAGTTGCAGTATGCAAAAATTCCCTCATGACGTACTGATGCAGGAAAAATTCACAGTATGCATTGGACCAGTCTGCTTCGTTACCCACAATGCAAAGCGGCTGAATTGAAATGACTGATAGCGAAGCTTCAACAACCGGAGCAGCAGGCAAATAAAAATTTAAGAGCCATTACTTGTTATCTTTACCTTTTTAACACGTAATAGTGTGTAAAAGTTGTAAAAAGGTCTGTTGTTGTTGTTTTTCTGTTAACAGTTCCTAACAGCTCGAAGGTGTTACGTCCGTCCTATACCTGCAGCATTATTATTGAAAACACTGACAAGTCTGACATATTTCCGTTACGTTCTGTATTTCTCCTCTATATTTTACACCACCTTAATTTTCCCACTTCTCTTCATTCTTTATACTGTACTGTGCGTGTGATGTTTATTCTTTGTGTGTTGTTTTTTTCTTTAAGTGGCCACAAAAATACACAAAAGAATTCCTCTCTAATAGAATACCTATTCTCCACCACTGACTGTTTTATATAAAATGCTGCTTCTGCCAATATCTTTGCAGATTAATAACTGAAATGTCAACATGTTCTCATGGTTTGTTTGTTTTGTAAATTTAAATAAAGTTTTAAAAATAAATCAGCTGTAGCCTACTTCTGCTTTGCTCAAACTGGAAACCAGTGCAGCATACTACAAAATAAACCTAACAGAACAGTCAGACTACATTCAAGTGTAGTAGGCAGTATGCAGTGCCTACTACAGACTACATTCATGCAGTTTATAGTAGGTGAATTCCTGAATATATTTGCATGTTTATTTTGACATTTCCACATTCTTTGACCTCCATTCACATTCATAGTTGATGATATTATCTGCATCTTTAAGCCTGATATAAGTGATATTAAACATAGGTCAGCTCTAGTAGTACTCAAGTTTGGAGAACATTTTCTCAATTTTGGTCAAAATATGTGGCCCTGTGATTGGTTGGTGGTGACCGGTTCTCGCCCAATGACAGCTGGGATAGGCTCCTTTTTCTAAAATAATATGTTGTTTGTAAGTTACCAAGAAACAGCTAAATATACAGTAATATAAACTAAAATACAGCAAGTTCACTGTAATTTAAAATGCATTCAAAAGTTGAATAGAATAGATGAAAACATGGTAATGATACTGTACAGAATACATTGTTTTTTTTTAACTCTTGTACATTCTATTCCTTACCTCCAGTTTTAATATTTATTTAAAAGTTTTATTCCTGCTCTTCCATTGTCTGCTTCTCTCCTGTTCTGTGTATCGAGTCTCTTAGAGAGTAAAGTAAACTGGTGTCAGATTCTTTCTGTGCCCATTACAGCTGATTCTGATTCCACATATAACCTGTTATTGAAAATACAGTAATACAGCAGTTAATTAAAATACAGTAATGCTAAAGATATTAACAGTAACTTATTGTCTTCTTGTTGCCTCTAAATTACCAAACTTTTCTGCAGCCTTTTTACAGTGCAGTGCAAATTAAAGATAACATTAAACTATTGTAGAGAGAAAAATCATTCATCTGACTCCAGCTCTTCAGTCTTTAATGAATACATGTCGATGGGTTTGCAGCAGGATTGAGAGAATTTTGAAAGATTGGTTTTCAACAACATGTAAAAATAAAGTTCTCACCAGAAATCCTTCAAAAGTTTGAAATTTGGAGAATATATTACTCAAATATTGAACCGACTTTGTCAGAAGCTCGAAATAAAAAGAGAAAATTAACATTATGTGGAACACAGTTTCAGCTTTGTACTTGTCTGTCTTTAAAGGAGACATATCATGCTGATGCATGATTTAATACTTACATATAATATAATAAATTTGAAAACAAGACCTTACACCCCCTTAATTTTCAAAAAATGAGATATTGTATTTTTTCTGATATCCTAGAACGAGATTTGATGCCTCTGAAAATAGGTCATTGCGAGATTTCCGCGAGATTTAAATCGTCGTGACAACACGAGGTACCTTTCTTTTTATTGGAGTAATCTGATAAAACACTTCCTCCTCTGTGATGTCCGTTAGCCACAAAACCGTCACCGAGGAACACATCCACCAGCAGGGGTATATAGATCCCTAGCTCACATTCACTCATTACCAGCTCTGGCCTGTAGGGGGACTCAATACGTGGTCGCTGCTTTGAGCCTGCCGGAAAATACAGTAGAAGAAGAAGGACAAGCTGGCTCTACCCCCGATAGAACTGACCAATCAGAGCACAAAAGGCTGTGACGTTGCGAGGTAACTGTAGGTCATCCTCAGATCCGAGCATTTCAACGAGACCTTGATAATGGCCTAAAATGAGGATTTTGAGAACGCTATTGTGGGGCAATGAAGGAACTAAATGACTTGTACTGAGGGCAGAAATGCTTTACAGGCATCCTAGTCTGGCATAGTGAAAAGGAGAAACAAGCATGATAAGTCTCCTTTAATTTGTCCTTTTTTTGTTGTATCTGAGTTTTATAATCCAAACTTCTACATTTGCGTTTACTTGATGGAAATTAAATGACTGAGTAGGTGAAGTCATTAAGTTCGGTGGCTTCAAGCAGGAAACTCAACTAATTCTCACGATGAATTTTTGGCTTTCAAAGTATTTCTTTTATCAAAGGAAGTTACATTAGTAATAATACCTTTAGCGCTTTCAGAACAGATGTTTACAAAGTTCTTCAACAAAAGTATTTTTCATGCTGAAAACAGTTAAATAACTTCACTTGTCTGATTTGTGCCTCTTTAAGATAATTATACAACGTTTATTCCCTTATTTTATTTCATGATTATCAAGCAAACACTCAAACACACATATTATAGAAACTTTTTAAAAAGTAAACCATCCACAACCCTCTCCTCTCTTGACAAACAGGCTGTAAACGAACGCTACAGGTTTAAAAACAGATCTAAAGTTTGGCAGCTTGGTCCACGTCTCTGTTTTATCATGTATGAATCATGAACTTAAACATTCAGCGTGAATAAGAAAAGCAAACTCACCTGATTAGAGCACCTCCAGCTCACTAACGAACTGTTTGAGTGGTTTGATCCAAAAGTTTAAATCCTTCCTGATTGAACCACGGTGGATGAAGCAGGGGTAAAAAAAATAAAAACCCTCCATCTGTGAAAAATTCTTCTGAAAGACTTTTTCTATCACGGCTTTAAAATGTATAAAAAACCACAACAAAATAACCTCCAGACAGAATCAGTGCAGATAATTCTGATTTATAAAGAAAATAGAAGAAGAAAAATAAACCCACCCCCCTCTCTTCCTCAGACATGGTACAGCCCAGACTGACAGGAGCAGTGAGGCGTTCAAGTGCACTCGTTCATTAGAGCTCCATCACTTAAAGAAAAACTACAAAACCAGAAACTGATTTTTAAGTTTCTATTAAAGAAAACTCTGTTTATAAAATGTGATCTGACTTGTTTTACTACGCTGCTGAAATCTAGAAATGTAACATTTTATTTTTCCAATAAATATTTCTAGAGAGACCGTTTTCTGTTGGATATTATGGGACATTAGGTTTGAATAAATATGTGCACATCTCTAATATACCATATTTAATTAATTATTTAACCTTGGTTAATTGTTTTTTCTGTTTATATTTTAAGTATTCATTTGTATCTCTTATCATGATCATATAGTTTTTTTTAAGAAATCTGTTTGCACTTTGTGTTCAAATTTATTTTAATGAATCTTTTTAAACATGCTTTTAACTTATTTGAGCTTTGTGTCAGATATTGTCGGTTGATTCTTGGTTTTATTGCTCTAATCTTGATTGTTTAAATCTTTAACTTGAGCCATATTGGTGCTGATTAGTCTAAAATCCAACAAAGATTTCATGAAAATATCACAAATATCAGAATCAGAAATACTTTATTAAGTTCGTTTCAGTTGCTCTTATACACAGTATAGCAGTTGGAAATATCAGATGAAGACATTAGAACAGTTAGGAGCATTAATTTAACTAAAATGAAGTAAATTAAGAATAAAATAAATACAACTAAAATTGAAAATAAATGAAAAGAGAATGAAAATTAAGTAAGGCTGCAACATGCAGAGCCTTTAAGAAATATCACTTTCTTTATGAAGTAAAATACGTAAAATTTAAGTAGAAATGAGGCTCATTATTTGTGCATTTACTTTTTTAAAAAACATATTGTTAATTTTTAATTATCAAAGGTTGAAGAAGGAAGGAAATGTAAATTTAGATCTTAAGAAAAGAGACAAATATTCAAGAATGAGGTGAGAGGTGCTTGAATGTAAGCCAAAGATATCCTGAAATTAATGTAATTCAAAGTGTGTGTTTCTTTATATTAAGACATTAAAATATGATTAAAATTAATTCACTGTCTATAGAAATTGTCCCCTTGAGATGATTAAACATTTATTTATTTATTTATTTATTTATTTTGTTTCTTACATGAAAGCTGACAACAAAATCCGTACACAGGTGCACATGACACCCTCAAACAAACATTAATGATAGGGAAGGAGCAGCAAGAAGAGAAATGTGTCTTATATTTATCTGCTCCTACTTGAATAATTAAAAAAAAAAGAAAGGGCAGATGGTCTGACGTCACATAAAGTTGATTTTCAACAGCCTACACCAACCAGTCTTTGGTTATAACAACAAAAACTAGCAAAACAAATAAAATAAAGAACCATAAATGAACACATCTTTATTAAAATGTAAAAACATCACACACACACCTCAGGAGATATTTATGAAACAAGCTCATAAACTTAACAATAATATTTTTTCCCGTCTTCATATTCAGTCACTTTCCCGTCCCATCAGTATGTCCCGGCGGTCCCCGGTGCGAGCTAACAGGATATGTGCCGCCTCACGAAGCAGCACTCAGGGATATGACCGCCAAACCATCACGACAATTATTCTGCGGGATAAATGGCGGCGGCGTGAAAAGGTCAGCGACAGACGAGAGCAGATTCCCGGCAGAGAGGGATCCCAGGAAAAATAATCGCCCCCTGATTGAATTGAGCGCTGGGACATTTGAGCCACGGTAATGAAATGGCTGTTGTCATGACCTGACCCCTGACCGCGGCGGCCATCTTTTACCCGATTACAGGGCGAGCGGCGCGGTGAATATTTGCCTACAGGAGACGCGTTTAATAAATGTGCATAGCTTTGTTTTGGCATGTAAATCCCCATTATCGCACACGCCTCTGCATATCACAGCTCACCTGCAGGGCGGGCGGGGCCTCGGCCTCAGGAGAGGAGCACCTGCCAAAACAGTCAGGACGGCACCTTAGCCACAATAGCAGCTAATGCTAACAGTGGCGCCTGCGTCAGGGGCGTCACAAATAAGGCTGTGGCCCAGGGTCGATGTCAAGGTGGCCCTTCTGTGAAATCTTAAAATGAATAAAATATGGCCAACATTTGGACATAAAGGTGTGATTCCTTATTTAAAGTCTGATTTAACCCCTCAGTCAAACAATCCTCTATGGTTTGAGTGCAGTTTGCTCTTGTTTTGTGTCTAAATGCTGCAGCATAATATCTACAGCTACTTACTGTAAAAATTCTGTAGTAAATTACTGTAATAAGCAAAAGACTTTAGGAAGAAGTACAAAATTCTGTAAAATTAACAGCATTTTACCGTAAAATCTACAGTTACATGTAAAATACAGTAAATTACTGAAAAGAGCAATGAATCAAGAGAAAATTTTTGGTGAAACAAATGTTTGGGCAACATTTAGTTTTATTGGATAAAATTTGAGGTACTTGTTTTGTTCCCTCTTACAACGTTATATGTTGAAAAAAATACTGCAAGTTCATAGAGTCAAACACCCATGAAAACTGTAAAATAAAATACAGCAATCACCTAGTAAATGAAAAAAAACTGTTCTTAAAACGGGATAAAATATGGCCATAAAGGTGTACTTTCTTCCTTATAGTTTGATTTACATCAGTCAAACAATCTTCTATGTTTGAGTGCAGTTTGCTCTTGTTTTGTGTCTAAATGCTGCAGAAAAATATTTACAGCTAGTTACTGTTAAAAATCCGTAAAGTATAGAGGAAATGATTGTGGGAAAAAAAACAGAATTGTGAAAAATTAACAGCATTTTACCATTTATTCTACAGTTACCTGTAAAATATATATGCAGTAAATTACTGAAAAGTGAAATGAATCAAGAGAAAATGTAATGTTGCCCAGAAAAACTGGACACAAACAGGCAAGATCTCTTGTAGGAAATGTTTAGAATATTTTGGCGAAACAAATGTTTGGGCAAATGTATTTTATTGGATAAAAAATGATCTATGTGTTTTTCCCTTTTATAACATTGTATATTGCAAATACATGGTAATTAAAAAAGGTGAATACATGCAAGTTCATAGTGTCTAAAACCCACAAAAATTGTAAATTAAAATACAGAAATGGTATAGTATATGAAAAAGCACCAGTCTTATTTGGACCTAAAGGTGTGCTTTTTTCTTAATGTCTGATTAACCCCTCAGCCACACACTACTCTACTGTTTGAGTACAGTTTGCTCTTTTTTGTTTCTAAATGCAGCAGCATAATATCTGCAGCTACTAATTGTAAAAATCTGTACAGTAAATTACTGTTAATGACAAAAGATTGTAGCAAAAATACAGAATTCTGCAAAATTAACATAATTTTACCATAAAATCTACAGTTACATGTAAAATACACTTAATTACTTCGACCAATGTTGAAGTGAGGATTTCAATAAATCTGTCCTCTCATTATCAACATGAACACCAATCAGTGCATGAAAATAAATGAACTGAAGGAAAGAAAGGCACAAACTGTTAAGACCACAATCTAATAGAGTACAAATGATTCATATTGAACCAAGTTTAAAACAGAATCAACTTCAAATGTCTCATATCCTGCTCTCTTCAGAGAATCAGACTGCTGGAAAGTTAAGGCAGGTTTTGGTAAACTTTAGAAAGGATGAACAGCAGAGGGAACTCACATGGTCTGAGGGAATTGTTCTTCATTATTTTGTTAAATTCTGATAAAATGCCGTTTATAAATGCTGTTGCTGCAGAGAATTGTGGTACAGAATAATCTCCTCTCCTTTCCGAAAGGATGCTCCGATGTATCCTATGCTAAAGGAGATGCTAAAGGATGCATTGAGCCTCCTTTCCTAAGCATTTAAACTATTCAAACAGCTCTGATCACAAACTACTTCAAGTTAGGAACCTTCCTGAGCAAAAAGGACTATTTGATTTGTAAAGGGAAAGACACGTGTCACATTAATAATTGTCCCCCATGGCCGAACTGAACCGGACTAGCTGGAGGAAAAGCAGCACGAGGCCCCTTTGCTGCTTGATTCCCTCCCCCCTGCCCTCATGAAATGAAACAGAGCATGAAGCAGCTTCTCGGCTGAACCTCCACAAAGATCAGCTACCAGCTCTCCTGAGGTGAAAACAGAGGAACAGCCGTGCAGAGACGCAGCTGGATGTTTTCATCTGATGTGAACAACAGATCATATCCCATCACACTGTGGCTGACATAGCTCCGCTTTGATCCCGAGCATTTCTGCACCGTCCTGGACTCTTTCCCACCTGCTGTTGGCTGATCCGCACACACTCCCTCCGCCCTGGCCGAGCCCGAGGCATGCAGCGGCCGCTCTGTTGCCTCCGTTCATATGACTAATTAGACCAGCCTCACACTGCGCCGCTCCTTTTGAAGCTGAGCCCTGGTGCTAATTGCTGCGTCAGTCCCAGGCCACAGCCAGGTTAAGTTCAAATGCAGGACCCGCGTCTCCACTCACCCCCTCCACCCCCCCACACTCCCCTCATCTCCACCGCCAGGACAAAATGTGGAGATGGAGAATGCTTTAAGGAGCAGCTACGCCCAAAAATAATGAAACTGTGGAGATCAGATAAATGAATCTCTTTAATAGATACAGACAGGGGCAAGACAAGTCAATTATGGAGTCAACTCCAAGACACCAATCGACACGGTCACCAGCAGAATTGAAACACCAAACTTATTTTCTTGTGTCCAGACTCCTCAGAGAGAATTTATCAGTCATGTCTGGTCAGTGGCATTATTCAGATGTTGGTGATCGTGGTCTTGATTTATTCGTTTGTCTTGAAGCTTCCTGTTCTTTTTGTTCCTGCTGCTGTGATCAATCTGTCGTCTCTCCTCTGCTCCACACTGATCCTGCTCATGTCTGCACTGACTTCATTCTGGACTAAGAGCTAAACTGAATCTACTCAGGAGCAAATCTGTCTCTGTTCATTGTTTTCCTTAACTTCATTTTCCTGTTTGATTTTGTCGATTTGTGTATGTATATGTTAGAGTTTGATTTATGTGAATGTGTCCTTTTGTAAAGCAAAAGTCTTCATTATGTTGACTATTTTCAGCATAGTTTTAGGAGACAACCTTTAGAAATTACTAATAAAAACAAGAGCACATTGACAAAACCTCAAATTAAACTAACTGACATTTTCATCAACAAATAAAAACTAGACTAAATGTTTGATAGATTTAATCCAATCAGTCCTAATATGGTCATGTAGGAAGTAGAGACAAACGATGAATCCCCAATCACAGCTACTTTGGTTGTGTTAAAGGTTGGATGAGCTCAGAGGGACATCCAATCACAGCTGCCTTAGCTTGGTGGTGGTGGGATAAGTTGTGGAGCGATCCAATCAGAGCTGCTCTCTTTATGAATTGATATATTCATGTAGAGCAGGTTCACTGTTTGTTGTCAGTTCTGGTATTGTAACTGAGATGCTCTGCCAGGTAGCCTAAATAAAGGTGACTGCATTTCACACAAAGGAACATTTGTTTCTGTTCATTTAGACATTCAGGGCTCTAATTTCGTAGACCAGGCGCAAGTGTAGGCGCACCCGCCCTGCGCTGGCCTTCGCCGCGCGGACTGGGTGTGACCTGCGCACTTTGCAAGTTTCCTGCAGTGCCAAGAGAGGCGCACTCATGGCGCAGAGGGGGCGCAGAGGTTCGCGTCCACGCCCACGTCTTTGCCTCTACACGCACATGTCAGAGTAGGAGGAGAATAGACGTGAGTGGGATTATCACAGCCGATCGCTGTCTTCACCAATCAAATGAGCGCCTCTCCTCGCCTTTAAATGCGCTGCGGCCGAGTCGCAGCGTCTGATTGGTCTGAATGATCCCCGCTGCTGGAGACGGTCAGAGCTGCTGTCATTCAGCAGGAGAATGGACAGCGGAGCGCGTCACCGTGTGGGCCAGCTCCCGGGACAGATGTAATCTGTTCCTTTGTCATTAATAGGAGTAAAAAAAATAAGAGACAGTTTCACACCCGCTGGCTTATCCATTCATCATGCTTGTGATCCACCTGCACTCCTGGTTTGTCATTGCCAAATAGCAGAGCCTTTAGTGATACACTGTATACTCTCCCGGTGTCTCCTCCTCATCCTCCTTGCAATGATGTACTCCATCTTTTTAGATCACATTAAAAATAAAGACTAAAATAGAGGGATAGGGGAAATCACAGGTAAATCCTGAGTGAAAGACATTTATTTTCTCTCCTTTTTCTTCGTCTTTATTCTCCCTCTTTTCTTTGAATTTAATGAAATGAGAGAAGCCAGATATATACTCAGTATCAGATGTTAAGGCTGTTTATTGTTGACTTGTAAGATGTGCATCAAACTTCCAGCTGCCGTCAGATTAAGTTTCCATTATGACAAACGGCTTTAATCCGACATCAGATGTGACGGGAAGGTTAATATAGATACAAATGTATATGCTGGTTCAGACTGTTACATTAAATAGTGATTGCTGTGATTGTTTTTTGCATTAAAATGTGCCTGACACTCTGGAAACCTGTCTCTGAGGCGTGCGCATATGTGCGCTTGTCACCAAATTACAGCTGTGGAGGGTGCGCTCCGCCCTGCGCCGAGGTTAGACCAGGTTGCACCTGGCGAGCTTTCAGCGCACTTTCTGCACTGTTTTTGGCACGAAATTGTCACTGCACCAACATGAATCTGCCGACACCTCCCCCCTGGTGCGCCGTCACACCCACCTCTGTGCAGACGGTCTACCAAATTGTCAAACTGGCAGCGCACGGCGGTGCGCCGCACGAAATTAACACTGCGCGGGGTGCGCCAGGCTTGCGCCCCCTGCGCTGCGCCATGAAATTAGAGCCCTCAGACTTTACTAACATTCAATAAAGGGTTCTAAAGTTCTGTCTATCTTAAGTCTGAGGTGCAGATTATTTCTGTACACTTGTTTTCTTTGGGCTCCTTGTTGCCGTTTTAATCCGTGTCTTCTAGCTGCAGGTTCAAGTCTGACTCTTGGATTACAGAGCAGGTTTCTTTAACCTCTCCTCCCCCCTCTAAACTCTGTTTTCCCCAAACTCAATGGGATTAAACTGGGCCGTGGTGAAGGATAGGTCAAATGAAAAGAGAGAGGAGGAGGAGGAGGATGTGATGGATCAGAGGACTGCAGGGTCACAAACTAAAACTCACTTATGCAGCCTGGCTTTTAGAACTTTATTTTCATGACTATTATAATTATTTATTTCTGAGTAGCAATTCTTATTATTACATTTTAGTTTAATTTTTTATTGTCTGATGTTTTATTCCATTTGTACTATTTGCTTATATGAATGAGTGAATATTTATTTTGAAAATGGGGTAAAAGGAAATAATAATTAAAAAAAAAAGTTTCACATACAAAAAAATCTGCACAATGAAAATTCTGCAGTTTTAGCAAACAATCCAAAAATAAATAAACATACTGTGAAGTAGGAATAAAGTAAAACTACATATTTTGATAAAGTTCTTGTCTTTTTACATTTAACCATTGTAGGTTTAATTTAATCTTTTAACAGGTTTTTATTTGTTTAAAATGTATTTTTAGCATTTTTTTGGTCTGATGTTTCTTGGTTTTATTGCTTTGCTTTTTCTTGTATCTGTTCTTATACATTTTTATCATTTTAATTGAGCTTTCTGCGGTGTGCAATAGTCTCCAAATCCTCTTGACATCCTACCAACTATTCATGACAACTACAGTAGAATATACTTAGATGGACCTCTGCTGAGTGTTTATTTGCTAAGTGGTTAAATGACAATGATTATCATTATTTATGTATGTGTATGTCTATAATTATATACATACACATACATCCTTTGTCAATCTTATTTTTGTCTTGATGTAAAGCACTTTGAGCTGCGGTTGAATTTGTATGAACGGTGTTACATAAATAAACTTTGATTGATTGATTGGTACTCTGAGATACAGAAAATAATGATGTTTCAAAGATGGCGGCATAATTCCAGATTAACGGTTAATCAAACATCATCGTGTGGTTTTTGTGTAAAAATGTTTTCAGCTGTGAGGATGTTATTGATGTGAAGGTGTCAGAATGAAGAACAAAAGTAACTTAAGTGACTTTGAATGTAGGAAAGTTGTTAAAGTATTTAAAAAACTGCTGATCTGCTGGGAGTTTTACACACAACCAACCCGAGTGTTGACAGAGAATGGTCCAAAAAGAGAGACTATCCAGTGTGCAGCAGCTCTCTGGGCCAAAATGGAGAACGGTCAGAGTGGTTGGAGATGATAGGAAGGCAACAGGAGCGCATTACAACCAATTCATGCAGAAGACTACGTCCACTCTTGAAGTAGATGGACTACTGAATCAGAAGTCCACACCTGGTGCCACTCCTGTCAGCTAAGGGCGCTTTCACATTAGGCCAACTTGGCGATGTGCACGTAACTGGTTACCAAACCTGCTAGGAAGGAGAATGAAGAAGAGACTACCATGGTAACCATTTCAATCCGTGTATGGTTCGTTCTTTCGTTATTCTGTTTCAAAACAAAATCATGTTTCTCTGTTTTAAAACCAAAACAGAAAAATGGAATAACAGAAAAACAGAAAAACAACATTTTTCTGTTCTGGTTTTAAAAATGGAAAAACGAAAACTAAAAAAAAAAAAAAAGATTTTGTTCATATTCTTTCTTTTTGTGAATTTTGGCTATTGCAGTATTGAGGAAAATTAATGAAGGTGGCTTTTAACAGCTTTATATAAAAATAAGACAAATAACTCACACTGATGGTTTATACAGACATGTTCCTGAGCTTTTTTATAAGAAACAGGTCGCTGACGATCCACTGCACTCCATCGCATCCGCGCGCATTTGCGCACTCCCGTGAGTGTATGAGACAGCATCAGTCAGTGCACAGTCTGCTGCTGTCTGATCTGCTCACAGATAAACCAAGAAACATCAGAACAGATGATGAAAATAAGCTTTTTTCGTCTCGCTTTTCACCTGTTCCGCACGCTATGACTCATTTCATGCGTAACGGCTTTGCGCCTTTCTCTTCCGCGGCGCTCTCTCACCAGTAAAGAGGTATTTAGAATTATCAGAAATAAAATAGCCCTTACCCATAATTACTTCAGTGTCGGCTCACTTAATGTGACATCAGGTGTAAAAACACCAGATTGTGCTATGGGAACTTCTCCAACATTGCGCAGCATGTTTTTGGTTTCTTCGTGTTATTTAGACCCTCTTCACGTCAGCCTTAAAACTCTTTCACCACCACAGAAGCACTTTGGTTAATCAGATTTGCACTGATTAGTTTCATAACTTAAAAAAAAAAACTCATCCATGTTTAAAATCAAAATATCCCACAAAGAATTTAAACAAAATCTTATATGCTTATTTTTCGTTTTTCCATTTTTAAGACCAGAACAGGAAAAACGTCGTTTTTCTGTTTTCTGTTATTCCGTTTTTCTGTTTTGGTTTTAAAACAGAAAAACAAAAAAACAAGACCGTTTTTTCATTTTTTTGATTTTGTTTTGAAACAGAATAACGAAAGAACGAACCATACACGGATTCATTTCCTACACCGAACAACCAATGTTTACGTTTCGCTCTCTTCTACATTTTCCTTCAAATGTATTTTTTGTATCGTGTTTGAGACGGCATCAGCGACCTTCTGGACCCTCGTAAATCATCGTAATCTTTAACCAGAATAAACAAAATGACAAATTGAGTAAGCAAAAGATTCAACCGAGGGATTAACAGGAAGTAAATAATGAAGGACTTTACCCATAATGCATCAAAAGTAGATCGGTTCGGACCACTTTGTTTCACACCAGTGAAACCGCACCAAATGTAGGGAGATGGAGCGGATCGAGACCACCCCTTCATGGAGGTCTCAGACCGGCTGATTTGGTGCGCACCAAAGTGAGGTGGTTGCATTCACATTGATACTAACGTACCAAACCCTGGGCCAAATCTTTTTTGGTGTGCACAAAATGGGGTTGGTGTGAAAACGCTCCAAGACCAGGTAACTGAGGGTCAAGCTCATAAAACTGGACAACAGAAGGCATTCAGATGAAGGCTCAGAGTTTGGTGTGAACATCATAAACATGGATCCATCCTGCCTTGGATCAGCGGTTCAGGCTGCTGCTGGTGGTCCCTCAGTCCCACCTGAGCATGGTTCAAACCCCACAGCCTACCTGAGGATTGTTGCTGACCATGTCCATCCCTTTATGACCACAGTGGACCATCTTCTGATGGAGACTTCAGCAGCTCCATGTCTCAGAGCTCAGATCAGCTCACACTGGGTCATTCACTCCAGAGGCCTCCACAGTCACCAGATCTCAATAGAGTTCTTTTAGGATGTTTTGGAACAGGAGACTCTCATGCCAACCTGGTTCTAATATAACCTGACATGCCAGATGGACAGTTCCATATTGGAAATATTTCACTTATCTATCTGGGGAGGAGTCCTGTGAAAATGTTTTCATCACAGACCAATCCATATCAAGCAGCGCTGCAATGACGCAGCATACCTAGCGGCTTAATGTAGTCGGTATAGCCGTAGTGGCCAACAGCTTACAAGGGCAATCAACAGTTAATGGCCATATGTCAAAAAAGGACATTTTTCCTGGCTATTTTTATGAGGAAGTTAAAGGGTTAATATCATAAAAACAATCACATAAGAAGCAAACATGTTGGATTCATTAAAGAAAGTGGACGCCATGTTGGATAAAGCTTCGGCCCTTCTTGTATGAGTGTTTATGGTCTGGAGGCTTCCCGCCCTCACCGCCCTCACCGCCCTCACCGCCCTCACCGCCCTCACCACCGCCCTCGCCGCCCCTCACCCCTCGCCCAGACTCTACACGACTATCGGACATTCAGCTGGTCAAACAAGTGTTGGATCTCTAAATGGGAATGTTTGACTCCTCTGCTGAATAATTGAGCAGCTCGGTGGTTAAAAAAGGCGGATTAATGCACCTCTACAGGCTCGTGAGAAAGCTCGACAGACACCACCGGCGAGAGGATCGTAACGCACTCGCCGCGACACCCAAACGCTTTTCGCAGCATCGCAGGGACAAGCAGAGCATTTTAGCAGGAGGGGGTGGTGCTAAAAGCCCTCCCCCCTGAATCCTGGTACGGCTCTTTAAGGAGCACGGCTGTAATTGTGTTGTGAGTCTGCAGACCACATCGACCCTCGAGCCCCCGGGGAGGCCGCCACAGGCACATCTCTAAATATGGACCGAGCAGACGGGCGGGGGGGGGGGGGGCATGTTAGACCGTGGACTTCACCTCCGTGTCCTTCTATTAGTTTGACCTCAACTTCAGAACTCCACACTTCAGATCCACAGATTTTCACTTTGACAAGGAGAGAGAGGGAGAGAGAGAGAGAGAGAGAGAGAGGAGAAGCAACCTTCAGGTCAAAGTCAGAAGAACCAAAAGATCCAAGAACTTTAAAGACCTGGTTCTGCGGCAATGATGCTGTAGATTCTCCAGATGTTAAAGTTCATTTGTTTAGGTCATCACAAGAATTTAAACAGAAACTTTTACCGTTTACATCACAGTGGCCACGGCTACGTAATGTGTTTTAATTCAGAATTTATCATTCAGAATTAATAATTAGGAATTAAAGTTTTCTCCTTCATGTTTACATGGAAATAATAGAAAAACTGTTGGGGAAACTTCGTCGAGCTTGAACCCAACAACTTTAAAAAGGTCCACATCTTTACACTTACGTCCATCCACTCTTTCATTATTTACAAATCTTCTAAATTGCCTCAGCTCGAGTCCAACGCATGCCTCGTGCGACCATTCTGTTTTGTAACAGGACATGGGAACGAGCATGCCCAGATTGATGAACGTACACATGATCGAGGAATTATTACCTCCGCCAAGGAGGTTATGTTTTCGGGAGAGTTTGTTTGTCTGTCTGTCCGTCCGTCTGTCCGTCCGTCCGTGAACAAAATAACTCAAAAAGTAATGGACAGATTTTGATGAAATTTTCAGGAAATGTTCAGCATGGGAAAAGTAAGAGCTGATTCAATTTTGGTGTTAATCCGGATCAGCATCTGGCCAAAAATGAGATTTTTGTGAATAACTACTGAACTAAAATAGATATCATCATGAATCCAGTTGTTAATGGTATGTTTTCATGGTCAAGGAATCTATATATTTTCATGAAATAAAGGTAGGACTAATATTTCTGTTCAAAATCACAATATGGCTAAGGACTGTGGCGCTGGTGGAGGTCTGCGCTCTCCGAGTGCTTTTCTAGTTTAATTTGGATTTAAAATCAGAATAAACAAGAATTAATTTTAATTGGGAATTGTCATTTTCATTCGGAATTAGGTGTTTACATGGTCTTATTTAATGTTTTTTTCAAGAGGATTAACTTTTTCTTCATAATTTAAGGGGAATTAAAGTTCTCATGTAAACCTGATTAATGAAAACTGAAAAAAATCAGAGTTTTCGTAGCGTTTTCACCTCCTGTTAACACGTGTCTGGAGTGCCTGAATCCACAAACTTCCATCACCAGGGTCCAGAGTGAAAAGTTTTGAAAATGTTTTTGATACATCATAGGTAAAAAGGAATCAGCGTTTGTGCCAGCATGTGCAGTACTCTTTCACATGAGGGCAAACAACAACAACAACATCGGCAGCTTTGACCGTCCTCGAGCATGTGTGCTGCACAGTTTGATATCAAGACGTGTTTGTTGTCCAGACAGGAAACTCCTTCGTCTTTGTGCAAACACTCGCCATTGTTGTTTGTGAAAAGTTTATGCCACTGATTCACTTCACTGGCCTGGCAGGCACGCTACAGCGATTTCAGTCATTCTGTGTGAACGTGAAACGCTTTTGAAAACCCAAGAGAAAAACATTTCTGCTCCTGGTGACAATGTTGTTGTATAAACAGGGCCTTAAATGTGAAAAATATTAAAGATTTCCAATCAGAAATTGAGTCTTAAAAGTTGACACGAAAAGCAACGTGCAATAAACACAAGCTCTATAGCACATGGCACTTCTTCCTAGAACTTGTAATTGCCTAATGTCTGTATGTCTCTGTATTGGCATTGAAATGCATGTCCTGTTTTTAGTCCTGGTTTAGTCGTCAATTCCTGTTTGTCTTTTTAGATGATTGTTATTTTATGTATCTTTGTTATCTCTGTGCCCTGTGGAGCAATAATGTAGCGCAATGCCCAAGACAAAATTTGGATAAAGAACAAACTTTAAAACAATCAGTGACAGGCTACATGTTAACCCTTTAACTACCAGCTCAACTGTTTGGCAGGGGTCATCAATAAATTCAGGGGCATTTAATGTTTTTAAAAACAGAATAAATCAAATCATTGTTTTATTCACTTCAGGGAACAAAAAAACTACAAACAAGACAAAATCCAGAAGTTTTCTTGGTGTGGGATTTAAAGGGTTTAAAGCTAACACTTGATTAGTTGATGACACAGAAATGCACAAAAAAAATGAAACAAGAATAGGCAGAAATGTTTGAAAATACAATAGCAAAAAAGGACTTAAACAGATTATATATACAAATCATTATATTAGTAAATGGTTGAGGTTAGTATTTTAAATAATATTGATGGTAATATAATAACTTTTAGCTTTTTAAACCTACACATAGAAAAAATAGTTATTTTAGTTTGTTTGCAGTTATTTCTGTATCCTAAATCACTGACAGGAAAAAACAATGACGTGTTATGTTTTTTAGCAAATTAAATATTCCTGCATTTATTGACTTCTGAGCAGGTAGTTAAAGGGTTAAATGTGCGTTGGTAAGTTACTCTTGAAGAAAATCTGCTTCATTGGAGCTTCAGCTTGGAGAAAAGGAGCAAGAAAAGCTACAGAAACATGATAAAGAATCTCATATTTAAGCTTTTTTATTGAATAAGCTGATAATAAATGCAGTCATGATGATAATGATAGTGATAAATAATTTTAGTAGTTACAAAATTGCTGATAATATAATGATAATCATATTGTTGGTACTATTTTACTGTTTTTATTAGTATTAATATTTGTTTGACATGTAAACTACATTTTGCCATAGGACCAGAGTTAGAGAAACCAGGTGTACAATAAAATAAGAGTTAAAGAGAAGATAAGGAATAAAAGATAAAGGATAAAATAGTCAAACCAAAACACTTTGGCTCAGGCATCAGAAAGGCTCCTTATATCTCATTTCTCTGATTTCTCTTTTTATTTTTTTGCTTTTATAATCTGCATTTCTGATGACACACAATCAAACATTAAAGGTTTTTCTTGGAGTCTGATTTTTTTGAGTTTTTTTTTTTGTCCGAGTGTTGGCGGTGGGGGGTTGGCGGGGTCATCGGGGGCTGCAGGCTGAAGAGCAGAGGGATGCAGGGTGCTAACAGCCGACACGGCGAGGGGAGGAAAAAGACCCACAACGTGCAAAGAGCTCCTGTTAGTCGAACTGACTTTAACCTTTATTCACGGAAAGACCTGACGCCCTCACTTACCCATCATCCTCTGGTCCTTGACTGCAGGGTGGTCTCAGAACATTTACTCCAGCTTCAATATCAAGATGGTGCTCTAAACTCCTGAAATCAAGTTGGAGCTGTAAAAAAAGAGAGGACTTCTATTCTCTAGATTCTGGGCTTGCATCATTAGCTCAATACTACATGCTCATAATGATAACAACAATATGTATCTATATAGCAGGGTTAATTTTGAAAGTGTATTGCCTAAAATGTCTTTTAGTTGTCATCATAATTTAGTCTAACCTGACACACAGATGCAGCTCCATATTGGAAATATTTCACTAATCCATCTGTGAAGGAGCCCTGCAAAATTATTTTCATGGGCAGAACCTTCAAAACCAACAGCAGCTTGTGATTGGACGATTGTTAGGCTCGTCACACTCATCACAGACCAATCCACATCAAGCAGCGCTGCTACATATGACATAGCATACATAGCGGCTAAATGAAGTGACTAACAGTAAACAAAAGTTAACAACCATTAGCTGCTGTTAACTGTTGTTTGCCCTTGTAAGCCGTTAGCTTAAAGGTGCTATGAGGAGAATCTATTTCCGCCGACATAAAGACTCTGCTACCCATGAGTATGTGCGGCGACTGTCGTAGAGATGTGACCCAAGCCAAAGCGTGTGTTTGTTGTGATGCTAATGAATGCAGCTCGGACCTTCCTCAGAACTCTGCATTGCTTTACAACTTCTTTTTTCAACAACTTACAGGATGCAAAGCCACGAGGTAATGTATCTCTTTCTAGTTACGTAGTGGTAGTTTTTGATGTGTGACAACAAGCAATTTTTGGAAAACTTAGTATCGTAGTTTTGTAGCCGGCTGTATATGGCTACTTACAGCCCGGTGCTCTAAGACGTGTCTGAATAATATAAATTTGCTCTAGTTTTTATTGTCTTGTTCCTGAAGTTGAGTATCCAGGCCAGTCCAGCCCTGTCGGACCTGACCACGAAGCTAAGGACTAGCATTTATAGATAACCTATTTTGATGCTATAAAACTCATCTTAAAGTGTGTATTTCCATCAGGCATTTATTTAAAAGTGAGACTCTTCTGTAATTACTTAGAAACTCCTCATAGCATCTTTAAACTACCTTGATTATCATTCCACATTAAATTATCCCACACAGATGTATCATTTAACACTTATATGTGACATGAACCTCGTCAAAGACAATTCCCACTAAGTAAACTTCTGAGGAGAGCATTTCACCAAGTATCACTGAGTAACCATGACGACCACAGGCTAACCAGCATTAGCTGCCATTATTTTCAAGCATGCAGTCACTTCCTGTTGTCTTCACATCCGTTGCTCCCGCCCTTTATCCCCGATTGTTTAGTTTAGTGGGTTTAGTTTGAGTTTTTGTTCATGTGCTCTTGTTTTTATTAGTTATTTTCTAAAGGTGGTCTCCTAAAACTATGCTGAAAATAATTAATCAACAAAATTAACACTGCTATAGGGAACTTTTGCTTTACAAAAGGACACATTCATACAAATCAAACTCAAACTTATAGATACACAAATGGACATAATCGTACAGAAAAATGAAGTTAAGGAAAACAATGAACAGAGACAGATTTGCTCCTGAGTAGATTCAGTTTAGCTCTTAGTCCAGAATGAAGTCAGTGCAGACATGAGCAGGATCAGTGTGGAGCAGAGGAGAGACGACAGATTGATCACAGCAGCAGGAACAAAAAGAACAGGAAGCTTAAAGACAAACGAATAAATCAAGACCACGATCACCAACATCTGAATAATGCCACTGACCAGACATGACTGATAAATTCTCTCTGAGGAGTCTGGACACAAGAAAATAAGTTTGGTGTTTCAATTCTGCTGGTGACCGTGTAGATTGGTGTCTTGGAGTTGACTCCATAATTGACTTTGTCTGTAGATTTTGTTTGTGTCAGCTTGTTTTTTTTCTCACATATAAACTGTTAAAGTAATCTTTATGTATCTGTTCAGCCCCAAAGTCCCTGATTTCAGGAGAGCTTCATGCTCTCCAACTAAAACTTTAGAAAAAGTGAACTATTCATGTAGAAATATAGTCATGCTGCACACCAAATTAAACAGGAAGTTTTCAGCTACATAACCATATCAGCCATATGAATGGGAAAATGTAGAGAGTTCTGCTTGATTTTTTTAATAAAAAGAAACAAACAAAATATTATTTATTTATTCTATTCATTTTTTTCTTTCAAAAACAGTCAAAAACTGCAATGGACAAGCAGAAGAAGATAAAAACTGTTGTAATTGGGTGTAATGAACACCAAAAGTGACATTAAAGTGAAATCTAAAGTTTGGTATATCAGAAATGTCAAATGGGACTAATGGAGCCAAACTGTGCCAAGATTGGTCCTGATCACTCAAAATTGTTCCCTCCTCCTTCATGTATTTTTCTTGGTTATTTTCAGTGTTGGGCATGTTACTTTTAAAAAATAATTAGTTATAGTTACTAGTTACTTTCCCAAAAAAGTAACTGAGGTACTAACGGAATTACTCCTTCGTAAATGTAACTAGTTAGCAGGTAAAGTAACTGATGTGTTACTTTTCTGAAAAAGCTTTTCCTGCTTGAACTGTGTGTCTCTCTGTGTCCTTCCTTGTTGTTACCTGCTGCAGCAGCTCTGACATCATCAGTTCTCCAACGCGGCGCTGACGCCCCACAGCGCGTGCAGGGGAACTTGCCTGATAGACTAGAATGGGGGCGAGGTGCTCTAGCCTACTTTTCATGGATGCTGGACCGCGCAGCTCTGCGCTTCTGAAGCGCCGGTGCGCGCCAAGGCGCTGGGGGTTCGCTTCAGGTCTATTTTCTGCGCGGTCGCTTTCAAACCTCGTAAATTCACTGTCGTTAAGAAAGTACCAGACAGGAAGTCAATGTGTGGAGTATCCAGAAGTTTCAAAATAAAAAACCAATGCGCGGACTCTCGAACGTAAATTTGCTCAATTCACTATGTGAAAACCGGAGGCACTAGCATCAGGCCAGCAGTCAGTCAGAGGGTCCCAGAGACAACACAACACCATGGACGAAGAAAAGTGAATTGTAGAGGTCCAGAAATATAAAACATTGTATACATGACACCAAACAAGGATACAAGGACATAGGATATAGGCGGATAAAAGTTGAATAAATCACGAAGCTGTGTGGTTGAGACCAGCAAAAGGACCTTAGAGAAGTGAAGTGAGGTGTTGTTTATTTATTTTCTCAGTCCATAACATGTTTTATGAGCGTGTGACATCGCTATTCTCATGAGAGCCTGTGGCTCTCCGGGGATAAGCCCTTCCCCTATGGGGCTGCACGTCACTTCAGTGGGGTTTGTCTGTCAGAGCAAGACTGTGGCGCGGTGCTTCCGCGTGCCGTGGATATCAGCTGCTTGACATTGTTGCAAAGTAACGCGTTACATTTCACTGTCAGTAACGGTAACGGCGTTGTAACGCACGAAAAAGTAATTCATTGTATTACCCGTTACTGGGAAAACATAACGGTGTTAGTAACACCCTTATTTCTACTCCCAACACTGGTTATTAAGTGTTGAAATAAAATGCGTAGCTGGACATGTCAGGCATTTTTGGCTTACAATAAGTCATTTGAGATTTTCAGAACTGAATTTGGATGAATAATCTTCCTTAGATTTGAGTTTTTGCAGTGTAGGAAGTATTGTGGATATTTTGGACTTGAAATTAAACAAAAAAACTTTCTAAAATCTGAGTTTTTGCAGTAAAGTGCTGGAATCAAACCAGAACACTCGGTGGAAACGAGGCAAAAGTCGCCAAGAAACAAACTTGAGAGCGAAGCCGGCACGAGGTAATCTTTGGTTTACTTGGAGGGTGAAATCAAGAGTCAACCTGGGTGAATAACCTCACAGTCTGTACCAAACGTAAACATCCAAATCCACTCCCATATGGACCAGCGTTATAGAAAAAAACAGCCATAAGCTTAAATCTTGCGGTCTCATGGTCGGTGTTCGTCCTGGCTGCTGGATGAGAGGTGGGATTAGCATCGGCGCTAAAATAACAGCGAGGAAACTGGAAAGAAGCCAAACGGGCTGAAGAAAAGGCCTATTGTTGTCCCAGTGTTGTTATTGCCTGGAATTATCAGCGCTTAGTCACACCGCGATGGACGCACACACTGTCCAACACACACGGGCTCATGCGCACTCTCACGTAGACCCGTGCACATACAAAAACCACATTGTGAGCCTCTGCATTAGCTCTGCAGGCTTCACACAGTTCCCATGCCTGTAATAATCTGCACTCACACAGATGGCGATCACTTTCCCCGCCGCCGCGTCCTCATCAATACTATCGACCGTCCCGTGTTTAATCCTCATGTTTATACTCCGCAGGTCGCAGATCTCCCAAAGTGTGAAGAGCATAAAGAGATCACGCCGGCCCGTAGACGGTGAGTCAGGGCTCCGGTCGGGATCCGCTCTCACTCTTTGACCCCATTAAAATGGCCGTCGCGGGCCAGAGTTCAAGAAGAGGATTATGGCTTCTTGCCAGTGACCTGTTTGAACCTAAAGGGTGCCACGGCGGTGATTAGGGAATATTACCACGATGACGAGGGGGAGGCACGACAGGAAGAGAGAGGAGGGGTGCATGAGTCACTAAATGAACGGTTTAGAGATTTAATGGAAGGAAACTTTTTCCAGAACTGAAACTAAGAAATACAAACACTGCAAATACTCAGCTCTTAGCAAGTTAAATTGTCTAGTTTCAAGTCAAAAACATCCACAACACTTACTAAAATCTCATGCTTATTTAAGGAGTCCAGATGGATATCTTATTACAAGGAGTTAAAAACAAAAAAAGTATTGAATAGGTTGTATATGAGAGAATATCTGCCAATGGAGCAAGCAAAATTTTACTTCTTGAGAGTCTTATATGCCCCGGTTATGTAAAGCAGGGTAAATAAGAGAAGAGGTGTTTGTGGAGGGATGGGATAGTTTTAATAAGGGCCCGACCAATATGGATTTTCTGAGGCAGATGCCGATATATATATATAACACCAGAGAGGAAATTTGGAGTACAAAGTATGTAAAAATGCATTGAACTTCTGGGAATTTAATTACATCACCTTAAAAAAAATTCATTCTGTATCTTGTACTTCTTGTTGATGAAAATTAGAGGAATATTACAGTAAAGATAGAACGACTTTTTAAAAAGTTTTAAACAGTAAAGGAACAAAAACACTTAAGGTAACATTCTTTTCATAGGCATCTTTTATTTTTCTTCTCTGCAGCTTTCAAGTGCAAAATAAAAGAGTGTGTTAAACTGAGGCAAACTCCTACAAAATAAAACAAATAACCTTTTTTAAAATGTAAATATATAGATTGATTATGAATTCTTTGTCACATCTGCCTTTCAGTCCTCATTAGTTTATCAGAAGCAGGTTTTAGTTCAGGTAGAATGACTTTTTTATTTTAACCCTCGTATGACCCTTGGACATTTTTGTCCATTTCCAAAATCCAAAACCCCCTCACAGACAATCCCCCTCCTCGCCAGAGTTGATTTTTGGTGAAGGAGTGTCATTGTGGGTAAAATTTCCAAAGCCCAAGTTTCAGTGTGAAAATCCATTATTTGACTACGTAACGCATTTTTAATCTATCCATGACCCTTCGTGGACAAAAATGTCCTATTCTAGAAAGTGGTTAAAAAAGGACAGGAGAAAAGTGCATTACACTGGGTTTAAATGAGGATTTTCACAAGAAACCATCATTTGATCCTCAAATTTAACCCTTCTTGGAAATTTTTAGACACTATCTGCAAAATGGACATTTCCAAAAATCACGCCCCTGTAACCTTTTACTGGACACTTTCCAGAAATGGACAAAAATGTCCACTTGAAGGGTCATGCGTGTAACTTTTTTGAAGGGTCACTCAAAGGTTAAACATGGGGTAACGTGCGTGAGGAAATCAAAATATGTTGTGGGACACTGCACATATTTCACTTTCTTATTTAAACAGCCTGATTAAAGTTCCCAGCTATGATGAAGTCTCCCCTGGATGAGTCTGCTGACTCTGACAAAGGCTCCGAGGAGCTATGCTAACGCTAGCTCGCTAGCTAGTTAGCTTAGTTTCCGTGTCGGGAACAAGCGGATAAAGACGGATTTCTGTCATAATCACAATGAAACAGTCACGGCTAAACTGATCCCCTGCTACAGAAGGTCCAGTTCATCAGTATTGACAACGACAGAGGTGGCGTCGGTCACAAAACTGTCTGTGAGGCTACTCTGTGGCGAGGCAGACAGCCTGGTCGTCTCTCTGTGTCCAGCAGCAGCCGGATATTGTGCACCGCGGAAAGTTGCAACTCCATGTTGGTGTAGGTGAGTCATCCACACACAACATCAGCAGAGAGCTAATAAGAGCAGCCACCAACGCGCGTCGCAGTCGTCTTCTACGTCATTATTCTGCGCGGCTCGGACACCGAACAGCGTTTACTGTTTTATGAGAAATTAAGAATATATCGGCGTTAAATCAGCAAAACTCTGGCCGATGTTGAAAACTTTGAAAAGGGCTATAATTGGCCGATAAAATCAGGCGGCCGATGTAGCGGTCGGGCCCTAATATAAGATCAGCAGTGGAAAAGATACAGAACATAAAGTTTACTAAAAAGAAACCTGGTGAAGTCGCTCACTCTGCCAAGGCTTTTACAACATCAGGTGACTTTCACAAAGTTAACAAGTTCCTGGATCTACATCTGGATTCAAATCACTATTAAAATCATATCAATCTTTTCATATGTCATGAATGATATTCCCTTAAGACAGCCTTAAAATCTTTGAAGATTTTCAAGTTATCCTGCTCACAGTCTAATAAACAAACTAACAAATGCTCACAAAAACATGACCTCCTTGGCATAAAGAAAGATCATTTTTTAAAACTTTTTATTTAGATTATTTTTCCAGTTAAACATAGGACATTATCTGAGACATGATCAGAGGTGTAAAACAAAAAAAAGGGTATTAAACATATTGCATGCATAAACATTGCTGCCCATAATGCAAATAGGCATCAATTATACATTATACTATAAAAAAAATAATTAAGAAAAACAAACAGAATAAACATATGTACAAAAAATATATAAGAAATAAATACAAAAATAAAATAAAATAAATTAAAAATATCTAAATAAATAAACATATTCACTTCATGTCAGGGCCCATTTCCATTACTCAAAAAACAACCTTAACAACCCAAATACTTCACATTATTATCTAGTTTCCAACCGTGCTCCACCTCTGATCAAAAGGTCCATTTGGAGGTCATTTTTTCTTTTTATGTTGAAGTTATTTTCCAGTATAGGACCAACAGTTTGGTAGATACTGCATCAATAAAAACAGGTTTTAATGGAGCACTGACAGCAAGATAATAAGAATTTTTTCTGAAATAATGTTAAATAAAATGTTTTTGTAAAGGAGGCTCATAAAGGACAAATCTCTCTGCAGCACAAATATTTATGGGTGTACTTTTGGAGTTGAAGTTTATTTAACTGCTTATTGTTTTTTACTGTGCCAAAAAAAAACAAAGAGTAATTTAGTGCTTTTTATGATCTTTATCTTAATAAATCTGGAGGCTGTCGGCCTTTTGGCAAAGTCTGAGTCACAGAAGCCGAGCGGGTGAGTGCTGAGGGGGGGATCAGGTTGAAGTTGACGGTCGGGTGGGGGGATGGGGGTGAGGAGGGGGAGCCTCTTCCTCGTGCCTCCAGTCGAGCAGAAAATCTCAGCAAATTAGTTACTGCGACGACGGCTGGTCGGGGAGCTTTCATCCAGCGCAGCAGGGGAGCCGCCATGGGACGGGGATAAGCACTCCCCCCCCATAACAACATCTTCCTCACCCTTCCTCACCCCCCGCCCCTCTGACTCACCGTCCAACCATCCATTACTGTTTCCTGACCGCAGCCGAGGGATCGACGGCCTGTTTGGCTGTTAAACGGCTCTCCAGCATTAGCACCACTGAAAAGGTGTCACATAAACACTGACAGCTGCTAAGAAGTGCTGCATTCCCCCGATACGAGGCCTCCATCTGCGAGGAGAGAGGTGGAAACAGAGGAGAGGAAAGTTTATTCTCTGGATTAAAGCATTTAAAGGTGCAGAAGTTGGCAGCATTTTGCCGAACAGAAAGGTGAATATAGGTTATAATGTTTCTATTTCTATGTAAAGTCTGTCAAAGTAGGTGAACAATCATCCTCATGAAACTTTGGTTTTCTTTTTATTTAACGTAAAATACCAAATAAAAGCCAAGGCGTTTATCTGGGACCAGGCGAGTATTTGGGACAGGTGTTTAATTCCTTTCCCACAAAAATCTTGCTTAGCAAAAAACAAAAAATATGGTAAATGTAATCAAATTATTTATTTACACCAGTATGAATATGTAACTTGACATGCCAGATGGACAGCTCCATATTGAATATATTTCACTAATCCATCTGGGAGGAGCCCTGCGAGAATGTTTTCAGGGGCAGAACCTTAAAATACAACAGCAGCTTGTGATTGGACGATCATTTGGCTCAAAACACTCATCGCAGACCAAAACATATCAAGCAGTGCTGCTATGACATAGCATATGTAGTGGCTAAACCTAGCGGCTAATGGTTAGTTGTTAACTGTTATGGCTAATGGCTGACAAGGGTAAACAACAGTAAATGGCCGTTAGCAGTAGCAGCCGCTAGCCGCAACGCCTAACGGCTGATAGCCGATAGCTTAACTACCTTGAGACTATCGTTTCACACTAAATTATCCAACACAGACGTATCATTTAACATTTATATGTCACATGAACCTCGTCAAAGACAATCCCTACAAGTAAACTTAAGAGGAGAGCAGATTTCGCCAATCATGACGCTAACTGACATTAGCCTCCATTATTTGTGCAAAAGGAAGTGACTTCACTTCCTGTTATGTCACTTCCTGTTGTCGTCACACCTGCAGCTCCCGCTGCTCCCTCCTCTCTTCCCTGATTGGGTCGTTAAGCATTGAGCAGACTGAAACCGTTGGACAACGGAGGCTGGCAAGACGGAGATGCAGGATTTCAGAATCAGGCAGGTCTGTCTGCTCTGCAAGGCTAATGAATATCACCCTTACAGCAAGATTACAGGACTGTAGTTAGACTCTTGTCTTCTTCTTTCAAATCAGCACTCTTTAAACACTCTTAAACATATATACACATATAAAATACACATATACATATATATACAAATATATCCATCCAACAGCAACATGAATCCATATAGCCAATCATGGATCCCTCCATCATGGCTCAAGAAAAAACCTTCTGTTAAGGAGCAGGAAATCTTGAATGTGGATCCCAGTCTCATGATGAACAGCAAATCCACACCATACTGTGTTGGTGTGAGGGTGAAGGAAGGGAGGTAAGAGGAGACAAGTGGACTAAAGTAAGAACTAAAGTTAGGGACAGATCCATGAACCATAGACCTGTCGTCTGATTTATTAGAGGTTAGCCTCTTGAGATGCTACATCTCATTTTCAGGAGGGTTCTCATCATTTAATAGAAGTATAACCAATGATATTCTTACTTAAAACAAGAATTTATGGTAGTGATGAACTCATGGATGCTCAGACCACAAGGTCATCCCTACCCTATTGTCTACATTAAGTATAAATGTGTTAAAGGCCTCTTGAGATGTGACATCCCATTTTCAGAGGGACCTCATGACTATGCACTGCAAGTTATTTGGCACTTGCCAAGATTTCAAACCTTATTTTTAGACATGATAGATAAGTTAGCTTGTTTTAAAAGTTATTTACTCATTTTTAGCCCTTGATTTACAGAACAATCTTAAACTAGCTAAACGTAGAGGTTTAACCCTCTTGAGGAGATGAGGAGAATCTATTACCGGTGACATTAAGACTCTGCTACCCATGAACATGCGCGGTGACTGTCGTAATGCTGTGTTCCAGTAACCTCGGAACTGGGAGTGACATCATCTCCGACTTATCGGCGTTCCAGTTGAAGTTGGAAAAAGACATGCCGATCTACCAGCCTGTTGTTAGCTGTTGTTAGCTCGGGGGTGGCGAGGTTTCACCGAAATTCCGACTTCGGGGGACGTTCCAGTTGCAGTTTCCTACTCGGAACTCGGAAATTCCTACTTCTGACTACAACCGGAATGCAAAGACCCAAGCCAAAGCGTGTGTTTGTTGTGATGCTAATGAATGCAGCTCAGACCTTCCTCAGAACTCTGCATTGCTTTACAACTTCTTTTTTCAACAACTTACAGGATGCAAAGCCACGAGGTAATGTATCTCTTTCTAGTTACGTAGCGGTAGTTTTTGATGTGTGACAACAAGCAATTTTTGAAAACTTAGTATCGTAGTTTTGTAGCTGGCTATATATGGCTACTTACAGCCCTGTGCTCTAAGACGTGTCTGAATAATATAAATTTGCTCTAGTTTTAATTGTCTTGTTCCTGAAGTTGAGTATCCAGGCCAGTCCAGCCCTGTCCGACCTGACCGTGAAGCTAAGGAATAGCATTTATAGATAACCTATTTTGATGCTATAAAACTCATCTTAAAGTGTGTATTTCCATCAGGCATATATCTAAAAGTGAGACATTTTTGGAATTACTTAGAAACTCCTCACAGTCCCTTTAAACTCGCTAAACGTAGAGAGTAAGGGTTAGCTGTTAGCCTCTACGTTTCCTCCCCAGATGGATTAGAGAAATATTTCCATTATGGAACTGTCCATCTGGCATGTCAGGTTATAGAATTTGTGGACGTACTCGCCAAACATCAGGGATGCCAAACTGAGCTCCGAGTGTGCTGACTTAGATCGACTCTGTTCCACGTTTTTCAGATGTCAGCAAAAGTTGATCAAAATGTCCACGAGCAGCTCAAACCAAAGATCAGAGTCGATGTGGATGTTTCTCCTCTCACTGAGCCCAATCATGTTTGGATCTGGAGGCCTGCTGATGGTGTTCAACACTCACAGATAAAACCATCTCCACTGTTGGGGGTGCATTCACACACTCTGTACATGCATGTACACACACTCTCCATCCAGCCCTCCAGAGAAACACTGTGACTGCTAAAATCCATACGGCCCAGTGCACATACACACTGAATTATCGCCTGTCCGCACACACACACACACACACACACACACACACACACACACACACACACACACTGTGACACATACACACCGTCACACATCCCTGCAGCAGAAACTCCCGACACAAATAAAAGTATCGTCGTTGCTGTCCGATGGACGGAGCCTTTCTCAGAATGAAAATCAATCATGGACAGAGGAGTCGGTGTTTGATCAGGGTTTAAGTCCTACACGATTGATTTATGCTCATAAACACAGGGAGCCCGCAGAGGGACGAGACATCTGACCAATCAATCTGTAAATTCAGCTGCTGCTTTGGGCATGTTACATCAGACTTTGAAAAGAATAACTTTATTGTATATTATACTTTAAAAATCAGGGGCTTTGTCAAAAACACTCGGGCATACAGAACAAAAAGGACAAAAGTTTAAGCATTAAAACAACCAACAGCTACAACAAAAGGCACAATTAAACCTAAAAACAAGATTAAAACAATAAGAAAATCAAAAAGCAATTAAAGGGTGGAAGTAAGAAAATAAAAGGAGATTGTTTTTTTTTATTAAGCTTTATTTAACTAGGAAAACTTCACTGAGATTAAAAGTCTCATAGCAAGACAGCAGCACATTCAACAGCTTTACACGAACAGACTTCAATACTAAAGAAAGAAAAGCCACAATTCCAGAAAGCCAGTTTTGCTTGGTCAGTCCACATGAGAAAGAGAAAGTGTTTCAGTCAAACACATCTGCAGCCAGATGTTTCTGACCCCCAGTCGCTCAACATCAATTCAGGTCTTTCTGTAGATCATTTCAAGCAGATTTAGACAATAAGTGAAAAAAAGCAGGGAGACAGGAAAACAATACAAAGAAAGAAAAGGTTAAAAAAAACAAAACAAATAAAACTAAAGACACTAAACAGGTGATTAAAAAAGCCTTAAAAAGATGAACAATTGCAAATTGGGAATTTTGGACCATTCTTCCAGAAGAGCATTTGTGAGCTCACACACTGATGTTGGACCAGAAGGCCTGGCTCTCAGTCTCTGCTCTAATTCATCCCAAAGGTGTTCTATTGGGTTGAGGTCAGGACTCTGTGCAGGCCAGTCATTTGATCCACACCAGACTCTGTCCTCCATGTCTTTATGGACCTGCTTTGTGCTCTGGTGCACAGTCATGTTGGAAGAGGAAGGGGCCAGCTCCAAACTGTTCCCACAAAGTTGGAGCATGGAATTGTCCAAAATGTCTTGGTGCTGAAGCATTCAGAGTTCCTTTGACTGGAACTAAGGGGCCAAGCCCAGCTCCTGAAAAACACCCCCACACCATAATCCCCCCTCCACCAAACTTTACACTTGACACAATGCAGTTCCACAAGTATGGTTCTCCTGGCAACCTCCAAACCCAGACTGGTCCATCAGATTGTCAGATGAAGAAGCGTGATTGGTCACTCCAGAGAACGCGTCTCCACTGCTCTAGAGTGCAGTGGCGGCGTGCTTTACACCACTGCATCCACGCTTTGCATTGCACTTGGTGATGTGAGGCTTGGATGCAGCTGCTCGGCCATGGAAACCCATCCATGAAGCTCTCTGCACTGTTCTTGAGCTAATCTGAAGGACACATGAAGTTTGGAGGTCTGTAGAGATTGACTCTGCAGAAAGTTGGCGACCTCTTCTCACTATGCGCCTCAGCATCCGCTGACCCCGCTCCGTCAGTTTACGTGGCCTACCACTTGGTGGCTGAGTTGCTGTGGTTCCCAAACACTTCCACGTTCCAGCTGACAGTTGACTGTGGAATATTTAGGAGTGAGGAAATGTCACCACTGGATTTGTTGCTCAGGTGGCATCCTATCACAGTTCCACGCTGGAATTCACTGAGCTCCTGAGAGCGACCCATTCTTTCACTAATGTTTGTTAAAGCAGTCTGCATGCCTAGGTGATGATTTTATACACCTGTGGACATGGAAGAGACTGGAACACCTGATTCTGATTATTTGGATGGGTGAGTGAATACTTTTGGCAGTATAGTGTAGTTGAGCTACCTGAAAACACCCCGTTTTAAATAATCAACCCCTGTCTGAGAAAATGAGCTTCAGTTTGTGTTAAACAACGTCCACAGTCTGATCGGTGTTGACGGCTCTGTCTGTAGAAACAGAAAGTGCAGACTGACGGAGTGCTGAGAGATTGATGTTTCCACAGGACTTCTGTTTCTGTCTCTTTGACCCCGGCCCCGCCTTTGGCGTCCTGCAGCAGGCCGACATGAAGACGGATGAGCGACACCGTCCTGCACGCTCTCCGAGGACGGATTGATGCAGACGTAAACACAAAGTCAGCCTCCAGGCTGGTCTGCTGGTGTGAGGGAGGTCAGGTATGAGGGTGTGTGGGATTAGAGCACAGACAGACAGACTGTCCCTGAGCCTGCAGGACTCACACTATGACCTTTGACCCATGAACAGGACCCTGATAAACCCAGACATGCTGATTTTGACTCATAATTCAGTCTGACCGTGGCCTTTTTAACAGCTTCACAACGTCATGGTGAAGATCTGTGGCCATCCGAGGGCCCCCATGAAGACAAAGATAAACCGATGAGCTATGTGTGCTGTTTGTTTAATATTTAAACTTTGTAACCCTTATACTGTGTTAGCTTTCTCCATACACACTCCACGCTAGGGTCAGTTTTGACCAGTGCATTAAATCAGCTGTAAATTACACTAAAAACAATTTTATAGTATGCATTTTTTCCCCTTATCTCTCGGTTACCTTGTCAAGCTTCTTTATCCATGAAAATATTGGTTTAATATCCTTTGGTGTGCACCTTTAGGCCTTCCTTTGTCTGTTTATCCCTTGATTTCAATAAAAAATGTAAAATAAGGGATGTTAGAACACAATTGTAGAGGTATATGTAGATCCAATTCTCCATTTTAATTTAATTAACTTTAGTTACATCTATGGTGTGATGGGTCGATTTGGACCTTTACTTAAAGGAAAAGATTATACAGTATTATTTTTAGCCAGAGAACTTATTGAGCCTGAATGTTTGTGAACATTTTTAAACATTTATCTGTTTATCTTCACAGATGCACCATGTTTTCAGTTTTGGATCCAATTATTGCTTAATAATCTTATTTTTTATAACCAGCCCTAACAACACAGATGACACTACTACAACAGAGGACTTGTGATTTATTGTTTTTATTTTTTCTTTACTTTTTTCTTCTGGTTTAAAGTAAATAGAGGTCTCTGACAAAGTCAAAAAGCTTTGCAATATACAAAAATTAAAGCTATGGTCTACGATTTGGAAGCTTTGTACATATTAATAACATCGTTTATAAGGCTGTTATGGTCCTATGGTCCTATCTACACAGTATAAAGACCAAAAAGAACGAAAAAAATCCATTCAGTATATCCGCTGCAAAGCTGCATACTAGCTGACCAATCAAGCCTTGAAGCCTGTAAGGTTCAATTGGTCCGTGAGTTGGTCCGTGAGTCCATCCAATCCCCTGTCTCCTTCACTACGCAGCGTCATGCCCATGGTCCCGTCTCCTCCCCTCTACCTACGGTGAGCAGCTAGCAGCGTTAGCTACTGAACTATCATGGAGCCGGAAAAGCCTAGCGCTGAAACCGGGAAGCCGCTTCCCTCTCCCGCGGGGCCCAACGGAGCTCTGCCCGCAAGTTGAGGCCTGTTAGCGGGCTAACGGCTAACAAATGGCCTCAGTCGGCGGTCAGACCTTCAGCATCGGCCATTTCGCCCCTGGTTGATCAGGTAATAGCTTTGTTTACTACAGTGGGAGATGTCTGCTGAATAACTCTGGTTAGTCTGTGCCTGTCCTGGCTCATGACTTGTAGCGGTGCAGGTTAGCCTGTTAGCTGCTAATCGTTAGCATTGTAAGCTGAGCTGTGGAGGACAGGCTGAGAAAGATAAATCCTCCCCCACAATCGGCTCCGCTCTGGCGGCGCCAGACCCGCATTGCCGCCGGTCCAATTCAAATGGCTACTGCTGTGTGTTACAAGGGGGATGTCTGTCGTGTTTGATACTTTCAGTTGGGCTGAGCTGTTTTTGACTGAGTTTGCTGCTGATATATTACGCTAGTTGCTCGTAGCTCTGCCGGAGGGGGCTTGTTGTTATACGAGGCGACACGAGCTGGGGGCGGGATCTTGGAACACGGAGCGGAGAGGTGAGGGAAGGGGGGGCAGGCTGCCGTTTCAAATCGTAGACCACAACTTTAAGTGGTGCTTTTATGCATTTAAAACCTAAAACCGGTTAATAATGAAGACAGGAGGAAGGTTAAATCATAAACTACAAGAAACTTGAAAGCTTCTGGAAACAGGCAGTGTTGATAAAAAGTCTCTTTTTCTCTTTGGTAAAAGACCCAAAATACTCTTCTTACGTAACCCTTTTACTACCAGCTGAACTGTTCGGCATATATCCATAATTCTGAGGAATATTAAATGTGAAAAAAACAACAACATTGTTTCACCAATGTTCCAAGAGAGTCCAGTGGTGGCGTGCTTTACACCACTGCATCCACGCTTTGCATTGCACTTGGTGATGTGAGGCTTGGTTGCAGCTGCTCGGCCATGGAAACCCATCCATGAAGCTCTCTGCACTGTTCTTGAGCTCATCTGAAGGCCACATGAAGTTTGGAGGTCTGTAGAGATTGACTGCAGAAAGTTGGCGACCTCTTCTCACTATGCGCCTCAGCATCCGCTGACCCCGCTCCATCAGTTTACGTGGCCTACCACTTGGTGGCTGAGTTGCTGTGGTTCCCAAACACTTCCACGTTCTTATAATCCAGCTGACAGTTGACTGTGGAATATTTAGGAGTGAGGAAATGTCACCACTGGATTTGTTGCTCAGGTGGCATCCTATCACAGTTCCACGCTGGAATTCACTGAGCTCCTGAGAGCGACCCATTCTTTCACTAATGTTTGTTAAAGCAGTCTGCATGCTTAGGTGATGATTTTATACACCTGTGGACATGGAAGTGACTGGAACACCTGAGTCTGATTATTATTTGGCGAGTATCGGGGCATCTTCCTGTGCTTTAAACATCTGTATGTGGAGTCTGGCGTCCCGGTCCTGCTCTGGTGTTGACAGTGCTTCGCTGTCTCCATATTTGTACATGGTTAGTGTGTCAAGATGTGGCCAAGGAGCAGTGAGATAAGCCGACGTCTGGACTGTGAGTGTTTTTAGACCCTCTCTGTCCGTTATTAGGAGTGACTTAGCTTATATCAGAGAGTTTGAGCTCTACATCTGCTGATACATGTATTAGTCCGATCCAGAGCTCGGATATCTACAGTAAGGTTTTTCAATAAAAACTGGATGCAGAAATGACTTCCCGTTTATCAGAGAATGAGACGACAGAGCTGCAGATTGTCATGACGGGCTGTCAGTTGTGATTTCATTAGCGGGCTGATAAGAGACATGAGGCGACACAGAGAGAAGAAGAAGAAGACGAGAGCCGGTGATATCAGAGGGCTGAACTAGAGCGGGGGAAGTTAAGCATGAAGTCAGGAAAACAAAAATAAACAAGAGCCTGGTATTTGGAGGCTTTCTCACTGCCTGATTCAGGTGGAGATGTGACTTAATACCTCCATCAGAAAGGGTTTTTTATGCTGGTGTATATTTGTTTGTGTGTTTGTTTGTTTGTGTGTTTGTCTGTTGGTTGTTTGTTGGTATGTTTGTTTGTTGGTTAGTTCATTTGTTATTTGTCCATCAGTTTGTTAGTTAGTATGTCTGTTTATTTGTTTATCTGACTTCTTGTTTATTTGTCTTTTTGCTTGTTTGTCTGTTAGTTTGTATGTTTGTTTGTTTGTTTGTTTATATGTTTGTTTGTCTATTTGTCTATATGTCTTTTTGCTTGTGTTTGTTAGTGAGGTAATATGTTTTTTGCTTGTCAGTTAGTTAGCTTGCTTGTATAACTTTTTGTCTGTCTGTTTTTTAATGTTTTTTCTTGCTTGTCTGTTTGTTTGTCTGCTTGTTTGTTTTTCTGTTTGTCAGTTTTGGCCCTTCTCCACAAGCACGCCTTGGCCCTACTCTACTCGGCCCTACTCAATTTGCAGCGTGTTTCCACTAGCCTGGTACCTCCTAAAACAAGCTAGTTTTAGTACCTACTCCGCTCTGCTTCCAAGATAGCTGAGTCCATACTAAAAGATGACGTCACCGGCTGTCGGCTACTGATTGGGGTATTTCTTCTTACCACCTGCAGCCTTCTTCTGCTTTCCTTTTTTACTTGGTTGGTGACAAAAAGCCACAGATTGTTGTGTCGCGCTCAAAATGACGTCACCTCAGGGCCGCTCTCTGTTTACAGCAACACTGCACCCCGTTGGGCAGGCGACTGGGGCTAATGGAAAAGCAGCACAAGACGAGTAGAGTAGGGCCGGGTAGAGTTGAGTAGAGTAGAGTAGAGCTAATGGAAAAGGGCCTTTAGTTTGGTAGTCTGTTTGTGAGTCTATTAGTTTTTCTGCTTGTTTATCTGTTAGTTAGTTATTTAGTTTGTTAGTTTGTTTGCTTGTATGTTGGCAGGATTACGCAAAAACTACTGAATTGATTTTGCTAAAATTTTCAGTTACAGTATGTAGTTTGTGTTTTCCTTGTCTGTTCGTTCGTATTTTTGTTTGTCTGCTAGTAAGTTAGCTTGTATAACTGTTTTTCTTGTCTGTTTGTTTCTCTGTTAGTTCATTAGTTTGGATTTCTGTTAGTTTGTCTGTTTGTCTGACTGTTTATTTGTCTGTCTGTTTTTCTGTTAGTTTGTTAGACACATAAACTCATCTGTTCAAGTTCTCCCACCCGTTTTTTTATACCCATTTTTATACCCGTTTTTATTCCTGTTTTAATGCACTTTTTTATTGTACTTTTTTAAGAGGACATTGAGTGTCATGAAAGATGCCCTTAAATAAAATACATTATTATTATTATTAGTTAGTTAGTTTCCTTGTCTGTTTTTTTTTTTTTTTGTCTATTTGCTTGTTTGTTTGTTTTTCTGTTTGTCAGTTAGTTTGGTAGCCTGTCTGTTTTTTTGTAAGTCTGTTTGTTTGTCTTTTAGTTATTTAGTTTGTTAGTTTGTTTGCTTGTATGTTGGCAGGATTTCGCAAAAACTACTGGATGTATTTTGCTAAAGGTTTTGGTTATGTGGTTTGGTTTTTGCTTTTCTGTTTGTTCATTCATAGTTTTGTTTGTCTGCTAGATAGCTAGCTTGTATAACAGTTTTTCGTTTTTTCTTGCATGTCTGTTTGTTTCTCTGTTTGTTCATTAGTTTGTATGTCTGACTGTTTATTTGTCTGTTTTTCCCTGTTTGTTAGACTCAAAACTATCTGTTTAAGCTCTTTACTACCTCTGATCTCCTCCACTGTTTGTTGTTGTGTATTCCTTGTTTTTGTACATATATCATTATTATTCGTAAGTTTCCTCGCCTGTTTTTGTTTTTTTTAAATTGTATGTTTGTTTTTCTGTTTGTCAGTTAGTTTGGTAGTCTGTTTTTTCATTCTGTTTGTTTTCTGATTTTTTGTCTTTAAGTTAGTCATTTAGTTTGTTAGTTTGTTTGCTTGTATGTTGGCAGGATTACGCAAAAATCTACTGGATGGATTTTACCAAAATTTTCAGTTATGTAGTTTTTTTTTTGCTTGTCTATTTGTTCATTCGTATTTTTGTTTGTCTGCTAGTTAGTTAGCTTTTATAACTGTTTGTTTGTCTGACTGTTTATATATTTGTCTGTTTGGTTTTCTGTTAGTTTGAAAGTTAGTTTGTTAGTTTCTTAGTTAGTTTGCTTATCAGTTTTTTTTGTCTGTTTGCTTGTTTGTCTGTTTTTCTTTTTCTCAGTTGGTTTGGTAGTCTGTTTTTCTGCTTGTTTGTCTTTTAGTTAGTTGGTTAGTTCATTAGCTAGTTTGTTGACAAGATTACGCAAAACTCCTGGATGGGTTTTTCTGAAATGTTCAGGAGATGTTGGTAATGGCTCTACGTAGGAAACACTGAGGTCACATTAATGGAGCCTGCCGTGGACACACTCATTCATTCATTCATTTCTTTATTTAATCTCAAAGTGCCATTTCCACTGGTGTCGAGAGTACATAAAAACAGTAATCGCAAGACAATAAAGAAACAACAGTGGAGTAAAATTCAAAAACAGTTACAGACATGGACATAGTGGTTCTTTATCATTAAGGACTCATGGGGCACACAGATGATGTGTGATGCCAGCGTGGGTACTTAACATTTAAGAATGGCTCGCAAACATTCATAACTATGAATGGGCTCTCATCGCTCACTCAAAAGAGCTGTTCAGAGGACTCATACTGCCTCTGCAGTCTCTGGGAGAAGATTTTTTCGTTGCACCTTCAGACTTAAACTCGTGGATCTTCAGGGATGGAGGATGGCGAGGTGCAGACGGGCATATGCTCCAAACCAGCCCTGATCGGAGGCCTTTAACTGTGATGAAGGAGACATCCTGATCGAGCAGAAAGACACAACGAGACTGGATGATGAATCTGATTCTTGAGGTCGGCGTTGGAGCGGATGACAGCGACCCTCCGGTCTGTTTGAGTCACGGTGATGAACTTCTCTGCAGGGAAGTCGTTTACAGTGATGGACAGACACGGCTGTTAGAAACTTAATTACATTTCCAGTAGCTTGGTGGTTGCATCATTGTTTTCTCACTCAAATAGCTTTTCAGTAGTTTCATTTAATGATCAAGCAGCGCGGTAACATCCAAACAAGCTCCACATTTCCCTCATCAGAGACACTTTCACATATGAGTGAGGTCACATTTTAAAATCTGATGTGCAGTGAGAGAGCCACACGTGCAGGCAGGTAATGTTGGATTTATCAGTTTGTTGCTGATCCATAAAGAGAGACACACATTACAAAAGAGTAAACAAACATGGAGGTTAAGGGGCCATTTACATGGAGACTCCTGACTTAAAGACGCAAAGATTCTTCTTTTGCGTTTTCAAATTCTTCTGCGTTCAGACGACAACACTGGAGACGAGTTAATTCCTTGTAAATCCGCTGTAGTGTACATGCCAGTTCAGTAGATGGCGGTGTAGGTCTGCAGAGAGGCAGCGCTGCTATAACACACGAACGAAGAAGAATAACATTTCACAAACAATAATGGCGAATAGACGCACAGAGATGCAGGAGTTTCTTTTCTGGACAACAAATCAGTTTGGACAACAAATCTGTCTGGATGGTTTTGTCTGGAACGTCCCTGAAGTCTGAATTTCCTACTGGGAACTCGGTGAAACCTCGCCACCCCCGAGTTGACAATGGAAGATGGATGCCCCCAGTGTGAACAGTTATTTAGCTCCTGTAATAATCCATTTATTTGCACTTCTGACTGGGGTGTGTCGCTCTAGATCAGCTGTATACATAGTATTGTTAGACTTATATTTACAAAAATGCTGCCATAGTGATAATCACATTCTTAATACAACAACACAGGGCGTGCTAACAACAGCTAACAATAGCCTGGTAGATCGGCATGTTTTTTTCAGACTTCAACTGGAACGCCGATAAGTGGGAGATGATGTCACTCCCAGTTCAGAGGTTACTGGAATGCAGCATTACGACAGTCACTGCGCGTGCTCATGGGTAACAGAGTCTTTATTTCACTGGTAATAGATTCTCCTCATAGCAACTTTAAAACAGAATCAACATCAAATGTCTCATATCCTGCTCTCTTCAGAGAATCAGACTGCTGGAAAGTTAAGGAAGGTTTTGGTAAACTTTAGAAAGGATGAACAGCAGTGGGGACTCACATGGTCTGTGGAATTTGGTTCATCATTATTCTGTTGAGTTTGGATAACATGCTGTTTATAAATGCTGTTGCTGCAGAGAATTGTGGGACAGAATAATCTCTCCTTTCGTAAAGGATGGTCGGGTGTTTCCTAAGCGAAAGGAGATGCTAAAGGAAGCATTGAGCCTCCTTTCCTAAGCATTTAGACTATTCAACAGCTCTTATCATGAACTATTTCTGATCATTTCACTCCGTCAGGAACCTTCCTGAACAAAAAAGGCGATTCCTCTGCAGCCAGAGATTCAGAGAAACTGAGAAAGGTCTCGACAAACGTCTCGTGAAAACCCCGAGGACAGACCATAACTCAGACTGGAACTGTTGGATCTGGACCTCACAAACACACACAAACACGCCCTCACACAGTTTTCGGTTAGCAATTAGAAAAATACGGGAAACTGGCCTTAAATGGCGGAGATGGATCCCGGTTAACTTATTTACCCATCAGCCTCTGCTTCCTCCAGCTTTGACTCTCGCTGTTTTTTTTCTTCTTTTAAAAGCTTTTCAGAGCGATAAGCCTCCCGTCCTGCCTCCCGTGGGATGGATGATGCTGTCGTCATGGCAACCCTTGACGGCCCACGACATCCAGAGACACACACACACACACACACATACACACACACACACATACACACTTCCCGTTTTTGTCCCCAGTGATGTCATTCAGAGCTCGGAGACAGACGGGGGCCACGGATTTACAAATAAACAAACAACACACGGTTATCTCAGAGACACGGGGATGGCGGCATTGGAGGGGCTCACCGTGGAACAGATAAGGGGGTCCTAAGACCTGGAGTGGGGGGGTGGGGGGACCTCTTAGTGTGAGCTGATGGGACAGGAAAAGGGACAAAAGTGACCCAGCTGAGTTTTTATTAGGGCTGAACGATTTGAGAAAATAATCTAATTGCAATTTTTTCCCCCAATATTACGATTTACTCTGCCATTGTTTTAATGTTCCTCACCTTATGTGTTCTGAAACAAACATAAGCAGTAGATCTTTTCATAGTAAAACCAATATGACATTAAATTGATCTAAGGATAAAAGATTTGAGAAAAAGTGAAGAAGTGAAGAACAGAAGAAAAATAGATATGAAATTGTAAAATCTGGGTAAAAATGGTATGAAAGCAGAAAAAGGTTAATAAATAGGTGCAAAATAGGTATGAAATTGCAAAAAAAAAATTGGGAAAAATTGGCAAAAAAATCCAAAAGTGGCTTCTGAAAATTGGTTATGGCAGCAAAATTGGGAATTAAATTCGAAATTAAATTTCAAAACCCATGTAAAAATTCCAAAAATGGTTCTGACAGTGGCCAAAAAAGATGAATGGGGGCAAAATAGGCAAAAAGCTGCAAAAACAGGGTTAAAAAAAAGGTAAAAATGGTCCAAAAGTGGGGAAAAAGTGTATGAATAGAGGTACAAAATAGGCATGAAACTGCAAAAAACTACAACACAATGCCAAAATGTTCAACACATTTTGGGCTAAACATATTGAACCGTCTGTCATTTCAAAATTGCAACAAGCCATATTGAGATTTAATCAAATTTGCAATTAATTTTTCAGCCCTAGTTTCTCCAGAGAACATAACAGTTATTTCTTTTGTGCTCTTTATTTTACAAAATCATGTCACATACCCTGTGGAATCAGAGCTCCTGTCCAGTGTTTCCAGGTCGATAAAAACAAGCCCAAAATAATCAACCTCCAGCTATTTCCTTTCCTAATGTGATATATTACTTTTTAAAAAGGGAAATCTACATAAAGTGTGTTAATTTTCGTCTACATTACATTTCAATATCACAGTGCCAAGCATCTATTCAAGAAAAGAACGTCACTTATAATAAGCAGACCTGGCAACTTTGGCCCTGGAGCATGCTCCGTGTGCGTGAGCGTGTTTGATAACCAGGAAATGAGGAAGTGGCCAAACTGCCTACTGCAGTCGTGTTTTGTTTTATTGTTAGGATAATCAGGGGGATTCACACAGACAGAAGTGCCCCAAGAAGAAACTTCACGTTTAGAAACAAGACCAAAAAACGTGACCTGCGGCCGTGACTCATGAGATTTGTGGCCCTAGAAGCTTATAACGAGCGGACCTGGCAACGCTGCTCACTTCTAATGCAGCAGCCAAGAAGGCAGCTTCAGTGTCAGATCTGTCCGTGGGAAAAGAAACGGCGCACCGCATTAAAAAAGAAACTACGTTTGGTTACTAAATTTTTAGTAGTAGTGTGTTATATTACATTTTACCCTAAAAAGTAGTTATGTTACTGTAGCGCATTACACACAACACTGGTCGGCACCTCCACCTCACTCTTCTTGGCACAGTCGGTCCACCAAATTGTCAAACTGGCTGTGTATGGTGGTACGAAATTAACACTACACAGGGTGCGCCAGGCTTTGCACACCCTGCGACACCCTGCGCTGTGCCATGAAATTAGGGCCCTTAGTAGTACCAGTGAACATTTTTAAGTCTACAAGTAGTACTAGTAGATTGAAAACAGTCTACTAGTGTCATTCTAATTATTAGTAATTATTATTTCATTATGTATTTAAATAAGTATTTGTCCTGGAAATCATAAGTATGAGTACATATGAGTGTATGTATACGTGCATAGTGTATGTAAGTATTATTATTATTTTATTTACTATTCTTCTTAGTCCTTTTGTTTCTTAATCTCTGACTCTGATTGCTGTTTATTTGTTATTTTACTTGTCTGCTTAATCTCTTGTTTCTATTCTCTTTCTGGAGTGTGTAACAATGTCACTTGTCAGAGCTGTAATATATATATATTTTTAAAGGTGCTATGAGGAGAATCTATTACCAGCAACATAATGACTCTGCTACCCATGAGCACATGCGGCGACTGTTGTAATGCTGTGTTCCAGTAACCTCGGAACTGGGAGTGACATCATCTCAGACTTATCACCGTTCCAGTTGAAGTCTGAAAAAAACATGCTGATCTACCAGGCTATTGTTAGCTGTTGTTAGCACGCCCTGCGTTGTTGTATGAAGAATCACAATGGCAGCATTTTTGTAAATATAAGTCTAACAATACTATGTATACAGCTGATCTAGAGCGACACACCCCAGTCAGAAGTGCAAATAAATGGATTATTACAGGAGCTAAATAACTGTTCACACTGGGGGCATCCATCTTCCATTGTCAACTCGGGGGTGGCGAGGTTTCACTGAGTTCCCAGTAGGAAATTCAGACTTCAGGGGACGTTCCAGTTGCAGTTTCCTACTCGGAACTTTGAAATTCCTACTTCTGACTACAACTAGAACGCACCAAAAGATGTGACTCAAGACAAAGCGTGTGTTTGTTGTGATGCTAATGAATGCAGCTCAGACCTTCCTCAGAACTCTGCATTGCTTTACAACTTCTTTTTTCAACAACTTACAGGATGCAAAGCCACGAGGTAATGTATCTCTTTCTAGTTACGTAGCGGTAGTTTTTGATGTGTGATAACAAGCAATTTTTGGAAAACTTATTATAGTAGTTTTGTAGCCGGCTATATATCTCTACTTACAGCCCGGTGCTCTAAGACGTGTCTGAATAATATAAATTTGCTCTAGTTTTAATTGTCTTGTTCCTGAAGTTGAGTATCCAGGCCAGTCCAGTCCTGTCCGACCCGACCATGAAGCTAAGGAATAGCATTTATAGATAACCTATTTTGATGCTATAAAACTCATCTTAAAGTGTGTATTTCCATCAGGCAGATATCTAAAAGTGAGACTTTTTTGTAATTACTTAGAAACTCCTCATAGTCTCTTTAACCTGAAAGATAAAGTATAAATAAAGAGAAAACAGTCTTCTAGTAGTTCTGGTGACACTTTTTGCTTCAGTAGAAAAGTCTACCTGTGCCCTTGTTAACAAACTCAGAGGAAATTAAACTGGCAGATGTAATGTGTCTATATAACCAAATCAGACCTGGAGGGGCCCCTGCTGGGTCTTTCTGGGGCCAAAACACCCTCTGCACCTTACATATAATTTAGCTTTGACTTCTCTGATGAGTTAAAGTGTCGTGGCTCATGTGGCTCAGACTCGGGCTGCAGAGATCGGCTCTCCGGCTGATAAAGCCGAGGCAGAGCTGTTGAAGGAGATCTGCTGTTTGTCTCGCTGATCATCCAGACTCCAGCTGAACACGTGCTGAGAACATCAGCGTCTGATTCTGTCGATCACACGCCGCACGGAGACGCGAACGCCATCAGAGCGGAAATACGTGAGCAAGAAGAAGAGCTCTTCGACTGTCCTCGTCCAAGAATCAGTCATCACCTGGAGAGAGCTGATGAATTTAAAGTAATAATTATTATGATTTTATGAATGGTTGTCTGTCTCTGTATGTGGCCCTATGATTGGCTGGCACTCTGCCTCCTACTAAACATCAGCTGGGACACACAAAGGCCCCCAATGACCTGAAAGGGATAATTTATATGGAAGATGAATAAATCTGTTTTCTCCCTGCAGTAATGAAACTCTGCATGAGCTCAAGTCAAAAATATCCAGAACATTTCCTGAAATGTTAAAATAATTTGACAAGACGAGATGGATATCTTATTGTCAGGAATAAAAAGCAAATAAATGAACTGATTTTATTTATCAGAGCTGATGAAACATGAAATAATCCTCTGAAGGACTCTCAAACTCAGCATGTCTTATTTTAAAGACATCATATCAATGCAGTCGGTCAAATATCTTCTTTTTAATCACTTCAGGATTTAGTTTTGGTTGTTGTTTTAATAAGTTGTAAAGCTGGATGTGTCAGGTATTTTGGCTTAAAGTTAGTCTGGTGAGATTTACTGACTTGAAATTAAACAAATAAGTTATATTGGATTTATGTTTTTGCAGCGTAATGAATCACATAATCATTTCCTTTTTTTATTAATCCCTGTGGGGTGATAGTGGGATGTGCAGAGTTTCAGAGCTTTTTATTTGCTTTTTTTTTTGAGAATTTAAGACTTTAAAAAGCAGAATATTTGTTTACAGTCAAGTCTAAGCTGCTGTTTTAGTCGTTAATTCATTTATTTATATATTGTTTCTTAAATGGACATCAAAATTACATTGGACAAACCAGATGCACTGTTGGAGTGTTTTAGCAGGTGCACAAAGAAAGAGAGAAAAAATGAAGTGTACGTTAACATTATAAAAGTAAAGAGAGGCAACTATTCTGATTAAATAAATACATAAGTTATTAAGCAAAGGCAACTTGGGCAGGCAATCAACCAGTTTAACAAAAAACAACAGTTTGGTTTTTAAATGATCTCTTTATTGTACTTTCCACAAACAGTCTACAAAGAAGAGCGTAGAAATGAGATATCAAACATTATATTATTATTATTAATTATAATAATCATAATTATTTTATTTTTTTATCAATAATAATGATAATAGTACTACAAATAATAATGATGATGATCGAGGCTGATCAAAGACATACCAAACAGACCAACAAATCAAAAGTTAAAAAACAAAACAAAAGGAAAAAGTAAGTAAATAAATAAGTAAAATAATAATAATAATAATAATAATAATGATAATAATAATGATAATAAAATTGATCAAGGGGATCAAAGAAATACCAAACAGATTAACAAATCAACAATCCAACAAAAAGAAGATACAGCAGAAGGAAAAAGTTAGTAAATAAATAAGTCAAATAACAAAAGTAATAGATTCAAGATTCAAGATTCAAGATTCAATTTTATTAGTGTCCCCAGAGGGCAAATTGGGTTGCAGCGGGATGCACAAAAAACACACAAGACATGAAATTACAGTATAAAAAAATATATATATGTAACATACACACAGACAATACCACTGAGCTATCTGCCAGCACATGCCATTCATCATTAAAATAATGCCAAAATAGTATTAAAAAATATTAAAATGCAGGGTCCAGGCACGCAGTGACCATTAAAGTGCACAGTTTTATAGTAAGACACACAGTGTCCAGTAAGTACGGTGTCTCGAAGAGTGGCTAGGTGCCAGTGAGATCAACAACATAAATCGCTAAGGTAGCAGACACAAACTAAGATCATTACTTTCTTGTTTCTGGGATCTCTGGTGTCTTGTTCAGTGATATATCTGACCATCTTCCCATCTTTTACCTTATGCCTGCAATTGCCAAAAGTACCTCTGTTAATGAGTCTATTTATCGTAATTTTAATAATAGAAACATTGATAAATTTATTAACAGATTGTCAACAGTTAAATGGTCTATGGTTGAAGAAGTATGTGATGTTCAAGATGGATACAACATCTTCCATGCTGTATTTTTTAAGATCTTTGATGAAACTTTTTTGCTTCAAAATAGTAAAAAGGCCACTTATCCCAGCAAATCTTGGCTAACTAGTGGCTTGAAACGTTCTATTGCCAGGAAGAACAAATTGTATCGAGATTACCTCACCAATCCCTCTCCACTGCTCTTTAGTCGTTATAAAGCATACAGGAATAAATTAAACCACCTACTGCGATCATCTAGCGAAGGTTTTATGAGAGGAAATTTTGTGATTCCCAGAAAGACATGAAAACTACATGGAAAATCATTAATGAAATTCTTAACAAAAATAATGATAGACCTACTGCTCAAAATGAATTCAAAGAAGGAGACAAAACAATCACAAATCCTCTTGAAATAGCAAATAAATTTAATAATTTCTTTGTGGACATTGGTTCCTCACTGGCTGAAAAAATACCGTTGATCCCCTTTACTATACCTGACAGTAAGAGACCCTCCTCTTCCTTTACATTATCTCCCATCACTGAGTCTGAGCTTATTGAAGTTGTTTGCAAACTCAAATCAGCTGCACCAGGTCATGATGAATTAAAATCTTCACTTCTAAAAAAATGCCTTCCTTACATCATCAAACCACTTCTTCACATTTTTAATCTCTCTCTGGAAACTGGAGTATTTCCTGATCAGTTTAAGTGGGCTAAAGTCATCCCCCTTTTCAAAGCAGATGATCCCTCTTTATTTTCCAATTTTAGACCAATATCTATTCTTCCATGCTTCTCCAAAATACTGGAAAAACTTGTTTACATTCGCTTGTTTAAATATTTTAATGAAAATGATATTTTCTATACCCACCAGATTTAGAGAGAATCATTCAACCTCAATGGCCCTCATTAACCTTGTTGATCACATCACCAAAGCCCTCGACAATAAGGAAATCACACTTGGAGTGTTTCTAGACTTGTCAAAGGCGTTTGATACAGTCAACCACGACATATTAGTAAAAAAGCTCTGTCATTATGGTATAACTGGAACAAATATCTTATGGTTTAAAAGTTACTTGTCAAATAGAAAGCAGTTTGTATCCTGGAGAAATTCACATTCGGATTTTAGATTAGTTTCTTGTGGAGTGCCTCAAGGATCGATCCTTGGACCTTTGCTTTTCCTTATATACATTAATGATTTATACTTGGTCTCAAAGAAAGCATTTTTTATTCTATTTGCTGATGATTCCAATATTTTCCTCTCTGGTAATGATGCCCATAGTTTAATTTCTGAAATGAACAGTGAATTATGTAAAATCGATAACTGGTTTAAAGCAAACAAATTATATGTAAAGAAAAGTTCATACATGATGTTTATCCCAAGAAATTTGACACACAATAATTCTTTACCCACTGTACATATTGATCATAACACCCTGGAAAAAGTAGCAGTAACTAAATTTCTTGGAGTTCTCATAGATGAAAACCTCACTTGGAAAACTCATATATCATTTGTTTCTAACAAAATTGGAAAAAATATTGGCATCATCAGAAGAATCATACATTTGGTATCAAGAAAAATCCTCCTTAATCTATACTATACAATGATCTATCCATACATCTCGTACTGTAACATTGTCTGGGCCAGCACCTTCAAAAGCAATCTCAACTGCATTTTCTCTCTCCAGAAACGTTTCATAAAAATGATCACTTTCTCCAATAGATTCAGCAGCTCTACTCCTTTATTTCAGTCTCTCAGAATTCTCCCCATATATGATCTTAACTATCTGCATTTGTGTTTGTTTATTTTCCAGTCTGTTAACAATTTACTTCCTGTCCATTTCCACAATTTATTTCAGTTTAATTCACAAATCCATCATCACAATACAAGGTCAGCCAATAATCTTCATCCAGCATTTTTCAGGACAACTTTTTCTCAATTCTCCATTAGATTTAGAGGACCACACTGTTGGAATAACTTACCGGGACACATCAGAAACAGCACCAGTTTTAAATCATTCAAAAAACAAACCATACACTTTTTATTAGAACAGTTAGCCAGTACTCCACCATAATTGTTCACTTTTCTGTCCTACTTTGCTAACACTGTATTGATTTTTTTTTTCTCCCTTTCTTCTTTTTCTTCTTTGACTTTATATTGTTAGTTCCACTGCTTGAATGAATTTCATGGATAGTTGTGTATATGTATTTATGCATGTATGTTGTTGAATATGTATGCATGTGTATGTATATGTATACACTGGTATGTGTATGTGTATATATGTATATATTTCAACAACATTCTTGTGCTTGTCTTTTGGAGGGCCACTTGACAAGCCCTTATGGGTTTTTTTGGCCCCTCCTGCACATTTTTTTTTAAATTTTCTCTTGAAGTTACTGTTTTTTTTTTTGTTCCATTAATTATGTATTGGTACTTTTTTGTACGTTCATATTTCTATATGTGCAATAAATAAATAAATAAATAATGATAGTAAAAATAATAATAATAATAATAATTATGATTATAATAATAATAGAGATAATTATAATAAATGTAATAATTAGTGTTATAAAAAGGATAAATATACAAGTCAAAAATTAATATATAACAACAATAATAATAACAATAACAATAATAATAATAATAATAATAACAATAATAATAATAATAATAATAATAATAATAATCTCTGATCAGTTCCTCCCACCCTTAAACAAGAACCACAATAAAAGTTTCAAAGACATAAAACAAAAGAGTGTGATTCACTTCTGAGATTTCAGGCCGAAGATGAACAAATCCAGTGTTTCCACATATCCATGCAGCTGTCTGCTTCTATCAGACATGTCTTCTCAGACTGTGAGGTTTAACCTGTTTATTGTCTAAAGACAAATCAGCCTTTATCACAGAGGTTTGGTGTTTCATGTGTTTTAATGAAATAAAGGCTGAAGCAGATATTACAGCATTTCTGTAATTTTAATAGATGGTTATATTCAGGCCTATTTCTTAAACCTAAAGGCTGGAGCACAGGTGGGCCTTGTATCTACGAGTCAAACCGGTCATACGAGGCGTTAAAGGGTCGTGATGTCAAAACAATGAGGGCTGATGAAGGGGGGAAGTGGACAGTGATGAAGGAGAGGAAGTAAGGAAAGGAAGCTGGGAGACAGCAGTGGAGGTGGAAACAGGCCTGTATGTTTTTCCCACACTGCTGATAGAGCTATCTGCCTCAGCCCCAGTCATCCTGGCTCTGCCCCCCCCCCACCACCACCTCCACCTCAGCCCTGCATGTCCTACAGGCCGAGCCTCAGGAGGAGCCAGCCAATAAAGATAAGCCTGACGGAGGAGCCAGCCAATAAAAGATAAGCCTCGGAGGAGCCAGCCAATAAAAGATAAGCCCCGCGGCATGTCTGTGACTTCCTCACTGATGTTCCTTCAGCAGATACAAGGCTCCAAGCTGATAGTGATGGCGTCTCGCTGGCATCCACAGAAACTCGCCGTGTGCAGAGTTACAGGACCTTAAGGAGGCTAGGCTGTGTTTTGGTCATCACCTGATCGATTAAAGGTGTAGTGCAGGGGGATTCAATTAAAAATCTATTAAAAGGTCCAAACCAAAGTCTAGTTGTGTCTTAAGGCCTTCCCCTATGCCCACATTTTCATGGTTTCAACAACATTTATTGCCAATTTTTAATGCATGATATGTTTTATTGAGTGCACATCTATCTCCTTTACCATAAACCTAGGAAAAATTAATGCAAAGCCTTTGTCGTGGCTTCAAGCTTCCAAAAAACCACTGCTGAGTGAGTCCAACAACCACTGTCCAAGCAAAAAGCGGATCCAGCGTCACATCCAAAGGTTTATTTTCAACAAAAAAAAGAAAAAAAAAGGATTTACAATCATAACTTTATGGATAAAACTAAATGAAAAGGTAAGTATCTTCTGCCGATCTGCTCTTTGCGGTCAACAAACTTTAGCGCTCCCACTCTCAAATACTCTAACCAGGTGTCACTAATCACATTAAATAACCTGAAGCAGGCACCGACTCGGAAACATAGGGATGGGCAGAACGGTGAAAAATAACTCTGTCAATTTCTTATTATAAACAAACAAAAATTTAGCCTTTTACCTTAGAAATTAATTCAAATAAATTAGGCAGGCAAGAAAATTCATAACAGATTATTCAAATGAATATTCTTTCCTTACTTCAGTTTACCATAATTTAAATTCATTATTTAAATCAGAGTTCCTTTTTGCCCCAACAGGCTTTATTTTACTAAAGAAATAATAAATAAAAGGTGGCTCATTTTAGGAAATGTAAGGGCATACAGAGCACTGACTTAATATTTGTCCTCTTCTTTTTTCTTACATAAAAGAGGTCCCAGCCTAAAAAGGAAGGCCTACACTTGAAGGATAAGTTTGGTTTCTACAGCTTTCACATTGTTTATAGATTGAAGCAGAACAATATACTCACCCAGAAGTCTTTCCTGATCCAAACAGTGCTTCAGGAGATATTTAGATCCAAAATCGAGCAGCGGACATCCGTATAATGTTAGCGGACGGGGCATGTATAGCGCTGCTCCTAAAACTGCATTAATCGTGCAAAAACTCATTAGTTTCACCAATATTTCATCATGGTCCACTCACGCTACTCCTCCAAGACAGTCGGGGGTCGTTCCACCCATGTTTTTGTGACTGTGCTGACTTCTGAACTGGAAACTTTTTTTACGGCTACCGCGCATGCGCAGTACGGCTTCCTTCTTTCGATGAGCTCCTCATCTGTAAACTCCGGCTCGAAACTGTGAGGGCACCCATCATATTCAAAGTTCTCCTCCACGACATCTTCATCCGATAGATATTCGTCCATTTTGCACAAAACTGGAAGAAGAAAGTCGTTCAGTAGCCGCCGGTCGGCCCTGAAACAACGCGCGCAGGTGTTGAGAAAGTTGCACAGAGTGCCCCATCTTCTCATCCAGCCTGTGTGGTAGAAACAGAGGAGGGAAACACTCACGCATGCGCGTCAGTTTATCGAGGCGGGCAAACTTACCGAGGACGATTTTATTTATAGCGCGGTTAATTGATTTATTATTTATCGTGACAGGCCTATGTACAAGTAAACTTTTTCTTGCCACATTGGCGGATATTTTAACTCATCACAGACAATTCATGGTTATTTTATAGTTTTCAAGTTCTTTAATAAAATGTCTAGCTGTACATGTCAGGCAGCTTTGGCTCACAGTAAGTCATGTGTGATTTTTAGAGTTTAAACAGGATGAATAAACCTCCTTAGATTTGAGTTTTTTCAGTGCATGGTGGAGTATTTCTCTGATTTCCCTCCACAGGAATCTGCAGCTCGTTTGATAATCCGACAAATGTTTAATAACGGCATTTTTCAGCCCACTTCAGCTCTTTCTAATGGCCCCTAATGGGAGGTAGACATCGGACATTGGCACATGAAGACGGAGGAGACGTCTTTGAGCCAACAGAGATAAAGTGAAAGTCCTGCCTCCCTCCACCCTAACAGCACCCTCGGTGAGCCCCCCTGTTCCCTAGCCGCTAATGACGGACAGCTGAAGGCACACTCCTGGGGCGCCAATCAAATTTGCAGGCCTGTAATTGGATTACGGCGGGCAGGGGGGAGGGCTTTTATCTCTGGCTCTCTCCCTCTCTCTTGTTTGTGCTCTTGTCTGCGGGTGAATGATGGACAAAAGAGCGGCCTGTCAGCGTCAACTCCAGGCTGACGGAGTGTGTGTGTGTGTGTGTGTGTGTGTGTGTGTGTATGTGTGTGTGTGTGTGTGTGTGTGTGTGTGTTTGTACTGCTATCATTGTGAGGACCATCGCGGGTTTTAGACCTTTCGAGTGAGGACAATTTTTGAAAGTGAGGACATTTAGGCCGGTCCTCACAAGATTTTCACTGTAATAGCCTCCAGAGGCTGCAAACATGCTTCTCTCAAAGTTTCAGAGAGGTCCTCAGAAAAATATAAAACTGAGAAAAAATACACACAAAATCCCTAAGTGTGCACAGTTTGAATACACACACATTTCGCTCTTCATCGCCCCCTCTGGTAGTTTTTGATTATTGCACCAGAAGGTCTTAAACTTAAGAAATGACAGTATCCAAGTGCTCAAGAGTTAAAATAAGACACATTATGTAGATTTTCACTTTTGTTTTGTATTCTTACAATATTTAAAATTGCAAAAAAAAACATTTTTTGGTTAAAGCTTTTTTCGTCGAAAAAATGCTCCTTTTTTAGGATATAGTATATCATTACATTAAATTCACAGAAAAAAAAGATCATAGACCCTGCCTGAAATCTACTTTATTTATTTCCTTTTTTTTAACTTTAACTTGTTGCCATCTTTATAAAGCTAATTTACCTACTTGAGTTTTATCTGATATTACAGCTGGTCAGAACAGATAAAACTGTTTCAGTCTTAATTTTTCTACTCTGCTTCAAATAAGTGTACAACATAGGTGCACATTCATGTTCAGCCAGCAGCACACTGTGCTCATGTTATACATAGTTAATGTTTTGATAGAATTAGTGGAACTGAGACCACTTCACTAAGACTCAAGGATTAACTGATTGGATTTTCACAGGTGAGAGGTAATTCATGAATGTGATATTTCAAAAATGGTTTGGGGGAGTTTCTCCATGTCTGAAAGTCATGTCTATTAAGACCCAAGGATGGATTGAAGAGAGTTGGGTGTCACATATAAAAGGTCAAGGTCACTGTGACCCTAAAGAAAGATTTTTGGCTAATTTTCCATGAGTAATATGATAAGTTGACAAAGAATAGTGAATTGATGAGGTTTCATATTCAAAACATCAAGTGTAAAGATTTGTACAGAAATTTTTCTTGTTGTTAGTACAGAAATGCTTTTCCTTCATAAACAGCATACAACTGTATCTGAAATAATACAAAAATGAAGTATTTAGTGATTACCACTGTTGTAAATGTAGTAGAAAACAATTTGAATGTAAAGAAATTGTACAACCTTATATGTATGCTTATAAGGTTAAATTATAACTTTATAATATAATATATCTATATATATTTTATATAATAACCTTATATAAAAGGGTAAATTATTGCATCTTACTGTCACCCTGGACATGCTAACAGAACATTAGCAAGCTTCAAACAGGAATAAATCAGTTAACTCTAATAATGCTAATTTCCGATGAAGCCAACAACTATAAAATAAAGATTGCTAGGTTGAAATCACACATTAAATGCTTCCAACACATATATATATACATGTTACAACTCATCTATTTACATCAATTTGTTTAACTTACATCATCTGTGACTTCTGTACTGCTGCTGACTGTCATGAAAGGAGAACAGAGCAAAGAGGAAACAGGAAACAACATCTAACCCCTTCAAAATAAAATATCCTCTTCAGAATAAAAGCACCATGAACATAATGCAACCACTTCAAGGATTATTAACAATATCTACAAAAGTCAGTTTTGGGTATGTGATATTTTCTATGTAGCTAATCAAATGAGAGTAATAGTTTCCCTTCATACAGATTTCCTCCAGTAACTAGTAACTTAACAGTAACTGTTAAAGTTTTGAACACATTCTTTTGAGAACTGACATACTGAAACTGTCAAGAATTTAATTTTGTTACTTTTTCTTGTCAACAATCAACATAACATCTAATTTGTACTTGTTTGTGTCTGTCTAATGCAGCCACATCTTTTGAAACACAAAAGATTTGTCCTAAATTTTTCATGGTATTTGAGCTTGTGCAAAATTTTGAGATATGTTTCTATATCATATAATATAATACACTGCATCACATTATATGATATAACATCATATAACAGTATTTTATATTATATCACATTATATTACATCATATCATATATGATATGATAGTAGTCTCTCTCGAACTTCCCCAAATTGAAGAAAAGTGTCCCAAAATGACCCTGGGACCCCTTCCATGACTCCCTCTTGGGATGCAGTTTAATGCATGGCCATTCGGGCCTCTTTGGACAATAAAGAGTTAATCGTCAAGTGAGAAACAGGCCAATGCTCGGGCCCCTTTGGAGCTAGCACTCTGAAAAAAAATATGGAAAGACAGGGGGTGGCCTAGTATTACACTCTCTGGTTTGGTGTCAATAGACCCATAAATGAAAAGAGCAAGAAATTTTTTTACATGTTTGAGGCCTCAGGCTTCATCACTACTAGTAGGCCTCATTGCTGAAAAGAGGAGGTTCCCATCGGGCTAGACCCATGAAAATACATACAGTGCTTCATGTGACTGCCCTGAATAGCCCCACTACCTCTCAGAATTAGACTCAACTGGGAATGAATTTTATGTCACACGATAAGTTGCACAAAATGTCTCCTTCAATAGCCCTAATGGAAGTCAGCATTTTGAGTGACCCTTGACCCCTTCAGTAGTCTTTTTCACCACAGACCTGCTCCCAGAGCATTCAGTACGCCCTCTTAGATGACTTTGTGCAGTTTGGTTCACTTTGTTTTGTGTTTTTGCTGTGTTCTGCATTAGTTTCATAGCATTATATGAAAAAGGCCCTGCTCCCTGTCTTTTTGCTCCCTTGTTGATATTCTAGCTCCTATGGGTCTGAAAAATTACACCAGCATTGACCTAGAACACATCATAATAGCATGTGCCATTTGGTCCAAATCCGATGAAGAATCTGTGAGATTTTGACATTTTATGGCCTTTTGGGCATTAAAGGACACACCTCCAAACTCAAACCTTTGCCATGTGGCCTCCTGTTGGTCTAGGAGGCTGATATCGTGATACTGACTCACAGGGGCTCTTAGTACTTGTGGTAAAGATTTGGTTCCAATCAGATAAAAATTAGGTCCAGGGTCTATTTCCAGTGGCAGGATGGTCTCAGAGTCTAAGATTCTAACAGGACAGGATTTTCAAAGAGGGACCAAGGTCAATTTTTTTCTGCTGAGACCCCAGGGCTGATCTTATAGTATGTTATACTAGGCTATATTTGGAGAGGAACTGTGGAGGTTTGGTGTCTCTGTGAGCTTCCTGTGACCCTTGGCGCCATCTTGAAATTTCACATTTTTGGACTTTAAAACCCCATAAGCGAGTGATTTTTGAATGAAATGGGCTGAAACTTTAAAAGGTGATTTAGCTAACCTCCATGAACAATTGATTGTAGAGAGCAAGTCTCTAGGTCAATCATGGAGCTACTTCCTGTTTGAGAGGGGCTAGCAAAGGCGGTTTTAGAACAGTATGATTTTAGAGTTTTCAGAGGTCCCAGATCCCAGGTTTCAGCTCTCTAAGTGTCACAGAGGTGACATGAGAGCAAAAAGCAACAGTGGTGAAAAAAACATGTCTTTTTGGGTCTGGTTCATGCCTAAAGGCCCCTGGAGGTCTGTAAACGAGCATGAGTATCCACATTAACCTCTATATATAGAACCTGTTAAGTTTAATGCATTTTGGTTATGGAATGTGTGAGATATTGACCTTTTTGGCCTATTTGGACAATAAAGAGTTAATCGTCAAGTGAGAAACAGGCCAATGCTCGGGCCCCTTTGGAGCTAGCACTCTGAAAAAAATATGGAAAGACAGGGGTGGCCTAGTATTACACTCTCCGATTTGGTGTCAATAGACCCATAAATGAAAAGAGCAGGAAATTTTTTTTTACATGTTTGAGGCCTTAGGCTTCATCACTACTAGTAGGCCTCATTGCTGAAAAGAGGAGGTTCCCATCAGGCTAGACCCATGAAAATACATACAGTGCTTCATGTGACTGCCCTGAATAGCCCCACTACCTCTCAGAATTAGACTCAACTGGGAATGAATTTTATGTCACACGATAAGTTGCACAAAATGTCTCCTTCAATAGCCCTAATGGAAGTCAGCATTTTGAGTGACCCTTGACCCCTTCAGTAGTCTTTTTCACCACAGACCTGCTCCCAGAGCATTCAGTGCACCCTCTTAGATGACTTTGTGCAGTTTGGTTCACTTTGTTTTGTGTTTTTGCTGTGTTCTTCATTGGTTTTATAGCATTATATGAAAAAAGGCCGCTGCTCCCCTGTCTTTTTTGCTCCCTTGTTGATATTCTGGCTCCTATCGGTCTGAAAAATTACACCAGCATTGACCTAGAACACAACATCAAGCATGTGCCGTTTGGTCCAAATCCGATGAAGAATCTGTGAGATTTTGACATTTTATGGCCTTTTGGGCATTAAAAGGACACACCTCCAAACTCCAAACCTTTGCCATGTGGCCTCCTGTTGGTCTAGGAGGCTGATATCGTAGATACTGACTCACAGGGGCTCTTAGTACTTGTGGTAAAGATTTGGTTCCAATCAGATAAAAAATTAGGTCCAGGGTCTATTTCCAGTGGCAGGATGGTCTCAGAGTCTAAGATTCTAACAGGACAGGATTTTCAAAGAGGGACCAAGGTCAATTTTTTTTCTGCTGAGACCCCAGGGCTGATCTTATAGTATGTTATACTAGGCTATATTTGGAGAGGAACTGTGGTGGTTTGGTGTCTCTGTGACCTTCCTGTGACCCTTGGCGCCATCTTGAAATTTCACATTTTTGGACTTTAAAGCCCCATAAACCAGTGAATTTTTGCATGAAATGGGCTGAAACTTTAAAAGGTGATTTAGCTAACCTCCATGAACAATTGATTGTAGAGCAAGTCTCTAGGTCAATCATGGAGCTACTTCCTGTTTGAGAGGGGCTAGCAAGGCGGTTTTAGAACAGTATGATTTTAGAGTTTTCAGAGGTCCCAGATCCCAGGTTTCAGCTCTCTAAGTGTCACAGAGGTGACATGAGAGCAAAAAGCAACAGTGGTGAAAAAAACATGTCTTTTTGGGTCTGGTTCATGCCTAAAGGCCCCTGGAGGTCTGTAAACGAGCATGAGTATCCACATTAACCTCTATATATAACCTGTTAAGTTTAATGCATTTTGGTTATGGAATGTGTGAGATATTGACCTTTTTTGGCCTATTTGGACAATAAAGAGTTAATCGTCAAGTGAGAAACAGGCCAATGCTCGGGCCCCTTTGGAGCTAGCACTCTGAAAAAAAATATGGAAAGACAGGGGGTGGCCTAGTATTACACTCTCCGATTTGGTGTCAATAGACCCATAAATGAAAGAGCAGGAAATTTTTTTTTACATGTTTGAGGCCTTAGGCTTCATCACTACTAGTAGGCCTCATTGCTGAAAAGAGGAGGTTCCCATCAGGCTAGACCCATGAAAATACATACAGTGCTTCATGTGACTGCCCTGAATAGCCCCACTACCTCTCAGAATTAGACTCAACTGGGAATGAATTTTATGTCACACGATAAGTTGCACAAAATGTCTCCTTCAATAGCCCTAATGGAAGTCAGCATTTTGAGTGACCCTTGACCCCTTCAGTAGTCTTTTTCACCACAGACCTGCTCCCAGAGCATTCAGTGCACCCTCTTAGATGACTTTGTGCAGTTTGGTTCACTTTGTTTTGTGTTTTTGCTGTGTTCTTCATTGGTTTTATAGCATTATATGAAAAAAGGCCGCTGCTCCCCTGTCTTTTTTGCTCTCTTGTTGATATTCTAGCTCCTATGGGTCTGAAAAAGTACACCAGCATTGACCTAGAACACAACATCAAGCATGTGCCGTTTGGTCCAAATCCGATGAAGAATCTGTGAGATTTTGACATTTTATGGCCTTTTGGGCATCAAGGACATACCTCCAAACTCCAAACCTTTGCCATGTGGCCTCCTGTTGGTCTAGGAGGCTGATATCGTGAATACTGACTCACAGGGGCTCTTAGTACTTGTGGTAAAGATTTGGTTCCAATCAGATAAAAATTAGGTCAGGGTCTATTTCCAGTGGCAGGATGGTCTCAGAGTCTAAGATTCTAACAGGACAGGATTTTCAAAGAGGGACCAAGGTCAATTTTTTTCTGCTGAGACCCCAGGGCTGATTTTATAGTATGTTATACTAGGCTATATTTGGAGAGGAACTGTGGTGGTTTGGTGTCTCTGTGACCTCCCTGTGGTCCTTGGCGCCATCTTGAAATTTCACATTTTGGACTTTAAAGCCCCATAAACCAGTGATTTTTGCATGAAATGGGCTGAAACTTTAAAAGGTGATTTAGCTAACCTCCATGAACAATTGATTGTAAACAAGTCTCTAGGTCAATCATGGAGCTACTTCCTGTTTGAGAGGGGCTAGCAAGACGGTTTTAGAACAGTATGATTTTAGAGTTTTCAGAGGTCCCAGATCCCAGGTTTCAGCTCTCTAAGTGTCACAAAGGTGACATGAGAGCAAAAAAGCAACAGTGGTGAAAAAAACATGTCTTTTTGGGTCTGGTTCATGCCTAAAAGGCCCCTGGAGGTCTGTAAACGAGCATGAGTATCCACATTAACCTCTATATATAACCTGTTAAGTTTAATGCATTTTGGTTATGGAATGTGTGAGATATTGACCTTTTTGGCCTATTTGGACAATAAAGAGTTAATCGTCAAGTGAGAAACAGGCCAATGCTCGGGCCTTTGGAGCTAGCACTCTGAAAAAAATATGGAAAGACAGGGGGTGGCCTAGTATTACACTCTCCGATTTGGTGTCAATAGACCCATAAATGAAAAGAGCAGGAAATTTTTTTACATGTTTGAGGCCTTAGGCTTCATCACTACTAGTAGGCCTCATTGCTGAAAAGAGGAGGTTCCTATCAGGCTAGACCCATGAAAATACATACAGTGCTTCATGTGACTGCCCTGAATAGCCCCACTACCTCTCAGAATTAGACTCAACTGGGAATGAATTTTATGTCACACGATAAGTTGCACAAAATGTCTCCTTCAATAGCCCTAATGGAAGTCAGCATTTTGAGTGACCCTTGACCCCTTCAGTAGTCTTTTTCACCACAGACCTGCTCCCAGAGCATTCAGTGCACCCTCTTAGATGACTTTGTGCAGTTTGGTTCACTTTGTTTTGTGTTTTTGCTGTGTTCTTCATTGGTTTTATAGCATTATATGAAAAAAGGCCGCTGCTCCCCTGTCTTTTTTGCTCTCTTGTTGATATTCTAGCTCCTATCGGTCTGAAAAAGTACACCAGCATTGACCTAGAACACAACATCAAGCATGTGCCGTTTGGTCCAAATCCGATGAAGAATCTGTGAGATTTTGACATTTTATGGCCTTTTGGGCATTAAAAGGACACACCTCCAAACTCCAAACCTTTGCCATGTGGCCTCCTGTTGGTCTAGGAGGCTGATATCGTAGATACTGACTCACAGGGGCTCTTAGTACTTGTGGTAAAGATTTGGTTCCAATCAGATAAAAAATTAGGTCCAGGGTCTATTTCCAGTGGCAGGATGGTCTCAGAGTCTAAGATTCTAACAGGACAGGATTTTCAAAGAGGGACCAAGGTCAATTTTTTCTGCTGAGACCCCAGGGCTGATCTTATAGTATGTTATACTAGGCTATATTTGGAGAGGAACTGTGGTGGTTTGGTGTCTCTGTGACCTTCCTGTGACCCTTGGCGCCATCTTGAAATTTCACATTTTTGGACTTTAAAGCCCCATAAACCAGTGATTTTTGAATGAAATGGGCTGAAACTTTAAAAGGTGATTTAGCTAACCTCCATGAACAATTGATTGTAAGAGCAAGTCTCAAGGTCAATCATGGAGCTACTTCCTGTTTGAGAGGGGCTAGCAAGACGGTTTTAGAACAGTATGATTTTAGAGTTTTCAGAGGTCCCAGATCCCAGGTTTCAGCTCTCTAAGTGTCACAGAGGTGACATGAGAGCAAAAAAGCAACAGTGGTGAAAAAAAACATGTCTTTTTGGGTCTGGTTCATGCCTAAAGGCCCCTGGAGGTCTGTAAACGAGCATGAGTATCCACATTAACCTCTATATAGAATCTGTTAAGTTTAATGCATTTTGGTTGTGGAATGTGTGAGATATTGACCTTTTTTGGCCTATTTGGACAATAAAGAGTTAATCGTCAAGTGAGAAACAGGCCAATGCTCGGGCCCCTTTGGAGCTAGCACTCTGAAAAAAAATATGGAAAGACAGGGGGTGGCCTAGTATTACACTCTCCGATTTGGTGTCAATAGACCCATAAATGAAAGAGCAGGAAATTTTTTTTTACATGTTTGAGGCCTTAGGCTTCATCACTACTAGTAGGCCTCATTGCTGAAAAGAGGAGGTTCCCATCAGGCTAGACCCATGAAAATACATACAGTGCTTCATGTGACTGCCCTGAATAGCCCCACTACCTCCCAGAATTAGACTCAACTGGGAATGAATTTTATGTCACACGATAAGTTGCACAAAATGTCTCCTTTAATAGCCCTAATGGAAGTCAGCATTTTGAGTGACCCTTGATCCCTTCAGTAGTCTTTTTCACCACAGACCTGCTCCCAGAGCATTCAGTGCACCCTCTTAGATGACTTTGTGCAGTTTGGTTCACTTTGTTTTGTGTTTTTGCTGTGTTCTTCATTGGTTTTATAGCATTATATGAAAAAAGGCCGCTGCTCCCCTGTCTTTTTTGCTCTCTTGTTGATATTCTAGCTCCTATCGGTCTGAAAAAGTACACCAGCATTGACCTAGAACACAACATCAAGCATGTGCCATCTGGTCCAAATCCGATGAAGAATCTGTGAGATTTTGACATTTTATGGCCTTTTGGGCATCAAAGGGACACACCTCCAAACTCCAAACCTTTGCCATGTGGCCTCCTGTTGGTCTAGGAGGCTGATATCGTAGATACTGACTCACAGGGGCTCTTAGTACTTGTGGTAAAGATTTGGTTCCAATCAGATAAAAAATTAGGTCCAGGGTCTATTTCCAGTGGCAGGATGGTCTCAGAGTCTAAGATTCTAACAGGACAGGATTTTCAAAGAGGGACCAAGGTCAATTTTTTTCTGCTGAGACCCCAGGGCTGATCTTATAGTATGTTATACTAGGCTATATTTGGAGAGGAACTGTGGTGGTTTGGTGTCTCTGTGACCTTCCTGTGACCCTTGGCGCCATCTTGAAATTTCACATTTCTGGACTTTAAAGCCCCATAAATCAGTGATTTTTGAATGAAATGGGCTGAAACTTTAAAAGGTGATTTAGCTAACCTCCATGAACAATTGATTGTAAGAGCAAGTCTCAAGGTCAATCATGGAGCTACTTCCTGTTTGAGAGGGGCTAGCAAGACGGTTTTAGAACAGTATGATTTTAGAGTTTTCAGAGGTCCCAGATCCCAGGTTTTTGGCCATTTGGGCCTATTTGGACAATAAAGAGTTAATCATCAAGTGAAAAAAAGCCCTTGCTTGGGCCCCTTTCCAGCTATGGCCTTGAAAATTAATTCGGAAATCCAGGGGGAGGCCTAGTAGTTGTGTCTCTGATTTGGTATAAACAAACTCATAAATAAGGGAGCACACCTTATTTTTACATGTTTGAAGAAGTCAGGCTTCATCACTACTAGTAGGCCTCACTGCTGGAAAGTGTGGGTTCCCATGGATTTAGATGCTTGAAAACTAATAAAGTGCTTCATGTCACTGCCCTGAAAACCCCCACAACATGTCAGACCTCTACTTCACTGTGATGTGGCTTAATATGTAGCACAAATGTTTCCAGAAAGGTCAGGGGTTACATTTTTTTTCTGCTGAGACCCCAGGACTGATCTTATAGTATGTTATACTAGGATATATTTGGAATGGATTTGTGGGGGTTTGGTGTCTCTGTGACCTTCCTGTGACCCCTGGCGCCATGTCAAAATTTCACATTTTTGGACTTTGATGCCCCATAAATGAGCTCACCTCCACGAACAATTGATTTCAAGGGCAAGTGTCTAGGTTGTTCCTGGAGCTACTTCCAGGTTGTGAGGCGCTAGCAAGATGGTTCCCAGGCCTCGAGGAACCGAGCTGAAGAGGATGAACAGCCCCCCACCCCACCAGGGGAGAAGGGGGTGGGTAATCTTTTTTGAAATGTCCTTAAAAGCCTTTAATTAATGTTGAATGTTGGACTGGGAGACACAATGAAAGATACCATGACATGATATTTAATGATGATATGATTATATTTTCCTCATAATATTAACACAATAGGATTTTAAATAAAGTATTATCAATGATGTGAATATGATATTATGATTACTATTTGAGTCAAGGAAAGCACTGAAACAAGCAAAACAGTCCTGTAAGTTGATAACTTAAATTACTAATGTATTTCAGTCTTTTTCAGTCTTTCAGTCTTTAAAACCGGGAAACAACACTATTACTGCTATATAAATTTAAGACAGTGTATCTCATAGCTTGATAACGGAATAATATAAATTTATATGATATTGATATATTGCCCATTTGCTGTACTACTATTGCAACTTTACTGTATTAAAGATTTAAGTTACTTTAAATTTAGGATTCTGTTTTCTATGGTACACTTCAGAAGTAAATGTACTTTCTAACCCCCTAGATTTTGCTGATCACTGTTCTTCTGGAAATTCTAAATAATTCTACAAAATCAACACAGAAACTTTGTAGTATTTTTATGGGTTTAAACTTTATTTAATCATACTTAATTTACATAAAATGTAATTTATCACAGGAGGAATTCAGCAGTTAATAGTCTCTTTTCCATATGAAACACTACAATAAAACATTAATGCATTATTGATAACATCTAAAATAAAATATTAAAAATAAAATATAAAATGATGAATACAAAACAGAATACAAATATAGTACAAGCAGGGTATATTCTGAGAGAGGCTCAGTATTTTACTTTTGATACTTACTACTTTTTTATTGCCAATCAATTTTAATGCAGGATTTTTTTTAGAAATATAACAGTATATAAACATTGTGGGGTCACTTCTTCCACTTCTTTGTGCAGATCTATAAAGTTCTTGTACTTTAATGTAAGTTTACAGCCTGTAAAGAGGCTTGAGAGTCAGGGCTGATATTGTGGAGCACTGAGGCTGCACTCTGCAGCTTTAATGGCCCATCAGGGGGAGGGGCCGCTCACCCCCCGCACCTGGCTGTGAGTGAGTGGGGGATGGGCAGTGAGCACAGCCTGAGCACAGCTAGCTGCTTCACCTTTGCTGCTGCAAGATGGAGGAGAGAGGAAGTAGTCTGGAGAGTTTAGCAATTACGGCGTCATCACGAAACGGCGAACGACGTTTTTGGCAAAGAATCGGCTAGCAGGTAAGTGTTAAAATATTTTTAATTTCATCTTTTACGTGTCAATTTATGCTGGGTGTGTACTATTACTTTGTGATTTAGAAAAATGTCGTGATTCAAACTTCCTAAACTGCAAGATGGACATATCAAGTTATGCTTAACTTTAGGCTGAAAAAGGTAAATGTCACTGTATTTATGTATGTGACAATAAAGCTGAACAAAAGCTGAAGACAGATAACTGCTGCAGTATATAGTTTACTCATCAGATTTTCTGACAAATGAAATGATAAAATGTTGGTTCTAACCTTCATTTAAAGCAAGCTCTTAAAGTATGTCCACTCCTAGTTTATACTTCTCTCAGTTTGAGAAAATACATTTAGGTGCTTGTGATTAAGGTGTATGTCTTTCAGTCTTTAGTGTTTTTTAATTCTTTGTTACAATACATTTTTATTTTGTCTTTTAGAAATCTAGAGGCATTTCACAATTAAACTGAAAAATTGTGGCAAATGTGTTGGTAACATGTTGCTTCTGTTATGAAATATTTTTAACTCAACTTAAAATATGCTTTTAGGAGACAAACCGTGGCTGTAAAAATCAGTTTATTTTTACAGCCACCACCATGTGACTGTCAGTTCAGTTATCACAGTGCTCAGGGTATGTAGGTGTGAACTACATCCTGTAACACAGATGACAGCTGTCACTTAATGTGATTTGATCTTTAGATCTGAACTAAAGAAAATGTGATCTTGTGTGATCTTAAGATGGAATAACATGCTGTTTCTTAAATTACATAAAGCACATATTGCTATAAATCCGCAAATGATTTCCCAGAAAACATTAACAGTCTACCAATTGTCAGCAATTAATTCATAAGATACATGTGTACAATCTTCTGCTTTACATGATGCTCATACAGAGGGTAACTAATGGTGCTGGAGCACCTGCCTACATGTCCCTGATGCTGAAAGTGTGTTTGCAAAGGCTACTGTATTTTCACTGTAATGAAGGCTCTGTGAAGAGACAACTTTTCCAAGATAAAGTGTATCAGTAAATTCTGTAGTGAAGTATAGGACAATTCCATTTATCATGTATGGTCAAGGTGTTTGACATAATTTTCAGTAAAGCCCTGCAGCTGTACCTCTCCTGTGTTGGTGCACAGCTCTGCCCACTCACCATGTAGTTCTTCTGAAACACTGAGGGAGATGCAGTGCAGCTGCTGTTTTAATAAGACAATCAGACATAGGCCTGCGTGTTACACAGACGATGCAAAATCAGTCAGTTTGATAAAGAGCAATCCAGGTTAAAATTATTAAAAGTACCTTGAAGTATACCGTAGTTCAGAACAAACAAAAAACTTTAAAAAATACTTTGCTAACCAGCAAACACATATTTATATCTACCTGTTTTTGAATCAGGCTCCAGAAACTGAAATGATGGCAGATCTGTGTCTGGCCCATAAAGTGACTGCATGGAAAATTAAAGATTTGTAATTTATAAACATAAGTAGCCCATTTCCTGAAGGAACACTTACTTATTATGTTAATTATATCCAAATTCAGCAAATGAAAGCATGTAGATCACAGTGTGTAGATTGTATGTTTTCATGATGACAAGTCTTTTTTTTTTAGTTGTTTACATATTTTATACATGACAGTGCATTTTTTAACAATGTAGCATTGATCAATTATTTATTGTTGGATGAAAATGAATGTTAGCAGGAAGATATCAGTGTATAACTGTGTAGTATAACTTTCTTGAGGTGACTAGTTACATGTGATAGTAAGAATTTGTTGAAACTGTTTCAGACACTAGCATTGAAATACTGTCTTTTCTCTGAATTGTTAGGTCCAAAACACAATGACTCAGAGGCCAACTCAAGTAAGTAACCCTACAAAATCAATATATCATACTTATTTAGACTTACTGTAATGGTCAAAGAAATAAGCCTTTCACCTTTGCCTCATCAAAAAGCCTTCATTTTTGTTTATGTGATTTTGGATTTTTACTAAAAATTCAAAACTTTGCATATATTAAAGACAAAAAATATTTAATGGAAAGTTACATCAAATGTGAAAGTGAACAATACTTGCAGCCCTCATCTGTTTTTAGTGACTCACTTTCTTAGGTCTACCTGTATATATTTTTGTAATTGGGTGCAACATCCAAGATGTTTAGGTCCATTAAGTTACCTATTGAGGAAACTGTGTTGTTGAACTGCAGTATTTTGAGGTGCCTGAAATCTCTTCTCCTCCATGTTTATGAACAGGAAGAGGACACAACTATCCAAAACGAAATTGGGATTTTTTAAAAATTAATTTTGAAATAAAATCTTTTTAAAAGCTCGAAATCATTTCGAAAGTAGATTTAAAAAATTGAAATAATTTCGAAATTAATTTCGAAATAGAAAAAAAAAAAAAAAAAAAAATTATTTCAAAATTATTTCGAAATTATTTTCGAAATTTGAAACTATTTGAAAAACTATTCAAGAAATCTCTGATTACCTTGCAGAGCACCATCATAACCGTTATAATGAATCATAGACCTGAGCTGACTCCTCTGTGAAAGGGTCAACCACAAGAACTAATGGTTAAAACAAACATCTTAGTTATTTCAGTACACTTTAGTTGGCCTTGTGATCAGGCAATGTGGACAGTTGTTTCCACTCTAGCTAAAGGAGAGATGTAAGCTCCTCTGGGACGTCAGTACATCTAGGAACAATGACATTTTTTACCAACAAGAGCCTTAAAATGTGAGGATTTAAGCAATAATATTGGTCTTTATCTTCACAGCTAAAAATCCCTCATCAACTTCTGAGACTGTCACACAAAGAACCAGAAAGAGCCGGAGAGATGGTTGATGGTATGTTATTTTTTATTTTTTTATTTTAATTAATTCTTACTAATGTTTTATGTATTTTTAATTGTCTAAATTTGTTTTATCTCTATATCCACATCAGATTCATTATTTGGATTGTATTCTCTGTTAATTGCTTTTCTTTTTACCTTTCTACTTTTAGTTGCTTTTTTATAAACATCTGGTTTTAGGTCATCTCATTCTACCATATTATTTTATTTGAATTTTATCATATTGTTTTGTCTGTTTATTAACCTTCTCATTCTCACAGTATTTGTTAATCTAAATACTTATGATTTTAATTATAATTTGAGTTTTAGCCCCTTGTTTTCTCAGTCTTTTAATTCTGCTTGCTTTTAGGAATGTTCTTTTTTCTTTGTGTGTTTGATTAACTTGTGTGTGTTGTATGGGAAGTGTGAGGGTTGGTGGATTCTTTTGTTCTACTTTTTTATTTTATTTTATTTATGTGAAGCACTTTGCTACATTTTTTTAATGAAAAGTGCTCTACAAATAAAGTTTGATTGATTGATTGAATGATTTTTGTAAGGAATGTTGCCTTTTTTTAACATTTCACAACCCTTGGTAAACTCCATGCCATCTGCATGCTTTCAGTATAATTTTCTTAACTCCACAGCATTATGTCACTTATGTCATTCTTTTCTCTTGTTTTCAGATGGATGTCTGGACCTGTCCTTCCCCAGAAAGAGATTAGACCCCAGCAATGTGGATGGTAAGTTTCTGGCTGTTATATTAATCTCTAGCCTAAAGGACCCTGCAAGTTCTTTTCACGAGTAGATCTCAGTATAAAAGGATCAGTGATGATCAAGGTTATATCATAGTTTTGGATTTGTCATTACAGTTTAGTTTTAATTAGTTTTAGAGCGGGTATTGTAGTTTTTCTTTAGTTTTGACTATTGCACCAAGGCTTAGTTTTAGTTTTTTCATACCTTATTTGCGAAGTGCAGGATTCAAAAAGGTCAGAGTAAGTATTTTGTAGTACTGTTTATTTTCAAGTCCAACATAGTGCCCACTGCTCAGTCAATGCTGATACTGTACTGTTGGCTGCTGCCTTAAACACAAGAAAATAATATACACTTAATTTAAAAAATATAGTCACATATTAAATAAAATAAATAAAATAAATAAATTCATAAATTTAATATAAAAATAAAATGTATTTAATACAAATAAATTTCCATAAATTCTTATTTTCAGTAAGAATATCTATGATTATACTTCTATAAAATGATCACCACAACCATTCAGACATGAGGACCCTCCTGAAAACCAGATGTAGCATCTCCAGAGGCTAACCTCTAATAAATCAGAGGACAGGTCGATGGTACATGGATCTGTCCCTAACTTTAGTTCTTACTTGAATTTATTTTGAATTTATTTAGGATAGCCCCTTGAGATGCAGCATCTCGTTTTCAAGGGGGTTACTTTAGTCCACTTGTCTCCTCTTACCTCCCTTCCTTCACCCTCACACCCAACACAGCATTGTGTGGATTTCCTGTTCATCATGAGACTGGGATCCACATTCAAGATTTCCTGCTGCTTAACAGAAGGTTTTTCTTGAGCCATGATGGAGGATTCATGATTAGCTATTTGGATTCATGTTGGGTGTTGGATGGATATATTTGTATATATATGTATATGTGTATTTTATATGTATACTCAACAAAAATATAAGCATAACACTTTCTGTTTTTGCTCCCATTTTTCATGAGATGGACTCAAAGATCTAAAATTCATTCCAGATAAACAATATTACCATTTTTTTCAAATGTTGTTCACAAATCTGTCTAAATGTGTGATAGTGAGCACTTCTGCTTTGCTGAGATAATCCATCCCACCTCACAGGTGTGCCACATCAAGATGCTGATCTGACATCATGATTAGTGCACAGGTGTACCTTAGACTGTCCACAATAGAAGGCCACTCTGAAATGTGCAGTTTTGTCTCACAGCAAAATGCCACAGATGCTGCAAGCATTGAGGGAGCGTGCAATTGGCATGCCGGCAGCAGAAATGTCAACCAGATCTGTGCATTGAATGTTCATTTCTCCACCATAAGCTGTCTCCAAAGGCGTTTCAGAGAATATGGCAGTACATCCAACCGACCTCACAACCGCAGACCACAGAACAAGAACACAGGTGCATTTTATTGATGGCATTTTGAATGCACACAGATACCGTGATGAGATCCTGAGGCCCATTGTTGTGCCATACATCCATGAACATCACCTCATGTTTCAGCAAGATAATGCACGGCCCCATGTTGCAAGGATCTGTACACAATTCTTGGAAGCTGAAAATGTCCCAGTTCTTGCATGGCCAGCATACTCACCGGACATGTCACCCATTGAGCATGTTTGGGATGTGCTTGACCGGCGTATACCACAGCGTGTGCCAGTTCCCACTAATATCAGCAACTTCGCACAGCCATTGAAGAGGAGTGGACCAACATTCTACAGGCCACAATTGACAATCTGATAAACTCTATGTGAAGAAGATGTGTTGCACTGCATGAGGCAAATGGTGGTCACACCAGATACTGACTGGTTCTGAGTCCCCAGACCCCCAATAAAGCAAAAAACTGCACATTTCAGGGTGGCCTTTTATTGTGGACAGTCTAAGGTACACCAGTGCACTAATCATGGTGTCTGATGAGCATCTTGATGTGGCACACCTGTGAGGTGGAATGGATTATCTCAGCAAAGCAGAAGTGCTCACTATCACACATTTAGACAGATTTGTGAACAATGTTTGAGAGAAATGGTAATATTGTGTATCTGGAATGAATTTTAGATCTTTGAGTCCATCTCATGAGAAATGGGAGCAAAAACAAAAGTGTTGCGTTTATATTTTTGTTGAGTGTATATATGTATCTATGGATATATGTATATCCATAAAATGAAGAGCTTTATGCTCTATTGTAAAGTGTCTTTAGATAACAATTGTTATGAATTGGCGCTATACAAATAAAAATTGATTGATTGATTGAAATTAAAATTCCAAACATCTCACCAGTTTTAATTTCTGCCAGGCAAGTTCATTTTTTTTTGTCTCACTGTCGTACTCAAAACAATCCCAAATGGGACACTGCCTCCGCCTCCTCCTAACTCAAGCAATTTCTTCCAAGTTGTTCCAACAACACATTGGGTCTTCTTCAAACCAGCCCCTACACACTCCCCCTCCGTAATGGAGTGCACTCCGTCCGCAGTCACACTCACCAGCTGAATGTAGTTCACTTCATCAAGGTGAAGGGTAGGACTACAGCAGTAAGCTCTGGGATAAAACTTCCCTCGCTCAGACAGAAACAGGAATCGTATGTTGCCATGGTTTCGTACTGGCATCGTGCACAAGCGGCAGTTTTTGCATTGATCCACCAGTGACTGAAACATGAGAAGATGAGATTCTCCAGAAGGTGCAGAGGTTAAAGGCATCTTTTACGTTTGGTTCGCAGCAGTGAAATGTGAGCCTCTGAACTTTTGTTGCCAACGCATTCTGTAAAAATCTCTCTGGATGTTGATGTTATTCATCTTAATTAAATTATTTGAGATTGAACAAAAAATCATCCTTTAATGCATAATTTAATGTAAAATCAATTTATTAAAAGTTTCCCATCATATTTTAAACCCTGGCATAAAAATGTGTCTTATAAATATTTTTAGACTGAACTTGAACCCTGATGGTATGTTATGTTTTACTTTTTCATATGTTTTAATGTCAGAGAAGCAAAAAGCAGTAGGCTATTTTCTCCTGTTATTTGAGTTGATGAAAAAAAACTACAAGTAGATCATAAAATAAGAAGTAGCCTCAATATTAGTAGAGAACCTTTCTGCAACAAGATTTTGATCTGCCTACTGTATCTCAATGCTGATATTAGCCTAATTAACGTGTTTCAGGTAATTAAAAACTTTTCTTTTATCCTAGGATAATACAATTATTTCACTTATTCTTTATTATTCTTTTTCTTACTGAAGAGCTTTCATATTTCACTGTCACTTTTATGAATTATTTGGTTTTCGTTACATTCCTTGTAAATATAAAACATTTAACCAAATAAACTGTTTTGTGGACTAATGCAGGGCAGGCTTTAACTTTATAATCAGTGACATGGACAACTTAAGTTGTAAACATCTGGACGACAATCATGAAATAGTTGTCTTAGTTCAACAGAGTTTGTGCAGGAACTTGCGTGGTACTTACATTTGTTTGTTGGTTCCTCCATGGCTGTTACCGGACACACTTTAGCACTGCTCGTGTTCACCGAGTCAGCATCCGTGCAGACTCCCTTGTGGAGGGTTTTACAGTCCACTACCCCTCCCCGCAAATTGGTTTGGGATGGCCTTAATGTGGCGGACCCTCACGTGGGCGTGCAAACAGGGGTTAGTGGGCAGGGAAAGTGTCTAGGGGGCGGTTTGAAATAGACCCCCAGTCAGTGCAGTAAACAAGCACGTCCCAGTACGTCGCTATGATGGTGCCGTACGGCGCTGACCACTGCTGAAAACTGTCATAAAATTGGTTTAGAAAATATGTCGGATTCATTTGAATCCTAAAGGCTAATACATATTGTCAAAAATGATAACGAAGGGCATTTTGTGTATAATTTTTTGTAATTTCAGTTTTGTGAACACAATATACAGTTTTAGTTTACTTATCCTTTTTTTTCTTTTTTAGTTTTTATTAGTTTGAGTTAACTGCAATCTATTTTAAATTTTAGTTTTCGTTTTTAGTTTTGTTTTAGTTAACTATTATAACCTTGGTGATGATTGTAAAGTAGTGTACTATTTTACTTAGAAATATATGTCTGGTATTCCCCATTTCATCCATAAACATAACAGCCGATGAGATCAGTAATGCAAGGCATGCATCCCTGCATCATTTAATTTCTCTTTAAATATGCACAAGTCAACAAATACTTTACCTTTTAAGCTAGGTGTGGATGGCACGGCCTTAAAATTGTATCAAGGTATTTTTTGGCCATATAATACTGTGTGTTGCATATTTCTCCTCCAGAGCTCTTCATAGATGCAAGGACTGAGTTACTATATCAAATATCACCTTTTTTTAAACCAAATACCTAAATTTTGACACTGCAGCAGTATTATAGGAATGCCTGTTTGAACCACTCGGAGGGCCGTTAAACAGAAAGCAGGTGTTTTATATATTTTAAGTTTGCATTGTACCATAAAATTTAATACTGTAGTTAAAACCAAATAGTTCACCCTCTGTACCCGATCTTCACTCGTTGGTCAAGTATCTCTGTTGTATTCTCTGTTTAAAATCAGTGCTTTAAAATATATATAATTTAAATCACTTCATGGCATGAGACTGAATACTGTCTGAAAAGCTCAATATTGTCATTAAAGGTTGATCGATGGGCGATGTTCAACGGCCAGTATACTTATGATAGTTTAGAGCAGGAAAAAAACAGAGGACGGATTAATCAGCTGATAACATCATCAAATGGAAAAAGCTTTTTTATCTGAGTGAACCGATGCTTCCTAGTAAGCAAATAAGTAACACACTCAAAGTGCAGGTTTACTCTTAATTCAAGCTCAATAACAACAACCAGAACTGCTATCAGAACAGACATTGCTTTCACCTGTGCTGAGCTACCTTAAAACTCAGCACAATATTGTATTAACATTATTCTAAAACCAGCACTTATATTATGCCCCTAACAAGCCAGTTAAGTTGTTGCATAATAGTTAGCTTTTACTTAAATCACTCTAATTATCTGAGGAAAACATAATGTTAACTTTCTGTCTGGGACTTAATGTGAAACACAGATCCCCATGTGACCAGTGGAGGGTCATAGCCATCAGCAACTATATTCAATCTTGTGTACTGTTTTTCCAATTTTTATTTTTTATCACAGTAAACTTGTTTTTTTTTCTCAATTTATCAGACTGTTAATATTCTTATATTTGTCTTCCCTCTTCAGTCATCATCCAGATCGCTGATGATTACTGTTCAAAAATCTCATTGCATTAATATTTTGTAGAATTTATTTTGAACTGTCTAAGCCTGTGACCATGGCTGATGGCTCAGGGTACAGTAACCCCGCAAAAATGGGTGAAATCTGATGCGTGGAAATATTACAGATTACTAACTAAAAAACAACAGAGAGATGAGGCTGCCAGAAATTCCTGAGCCCTTATTTGCAAATACATGTGTCACAATAAAGTTGGATTTAGTTGACAAATGTTTTGAACATTACAAAATCTACATTGCCTTCTTTGTCATTTGTAGAGCCACCCAGAGGGACCCAGAGGCCATGGAGTGACGCAGAAAGGACGTCAGTGAAAAAGCACCTGGAGAAATATGTGGCAGGACGGAGAAAGATCAGCTCTATGAATTGGAATGGTGCATCTCTAATCGTTAATACTTCAGTTTTCTTGTAGCAGATCTGCGGTTTAAAGTTACAATTCTGTTGTACACATAGTCTTTGACATTTTACCATGACCTTTCACACAGGGCTTTCTCGGCTTGTATAGCCTGCAGACAGTTCTCTTTACCAGGAACTCTAATCACATTCTTCATGTGATATTTGTGAACAACGCAGGCGTGCTAACAGCAGCTAACAATAGCCTGGAAGATGGGCATGTTTTTTCCAACTTCAACTGGAACACAGAATAGCGAAGATGATGTCAGTCTAGGGCTGAGCGATTTTAGGAAAAGATTGAATTGAGATTTTTCTGGCAGATATTGCGATTTCAATTCGATTAACGATTTTCTCCAAATCAAGCTTTGGGATATTCACATGTAGGGCTGAGCGATATTAGGAACAGATCTAATTTTGATTTTTCTGGCAGATATTGCAATTCACAATTTTTTCAAATCAGACTTCAGTGCAAAATTCACTTTGTTTACAGTACAGACAACAGTAAGGAAATAAATGATGAAAAACACTTAACACATTATTCACCTTCAATAGTGATGATAAATAATCTGTTTTCATTAACTTCTACTCCTAAACAGAGGCTTTGTGTTGTTGACCTGCTTACCAGCACTTTTAATGTATAGATTGTCTACAAATTTGTAAAACAGTATGTGTATAATACTTGACACAACAGATCCTGGAGTCAGTCAGGGCGCTGCAAAAATTGCTGCTTTGGTGATCACAAAATTGCATTGTCTAAAATTGCGATTTCGATCTGAAAACAATAAATCGTTCAGCCCTATGTCAGTCCCAGTTCTGAGGTTACTGGAACGCAGCATTACGACAGTCGCCGCGCGTGCTCATGGGTAGCAGAGTCTTTATGTTGCCAGTAATAGATTCTCCTCACAGCACCTTTAATAAAGCTAAATACTGCAGCTTCCTCAGCTTAGTAAAACATTCCATATTAATGGGAATCAAACTTTCCTGATTACATCAAGTGCAAATGCTATATAAAGTAAAACTGCTGAAATAGAGTCAAAAATGCTGAAAATGCTCACAGAACACATGAAAGTCAGGTCAAAAATACTTCATGAAGCTAAAACTGAGAATCAACAAATACCGACAGATCTCAGCGAACACATAAAACTGAGGTGAACAGATCGGCAGACAGCAGCGGTTGAAGTCAATCTGTGCATCCCTGATCTAGATTGACACACCCCAGTCAGAAGTGCAAATAAATTGGATTATTACAGGAGCTAAATAACTGTTCATACTGGGGGCATCCATCTTCGATTGTCAACTCGGGGTTGGCGAGGTTTCACCGAGTTCCCAGTAGGAAATTCAGACTTCAGGGGCGTTCAGTTGCAGTTTCCTACTCGGAAATTCCTACTTCTGACACCAAAAGCGTGACCCAAGGTATATAGCAGTCGTTTTTGATGTGTGACAAAAAGCAATTTTTGGAAAACTACTTATTGTAGTTTGTAGCCGGCTATATATGGCTACTTACAGCCCGGTGCTCTAAGAGGTGTCTGAATAATATAAATTTGCTCTAGTTTTAATTGTCTTGTTCCTGAAGTTGAGTATCCAGGCCAGTCCAGCCCTGTCCGACCCAACCGTGAAGCTAAGGAATAGCATTTATAGATAACCTATTTTGATGCTATCAAACTCATCTTAAAGTGTGTATTTTCATCAGGCATATATCTAAAAGTGAGACTTTTTATAATTACTTAAAAACTCTTCATAGCATCTTTCAGTACTGGTGCATCTATGCTGATCTGTTGTACATGCATCTATCTTTTCCATGTGCAGTGATGATGTCATCACTTCCTGTTAAATAAGTAAAATACTTCCCAAGAGAAAATGTGTTTATGTTCATTCACCAGAAGGCACTGAGTGAAGCTTGTATACACCTTTTCAGGGTCCTGGGCCCCTTAGGTGTCCTAAATGTTTGCTGTGTGTTGATGAGATTGTGGGAACTTTGCATTTCAGTCTGTTTGGGAATACACTCTAATATCCAGAATTATTTTACTAAACTAAATTTGGTGCAATGTTTGACTGAGAATCTAACCACATCCTCAATATTGTAGTTTGTTCCCTCTGATAAATCTTTCAAAAGAAGCAATTCATTGTCTTTGACAATGCTGACAATTCCTCCACTGAAGGGCCAAAATGAACATGTTTTAATTGTCTTGTAAAATATCTGTGGGCAACAGGAAGTGACTGAGAGCAGCTGGTCTACTGAAACACATCCAGTTCATCCACAGTCCACAGGAATTAATGTACACAGTAAAGTTTCATATATAAAAGTTAATGTAGAACCCTTTCACGTAGACCACCCTTTTGAAAAAAATTAAATGTAGAAAAACTGAGTCAAAAAGACAAACTGCTGCAATGACCTCTAAATTCACAGTGACAAAACACCCAGAATAAACAAACGGACCCCTCAGAGTAAAAAATAGAACATTTTGTGTGGTAAGTATTATGCCATACTGTAATTTTACAATAAAAAGTACAACAGTACTTTGATGCAATAGTCTTACGGGACAAAACATTATGTATATTCTGCTTATCTGTTGACCTAAAATTCTCCAATTCAAATGAAACACACCTAAAATTAGTTATCATTACAGTATGAGTCCAAAGTAAAACATAAAAAGGGAGAAAAGAATAAATACAAGCTATAAAAAGAAATGGTCTAACCAGAAATGGGCCCAATATGAAAAGGTCCTCACTAAAATAGTACAAAACTTTTTCACATTATACTCTTCCTTTGTATTTTTTAAAAAGCTGAGGTGGAAACTGGAGTTAGGGGGCCACCTTGTGGTGAAGTGCAAGATCCATTTGTCTCTAAGTATAGCAGAAAGGGTGGTCCTCAGTTCCAATGTGAATTGTCTCAGTCCTCACTTCGATGCCTGTACAGGAATGTGTGTGTGTGCGTGTGTGTGTGTGCTGATGGTCGGGAGGTTTGCAGCCAGAGTTTGACCGATGCCGAGTGCAGTGACGTGCCTCTTTGTGCCGTTTCTCTGCTCTTAAACATCTGAATTGTTTGTAAGTCCGTGCGTGTCTTTGTGGTCGCCCATGTGTTCGCAGCAGGCAAAGAGCGAAGCATCACTTAGCTCATTGCCTCGTCCCCGCTGCCTTTTCACCAGAGCTCAACACCAGGGCGACACAAAGGCAGCTGTCCGCCAGCCAAGACTCCTGAAGGGAAAAGATGACAAATCACAGACACAATAACGCCAACGCAGCGCTGCTGAGTGAAGACACGGCCGACGAGGCGCGGCCTGCTTCCAGAAATGGATCTGGGATGGTGAAGGTGGAAGAGTAGAGACCCTGCCGACGGATCGGCCTGTGCAGAGAAACGAGAGACTGCAGGGACGTGCTCCACCTGCTGAGGGCAAAGAGCAACGTCTGCTTATTCATATCAGAGCGACACAGGGGAAGGCTTGATTCACCTGAAAAAGGACGGTGTTTAGTCCTTTTCAGAAGGTGTCAAGAGCAGGGTCTGTATACTGTATGATACCAAATGAAAGCCAGGTTCCAACCCACAGTCTGCACTAGGGTTGCCAACACCCAGAGATTAAAATAAGGGACACCTCCCACAGGCGGCTGAAAAATTTGGGGTTTTGGGGGTCATAAACGCATATATAACAGCATTTTGGCACAGTTGTACCTAATACAGACGATACAAACACATTAGGCTACTGCATCACACTTACTGTAATAACAACTCATGATCAGTTTGTTCAGTTTGTATTTGAGGCATACATGTGAGACAGTTATCATTCAAGTATATATTTATTTTTTGCAAAATGTGCAAAATAACATTTGGCTCATTCTACAGAAACATGCATTTTTCTGTCCCGAGCCTTAAGAGATATATTACTCCTGAAGAAAACAGTTTGTGTTGGATTTTTTTAAGTATTTTATTTAAAAAACATATTATTTCAGCTATCACACTATTTGGAGCCATCAGCTTGGTAATATTTGCTTTTTAATCAATTATTTAGAACCCCAACCACAACTAAAGTGCTCGTCCCCACAGTCACTGATGGAGAGAAAGTGTTGTATTTTGAGTTTAAGAATATGTTTTTCTGAAAAAAAAAGGGTCAAAAATGTATAAATAACTATCAAATATATTATATAAATTACATTTTAAAACAAAATGCCAAATAAGTATTATAAAATATATTTAAAAGTAGTCGTCCCGTGCAGTCATGTCACTGGTGTGACCATGTGACAAAAGTCTTTTATTTTGGAAAAAGAAATCAGTCTGATGACATCACTTGACTTCCTTTGACCTCTTTCTTGAAGATCTATGAAGAGGGACCCTGGTAAGAACATTGTCCTTTTCAGTTTTCAGAAATATTAACATTCATCTCATGATTTCATATGAAGCTTTTAGTTGATGTCACTGGTGTTACCAACTTTATTGGCAGGGAATTGCAAACAAACAAATAAAAATGTATTTAGAAGACATAATTTAGTGAATAGATCAGATTAGTAACATGCTGTGTCATGCTCTGCAGCAGCCATTTTGTTAAAGGGCATTTTTATTAAACTGTCACTGGTGTTACCTTTCTTATGGGTAACAATCAGGAACATCAGTGACAATCAGATGTGTGGATACACTTTATTAAATGGTGTTTTGTGATAAATGTACCAATAAAACAAAAAGTCATTAAGCTTTCTTTTATGTGTATTCATAAAGTCAATGGCATATGTAACAATGTAGTTGAAGTTTAAATGTTAAAAAAAGAAATAAAACAAAAGACATTTTGCCATCCCAAAATCTATGTTTCTGTAGAATGACCCATTTAACAATTGCTGTCCCTTCTTCTGGATTTTAACAGTTTTAAAACAATGTAAACACAATGTAACAGCAGTAAATAATATAGGAGTAGACCTAATAGTGCAACTAAGTTGTGCAAACATTTTTTGGTTGGTGCCTACTTATTTGGAAAATTAACTCCATTTCTTTTTTTATTTTCAACTAAAAAAGTGCAAAATTACAACTGTAAAATCTGAACAAAAAAACAACAAAGTGCAATGTCTAAACTGAAAACACACACACACACACGACATGAGTAGTAAACATTGGCATACTTCCACTTCCTCACAAACAGCTGCCTGCCTCGCCACTAGTCGATCGCTACACAGCATAGCGCGCATGTGTGTGTGCTGTTGTTTTGTTTGTTTTGTACCCAGGATTTTTTTAATTAAAAAGGGACAGCATCCTCTTGAATCCCCTCTTGCTGGAAGTTATGGACATTTACATTGTATCCCTGCCTCTTTTTTGTTATCTCCATGACTGCTGGTGATACTACTGGGTGTCCATGTTTATTATATGTGTCTGTGTTATAAGAAAAAACAAAAGTATCGCCGGGTACAAATAAACGCTGGGTGTAATTTATTCGGCGCAGCCTACAAGCTACAGCCGAAGTTACAGAACATACATGCAAATGCTGAGCTCACAACTGACAGTTCACTCTTGAAAAAACATGATCAGACTGAATCTTAACAGTCCACATGGTTTATTTGTCTCTCTGGACGTCCTGTCGGCTTCTCCCCCCTCTGTATGTCAGCAAATGCAGGTTGGAGTGAGGCGCTCTGTTTCACGACAGTGCAGTTACACTCAACGTCCACAGAGGCCACTAGAGCTCAGAAAGCTGGAATCTTACTAGGGCTTTGAAAATCCAAAGAAGACGTTGCCACTGCCGCTGCAGGTTATTTGCCTTTAACTAACGTCAGGAGGGCGGTCACGACAGCTAGCGGCACATTGCTGCTTATCCCCATCACCCTGGTGCAGTGAAAAAAAAAGAAGTATGACCTTAACTTATCTACTGCTAGTTCCTTACCACGACAGTACTGTAATCTTGCCTTGAAAATGTAAAGGTGACATTCATACTGGTGTAAATAAATAATTTGGTTACATTTACCATGTTTTTTCATTTTTTGCTAAGCAAGATTTTTGTGGGACAGGAATTAAATGCCTGTCCCAAATAGTCACCTGGTCCTAAATAAAGCCTGGTCTGCTCAGTGGCTGAAATAAATGCCCCAGCTTTTATTTGGTATTTTACGGTAAGCCACGCTGAGATTCTTTTTTAAAAAGTTGCCTGTTTTGTTGGGCTTGTTGTTACCCCCAACTAAGAGAACCTGGATACTAGACAAGCAAACGCTTCAGAGTGTTGGGTCAGGACACTACATGCAAGGGGTACTCAATAAAAAGTGTCGGAGTTCCAGTTGATAAAATTTCCTCCAATAAGAGGTCCGAACCAAAGTCCAGTTTGTGTCTTATAGCCTCCCCATATGTCCACATTTTTATGGTTAAACAACATTTATGGTCAATGTTTTTAATGCAGGATATGTTTGATTGAGTGCACAGTTAGCTCCTAAACCATTAATAAAAATAGTCCAAGGCAAATTAATTTAAGGCCTTTTTTTTTCAAATTAAGAACAGAAAACCTAAAATTAAAAAAGTGCAAACAGATAATCTTAAATTAAAGAAGTCCCAGCCAAGAATTGAAGGACAACATGCCCAGTAAAAAACGTACAACTTTAGAAAACAAATAGGCCAAATAAAAAGTGGCTCTTTTTAGTAGAAAAACAAGTGCATACAGAGCACTGACTGAATATGTTTCCTCTTCTTTTTTCTTAAACAATAAAGGTCACAGCCGAAGAAAAAAGAAAACCTCCACTTGTAGTAAAAAAGTTCACATCTTCATCACCACATGCTTGATCCACATGAAAAAGGACGGTGTTTAGTCTTTTCAGAAAGTGTTGTCCAGAGCAGGGTCTGTATACTGTAAAATACAAAATAAAAACTGGGTTTCAATCAATCGCCGGGTCCCAAATAAACACCGGGTGTAGCAGCTCATTTTTAAAAAACAGACATCTGTTCCAAACAAACGCCGGGTACGGTGGAAGTTACAGAACACACATGCTAACGCTGAGCTCACAACTGACATTCACGCTTAGTTTGTTTGTCTCTCTGGATGTCCTGTCGGCTTCTCCTCCCTCTGTATGTCAACAAATGCAGGTTGGTGTGAGGTGCTCTGTTTCACAACAGTGCAGTAACACTTAACATCCACATAGGGCACTAGAGAGCAGAAAGCTGGAATCTTACAGACTAAAGCTTCACAAATCCAAAGAAGAAGACACTGCCACTGCCGCTGCATGTTTTTTGCATAAAACAAACTTGACAGTCTGTTTTATTATCTGTGAGCATAATTATCTGTGATATTTACCAGTATATACACAAATATCCTAAATGTAATGCATGTTTTTTCTAATTTCTGGGAATAAAACACGCACTAGAGCGCACAGGAATAGTGTAACTATTGCTGCCACAATGCCAGGCTTTCTCAGTTCTCTTTACCATCAAACTTAAACTAAATGTAACAGTAAAACTTCTGATGTTTGACCGCAGAGGTGTGCTGCTGTGCATGCTGTGAGTGAAACAAGCTCAGGAAAGTGTTTTCGGATCTCTTGGATGTGAGTTCGCTCTCCGACGGCCTGTTTCACCTGGATACTCAGGTGAATGAAGACAAACTGAAAGTCTAAAGATTAGGAAGTCCACCTTTTTTCCTATACTAATTTATGTAAAATTACAGCATTTTACCATAGAATCTCCAGTTACCAACTGTAAAATTTCCTTAAAACAAATAACTAAAAAGAGAAATGGACCAGTAGAAAAATCAATTTTGCCAAAAAAACAAACCAATAGCAGGCAAAGTTTCTTTCAGTAAATACATCACACTTTGGGTGAAACAAATATTTGAGCAAATGTATTTTATTGGATAAAAATTGATCCATGTGACTGTTTCTGTACAAAGTGACATCTTGCTTCTCTATGATCGGTAAAATACTTGACTAGTTGATAGTTGACAAGTTCACAGTAATTTAAAATGCATTAAAAGGTTGTATACACACTGGCATCTCTTGCCAGTATGTTAATGTAAAATTTAAAATTTTAAAGTCTTAATTATAACATTTAAGGCTTGTTGAGGATCAGCTCCTGATTACACTGCTGATCCCCAGCCATAAATTCTCGCAGTGAGTTGTCAGACGAATATGACGGACTACTGGACTGAAGCTGACGATATGTAACAAATGATGTGATGAAGATGGAGGAGGAGGGCCAACTGAAGACCAAAACAAACCTTCGTTAATTTTGTTGACCTGTTATTTTCCTCATAGTTTTCATGAGGGCTTTAATGACCGGTAAAATCTAACTTTTGAGTTATGTGGTACCGGTTATTCATGATGAATCAAGTTAAACTTATGCCGTTATGTCTTCTTCATATTTCCAATTAGCCTTTTGTTTTGGACATGATCGGTGAGATGAAGGGCCGCATTTGGCCCCCAGTTGCCCACCCCTGCACTAGTCTGTAAAGTCACTAATAAACAAAACTTTACATTTTACCCTCAGTAATGTGCCTGCAGTCTTAAACGTTGTTCCCAGTTTGATTGACAGCAGGCACGCTCATCACCCTCATGCTGTCGGCGTCGGCGGAGACGCTCCGGGTGGGAACGCCGCGGAAAAGCGAGCTCCTATCAGCGCTCTCACACCGGCTCCTGTCACCTTCCTCAGCCGACACCAGGGAGGCCGCCAGAGCCGAGAGCGTCACGGTGTGAAACAGAGCCGTTAACTCATGTAGCTGTTGATTAGAGACCAGGGGAGGTGATTACTGCCAGAGACTACTGCGGAGACAAACACAAACTACAGCTTTAGATTAATCTTCAGCCTAAATTATCTTTTAGTTTAGGCCTAATTTAGTCTCTGAATAGTTTTAATTTTAGTTTCGTTTTAGTCGATGAAGTCTGCTGTAAATGTAGTCGACTAAAATCTGAAGTGTAAAGGGTAAGACATTCTTATGTTTCCTTGAATTTCTGCAGTCCTGTTTTCCTCTGTGATAAAATCTAACATCTACTAACTCTTTATTGAATGTTAGTAAAGTCTGAATGTCTAAATGAACAGAAACAAATGTTCCTTTGTGTGAAATGCAGTCACCTTTATTTATTTGCACTTTGAGTTACACGTTGTAGGAGAAGTGCTATATAAATAAAGTTTGATTGATTGATTGATTGATTGATAGTACGGAAGAGTATTAGGGCCACGTTAGATGGAGAAAATAACTTTGAGGAAGTCGACATTAACCCTTTAAGGCCCAAGACCATAAATTATAGCCAGAAAATTCAAATTTTTTGGAGCTGAAATGTTTGTTTCACTTTCTGCTAAAATGCAAAAAGTCTCAAAATGTCCATAAAATTCAACATATAGATTTTTCGTGTCTCATTTGATACATTAGGTGTTTTTGGCAACTGACTTAAAATGTGATTTTCTTGAATAACTACTGAACTAAAATAGATGTCATTATGAACCCAATTGCTAATGGTATGTTTTCATGGTCAGGGAATCTAAATATTTAGATGAAATAAAGGTAGGACTAATATTTATGGTGAAAATCACAATATGGGTGAGGACTGTGGCGGTGGCGAAGTGCTTTTCTAGTTTGTTGAAGTGATGATGACGCACACATCTGTACGTCGCACATGTGCTACTCAGATCGGGCAGGTAATTGTTAAGCTAATATTGCTCAGTTAACGGTTCATTTTGGTGATAAAGGCAAAACAGACAGAAGCCCCATCTGCTGGAGGACAACCATTGCTGTTTTCATTTGTTTAATGGTTGTCCTTTTGTTGATTTAATCGTGTTTGGTTTGACATTTCTAGGCTTTGTAGCATATTTACAAGCTTTCTATTCCTCAGGTTCTATAATCAATCAGTCAATCAAACTTTACTTATACAGCACTTTTCATACAAAAAATGTAGCACAAAGTGCTTTACAAACAGACGGATGAATTAAAATAAAGGAATGACCCAAACCCACTCCACCCACACCACAATCCACACACAGTGTTATAAAAAGCATAATAAATAAAAGACAATAATAAAACCAGTACGTACTGAGGAAACGCCATGTTAAAGGTTTAAACATGGGAAAACACTGGAAGTTAGGTTGTAGAGTGAAATTTAAATGTATCATAAAATAAGAAAAAAAAATAATAAATTGAAATGAATTAAAATAAACAAAGAAAAATGAGAAAATAACTAAGGAAAGATAGAAAAGATAAATTAAAAATAAAATAACAATTAAGTGAGCTGTAATAAGAATAAATAAAAACATTTAAAGGTACTTCAGGTAAAAGCTCGACTAAAAAGGTATTCTGAGTTTGTTTTTAAAGACATTAAAGGAGACATATCGTGCTGATGCATGATTTAATACTGACATATAATATAATAAATTTGAAAACAAGACCTTACACCCCCTTAATTTTCAAAAAATGAGATATTGTATTTTTTCTGATATCCTAGAACAAGATTTGATGCCTCTGAAAATAGGTCATTGCGAGATGTCCGCGAGATTTAAATCGTTGTGACATCACGAGGTACTTTTCTTTTTATTCGAGTATACTGATAAAACACTTCCTCCTCTGTGATGTCCGTAAGCCACAAAACCGTCACCGAGGAACACATCCACCAGCAGCAGTATGTAGATCCCTAGCTCACATTCACTCATTACCAGCTCTGGCCTGTAGGGGGACTCAATAGGCGGTCGCTGCTTTGAGCCTGCCGGAAAATACAGTAGAAGAAGAAGAACAGGCTGGCTCAACCCCCGATAGAACTGACCAATCAGAGCACAAAGGGTTGTGACGTTGCGAGGTAACTTTAGGTCATCCTCAGATCCGAGTGTTTCAGCGAGAGCTTGATAATGGCCTAAAATGAGGATTTTGAGAACGCTATTGTGGGGCAATGAAGGAACTAAATGACTTGTACTGAGGGCAGAAATGCTTTACAGGCATTCTAGTCTGGCATAGTGAAAAGGAGAAACAAGCATGATATGTCCTCCTTAACATTAGGTGTAGCCCTCAGCCCTATGAGCAGGTCATTGTATTCAGTTGGTTGTTCCAGGCATTAGGTCTTTTAGTTCAACAATAGAATTACACACTGACATTAACAAAAAAGTACTTTTCATACTTAAGTATTTTCAAAAGCAGGTACTCCAGTACTTAAACTTAAGTAAAAATCTGACAGATCAACTTTCACTTGTATTGAATATTTGACCAGGAGTATCTTTAGTTTCACTTAGGTAATGGAGTACTTTTATCCACCACTGTTTTAACACAGTAAAGTCAAAGAGTGAATACTTTTACTGTATTGTTACAATGTTTTTTTATTTTTATTGTTTTTATTGTTATCTATCCATTTATTTATTTCTATGTATTTTGTGTACAGCAGTTTGATCGACTGCTGTCTTCTTGAAGGTGCTCTATAAATAAATTTTGACTTGTTCTTTCCCTCTGTGTTGATCTTTTAGGTTGTGTTTGTGCTCTCAGTTATTTTCCTGTTTGTGTGTGTGTGTGTGTGTGTGAGTGTTGTGAGTGTGAGTGTGACTTCAGACGTGGTGTCTGGATGCTGCTGAGATCTTCCAGAGCCTCTCCTCAGAGTGCCTGTCCCTCAACCACGCCGGCTCTGAAACACACTCAAGACAAGTTAATCCTCCAGAGCTCGCCGTTATCTGCACCCACCCTCCCCCCGCTCCGTTTCCCCGCTCTGTGATCGATCGTGTACTTCGCTCGCACTCGTTCAGCCTCCATTTGTTGCCTCGCAGATCATGAACGCCTCCATTTCTCAAACTGTCCACATCCACTTCTTTCAGCGAACAACTTTCTGCGGTAACAGAGTGACGACGTGAGCTCAGGGGTGGCACATTTAGCACTGAACCTGAACAGTCTTCATTTGTTTTATTTTTGGTGTTTTATTCAAACATAAATTTTTGTTAGGGTGGGATAAAATAATTTTAATAACTTCTGAATTGGGTTTATATTGATAGTTTGAGGACAGAAAAAGTCCAAATGATCAACTGCACTATTGGAACAAGCCCAAAAAACTGCAATCCACATCTCCAATATACACATGCAAGTGAGAAAAAGAAGCTGAAAGTCGCTTATTATAAGCAGACCTGGCAACTCTGGCATCGAGTTTTCTCGTCTTTCTGTTAGCGGTGCAGCTCCTGTCTGTGTCTGGCTGAGTGAGGCAGGTCTGATATCAGCTGATAGAATGTATAATTCTGAACTGGATTGACTGAGGCCTCATCCACACGAAGACAAAACGCTCAACAGTTTCCAAAACGATCGTCATAAAGACGAAGGCGTCTGAGAAAATGTGTGCGACTATATGAATGCTCTCGATACGCATCAAAACGCTGTAAAACACATGCCAGACCTCTAGGGGCGCTGTGACAATATGGCGAAACAAGCGGAAACAGACGAAAAAACAGTGGGCATGTGCACTTGCAGCAAAAGTTGTAAACAGAGATTGTGATAAAGTGATCATAAAGTGCCGTAATGTGTCCTTGATAATTGTTTGTTTAACTTGGTGGTGATTGAGAAGAAGGAGATTTTGCTGCAACAGGGATAGTAGGGTCACTAGCTTCATCAGCACATATGCTTCACGTACGCCGCCACTGTCATTGCTGCGTGTGGCGCATGCGTGTCAATGAAGATATGAAACTATGATGTAAGCGTATCTGAATAGTTGCAGAGAGCCAGTAATCACAGAGCTGCGTATACGGCATTTCAAAATCTTGCCACTCTGGAACCTGGTTTCAAAAATGATCGTTTACAGACCCCCAAAACGGCGTCTTCATATGGATGATACGCAGATTCGGCAAAAAACGTATGCGTTTAGACCTCGTCTTGTCTTCGTGTGGATGGGGCCTTAGTCCGTCAGCATATTTAAATCTAGTGAAATACTAGTGACAGAGACAAGTTCTGACATACTGATATCTTTTAGCATTTTGTGAACTGACGCCCCAGAATTGGGCAAATACAACGCTAATGAAAGCTAACAACATTAATTTCAATTTAAACACTATATATTAACTTACCCTGCTGTACAAGAACATTCTTGTTCTTGTATGTAATTGTTTTTAACCTGAAGTACTAACACCTTGGTTGCTCCCTAAATGACATCCTCCGTGATGTAAAGTGCAAAACAGAGAGGGTTTACTATTCATGTGTGCTGCATGAGTATGATGGCACATGGCAGCACCGGTCTTGAGTAACACAACACTATATTTCGTCCAAGTAGAATTTCGTCCAAGGCCAGGGGGACAGATCTGGTATCTACACCGGGTCATAATATATTTCCAAAAGTATTGGCTCACCTGCCTTGACTCACATATGAACTTAAGTGCCATCCCATTCCTAATCCATAGGGTTCAATCTGACGTGGGTCCACCCTTTGCAGCTATAACAGCTTCAACTCTTCTGGGAAGGCTGTCCACAAGGTTTAGGAGTGTTTATGGGAATTTTTGACCATTCTTCCAGAAGAGCATTTGTGTGCTCACACACTGATGTTGGACGAGAAGGCCTGGCTCTCAGTCTCTGCTCTAATTCATCCCAAAGGTGTTCTATGGGGTTGAGGTCAGGACTCTGTGCAGGTCAGTCAAGTTCATCCACACCAGACTCTGTCCTCCATGTCTTTATGGACCTGCTTTGTGCTCTGGTGCTCAGTCATGTTGGAAGAGGAAGGGGCCAGCTCCAAACTGTTCCCACAAAGTTGGAGCATGGAATTGTCCAAAATGTCTTGGTGTGCTGAAGCATTCAGAGTTCCCCTCTCCACCAAACTTTACACTTGGCACAATGCAGTCCCACAAGTATGGTTCTTCTGGCAACCTCCAAACCCAGACTGGTCCATCAGATTGTCAGATGGAGAAGCGTGATTGGTCACTCCAGAGAACGCATCTCCACTGCTCTAGAGTCCAGTGGCGGCGTGCTTTACACCACTGCATCCACGCTTTGCATGTCACTTGGTGATGTGAGGCTTGGATGCAGCTGCTCGGCCATGGAAACCCATCCATGAAGCTCTCTGTACTGTTCTTGAGCTAATCTGAAGGCCACATGAAGTTTGGAGGTCTGTAGAGATTGACTCTGCAGAAAGTTGGCGACCTCTTCTCACTATGCGCCTCAGCATCCGCTGACCCCGCTCCGTCAGTTTACGTGGCCTACCACTTGGTGGCTGAGTTGCTGTGGTTCCCAAACACTTCCACGTTCTTATAATCCAGCTGACAGTTGACTGTGGAATATTTAGGAGTGAGGAAATGTCACCACTGGATTTGTTGCTCAGGTGGCATCCTATCACAGTTCCATGCTGGAATTCACTGAGCTCCAGAGAGCGACCCATTCTTTCACTAATGTTTGTTAAAGCAGTCTGCATGCCTAGGTGATGATTTTATACACCTGTGGACATGGAAGAGACTGGAACACCTGATTCTGATTATTTGGATGGATGAGCGAATACTTTTGGTGATGTAGTGAATCTTCAGTTAGGAAGGTTCCTAACAAAACCAGAGCTACAGCCCCAACTAGTGGCTGGAGGTGACATTACCGACACAACAGCCTGTCCATCACTCCATCAAACATCCCATCAGTGTGTCCAAATTGACGGAGCAGACACAGGGAGAGTTATTCTGGATATGCTGGTGTGTAGATGTGATTTTTGGCTCCTTGTTGGTTTTTCCCACACATAAAAGCATCAGGGGATCAGATATATGTGCGACTGAGCCCGTCCACAGTCTGGTACTGCAGAGCTGTTTACACTCTCTAAACCCTCTCTGTATTTATTACTGACAGAATTCACAGGTACTTAAACACTCAAACCAACATTTAATACACAAAACCCTCCACACATCAGGCTTCAACACACGCACACTTAAACATGCCAACATCACGGAGAGAGCACACGCAACACGCACGCACCCTCCTCACAGGTACTTAACGCATTAGAGAGAGAAAGCAGACGTGGCTCTCGGCTCTCGCTCTAATCCTCAGGTATTCAGAGCCGGGATGGTGTGAGAGAGTCCAAGCTGAGCGCCGCATCCCCGCTGACAGACAGCGAGGAGGTCAGCAGGTCATGTGACCCATCTGAGGACGAGCTACGAGCAGACACGAAGGCCCGGCTCATAATCTGGACATTTTTCTCTGGAACAAGTGAAAAGAAGCAAGAGCCATGTTTCAGGAGCAGGTTTCCACGGCTGGAGGAGGTTGATTAATATCCAGTATTAAATAGACAAACAGATTTTGCAGTGCAGAATGAATTTGAACCTGGACTGCAAAAGAATACATACACTGCAAAAACTAAGATCTCAGTAGCCTTGTTTGTCTATTTTCATGTCAGAAATATCTGAAACACTTATTCTAATCCACATTCACAAAGTAAATCCAGATAAATATCCTACTACAAGAAATAAAAGGCAAAAATAAGACAATGAACCGCTTGTAATATTAAGAAAATATCTGCCTTTGAAAAAAGTTTGACTTTTAAATTCAGGTTTAAAACTCATTTTAAGACCCTTTATGTTACATTTGTCTTGTCTTTTGGTAGATTTTTTTTACTCATAACAAGCAACTCAGGCTTTATTTTTAGTTTCAATGTCTTTAGATAACATCTTGATGCAGACACATCAGGAAATTGTGCCTTAGAATAAGTCTGTTTTTTCAGTTTTTGGCCAGTTTACAGAGTCATCCCTACTCTCTTTTGCCTCCTACCAATAAAAGCACAAAAATTAATAATTTTAAAGAAGTAGGAAGAAGCATGAACAGTGCCTCAGGAGCAAGTTTCCACGGCTGGAGGAGGTTGATAAATATCCAATATTAAATAGATAAACACTTGCTGAGACCTGATATTTTTGCAGTGTAGAATGAATTTGAACCTGGACGGCAAAAGAATTTATACACTGCAAAATGTCAGACCTCAGTAACTGTGTTTGTCTATTTTCATGTCAGAAATATCTGAAACACTTATTCTAGTCCACATTCACTTAGCAAATCCAGATAAATATTTTAATACAATGACTAAAAGACAAACATAAGTCATGATATGCTTTTACAAAATCCAAAACCAGTGAAGTTGGCACATTGAATGTCAAATTGTCGAACAGTTTAAGAACAACATTTCTCAACCAGCTATTGCAAGGAATTTAGGGATTTCATCATCTACGGCCCGTAATATCATCAAAAGGTTCAGAGAATCTGGAGAAATTACTGCACGTTAGCAGCAAGGCCCAAAAACAACATTGAATGCCCGTGACCTTCGATCCCTCAGTTGGTACTGCATCAAAAACCGGCATCACCGTGTAAAGGATATCACCACATGGGCTCAGGAACACTTCAGAAAACCACTGTCAGTAACTACAGTTCGTCTACATCTGTAAGTGCAAGTTAAAACTCTACTATGCAAAGCCAAAGCCATTTATCAACAACACCCAGAAACACCGCCGGCTTCGCTGGGCCGAGCTCATCTAAGATGGACTGATGCAAAGTGGAAAAGTGTTCTGTGGTCTGACCAGTCCACATTTCAAATTGTTTTTGGAAACTGTGGTCGTCGTGTCCTCTGGACCAAAGAGGAAAAGAACCATCCGGGCTGTTATAGGCTCAAAGTTCAAAAGCCAGCATCTGTGATGGTATGGGGGTGTATTAGTGCCCAAGGCATGGGTAACTTACACATCTGTGAAGGCCCCATTAATGCTGAAAGGTACATACAGGTTTTGGAGCAACATATGTTGCCATCCAAGCAACGTCTTTTTCATGGACACCCCTGCTTATTTCAGCAAGACAATGCCAAGCCACATTCTGCACGTGTTACAACAGCGTGGCTTCGTAGTAAAAGAGTGCAGGTACTAGACTGGCCTGCCTGCGGTCCAGACCTGTCCCCCATTGAAAATGTGTGGTGCATTATGAAGCGTAAAATACAACAACGGAGACCCCGGACTGTTGAACAACTTAAGCTGTACATCAAGCAAGAATGGGAAAGAATTCCACCTGAAAAGCTTCAAAAATTGGTCTCCTCAGTTCCCAAACGTTTACTGAGTGTTGTTAAAAGGAAAGGCGATGTAACACAGTGGTAAAAATGACCCTGTGACAACTTTTTTGCAATGTGTTGCTGCCATTAAATTCTAAGTTGATGATTATTTGCAAAAGAAAATAAAGTTTCTCAGTTTGAACATTAAATATCTTGTCTTTGCTGTGTATTCAATTGAATATAAGTTGAAAGGGATTTGCAAATCATTGTATTCTGTTTTTATTTACAATTTACACAATGTGCTAACTTCACTGGTTTTGAGTTCTGTAAAATTTAGAAAATATTTACCAATGAAACAAGTTTGACATTTAAGACCCTTTAAGTTACACTTGATTTGTCTTTTTGGGAGATTGTTTTACTTCTTACAAGCAACTCAGGCTCTATTTTTAGTTTTTATGTCTTCAAAGAAGATCTTGAACATTTATCTGATGTTTTTTTCTCAATGATGTTTCCTCTTTCAAGTCAGAAAAATTTAAAACAGTTATTCTAATACACTCTCACTTAGCAAGTCCGGATAAATATCTTACTACAAGAAATAAAAGGCAAAAATAAGACACTAAACTGCTTGTAACATTAAGAAAATATCTGCAAATAAAACAAGTTTGTCTCTTAAATTCAGGTTTAAAATCTGCTCTGGATTAAGAAAAATCATTTTCAGACCCTTTAAGTTACATTTGCCTTGTCTCATTGGCAGACAATTTTACTTATTACAAACAACCAGGCTTTATTTTTTGTCTTCAAATAAGATCTTGATGCAAACACATCAGGAAATTGTGCCTTAGAATAAATCTGTTTTTGCAGTTCTTGGCCAGTTGCTCTTCGACCAATAAAAGCACAAATAATAGCCTAGTTTTTGAAAAAGTAAAAGGAGGAAGAAGCATGATCAGTGTTTCAGGAGTATGTTTCCATACTAATAAAGTACCTCCGGAATTTTATTTAACATTCTGCAAAGCACTTTACATGCCATAAAATATTTTAAAACCTTTAGCCATCAGATAAACTTGATAACATTTATCTGACGATGTTGTTTTCCAATGATGTTTCCTCTTTAAAGCGGTCTCTTCCTCCACTCTACTCCCCTCAGGGCTGCACTAAATGTCCTGCCATCCTCTCACAGCATTTACCACGTCAAGGTGCAAAGTGGGACGCCATTCTCCCCCAAATCCTCCCAAATCTCCCCTCTTACCCGGTGAAGCAGGCAGGCCGGTCTGCACAGGTGCAGCAGAGCTTACCTCCTCTTGTGTGGTTTCAGACTGGATCCCCCGAGGGCCGAGGTTGTAGTTACACCCTTGAAAACACGAGAACACGGCTCCATTCAGATCCACACAGGTGAATGGGCCATAACGAGACAGGCAGCAATTAGGGCAGCCATGTTTGAGAGGGGGGATCACCGCGGGCCTGCAGGCTGTTTCAGTCTGTTAACACCTGAGAGGAGCTCACGGCGGGAGAGGCAGCACGGATCAAAGTGGTCTGAGTCTCAGCTTGTTGAGGACCTGAATGAAAAGAGGCATCATGACACACGAAGACGTTAACAGGCTCAAGGAAATCTCCAAGGTGTGATACACTCAAGCACCGTCCTGAAGGCATCTGGATCAGGAGACTGAGCCAGGAGGGATCTACTGTCTTTTCCTGCATGTATTCACTCATTATGACTTTGACGCCTGCAGCATGTTCCCAAAAAGCTGGGACAGGAACATGTCTACCACTGTGACATCACCTTTCCTTAAACAGCTCCCTTTTTAAGCCTTCTGCTCGAAAATGACATCCTCATAAAGAAAAGAGTGAATCTCTGCAGCCACAAGGTCTATTTTAATAATTTTGGTATCATAATAAAAGTAACACTTGAGAGATTTGTCCAGATGTGAATTATCAGTATATGTGTTACTGGGACAGAATAAATGAAGACAGAAGTCAGAATCATCTGAAAATTTTATTCTCGCCTAAAAATAAACAAGTTTTTGTTGTGAATGTCTCTTTGGAATGATGCAGCTGCAGCTTTAGAACTCTATGGCATACTACATACTCATGTGTATATACTGTATACTACATACTATAAGTATGATTGGGATGACAACCGTTCACACTGTAGTATACTAAGTTTCCCATGATGCATTTCAAACTTCCGACGATAAAAATCAGAAGCACACCAGGCTATCAAATATCTCTGTTGATTCACCACATTTGAAAGTTCAGAGAGCATTTTAGGTGAGAAAGTTACCACGTAGAATACCAAAATGTGGTCATTTGAGCCATAAAACGCACAGATACAAATTTCATTTCGGACATTCCGCTATGCGTGCCATTATGCTGACAAAGAAACTTCCGGTCGGCTCCAAAACAAGAGCCCAATTTACAAAAGCATCTAAAAGGAGATAATATTAGATACGCTATTTTGAAAACGGGAAGTTTGCTAGTGGCTGATTTTGTCTTGCATGGCGCAATGCATCATGGGGCGTTTGAGTGTGACAAGTATGCCCACCTCGCATACTTAAATTTTTTCCGATGTAGTGTACATCCAGGTATTTCTCACAAACTCAATCTTTGCTTACTATCTAATGTGAACACACTACATACTCATTTTGACGTCACACTTAGTATGAGTAGTACGTTAGTATGACATTTTGGACACAGCCTATGAATGAATGTGAAAATATGTGAACATTACTTCTGCCAAGTTTGAGTCTGATAAAGTGATGCAGAGCAAAGTTAGAGAGGTTTTACTACAGAGTGGTCAGGCCCAATCTTGGCACAGTTTGGCTCCATTAGTCCCATTTGACATTTCTGATATACCAAACTTTAGATTTCACTTTTATGTCACTTTTGTGTCACCAAACAACAACTGAATCAAAGTGAAACAGATTTGGATATTTGATAATTCATTTGCTTGGTGCTGATGTTGCATTTGGTGTGTGTAAAAATGGCTTATATGGTTGAGTAGCTGAAAGTTTCCTGTTTAATTGAAGTGCAGCATGACTATATTTCGACATGAACAGTTCACTTTTCTTACGTTTTAGCGGTGGAGCATGCAGCTCTCCTGAAATCGGGAACTTTGGGTCTGAACAGGTTAATAACTCGGTGCAACATCAGGTGCAATCACAGTTTATAAAGAAAATGATCCATGAACCAGAACACATTTATGAAGTCGCCCAGTCTCAGGTTTTCGTTGTCGCTCTGGTGGTCTGAACGTCGAGGAACAGGAAGTCAGCATCTCCTCGCTGGCTCGTAAAAGCTGACACAAGCAAACAGCAGCTGGTAACAAACAGCATCCTACTTCCTCCTGCCTGAATGAGCGAAAGTGCAGAAGGGCGTCCTCGTTGTTCTCTGGCGTTGTTTTTGAGGCCTGCTGTTTGGTTTAGGAAGAGAAAGTTCTCCTGCTGACAGTTCCCACTCCAGAGCTTTTGTCCTGACCTTGACAGCTCCTCATTCATCTGGAGTGAAAATCTGAGAGACGCTTAGAGGGTCAGCTCGAGTTCTTACAGGAAACATTGATGATCGTCTTCCTGTTTGATGAGTTAAAGATAGGAGCAGAGTGAAAGGACAAATTCATGGGCTGAAACGGAGCAGCTTCGGGGCTTTACTCTGCTGTTGAGTCAAAATTTGTTTTATCATCATATATCACTGAGAGATGGAGATTTACAAGTTGAAAACACACTTACAGGCCCTTCCTTCCTACAGCTGTAAGACTCTATAACCTCTCCAGTGTGCAATAAACCAAATCTAGATTTATTATACCTCAAATATTTCACATGTAAAATATGAAACATGGACATAAACAATGTAAATATACACTGTAAAAAAGTTTTGCAGTAACTTACTGGTAACAAGATGCCAGTAAGTTACACTAAATGCCTTTACAGTAGCATAACTCTATTTTAATTTTCAACATTATCACTGTACATGCTGCATTAGTTTTTAATACTGTACTTTTACTCAATGTAACAGTACTGTCTTTCAATTTACAGAAAAATTACTGTATTTTCAAAAACAGCATCAGCACGTGATTGGACGATCGTTCGGCTTGTCACACTCATCACAGACCAATCGTATCAAGCAACACTGCTGCGTATGATGTAGCATACAGACCTGATCAAAATCTTAAAACCAGTTGAAAAACTGCTAGAATATGCATTTTGCACATTTGGATCTTAATGAGGTTTTAAATAGAGCTACAATATGCAAAAGCAAGAAGGGGGAGTGTGACAAAAAGCACTTTGAAAAAGTAATTTATTGAAAACAACAAGTAAACCGAAATAGGCTGTTTATCAGCTGATCAAAAGTTTAAGACCACAGGCTATTAAAGCCAAAATCTGCTCCAAATGTTCATTTTCTGTCAGGCATTCACACGGTCATGCCCTCCTGATGGCTAAAGCTGAGAAGTTTTCTCTTCTTGAACGTGGTCGGATCGTCGAGTTGCATAAGCAAGGCCTCTCGCAGCGTGCCATTGCTGCTGAGGTTGGACGCAGTAAGACAGTCATTCTACATTTTTTGAAAGAGCTAGAGGATCCGATTGGCTGTCCGTCAAGACACAGGGCGGTCCTCGACCCAAATTAAGGCCCTTACTGGTGCCGACTGCAGCGCAATAACCATCAGACGGCATCTGTGGGAAAAGGGTTTCAAAAAGAAAAAACAAATTCAAAGATCTTGTCTCCTTCAACGCCACAAAACTGCCCGTTTAGACTTTGGAGCATCAAACATGGGACATTGAAAGGTGGAAAAAAGTTTTATTCTCTGATGAGGAAAAATGTAAGCTTGACGGTCCAGATGGCTTCAACGTTACTGGCATGACAAGGAGATCCCACCTGAGATGTTTTCTACCCAGCACAGTGGAGGGGGGTCCATCATGATCTGGGTGCTTTTTCATTCAGTGAACACTGGAGCTTCAGGTGGTGCAGGGTCGTCAAACGGCGGCTGGTTACGTGCAGATGTTGCAGAGGGCATCCCTCATGACTGAGGGCCCTCGTCTGTGTGGTAACAGCTGGGTTTTTCAACAGGACAATGCTGCAGTTCACAATGCTTGCTTGACCAAGGACTTCTTCAGGGAGAATAACATCACTCTTTTGGACCATCCCGCATGTTCCCCTGATTTAAATCCCATAGAGAACATTTGGGGATGGATGGCAAGGGAAGTTTATAAAAATGGCCGTCAGTTCCAGACAGTTGATGCCCTTCATGAAGCCATCTTCACCACTTGGAGCAATGTTCCCAAAAGCTTCCTGGAAACACTCTCATCAAGCATGCCCAAACCAATTTTTGAAGTGATTAACAAGAACGGTGGAGCTGCTCATTACTGAGTCCTACTGAGAAACATTTTTGTTCTGGTTTGGAGAGTTTTTTCTCATTTTTGGAGCGATGGTCTTAAACTTTTGATCAGCTGATAAACAGCCTATTTCAGTTTACTTGTTGTTTTCAATAAATTACTTTTTCAAAGTGTTTTTTGTCACACTCCCCCTTCTTGCTTTTGTATATTGTAGCTCTATTTAACTAAGCAAACCGTCACTGAGGCGGACTCGGTTTGGTTCTGGGATGAAGTTTAAGCATCGTTTAATTTTTTTATTTGTTTTTTTGTCACTCTGCTCTTTGCTGGAGGACCAAAGCCTGTCGAATGTTGTGTGATAAAGCCTCCGACCACTAGCTGTAGCTGTAGCTGCGTTTTTTCTTCCCACCATCAAACCACTTTTTGTTGCTTGACCTGAAATTTACAGCCTGCTTAACCCTTTGACTACAATAACTATAACAGGCTGCCAGGTGTTTTCTGTCAATAAATGTGTCAAGAATTTAGCCTGACATGCCAGATGGACAGCTCCATGTTGGAAATACTTCACCAATCCATCTGGAAAGAGCAGTTTGAAAATGTTTTCAGGGGCAGAACCTTCAAAAACAACAGCAGTTTGTGATTGGATGATCATTCTGCTCGTCACACTCATCACAGACCAATTATATCAAGCAACACTGCTACGTGTGACGTAGCATACGTAGCAGCTACACATAGCGGCTAACGGCTAACAGCAGTTTAGCTGCTGCGGTCGTTAGTTTAATCGTTTCACTTTAAATTATACCAAACAGGTGTATTATTTAACACTTTTATGTGACATGAACCTTGTCAAAAACAATCCCTACGAAGTAAACTTATGAGGAGAGCAGATTTCGCCGGGTATCACTGAGTAACCATGACGACCACAGGCTAACCGGCATGTCCGTGGAGGCAGTGATCCCCGGTCAGGAGAAGACATGATTTCCCGTAAGACGAGCTTCCAGTGAGGTTCTTTCCTCCCCTTTTGAAGAGAAAAAATGAGTTAATTTCTGATTAAAAAAACATATTGAGACGCTTCAGAAGCCGCCATTGTTTTCATACATGCAGTCACTTCCTGTTGTCATCACGTCTGCAGCTCCTCCTCTCTTCTCTGATTGGACCGTTTAGCATTTAGCCGAGTGAAGTCGTTGGACAATGGAAGTTAGCAAGATGAACATGCAGGATTTTAGAATCAGGCAGGTCCATCTGAGAAACAATCTCTGACAATTTCAACCAAATCCATTCAGAATTTTTGGAGTTATTCTGACCACAAGACTCTTTTTTTCCTTCTAGAATCTTCTTCTTAATGTCAGATCTCATATAAACCTGTTCTGGACTAGAGCAGCTAATCAGTGAATAAAGTTTCAGCGTGTTTCTCATTTTATCTTTCAGTGTATTTCATATTCAAACAAAGCCTTCAGCTTATCTGAGGGACAGAAATGTTGTATTAATAGCCAACATTTCTGTCATTCCTCGACCGTCGGGCCGCACGTGTCCACCCCTTATCTGTATTTCTGCTTCATATTTGTGATACTGCTGTGCACCTTCACTCTTCTCCTCCAGCACTGACACTGAAATATGACTCATGAGCATCAGTCCACTTTACTGTGCCACCGTCTGACAGCAGAGCAGCTCGTTAGCAGCTTTAGCGTTTGTGTGCAGTCCATCAGAGGAATGTCTGTGTGCAGCGGCGGGGGGGTAATAATCATCAGCAGGAATGCTAACAGACTGATGCTCTTTATTTGGTCTGGCTCTGACTCTTATCGTCCTCCTCACTATCAACCCATGTGTTCAAAATCCACCAATCAGAGCGCAGATTTAAACAGTGAGCCCATCTGACGGCCTGACAGAAAACGTGGATATTTTCTACACATAAAAGCATCAAACCTGGAAAATGTTAACAATGTGTCTAAAAGAATGTTCCAGATAAGACAGGACAGTAATAAATACAAACACGCCATCACTGCTGCGAGATAAAGACGTACCTGCTGCAGGACGCGTGATGGCCGCAGCGCGTGGCTGCTGCAGCCGTGCACATCCTCCAGGAATAACAAAAACACAGAAGACAGAAAATCAGTGTAAAGGCACAAGGCAGGAGAAACGTGAGAACATTCTGGAGAGCTTTGAATGCAGATTTTAAGAGATTTTTAACCTCTGAAAAATAATTCTAAGTCTTCCAAACTCCATTAAAGAGTGTGAGACAGATCTGATAATGAAATTAGACAAAAATACCTGGAAAAACATTTCAGATAGAATATACCTTCCTTTTACAAGTAATAAAATTAAAGAAATTAAATTTAAGTTTATTCACAAATTTGACCTAACACCGGTAAAAATGCAGAAAATCTGTAAAGGAAATTTCTCCAAATTGTCCATGATGCAAAATCAAAGAAGGAATTAGAGCTGCAGCTATCGATTCTTTTTGTAATCGATTACTCTATCAAATTTTTTGTCGATTAATCGAGTAATCGGATAACAGTTACATTGCGCTCACTGCTATTTATTTTTTTACATTGAATCCCTACACATTATTATTATTAGTAACACACAAAACAGAAAAGCCAGGTCACTTAAATCAACAACTTATTTTTCTTATTTTGAACATTCTGAGCATAAATGGGATCTCAAAATCAAAATCTATACTTTTATTTTTACTCTGGGCCATATCTTGCTGTTTTCAGGATTTTTTTTTTAAGTTTGCTTATTTTTATTTTATTTGTATTCATGCTTGTCTCTTTTTGATAAATTATTGCCTTTCCTACTGTACCATATTGATCATCTTATTTTACTTACATTATTTCTAGGACCAAATAATATCATACTTAGATACTAAGATCATTTAACTAGCTAATGTACATTTCTAGAACATATGAAAGCATTCCCTACACCTGCTTCCTCTACTCACTGTCAGTGTTTCCTCTTCTACTCTCTGCAATCAAATTAAATGGAAAGTTATTGGATGTGAAAAGTATGTGAACTAAATACACATGATTCTGGGCAAGTAGCCTCCGCATTGATTTACGTTCTGAACCAGCCTTTACACGGAGAAATAATCAAAGTAGGTTATTTACTAGCCCATATCTCAGTTATTGATCACATTAGCTGCTTCTGTTGATGTATCATGAGTGTCATCCTGTTGTGTCGCTCTGAGGCACAGACCGGATGTTTACTGTTGACTTGCTGCAGCATTGACGACATGCTATCATGCTAAGCTACGTGCTAAGCTAACTCCGTTTGACATCAGACACACTGCACTGTGTTTTCTTTTCGTCCCTTCTTGTAGTGACCACACACTTGGGACACTCTCTGCCATTTCTTCTGTGGACTCTCTCCTTTCTGTCCCTCTCTTTTCTCTTCCTTCATGATTTTAAAAGCCGCGCAGCAGCAGAGGTAGCAGGCGCGTTGTGCCACAGAAATGACCGTCCGTGTCAAACACCATGCACTGTGTAGTAGTCCAGATATATATTTTATGAGTAGAATTATATATTAAACGAGGCTTCGAGGCACACAATTTGCATCGAGGATATTTTGTCATCAAATAATCTCGATTATTTGAGGAGTTGTTTCAGCTCTAGAAGGAACCTTTAGCATATGTTTTGGCAATGTCATCAACTCAACTGTACAGCACTTTGGTCCACTGTGGTTGTTTTTAAAGTGTTTTAGAAATACAATTGGACTAGATTAAACTGAATGACCCTGAAAATCTAATCTCCACACTGCACACTGCAAAAACTCAAATCTAAATAAGTTTACTCATCCAGTTTCAATTCTTAAAATCCCACAAAACTTATTGTAGGCCAAAAATGCCTGACTTGTCCAGCTACACACTTTTTTCAGTATTTAAAAAAACAAAAATAAACCCTGAATTGCTTATAATGAGTTAAAAATGTCTGCAAATGGTAAGACAAAATTTACTTGTGCACTGTCTTGGAAATAAGATGTGCTGTCTTAAATTTATATACCTGATTTAAGAACCTTAAGGAGTAAAATTCGCAGGATTTTTCTTATAAATTACAAGTAATTCAGTGCTTTTTTGTTTTTTATTCCTTGTACTACAATATCTATCTGGACTCCTCAAATGAATATAAGGTTTTAGGAAGTACTGTGGATATTTCAGACTTGGAATTAGACAAATAAACTTGCTAAGATCTGAGTTTTTGCAGTGAGGTAGACCTACACTGCAAAAACTTAAATCTAAGGAAGTTTATTTATCCAGTTTCAATTCTTAAAATCCCACAAAACTCATTTTGAGCCAGAAATGCCTGACAACGTCCAGCTACACATCTTAATTTAGTATATTAAAAAAAAAATCTCTTGCATGTTAATAATGAGTTAGAAATGTCTGCCAATGTGGCAAGACAACTTTTACTTGTTAGATGTCTTGGAAATAAGATGTGCTTTGTTTTTAATTCCTCATAATATGATATCTATCTGGACTTCTCAAACATTTATGACAATTTAGGAGGTATTGTGGGTATTTTGGACTTGAAATTAGACAAATAAAATTGCCAAGATCTGAGTTTTTGCACTGCAGCTCTTCTTAGTTTCCTTTTTTAAACCCCACTTCACCAAAAAAGGTAAAAGATGACATCATCAGATAGGAAACTGGGCTAATCAGCTGTGTTGTTAGTCAGCGGCTGTGATGGCGGCGGCGGCGTGGTGTGACGTCAGACTTGGAGCCGCTGGTCCAGGCTCTGGCTCTGCGAGGACCGGGGCAGTGTTTATGGAGCCGAGCTGGAGATTAGCTCGGCTGCAGACGCACACCAACACTCCTCTTTTTTCGGGGGTCCCCTTATCACGGGCCTGGAGACTGCAGCATCGGCCTATCTGGAGGATGTGTGTGTTTGCAGCACACAGAGGGAGATTGAAGTGCGAGCGGCCGACTTGAAAAGGGTCAGAGCGTCAGATATGGCTGTCGCCAGCGCCGTCATGGCCTGGAAACTCCAACGCAGACCAGCGAGGCCTTATCGCAGCACAGTGCTAATATTCACTGATGCTGCTGAAACATGTGCAGGGGGACGACCTCATAACGGCTAATTGTGTCCAAGTTTTAGAGCGGAGCAACAATCTTTGACCAGATATCAACACCGAGCCTTTTTTACCTCGATCATATTTCATCAGGAACGAGTCAGAGCGAAGGTGATGAGCCATTTAAGAGATTTAAGAGTCAGAGCAGGGAGACAACGAGAATCAAGATACAAGAGGTTTATATGCAGTTAGGTGAAATATTTATTATATATTATTAGTGTCGAATGAGCCCGTCTGTTTCTAAAACATCACATCACCAAGCAACAAAACCAAAAAGGCTCGTGAACAGGACATCATTTACAACAGTTACCAGGTGAGGGGTTTATCATTCATATATGTAACTAAGATTAAGTAACTATGATTATAGGTTTTATAAACTTTTGTAGATTTGTATAGATCGCCTTTTGCTCTTTTTGTCCCTAAAACCCACTAGTAGACAACATGGCAGATCGTTATGTCTGCCTCCACAGAGAGGAGACCCGCAGTACATAAATATAAAAAGATTTTTCTAACTAAATAAAAAGAAAATTAAAGTTTTATGAGGATGATTGTACGCCTGTTTCGATGAACTTTACATACATATAGAAACATTATATCTTATATTCATGTTTGGTCTGGCTGTGAGCTTGTTAAGGGTGTCAAATCATGGTGTGAAGAGGGATGATCAAGTGAGCTCTTATTTTGAAATTCAAATTGCCGGCTTCCTGTTTGAGATAGGTCAGGGGTGTCCTTATGTGAATTGCGGATCTCGATGAGACGTACGTTTTGGCATCAGTTTAATCTCTCTACAACATTCCTAGTGGCAGTGAGGGCCGTTTTGATGTACCTAGGGGGCGCTAGAGAGCTCATTTGGCATGTTGGGGGTTATTTTTTTCATTTTATCAAATTTTTCACTGATTCTGATGAATTTTGTTGAGTTTTTGAGCATGTTTAGGGGGTCAAATTATGGTTTATTTGCCCATCAAGTGCAAAATGAGAAGAAGAAAGAGCAGAAAAAGAACAATAGGGTTCTTGCCCTTGGGCACATCCATATTCAGATTCAGATCAATTTCTTCTTGTAACATGATCAACAGTCCCTGGAAAAAAATGCATTTTTTGAGTTATCCTTCACACAAACTAACTATCTAACAAACTAACTAACTAACCAACAAATGCAGGCAAAAACACATCCCTTCAGGCAGGATGTCATAATGGAGACTAATGCAAGCCAAAATAAATACAGAAAAGAACCAAACTATAAAAGCACTCGGAGAGCGCAGACCTCCGCCAGCGCCACAGTCCTCACCCATATTGTGATTTTTACCATAAATATTAGTCCTACCTTTATTTCATCTAAATATTTAGATTCCTTGACCATGAAAACATACCATTGGCAACTGGATTCATAATGATATCTTTTTTAGTTCAGTAGTTATTCACCAAAATCACATTTTTCGTCATGGCAGCCAGACGCTGATCCGGATCAACACCAAAATCAAATCAGTTCTTCCTTTTCTCATGCTGAACATTTCCTGAAATTTCATCAAAATCCATCCATAACTTTTTGAGTTATTTTGTTCACAGACAGACAGACGGACAAACAAACTCTCCCAAAAACATAACCTCCTTGGCGGAGGTAAACATCAAGGGGACTGAACATTAATACAAGAAAGGAAAAGAAGATGTAAAAAAAACTTGGAAGAATCAACTTAGAAACAAATAAATCAAAGTATTATTTGACCCTAAACAGAGACTACAGAGTGTCAGAGCTCTGAAAACCTTCACTAAAGAAAGTCCAGACTCATAGACCAAGCTGTAGAGGCCGATCGTCCCAAAAAGAGCTGGCTCCCAAAGGACAGACTGTCCCCACTAAGACACCAACTCGTCCTCACATCCTGTTCGACATGAGAGATAAAGAGAGTAAAGATCGAAGGTTTTATCCAATAGATGAAATATGAAATTTGATATTCTAATATATTCTGGTTTAAATGCTTGGTTTGTATTTTTACTCTGATCTAAAAAAACTTAATATATTCAATCCCAGGGTTTAAATATTTAAGTGACTTTTAGAAAATCCAACATTTACTGGGACACATGCAGAACTGTGGAAGTGTTGAGGACAAACACATCGAAGTGGACGAGGTCTTCAGGAAAACGTTTTTATAAGACCAGGGGCCTGTACTACGAAGCTGGATTAGCTCTTAGAGAGATAACTTCCTGGATACGTTTCGGGTTTTCCGCACTACGAATGTGGATCTCTTTTTATCCAGACATGTTGCCCAGGTAACTGATGCTGAACGCCAAACCTGGTCCGGAGCAGGTTAAGTTCCAGGATAAGAGCTCACGGGGTGTGACAGACCGCCCGCTGACCAATCGGTTCTCTCGGGTGGGCATAAAAGACCGCAGAGTCACCAATTTGCTGTCTTGGAAAATGGCTTGCCCATTTCTGCTAGAACCGGTTAAAGTCGGTGCACAAATTGTAAGAGGAGCGCTTCGTCTGGAGAGTTTTTTTCGTGACAGAAGTAATCGGCTTGATTTACCAGAAGAAATCTTGTACGAGAGGTACAGATTTTCACGGGAGGGACTTCTATACATCTGTGACCTGCTGGAGCCTTACGTGGCAAATAATGCACTAAGGTCATTTTGAAATATGAATGTGATTTTCCTGGTCAAACAAGTGAAAAAATTAATTGCGTTTAGACAAATGTAGAGTACTTATTAGTATGTTGACCATGATGTTTTAGCAACAATAATGGACACATAGAAAAATCGTTCTTGTCAGTATTTTTATGTTATTTCTGTCATTGGTGTTAACATATTTTAGGTTACAATCACAAGATTCATGAATGCTATAAAATTAATCTAAAGGCACATATCACAACATCTGAAGACTGCTGACAAAACTCCATGAAATAAAAGAGTAACTTGTTTAATTCAAACTATTTGACATTATTTCACAATGTCAGTGATAACATTTGATCCGAGGATGTTTACTTCTGATAAAAGACATCACATGCTGATAATTGTACTGAACTTTATTATGGATAAAGTCAAGTAACAATCATTTTGGTTTAAAGTTCAATTACAATTACATAAGTAATCATCATATCTTAAATGTTGTCTAATGTAATATGATCTCCAAATTTTGGTAACAGCATGAAACTGAGGGACATAATTTAGTTTGAAGAAATATTTTTAAATATCTAATTTACGTTTAATTTCATTCATAGATTTATCCCAGTGTTATCAACACTGTCCATTTATTATTTTAATTAACAAAAAAGAGGAAATGTTTTACACTGTCCAATAGCGGTGGATCATGACAATGGGACAAATGTTGTTTTAGATCCAAAGTACACTAAAAGTGTAAAAAGTTAGATTTAGGCTAATTATATTACATTTAAAATAAAAAAGATAATTATTCATCACCATTTAAAAGACTATTTAATTACATAATTTTGGTTTAATGTGGACGAGTTCTTTATTACATTTTAAGCGATTTGTGTTTCTGGAAAATGTAGGAAAATGTGCCGGCAATCCCTCCGGCTTCTCGCGGCTACAGTCGTGTAGCTCCTGGCCTGGATAATACTGCAGTACTCCTCATACTTTTGCAGGATTATTTGCTGCTCCTCTGCCGTGAAGTAGGCTGCTCTCTTCTCCATTGTGGAAAATACTCCGGGGCCGCTAACCACACCCATTTTATGTGAGAGCGCGCACAGATCCCAGCCGGATTCACTTATCGAGTTGATAACGAGCCTCGTAGTACAGCAGATCTGGATGACGGAGATCCGGTGAAGTTTAGTGAGATGTCGTTGAGTTATCCTGGATGACTTAATCCAGCTTCGTAGTACAGGCCCCTGACGTTTCTCTCTTTATTTTTATATATTTTAAATGATAAAAGTTTTCAAATTTCATTATTTTAACTTTTACTGTCACGATTCTCATTTTCATCAGAACAACTCAATGTGCTCCACAAACCTCCACCGATGCATTTCCAACATTGTCAGGACAGTTGTCCAAAATGTTGAAAACTGCTACATTATACAAAAAACCTTGAAAAAACTCCTGGATCCAGATCCTTGTTCAGATCTCCACCAAAATGAAATAATCTCCTTATTTTGCCATGAGCAACATTTCCTGAAAATCTAATCAAAATGTGTTTGGAACTTTTAAAACTGAGCAAAAATATGGAAAGTGTCTTATGTAAAAAAAATATATTCCAACTTTTTGTTTCGACATCCAAACTCTGATCATAACCAAAATGTAGTCAGCTTTATTGTGCCATGAACAACATTCCTTAAAAATTTAATCTAAATCTGTTAAGAACTTTTTGAACTGTTGGCAAAAATATGGGAAACTGTTCTATCTCGCAAGGGGAATTTTTTTTTTTAAATATTCCTGGATCCACATCTGGATTCAGATCACTACCAAAATGAAATTGGCTCCTCTTTGTGCCATGAATAACATTTCCTGAAAATTTAATAACACTCAGTTGATGTAATTTTGAGTTATCTGGTTCACAAACTAATAATTGCTGTCAGAAATATGACTTTCCTGGCATGGTACATAAAGACGCATTAGAATAAAACATTTATCAAAAACAAAGATAAAAGGAGAAGAAACAGAGAGCTAAACTAAAACTAAAATGTGAACAAAACTGCAGCTTTGTTTTTGAGTTGAAGTAATTAAATATTCCCCTTTTCCATGTAAAGACATTGATGCTAATAAAGCTCCGTGTGTTAATGATCAGACGGTTAGTTTACACTCAGAGCATGAACCGGCCTGTTTGTGTGGGCGTGATAAGGAGCAGCTGATGGCGCCGTGCTGATCCTCCTCTCTGCAGAGCGGCAGCAGTTCCCATGCCGTCCACATCCTTCTTTAATGAGAGCATGAGAGGATCAGCCAATCAGCGCTCTCCTTTTTTTGGCTCACAGCTCATAATGAACGACTTTAATTTGTGTTTTTCTTGCGCCCCTCTCTGATAAAGCTCCTCCTGTTTCCCTGCCTGTGAGCAGAGTGGGTTTTATTTATTGTAAAGGAGAATTTTGACTCTTTGGAAAACTGTACTTTATTGTGACAAAAAGCCTGTACAGCGTCACATCAGTGTAGAAGAACTACGACTCTTAAGTTGGAGCTGCAGAATCACTCGATAACAACATAAACAAAATGTAATATTTTCTTCAATAGGATTAATTTAATGTCTGGAGGATGATATTCTGTCCTGTCTGTATTTGTTTATCAGAGAATCAACAGACTCTCTGGGTTCAAGTGTGTGATACTGTAGATTTTATTGCATTTGTCTGCATTGTTTTGACCTGACCCGCCATATGAACAGCTCCATCTATCCGCCACGGAAATATTTCACTAATCCATCTAGAAAGAGCCGTTCAAAAATGTTTTTGGGGGCAGAACCTTCAAAAACAACAGCAGCTTGTGATTGGACGATTGTTTGATTGCTCATCACACTCATCACAGACCAATCCACATAAAGCAATGCTGCTACGTGTGACATAGCATACGTAGCGGCTATTCGTGGCAGATAATGGCTAAAAACAGTTAGCCGTCACCCACTATGGCGAAAGGCTAACGTCAGTTAACGCCTGTTAGCCATAGAGGCTAACAGTTAACGCCCATAACAGGTTTTTTCTTGCCCCCGTGATGGAGGGATTCATGATTGGCTATTTGGATTCATGTTGGGGGTTGGATGTATATATTTGTATATCTGTATCTACATATGTATATGGAGGCCAGTAACTGAAAACAAGGCACTAGATGGCACTGTTTGTCTCTAGCCAATCTTAGCAATGTACTCAATTTTGTCCCTTTCCAGCCACTGTAGTTTATACTCTTAGCAAGCAGACGCCATCTTTCGTGAAATTTTCCCTCTGTTACTGCAGGTAAGCAGTGTTAGCGGGTGCCCACAACATAATAAATTCTAATAGTTTAAATGCATACTAGAAGTTAGTACGTTTGTATATCGTTCTGTGAAGTGTTAAGGAAGCATTAGCTAGGTTTTTGAGTTAACAGCTTGGTATTACAGCTGGTAATAACTGTTGATGTTTCATTATATGCACAATATGACCAGTGCTGGGACTAATGCTGCGTTCACACCGCACGCTACTTGTACTACCTCGGCGATCACTCTCCATGCAAAGTCAATGTACAGCTGCGATGGGGCGGGGCTAACCCTCCCGCGACGCGACAGCCGCTTGTCACACTACCACATAGCTTGTCGCGCGATGTCAAAGTAAAAAAAAGTTTATCTATTCAGGCGATGTCGTGCGTGGCTGTGCAGCAACAGCCAATCAGAGGTGTGTGTACGTGTGACAGTACCCGAGACAGACAGTTATTCATCCGGACTACAGGGCGGATGAGTTGCATCTAGGTGGAACTAATCTCAGTGAGGACATTAGTTCCGCCTAGACGGAGCGCGGTAAACTCACAGACGATGCTGCTGCATCATCAGCTGCAGTGTTTTGTGGTTGATAAGTGAGTGAAAAGGATAAAGCTGGAATAATGTCCGCTTATACATCCTATTATATGATATATGATATGATCGCGGTGAAACTCGAGCGGGCGTGACGTCACTGAGCGACGGCCGACTGCAAAGGTGACCAAAATGAGGTATTTATGGACATGCGACGCTACGTCAGTGGGCGACGCGATTTTGATAGCCGGGTCACTTGCCGTGTGAACGCAGCATAACAGCGTAACTAACGCCACTACTTTTTCCCAGTAACGGGTAATCTAATTAATTATGGTTCAAAATGTTATAACGGCGTTACAGACAGTGAAATGTGGCGTGTTACTTTGCACCGATGTCAAGCAGCTGATATCCGACCTGCCTCACTCAGCCAGACACAGACAGGAGCTGCACCGCTAACAGACAGACGAGAAAACTCGATGCCAGAGTTGCCAGGTCTGCTTATTATAAGCAACTTTCGGCTTCTTTTTCTAACTTGCATGTGTATATTGGGAGTTGTAGGTTACAGTTTTTTGGGCTTGTTCCAATAGTGCAGTTGTTCATTTGGACTTGTTGTGCCCCCAAACCATCAATATAAACCCAATTCAGATTATAATTATTTTAACCCACACTGAAACAAATTAAATTTTACTGTAAAAAATATGTTTCCACCTAAAATAAAACCTTAAATTTATTTTAATTCTTTAAAGCCAAAATTAAATGTATTTCTAATGAAGTTAGGACTGTTTTCAACACAATGAAGCTGTAGAGGATTAAGATAAACTTAGATAAAACCTGACATGTCTGCTTGGTTACAAAAATCAAGGTTCGACTGTTTAGCAATAACAGAGTTATAAATAACAGCAGCCCCTCCCTTCACTTCTGTATAAAGAAAAGGATGTTCCACCTCCAAACAAAAGGATGTTTAATAAGTAAACTAAGAGACAATAAAGAAGAAATATGACTTTGAAATTGAAAAGTAAAGACCTTAAAGATTTAAACACGCTTCATGTAGGTTTCTCCCTTTAAAAATGCTTATTTCAATCACAAAATCTGGCAACACAGCTCGCTGCAGCAGCGGTGAGTCTGGAGCGTCTGTGGAGTTAAAACTGGAGTTTTCAGGATGGAAGTAAAAGAAGTAAAAGAATTAAAAGTCAAGAACTCACATGTGAAGTGTCCATTATGTCCTAAAGCAAAGTGTTTGTCTGTTGTTAGTAAATCTAAAATCTAGAGACCAAAAACAGCGAGAACTCCGCTGATGATGTCAGAGCTGCTGCAGCAGGTAACAACAAGGAAGGACACAGAGACGGAGACACACAGTTCAAGAGGAAAAGAGTTTTCAGAAAAGTAACACATCAGTTACTTTACCTGGTAACTCATTACATTTGTGAAGGAGTAATCCAGTTAGTAACTCAGTTACCTTTTGGGAGAGTAACTAGTAACTATAACTAATTACTTATTTAAAGTAATCTGCCCAACACTGTGCATGAGTTACGATGGATACGTGCTAAGGACTGTTAAGATGGTTTGTGCATCTTTACATTTCATAGAGACATTGTCATACATTAATCTGTCAACATATATTTTCCTAAAACACTAAGTGAAAAGCATTGGAGTTAATTCACATAAGTCTGTTTATTTTAACTTAATATAACACAAAAAATTTCCCTGATTGATTGATTGATTGATCACCCAAAACAAGCCCACTACTTGCATGCGCATTTTAGTTTGCACACTCAATTTAGTGTCTTTGTTTTGGATCTTAGTAGATCAGGCCCTAGATATCCTGTCTTTGTTGTGTATTTAATTAACTTTATGTGGAAGGGTTTGTTTTCTGTTTGGATTTTTGATCCACTGTGTCTTGTGCTCGTATGTTTTCAGTCAACAGAGTGTTTTAATATGGCCGTCCTATCTGTGTGTGTGGTCTCCAGAGGAGCATTCTGATACTATTGTTAGAGAAATCTAATCTGTGTCGTACTGGGAGGGGCCGAGGGGGTCCCAGTGAGAGTGTGTGTGTGTGTGTGTGTGTGTGTGTGGTTTGGAGGACATTGTGCTGAGCTTGGGTCTTCAGCAGCCTCTTTCTCCATTAATGCTCCATTAGCCAAATTAGAGGTCTAATTGGGGAGGCGAGGAGAGCTCTCTGAAAGGCAGCAGGAGTGTGTTCAGTGTGTGTGTGTGTGTGTGTGTGTGTGTGTGTGTGTGTGTTCAGTGTGTGTGTGTGTGCTGGGTCATTTACTGCAGAAGAAGACATCTAAAAGGACGTTTGATTCCAGACAGAGGTTGTTATCAGCAGGGCCTGTGAATGGGGAAAGGTGTAACTCTGGATGGAAACGCTGGCCTCTTTGGACGGCGCTCTGACGACAGCAGCTGATGCTAATGGACCGCCGCGAGGCCCAAAAGGGCAGGCGGCTCCCAATTTGATTAGCAGGTTATTAGCTAATTAGCTAGCTACTTAGTGTGGTTGTTGCCCTGGAGGCCTGGAGGTGGGGGGAGAAAGTGGAGGAGACACATGGTAGGTGTGTGTAGTCACTGAGGGAGTGTGGAGAGCTAACAGGACAGTCAGACGTCTCTGAGCTAAAGCACGAACTGAATACACGACAAAGAAAAGATATCGTCATGATTCTGTTTTGGTTAATTATTTCTATATTTTATACATTGTTCCTTGGTCAAACCTCTTGTGTTTTCCTTTTGCTGACTTGATTCTGTTCTTCATTTCAGTTGAGTGAGGTTTTGTGTTTTGTATCTCGTGTATGGAGAACAAAAAATGACATAAGGATTAATAAATAAATATATAAATAAAGACACTCAAGGCAACACAAGGAGATCCGATCACACCAATGTAACCAATCAGGCATTAGACTCAGACAGGACCGCCTACCTTATTAACGTACTTACACAGAAATAAATAAATAAATGTAGAAATACAGGAATAAAATGTATAAATAAATGTTAGGATATGACCGTGTATTTAAAGGTTTGACCCAGAGCAGAGGCAGACGATCAGGATTTATTGTTCTCCAATGAATAAAAAGGTTCAAACAGGTGACTGTGTACAATAGTGGTGATGGCAGTGGCAGGAGCTCGTGGAGACCTGAAAGACAAAGAGGAGGTTGGTGAGTCTTCAGGTGAGGCGAGCAAGAGCAAAAAACCATCAAAGAGAAAATGAGCTTCGAGTAGCGGAGACAGACCTTAAGGCCAGCACTAGAGAAAAACTTGAGGTTTAGACAAACCACACAAAGAAGTGCAATCAGCCGGTGATCAGCGGACAGAAGCTCCTGGCTTCAGCCGGGCATCCACTGTGCGATTTTTGGCCCTTTTCCACACGATTTTTCACCCGTCAATTATTTTATGGATCGGGCCGAGTTTTGGCTCAATCGTGCGTCTAACATTGTGTAGTTTACACGAGGTAATGAGAAGCGATTAACACCTCACGACCACCTCCCGACCGACCGGATGAAAATGAAACCTGTTAGAAATCCTGGTGGCCCCTCGTGAGGCTATGTCACACTACGTATGCGCAAACGTAGATACAGAAGAGAAAACAAATGTACAACATGGAGCAGCATGGCATCACAGACCTGGACACAAACAATGGAGGGTCGACTTGTTGAGCTGTGGCAGGCACAGTGGAGCGTTTTTGTTTGTTATTCATTCACATCTGTGAGCATCCGACCACTTCATACTTCTTCTTCTTCTTCTACTACTTTTAACTTTGCATTTCCGGATACAAGAGTCCGACGTGTCGTCATGGATGTATTATAAGACTTTATTATATTATAAGTTCTTATAATACATCCATGCGTGTCGTACATGGATGAACAGTGTGAGCAGTCAGATCACATACGAGCATCAGGTCGTATAGTGTGAGAATGAGAATGGTGAGCTGTGAACTGTTAAAACCTGTGATTCACTCGTACAGTAAGAGCAACAGCTGAACACCACGATTGAAAAAGTCTTACAGTGGATGCCCAGTTTTAAGTAGTGAAGGTAATCAGGGCAGCAGGAAACAGGTGAGGCTCCAGCGCAGGTCTGCAACCGGGACACGCCCCTGCTGCAGCATGAGGAAGAGAGGAGAGCCCGAGAGGGGAGGGGGGGAGGAGCAGGAGGAACAATGGAGAAACGAGAGTGAATCCTCACAATAAATGTCTAAAATTTATAAATAAATGAAGGTAGAAATATAGAAATAAATAAAGAAAAAAGCCTTAATACAAAAATATATTTATATATTTATTCATTTTTTAAATGTATTAATGTTTTTATTTATTTATGTATTTATTTATTTATTTATTTATCCGTAAGTCATTTTTTGTTCTTCATACTGAGAGCTTTAATTCTCCTTTAGCTCAGAATTAAAACTTTAATCCTCTTTAAAAACATTAAAAACGACCACGTAAACACCTAATTCTGAATAAAAATGGTAATTCCAAATTAAATTTAATTCCAAAGTAAGTGACTGGTTTATTCTGATTTTAAATTTGAACTGAATAATTCCTCATGTACTTTCATTCCGCTTTAAATTAATTCCAGTCGTTCTGCACATGCTCATTCTCGTCCTGCAGCAATGAGGCACAGGACGCTGACGGAAACAGGATCGCCACCCAAAGCAAGCGTGGGACTCCACGCAAGCAGAGACAGTTTATTGAATTAGAGTCTTAGGAGATTTGGAAGTAATGAAATAGTGGATGGACGTAAGCATTAACATGCAGACCTTTTTGTTTCATATGTGTTTATTTGAAACAATTCACTCGACAGGAATGACTTTTATTCAGAGGACATTATTTCGTGTCTTATTTATTGATTTATTTTACTTTATTTACAGTTTTCCATTGTTTTGTTTTACCCTCTCTTTTTTTTTTTTATCTCGCTCTACAATTTGACGTGACTGGCCTCCTGATGTTAGCAGGAGGCCGTGGCAACATCTTCTTCTTTGGATTTGTGAAGCCCTAGTCTGTAAGATTCCAGCTTTTTGCACTCTAGTGGCCTCTGTGGATGTCAAGTGTTACTGCACTGTCGTGAAACAGAGCACCCCACGCCAACCTGCATTTGTTGACATACAGAGGGAGTAGAAGCCGACAGGATGTCCAGAGAGACAAATAAACCATGTGGAGTGTTCAGGTTCAGTCTGATCATGTTTTTTCAAGAGTGAACTGTCAGTTGTGAGCTCAGCATTAGCATGTGTCTGTAACTTCGACCGTAGCTCGTAGGCTGTGCCGAACAAATTACACCCGGCGTTTATTTGGAACGGGCATTTATTTGTCAAAATGTGCTGCTACACTTGGCGTTTATTTGGAAACCGGCGTTAATTTGGTATTTTACGGTAAGCTCCTAAACGCAGACCACACCCATTTTAAATGACTTTTATTTAGAGGACATTATTTATTTCCTGTCTCATTTATTCATTTTTTAAAACTTTTTTTTGTTTGTTTTTACATTGTTTTGTTTTTAACTCTTTTTTTTTGTTTTATCTTGCTCTACGATTTGTAACATAGGATACTGATAATGTTCGAGCTTCTCTGTCCCATACTTCAACAAGTTTCCTTGTCAGATGGATTGGTTATTTATTTCTATTGTTGACTGACTGTATGTATAAGTTTACACTGGAAAGATACGAATGAATAGAAATGAATTAAAGAATAAAGTTGTCTGAACTGAAACAGCTCTTCTGTAGAGATCACTAATTCACAATGAGGCTTATGGGAGATTATCCTCCATCACACTCTGCTTTCACCCCCCCGACAGCCCGGACTGTCTCACTCTGATTAATCAATAATTTTATTGGTTGTTGTTATGATGGATCTCCCCGGGGAGAACGAAGGTGCATGATGATCAATAATGATGTGAACAAGGGTGTGAAATATCCGGGTGAGGTTTTGATATGTCGGTTTATTTGAACCATTGATTTTATGTTTTCGTTTGATTCCCCTTCGTTTTTGGGAATCAAGCAACAGAATTTTGGAAAAAAATCTGAGACTGTTGGGATTTTTTGAATATTTACGCTACAAATGCTCAAATCTAAGGAAGTTTATTCATCCAATTTCAATTCTAAAAACCTCGTAAGACTTACTGTAAGCCAAAAGTGCCTGACATGTCCAGCTGGATATCTTATTTTAGTATTTAGAAACAAAAAATATAAAACCTGGATTGCTTGTAATGAGTTAAAATATCTGCAAATGTGGCAAGACAAACTTTACTTGTACGATGTCTTGGAAGTAAGATGTTCTGTCTTAAGAAGTTTCTATTTCTGATTTTAAGACCCTCAATGAATTAAACTTGTCCTGTTTCATTTGTAGATATTTTCTGATAATTACAAGTTATTCAGAGCTTCATTTTTGTCTTTTATTCCTTGTGACAAGGTATCCAACTATACTTGTCTAATACGAAGTTTAAGTAACTGTTAAAAAAGCTTTAAAAAAGCAACTTGTTACTTTGTTTAGTTACCCTCCATGAAAAGTTACTTTTACATTACTTTTACATTGTTGACTTTGGACAGAACTCCATATCTGTTCCTAAATGTGAAGGCCTAAAGTTCTACCACAGAGAACATAACAGTTATTTCTTTTGTGCTCTTTATTTTACTAAATCATGTCACATACCCTGTGGAATCAGAGCTCCTGTCCAGAGTTTACAGGTCGATAAAAACAAGCCCAAAATAATCAGCCTCCAGCTATTTCCTTTCCTAATGTGATATATTACTTTTTAAAAAGAGAAATCTACATAAAGTGTGTTAATTTTCATCTACATTACATTTCAATATCACAGTGCCAAGCATCTTTTTATCAAACAAACGTTGCTTATAATAAGCAGACCTGGCAACTATGGCTCTGGCGCATGTGCTATGTACGTAAGTGCGTTTAGGGGCGTGCACGATAACCAGGAAACGAGGAAGTGGACAAACTGCCTACTGCAGTCGTGTTTTCCTTTATTGTTAGGAGCTGGAAGATAATCAGGGGGATTCACACAGACAGAAGAGCCCCAAGAAGAAACTTCACGTTTAGAAAAAAGACCAAAAAAACACGACCCGCGGCCGTGACTCATGAGATTTGCGACCCTTAGACGCTTATACTCAGCAGACTTGGCAACGCTGCTCGTGTCTAATGCAGCAGCTGAGAAGGCAGCTTCAGTATCAGATCTGTCCGTGGGACAAGTAACATTGCGCCGCATTAAAAAAGGAACTACGTTTCATTACCAAATTTCAGTAGTAGTGCATTACTTTGCTTTTTACCTTATTAAAGTAGTTACGTTATTGTATCCAGTTACAATACTGCTGTTGTGGATGTTTTTGACTAAAAATGGGGCAAATGCAGTTGCTAAGACCAGAGTTTTTGCAGTGTAGGTCTTAATACTGCCAGTTTGCCCTTGGTGGATCCTCCGTCCACCTCAAACCTCGATGATTTCCAGAAGAATCGAAGCCTCGCCGAGTAACCGAGTTACTCAGCCTGTAATTTGTAAGTAATAGAAGCTGTCCTGGGCGAGGGCACATCGATGTGGTCCTGAAATGTTTTTAAACCTGGGAGGCAGCAGCGGGGGCGGGGGGATAAAAACCAGAGTGGCCTCTCCACTTCAATCCTGGTAAACGGGGACAAACAGGATTAAGATGGAGGTAGAGGGTTGGAGAGAGGGCGAGCTTACCTCCAGACTTTCAACAGCTCTGAGCCGAGGAGCAGGGAGGAATGGACGGACTCGCTCCTGCTTTAGCCCGGCAATTCTCATTGGTGGAGAGGGATGAAGAGGAGGAAAGAGGAGGAGGCGTGGGGGTTCAGCCTGCAGAAAGAGGGTTTGGGAGCATTCATTTGTCATGCATGTACATGCTACTCTTTCATTACACTGCAAAAACTCCAATCCCAGCAAAGGTGTTTGTCTATTTTCAAGTCAGAAATATCTAAAACACTTATTCTAACCCACATTCAACAAACTAGACATCATGTTCAATCACCTGACAGTGTTTCTGTAGACTATTTCTTTCCTAAAATGCATCAGTTATGCAGAGATGGTGGCCCTTAGCCATAGCGCTGAATATTCCTGTACAAGGGCAGAGCCGATCTACATCACTGTGGCTAATGTTCACACTAACGCCCAAATAACCCCACCTCAAAAAAACAGGACTATCCCTTCAAAGCTTTGTGCACACCTAATGAAAATGATGATGTCAACTATAGTTTAACTCTACGACACGGCTAAAACTCAAATCTAAGGAAGTTTATTCATCCAGTTAAAGTTCTGAAAACATCACGACATCACTGACATGTCCAGCTACACATCTTTGTCAGTATTTAATAACCAAGAAAAAAACATGAATTTCTTGTAATAAATCAAAACATCTGCCAATGCAGCAAGACAAATTTAAGTTTTACAATGTCTTGAACGTAAGATTGTAAACCTGATATTAACCCTTTAACTACCAGCTGAACTATTTGGTACTATTTCCAATAAATTCAGGGAACATTTTATGTTTTAAAAAAAGTGAACAAACCATTTTATTGTTTGATTCTTTTAACATTTCAGGGAAGATAGAAAACTACATAAAAAAAACGAAAAAAACAAAAAAAAATTTGTGTGGAGTTTTAAAGCTAACAGTTGATTATGTGATGTCATAAAAACTCACAAATAAAAGGGACAAAATCCACAAAAAATGGTAGAAATTTTTGTGAATAAAATAGAAAAAATAACTCAAAATAGATGATATTGAGATTGACTATATTAGATCAGTAAATGGTTTTTAACCTTTAAATCCCACACAAAGACAATATCAGTTCTTTTGGTTTGTTTGCAGTTTTTCTGTATCCCATTAAATTGACATGTTTTTTAAAACACTTTTAATATTCCTTAATTTATAGACCTCTGCCAAACAGCTGAGATGGGAGTTAAAGGGTTAAGACCCTCAACAAGTAAAATTTTGCTTGTTCCATTAGCAGATATTTTCTTATATATGCTTTATACAAGTTATTTAGTCCTTTATTTTTGTTTAAATTCTTTGCTATAAGATATCCATCTGGACTCGTCATATAAGAATGAGATTTTAGTAAGTACTGTGGATATTTTTTACTTAAAATTAGATGATTTAACTTGCTAACATCTGAGTTTTATTCACTAGTAGTTAGGCCTGTGCTCAAAATAACGATACGACAAAATAGCGTCATGCACTTCTTGAGGATACGTATATTGATACGGATTGTACAGAATCGATACGGCCTCACAGTTGTTTCAAATACACTTTGGGTAATATTAACAATGGCACAGTTCAAAGTAGAAGCCAAGCTACGTAATTAAACTCATGTTCCAAATTTAAACTTAGGTCTACCAACTTTGGGGACCTGAATTTAAGTTCTTAAGTTGAAGAATTATTTAAAACTAATGCTTGTTCTTTTTCTTATTGCAATAACAACAAAAGTTGTGGGGAATTTTGTTGAAAGCGCAGTCAATGTTCACAATTCATGTGTACTGGGATGCGTATCGTATCGTGGCCTCAGTATCAGGATACTTATCGTATCCCGGCCTCAGTATAGGGATACGTATCGTATCCCGGCCTCAGTATCAGGATACGTATCGTATCGTGGCCTCAGTATCAGGATACGTATCGTAACGTATCGTGGCCTCAGTATCAGGATACGTATCGTATCGTGGCCTCAGTATCAGGATACGTATCGTATCATGGCCTCAGTATAGGGATACGTATCATATCGTGGCCTCAGTATCAGGATACGTATCGTATCGTGGCCTCAGTATCAGAATACGTATCGTATCGTGGCCTCAGTATCAGGATACGTATCGTATCGTGGCCTCAGTATCAGGATACGTATCGTATCGTGGCCTCAGTATCAGGATACGTATCGTATCGTGGCCTCAGTATCAGGATACGTATCGTATCGTGGCCTCAGTATCAGGATACGTATCGTATCGTGGCCTCAGTATCAGGATATGTATCGTATCGTGGCCTCAGTATCAGGATACGTATCGTATCGTGGCCTCAGTATCAGGATACGTATCATATCCCGGCCTCAGTATCAGGATATGTATTGTATCGTGGCCTCAGTATCAGGATACGTATCGTATCGTGGCCTCAGTATCAGGATACGTATCGTATCGTGGCCTCAGTATCAGGATATGTATCGTATCGTGGCCTCAGTATCAGGATATGTATTGTATCGTGGCCTCAATATAGGGGCATGTATCAAATCGTGGGGTTACTGGAAATACCCAGCCCTACTATCAATACTGGTAGACCTAATGTAAACAAAGTAAGAGGGATTATAACTAAATACAGCACCCTGATTGGTTTAGTAATAGTACTAGAGAACAATTTTAGGCCTACTGAAGTAGTAGGGACACTGGATCAGAAGGGCAGCTGCAGACTCATTATACAATTATACATTTTCAGTAGCTTCAATAGGCTTTAAATAATTGGCTATGTGGTCCTGCATTTATTTCATGTCGCCTTTGATTTCAAAATTTTGATTTCACGTATTTTGACCTAAAAATCAGCATTTTCAGCTAATTTTAATCCTTTTGGAGACTTCCAGGGACAACTTATTTCAAGATTTCTGATATAGTAAAATTTACTTGCTGCATGGACGGATAATTTCACCAGTTTTAATTAATTTTCTTCTCAAATTTAGTGGTTTTATCTTTTATTTGGACTAGGGATGTAACGGCATGAAAATTTCATATCACGGTTATTGTGACCAAAATTATCACGGTTATAATTATTATAATGTATATAATAATGTCCTACAAGTACATTTGTTTAAACTTTTTTCATGAGAAATAAAAGTAAACAATTCTGACAAGTATTTGTCATTATTATGTTATAAATGCTCAAATTGTGTGATTACAAAAAAAGAAAAAACTGATTTGAACTTTAAACAGGATTCTCTTTGTACACATTTGTAGATGAACATGTGTAAAGTTTTTATACAGCCAAAAATAAACCTAACCTATTTTACAAACACTCACACATTTTAGTTTGCCTGCAGCATTAGTGTCCATGTTACAGCTCGTTATATTAGACCATGTCCACGACTTTTTATTTATTTATTGGTTGTTTTACTAACGATAGTCCCTGAAGCAGTTAGCCCCCTTCATGACTCTCCTCTGGTCTCCCCTTTCCATGGCAGATCTCCTCAACATCTCCTTCTTTAATATTTTCAAATTACAATTGATAAAATCTACAAAACACGAACTATGACAGAACAAGACAATCTATTACGACAAAAGAACGGCAGGAACTCACTCCAGACTGATACTAATGCTGTTATTTACAAACTTTATACATTATTTAGATAGAAAATCCTGATAAACCTCCTATAATTCACTCAGGTATGGCTCTCTGAATCCTCTCTCTCTCTCTCTGCTCGTTTACTCGAGGAGTTACTGCAGTTTTAATCACACACATTTTTGTCTTTCACCACAGTTTGGTGTTTTAGACAGGGTGACTGTCGTCAATCAGTTTCCCCTCCACATCCTTTAAAATCCAAACTTTGACCAGACTTTAGACTCTGTCTGTTTTGAGTGGGAAAACCTGTCAGAGTCTGAGCGAGGCTCCAGCTGCTGAGGCCAAACATTACAAACTCTGTCTGTGAGAGACGGCTGCTTCACCGAGGAGCAGACACACATATTTCAGGCTTTTCCAGTCAAAGAGCAGCATCACCGTGAGTTACTGACAGTGTGGTGATCAAACACGGTATAACGGTAATTTTAATTGGACACGGTAATGATTACCGTGGGAAATTTTATCGAGGGTTACCATTTTCAGGTAACCGTTAAATCCCTAATTTGGACTTCCCTTTATTGCAGTGTATAAGTCTGCATGGTCCCTAACACAAAACACAAGCAAAGTATATAACCTTATAACTAAAAATTGCTTATATTTAATGCCAAAGAGATACTTAGAGAGGCTTTTTTTATTCATAATCCATGCATTATTGGTGTATTGAAAGGCAGCAACCATTTAAGACCGACAATAAAAGTTTGTGGGGAAAAAATACAATAAAACCTCAAATTAATAACATGGCTGTATTATATATTTATCAGACTATAACAATACCATCAAAATTTCTGATTGATCCCAAACTGTCCCACTGTTCATATGTCACGCATCCATATATTTCTGTCAAGGAACAGACAGGAGAGATTTAGAGTAGTTTTTTCTGAATATGATTGTTTGTTTGATTAGCTCTTCATGACATGGTGTCCCCACCAATGTCAAAATCAAACCTACACCCTTGATATAAATGTAGAAAAAGCTCTAAAGCTTCATTCATTTGTGCCTCTTGCAGGATTTTCTCATTCAAACACATCCCTCGCCAAACCTGCAGAGCCTGTGCGCTCGCTTCTTTCTGGAGGGTAAAAGTGTCTCCGTGTTTGTACAGTTATAGCAACATTTCACTCTGGGGGCTCGTAATCGAATGACTCCATCCCTATAAGAGCAATCGTACGGTTATTATCTTCTTAGGGCCCATCTCTGTGGAGAGGCACTTAGGGCCGGGCAGTCAGGGAGCCTAATCTCATATTTGGATTTTCTTAGTCATCAGATTCGCCGGTGTCCTTGCTGCCCGCGGTGATGATGATGGGCTCGCCGCGACCTCCCGACTGACGAGCGTGTGCGTTCGCTCCGGTATTGGCAGAGAGTCGGCTCATCGATGAGGTCGCCGTCGGGCGTGTGCGCGACGGCGGCGTCAGTGTGCGAGGTCATTTAGCACATTCTCGGGGTCTGCGGGAGGGAGCGGCGAGATGTTTGAGGGAGTGGGTGAATATGGATGAGATTGATGGACTGCCAGGAGGAATTAAGCTGCACGGCTGATCAATGCGGCCCAGTTAAAGCCTCGTGATTTGATTAGGCTTGACCACTTAGCTAATCTGCGTCTTTCAAAGCATGTAAAGAACATGCAGGGACAAAACACGCCGCGGAAGTTACGCTAACACTCACAAGCTGCAACATTACAATGAGAGACTTTTTCTCTGTTATTTTGAAAAAATTAAAATAAAATACTCCTGCACTGTAACTGGTTTTTGTAAACGTCACAGTACTTTAACCCTTCAAAGATGCTATGAGGACTTTTTAAGTAATTACAAAAACTCACTTACTTTTAGATATATATGCCTGATGGAAATACACACTTTAAGATGAGTTTTATAGCATCTAAATAGGTTATCTATAAATGCTATTCTTTAGCTTCGCGGTCGGGTCGTACGGGACTGGACTGGCCTGGATACTCAACTTCAGCAACAAGACAATTTAAATTAGAGCAATTTTATATTATTCAGACACGTCTTAGAGCACCGGGCTGTAAGTAGCGATATATAGCCGGCTACAAAACTGCGATACTAAGTTTTCAAAAATTGCTTGTTGTCACACATCAAAAACTACCGCTACGTAACTAGAAAGAGATACATTACCTCGTCACTTTGCATCCTGTAAGTTGTTGAAAACAGAAGTTGTAAAGCAATGCAGAGTTCTGAGGACGGTCCGAGCTACAATCATTGGCATCACAACAAACACACGCTTTGGCTTGGATTGCGTCTTTTGGTGCGTTCCAGTTGTAGTCAGAAGTAGGAATTTCCGAGTTCCGAGTAGGAAACTGCAACTGGAACGTTCCCCAAAGTCTGAATTTCCTACTGGGAACTCGGTGAAACCTCACCACCCTCGAGTTGACAATGGAAGATGGATGCCCCCAGTGTGAACAGTTATTTAGCTCCTGTAATAATCCATTTATTTGCACTTCTGACTGGGGTGTGTGGCTCTAGATCAGCTGTATACATAGTATTGTTAGACTTATATTTACAAAAATGCTGCCATAGTGATAATCACATTCTTCATGTGATATTTGTGAACAACAACACAGGGCGTGCTAACAACAGCTAACAATAGCCTGGTAGATCGGCATGTTTTTTTCAGACTTCAACTGGAACGCAGATAAGTCGGAGATGATGTCACTCCCAGTTCTGAGGTTACTGGAACGCAGCATTACAACAGTCGCCGCGAGTGCTCATGGGTAGCAGAGTCTTTATGTCCCCGGTAATAGATTCTCCTCATAGCACCTTTAACTTCCAGCTCAACTGTTTGGCAGGGGTCAATAAATTCGGGAATATTTATGTGTTAAAAAAACATCACTGTTTGTTTTTGTCAGTGTTTAGGATATAGAGCAGTGATTACCAACTGGCGGCCCGGGGCCACATCAGGCCCCTAAGCTTTCATCTGGCCCCCTGACTATTATTTCACAGAAGAGGATTTGGGCCACTGCAAAGGAAGTTTTTGAGGAGATTTAGCTTCTTCTTTGCCTGTGAAAAATTAACAATATATGGAGAGCTCTCTTCCAAAATGCCATAAATCCATTTTATTTAGAAAAATGACTTTATTTACCCAGACCCCCTCCCATTGGGTTGGCTGGGGGACTGAACTTTGAAATACAGTTTCAACAGGGATATAGCTTTCTGGCATTAAATACTGATAGGGCAGGTAGTACAATCAGTATACAAAAGAACAGCACTGAATGATATATATTTTTTAAAATTTTGGCTTTTATAGCATTTTGGAAAAGAAATCTTCACATGCAGTGTTAAGTATGGATTAATTCTCAAAGTGCTTGCTTTTCTCCTCATAATTACTTAGTTACTTAATTTGTCTGCTTATAATGACAAATTGACAGAGTTATTTTTGGCTGCCTGCTTCAGGTAATTTAATGTGATTACTGACACCTGGCTAGACGATTAAGTGTGGGAGTGTAAAAGTTTGTTGACTGCAAAGAGAAGATCCACCAAAGATAGTGAATTTTTCATTTTTAATCTCTAAAGTGATGATTGTAAATCCTTTTTCTTGGTAAATTGGATTGGACTGTGTGTGTTCAACCCACTCAGCTTTGGTTTTTTGGAAGCTTGAAGTCACTACAGAGACAAATGGACTAAAAATAAGACATATGGACTCCCAGATCATAAATCTGTCCACATCTCATTTATTTATACAGCACATCAGTTGTCTTTGTTGAATAAAGATGTATTAAAGGTAAGTCTCTTGAGATGTGGTATCTCATTTTCAGAGGGTTTTCATGTCTATATGGTTGTAAAGAAAGTTAATATGAATGTATGATCAATACGACCACATTAAAATGGTTGAACTGGTCTAAAATAAAAATTTATGTTAAATTCTGTCATTTCTGTTGATGCTCATGGAGTGGAGCAGGTCCACAGCAGCAAGTCATCCATGACTGTTTTTCAAGGTCACACTAAGGCCCCATCCACATGGAGACAAACCGAGGTCTAAACGCAAACATTTTTTTGCGTAATCTGCGTGTCATTCATACAAAGACGTTTTTGGGGTCTGTAAACGATCATTTTTGAAACCAGGTTCCAGAGTGGAAAGATTTTGAAATGCCGTATACGCAGCTCCGTGATTACTGGCTCTCCGCAGGTTTCAGATACGCTTACGTCATAGTTTCATATCTTCATTGACACGCATGCTCCACACGCGGCGACGACAACAATGGCGGCGTACGGTGTAGCATATGTGCTGATGAAGCTAGTGACCCTACTATCCCTGTTGCAGCTAAATCTCCTCAATCACCACCGCGGATAAGAATTTCGTGTGCACGTTTTAATATATCATGCACACGTTTTAGTCTCTCCTTTTTGTAGCTAAAACGTGCGCACTGATAAGTATTTTGGGCGCAGTTTTTGACATATAATGTGCACGTTTAAGTATTTCATCAGCACGATTCAGCTTAAATGTATGCACGGATAAGTATTTGGTGTGCATGTTTTAATATCTCGTGCACATGTTTTAGCTAAAACGTGCATGTATAAGTATTTCATGCGCACGTTTTAATATATCATGCGCATGTTTTAGTCTCTCCTGCGCATGTTTTAGCTGAAAAATGTGCACAGATAAATATTTGGTGCGTACGTTTTAATATGTATTAGGTTTGCACATTTAAGTATCTTGTGTGCACATTTGAAAATATCATGCGCACTTTTTAGTATTTTGTGCGCATGTTTAGCTAAAACATGTGCACAGATAAATATTCCGTGCGCACGTTTATATCATACGCATGTTTTAGTATCTCGTGTGCATGTTTTAGCTTAAACATGTGCATGAATAAGTATTTCCAGCGCACATTTTAATATATCATGCGCACATTCTAGACTCCCGTGTGCATGTTTTAGATAAAACATGTGCACGGAGAAGTATGGTGGGCACGTTTTAATATATATCATGCACATGGATAAGTATTTCATGTGTTTTAAAATATCATGCGCATGTTTTAGTGTCTCCTGCGCATATTTTAGCTAAAACATGCGCACGGATAAGTATTTCGAGCGCATGTTTTAATATATCATGCGCATGATTTATATATTTTCTTTTTCTCTGTGACACCTTAGGGGCTCTGTAAAGTACAACTTAAAGCTATAAGATTCTGCATGTTGCTGTCTGCTTTCTTATAGTTTTCTTCATTGCTATGCTCTAATGTCTCATCTATTCAATTTTAATGTCTTTATTTGATATTCATGTTGTTATACTGTGTGTAAGAGCAAGTAAAACAACTGATTTTCCCTTTTGATAAAGTCTTTCTGATTCTGATTTTCTGTCTGAGAGCATTAGAGCCTCTCCCTTTCACATTTTGGCTGCCAGCCTCCGCCCCTGCTGCTCGTCTCGGGGGTGAAAACCATCAGAGGGCATGTAGACGATGAGTGTCAGCCTAAATAAACGCCGGGCGGGCAGGGTTATTTGTACGGCGTTAACAGTTTGACTGCACACGCCCCTTTAACCCGGCCCAGAAAGAGCCCGTCTGTCAGGAGAAGAGTCGAGCGGATCCCTCAAACTGAAGGATTTACAGGTAAAATATACAGCCTGGTCTAAACATGATGTGGATCCAAACACAGGGAGCTCACGTGGCCTCAGCATCGATCTCCTAACATAGGATTATACAGTCTGGCTCTATAGGCTTAGCGGCCTTTAATTCCCTCACAGAATAGATAGACTGACTTTGGCTCTATACGTATCTGGATCAATGCAAATCTACTTTGGCCCCAGCGGTTCAATTTTAAGCGAATTCCATTAGCCATAAGTAAAAGTTTTCTTGGGTAATGTGATTATGGCGGGGGGTGGGGGTAACCCGATGGAGTCTCTCTCTGAAAGCGGTGAAACGTTTCTCTTTCCCCTCCTTCCTCTTTTTCGTTTCCAATCTCGCTCCCTGCTCGCTTTCTCTTTGTCTCCTCGCCGCAGCGACCTGCAGCCTTTCGTGATAAAGTGGCGAAAACATGCAGAGACCAAACACTCGGGATGTATGGATGGAAATTTATGTTAAAGCACATAAAAAATCGTTACCCATTAATCTTCAGAAAAGATTTGAAAAAAGAGAAAGTAATTATAATTTAAGAGGAATAGAGATTTTTAAAACAACAAAATTTAGGACAAAAATGATGGGTTGTTGTGTTTCTGTTTAAGGGGTTAATTTATGGAATAATCTAACCAAAGACATGAAACAATCCATATCAACATTTACATTTCAAAGAACATTAAAGGGCAGTATGTTAAAGATGCTATGAGGAGTTTCTAAGTAATCAAAAAAAAAAGTCTCTCTTTTAGATATATGCCTGATGGAAATACACACTTTAAGATGAGTTTTATAGCATCAAAATAGGTTATCTATAAATGCTATTCTTTAGCTTCGCAGTCAGGTCGGACAGGACTGGACTGGCCTGGATACTCAACTTCAGGAACAAGACAATTAAAACTAGAGCAAATTTATATTATTCAGACACGTCTTAGAGCACCGGGCTGTAAGTAGCCATATATAGCCGGCTACAAAACTACGACACTAAGTTTTCCAAAAATTGCTTGTTGTCACACATCAAAAACTACCGCTATGTAACTAGAAAGAGATACATTACCTCGTGGCTTTGCATCCTGTAAGTTGTTGATAAAAGAAGTTGTAAAGCAATGCAGAGTTCTGAGGAAGGTCCGAGCTGCATTCATTAGTATCACAACAAACACACGCTTTGGCTTGGGTCTTTACGACAGCCGCTGTGCGTGCTCATGGGTAGCAGAGTCTTTATGTCGCCGGAAATAGATTCTCCTCATAGCACCTTTAAGTAAGTACCATCACCATTTTTGTAACTGATGAAATCTCTCAAACATTTTAATTATTATTATTATTATTCTTATTTTGGTGCTTGTTGCTTGTTGTTGTAGAATCAAAAAGAATTTGAGATGAGGGGCCTGTTGCACAAAAGTAGGATGCAGACATCCGGGCTAAATTACTAAGCCCGGCTCATCGAATCCTAAACAAGGGGGTTCAGGCTTATTTGGTTGCACAAAAGACCAAGCGAGGATGAGAGCACAGGGATTCTTCAAGCCAGGTGTAACCCATCCTGGATCACTGCGCGCTCGCGATTACTTCAACAGACCCCGTGATCGAACACAGAATCACAGATTCACCATGACAACAAGAGCGGCGTGCTTGTCTCATCAGAACAGGAAGTCCTCATGGAGGCGTTTGAGAAGGTAAAAGACCGAATTAAAAAGAGAATACCGCCATGGCGAAACAACAATGTCAGAAAGCTCTGCAAACCGCCTGAATGTATAAGTAGAGCACTGATACACACTCCACACTCCGCTGAAACATCACAATATCGATTCAAACAGTTCATTAACATCTCCTAAATCAAAGTTGTGCCCTGATTATGAATTTGTTGAATTGCATGTGAAACTGAAATTGAAACATCCACATTTGCTCTTTATGCTGCTGTTGGATTATATGTCTGCAAGTGTGCACGAGTTTGCGTGTGCATGCGCTATTTAAAGTGATATTCCGGGATTGAACAAGTTGGGTCCTATCACAAGGTTTAGGGCAGAAATTACCTCTACAGCAGTGTTTCTGTGGAGCAGAAGCCCAGGGCGCTAGGACCTAACTCCCTCTTCCTGCTTCGGTCCTGTTCGTCTGCTGATTCCGCTGCAGTCAGACGGGGCCATATTTTACTTGACCAAAAACACAAATAAACAGACTCCCACCGAAAAAGTCTGATATCGGTCTGCATTCAGGCTTTATTTAGGGAATTTTCAGCGCGTTACTTTCACACAAAAACACCGCTAAATAAGGCTCTATTTCGCATAGCGCCGTGAAACGCCGTGAATATCACTTTAAGACTGGGCCCTCGGCGAGATTTTATATGATGCCCCCCTCCATCTGTGATTTACATCTGCTTACATAAGAAATCAAAAGCATTGTTTTTGCAATTGTCTTTAATTTATAAGAAAATGTGTCACTATATTTGCATGTTCAACAAATAAAAGCCTGAATACAAAAAAAAGGAAATACAAATTACCCTTACCACAAAATAAAAAGCCTTTAAGGGGTGGACAAATAATCAAATAACTATGTAGTTAGCACACAATAACTCTGAACATAAACATTTACACCTTGCAATAATTGTATGTTAACATTTGAATTACTGTAAGCTTTCCTATTTTAAAAGTTAATCATAATAATTCTTTTAATGTAATTATACTGAAAGTTTTTCATTTATTTTATGATTTGTTTTTGTTTATATGTTTTGATTCTGTGCTTTCTGACTTGTTGAGCTCTGTGCAGCTTCAGTTTTAAAGGAGCTGATGGTTCACCTGCTCTGATTTATCCTTATTCACTCAACACCATGTGACTCTTTGACTTTTACAGTAAGTAATATAGGATGTGCATTTTATAAATGTTGTATGGATAACTCTTATCTAATGATTTCAACATCATGTAAAATCATAATTTTATCTAAAATCTCTGCAGTTAATGACAACAAATGTCCAAACAATGACAGTGGGTCTTGTTTAATGTGATAACGATGTGTGGTGGGCAGTGGAATAAAAATTGGTTTCAGTTTGTGGGACAGCTGACTGAGAAAAGAGATGAGATTAAATAAATCCTGAACTTAGCCTGGTCTGGAGCAGGCTAGAGCTACAGAATAAATCTCCATGGTAACATATATCAAAACATATCTCACCCCCGACCTGACTTTTGTGCAACCAGATAATGGATTAGCTGATCCAGGATGTAAGTGGCCACTGGAGCCAATAAAAATGTATCTATTCATGTTCCCGGTTGAGTAGCCTGACCGGAACTGGATTTAAAGGGTAAACGCTCTCACACACCGGGTTTTCATCAATCTGATTAGGCTTTCCTCGCGCTCAGAGAAGCACAGCAACACGGTGAAGTGTTTCATTTAAGAAAGTTTTTTTTGTTGTTTGGTCAGGTAAAACTCAAAGCGGAGCAGCACGTTATGTCGGGAAGAGTCGGGTTCTGAGCTGGATGATGGTCACTTATAAAAGTTTGCACTCTTGGCAGGCAAAGCGAGGTACGTCGCTTTCAAATTTGTTTTTATGTGTCCGGACGTGGCAATATCTTGTATGTCGGGAAGGTGCAATGTTTGTATGTCGGGGTCATGCAATATTTGTATTTTGGGGTGGTGCAATTTAAATGTTAGTGTTTGCGGAAGTGTGTGTATGTGTGTGTGTTTGTGTGTGAGTGCTTACCTTTTGTGATGTAGTTTTAATCACGTATTATTGAAAGAAAATGTAAAATTGAATTAAATACTAATATGAATCGATGTGTTTGTAGTTTCACGGTGCCGGATGGATTAATAAAGAAGAGTATGTACCAGTCGAACTCTCAGTGTGTTCATTGATGCCAAGGGCTGCTACACAGGATAACCAAGATATCCCGGCTTAATCCCTGATCTTGGTTTTGTGCAACAGGCCCCAGCAGTGTTGATGACGGCTGTTTTTTTTATTACTGTTGCGAATTATGTTGATCATTGTGTTGTTATTGTTTTTGAAATATTTTTTAAGTATTTAAAAGGGGCAGATAATACAAGATTGTTCTTCTCTCTGTTCCTTTTCATTCAATTATATGCATATATGCTTGTATGAAAATGTTTTATTTGAGATATATGAATGAAATAAACCACTTATGGGGTGCTGGTTTGGTGGAGTGGTTAGCAACCAGGCACCCCATGTACTTGCTTCTGCCGGTCCAGGTTCAAATCCAGCCTGTGACCAGTTTGCAGAGTGTCTTCCCCTTCTCTCTCACCCCCTTTCACAAACCCACTGTCTCTGTCCTGTCAATAAAGGCACAAAAATACATTTAAAAAACAAAATAAATCACTAACTAAACTAAAGTAAACAAAGGGTTGAGACAGGGAGGTCTCTTTTCAATTATATTATGATATATGCGTACACATAAAGTCTGTTATTCATCATTGTTTTTCAAACTCAGTATCATGTATTTGAAGTTATTTTGGCCTTTTTTTTTTTACAGACATTTATGCCTTTTCTAATTGATTTTGTCCCTGATATTTGTGCTGGTAGTTAAAGGGTTAATGTAGCCACATTATTGATATTTAATTTATATATTAATCTTTATATTTCCACTTTCTTTTATACATTTCTTTTTGTAATTTGGCACTCTTACTGCTCCATATAAAGCCTCCAATGCTCCCTGCTGCAGGACGTCCCAGGACGAGCGTCGTGATTCGGTTACAAACACAGTAACAGGAGGACGACATCCTCTGATGGACCTTAATGCCTCCAGAAGAACAGACAGACTCAAAAACACAAGACACAAATTATTCCAAACATGGTCCTGAGCTGAAATGTGATCAGATGACACGAGCGGGACCATTGACGGAGCCCCCCGCAGGGCCCCCGCGTCCCCCACAACAATGTCAGCACTAATATTAGAACAACAGGCCTCCTAACGTGATTTGGCTTTTCTCTTTACAGTAATTCGTTTGTCGGGGAGGGTTGGAGGGCAGAGCGGCAGCTGTCTGTAAATGGACGCAGGAAGTCTTTGTTGTGTTGACGTGCAGGAAGGAGAGGTCGCTGCCCGTCAGTCAGCGGCTTTGTCCCAGCGCTGCGATCTGTCAGCTAAAGAGCGAGGCGGGACGAGGACGGCCTTTTCTGGGCTTTAAAGTTCTGTCAATTACAGGAGGGTCTGCGTGTCCCCATATGGTCCGTATTGACTTCTGAACAGTGGGGACGCAAATTAGCGTCGGTATGCTAACAGCTACAGCGCCTGTCTCAGGAAAGGTGGTTCAGTCTGACCAGCAGAGACTCAAACAGGAGATCATTTACACATCAGAGCTTTGTTTGTTAGCTCTACAGAGACGGACTACAAAAACTCTGATCTAGGTGAGAGGATTCGTCCAAATCAAGTCAAAAATACCTCACGTACGGTTATTCTAAGGAAAGACTTCCTGATATGTCTGGATTAGGGCTAAAAGATATTAGGGATGGGACGATACACTTAAACTCATGATAGGCTGCACCTCAATATGCCCGGGTCAGGATACGTCACGATACAATGTCAAAAAGTAAAAGTTTCATATATGATACATTTTATAATCACATTCAACCATTCAACTAAAACAGTGTTAAAGTCCTTATCAAGTTCTTCTAACTCAATCATTCAATCAATCAGCTAACACTCTTAGCATTACTGTTATAATATCCATATGGTCCACACTAGCAGGACGCTAGGGCTATTAGCAGTTAGCTGCTAGCAGTGGTGCATATAGCATCTACAATGGTTACAGGTAGAGCTGGGAAAAAAATGATTAAATCAATTAATTCGAATTATTTTCTGCAGAGGATTTTTAAAAAATAAAAATCGAGATTTTTTTTTCTTGCCTTAGTCCAACTGTAAGTAGTTGCAATTTTTGAAAGAAATTACAATTTTCATGATGGTCGGCCTTGTAGGGTTTGCACAAGCACTTTTATAGGCTTGTATTTGTTATTTAAGTAGATTAAATATTGATCAGAGAGTTTCATGCTGATACTGTAAAAATACCTCAGCCTTTTAGTGTTTATGTAGACAAACCTGCCTACGTTTATACTACATAATCAACCTTTTATGACCCAGACTTTGACTTCAAGAGGGAAACATTTAGACAACATAAAGGCAAAACTGGATTTGTTTCATTTTTATGTCACTGGGAGTTTTGTTTCTTTTAGGGAGGGAGAAAATGTAAATGTTTCTCACCGATGCAGAAGTTCCATTTATCAAGCGTCAGCGATGTTCCGGTTCTCCTTTCACTTCACAGCCTCTTCAGTAGGAACTGCACACTTCATAGACTCTTAACACTTCTTTAACAATTGTTTGTTCCCACTCATCTCTGCTGTGGCTGGCATCAGTGCTGCAGCTCCCAACAGGAAGTGACATCACATGTGTGCAGCTGATCTGAACCAGAACATCCTGCTTGGGAAAATGTTATCTATATAAATAAAAATATACTTTAGGAAAATATATATTAATTTTATACTGTCAGGTTTATTTATTATCCAATGTTAGGTCATTTATATTGTGAATAAATTTATTTATTATTGGAATATATTGAATCACTTCAGTGTCTTCACAACAGTCACTGCAGGACGTCCCATCAGAGTCACCTGAACCACGTCAAACCAACTGTCTAACTGTCAACCAATCCCATGGCAGCATTTCAGTGGGTTTAGAAAAAGGTCAAGGCAACCTGCAGAAGTTCAAAACAAGCATAACAGGTGATTTATAATAAGTGCTTTTGAGCAGGCTGATCTGTCCAAAATTACTGATCTGGTTGGATTTTTACCCACAACCAGCTGAAGTGTTTACAGAGGATGGTCTGAAAAGAGAAAATATCCAGTGAGCAGCAGGTCTCTGGACCAAAACGTCCTGTAGATGCCAGAGGTCAGAGGAGAATGATGAGAAACTCAACTGAGGTCTGCAGAAGATCATTTCTCAGCACTCAGAATGTCTAATCCTGAAGCAGCTGAGCTACAGCAGCAGGAGGCCACACCTGGTGCCACTCCTGTCAGCTAAGAACAGAAACTGAGACTACAGAAAAAACATCTCCTATAATGAGTCTGGATCTCTGCTCCACATTCCTTCCTCATCTCCTTCTCTTCCTTCTTCATCTCCTTTTTCTTCTCATTCTCTTCCTTCTTCATCTCCTTCTCCTTCTTGTCCTCCTTCTTCATCTTCTCCTCCTCCTTCCTCATCTCTTCCCCTCTATCTTCATCTCCTTCTCTTCCTTCTTCCACTCCTTACCCTCTATCTTCATCTCCTTCTCCTCCATCTGCATCTCCTTCTCCTCTATCTTTATCTCCTACTCTTTCTTCTTCATCTTCTTCTTTTCCCTTCTCATCTTCTCCTCCTCATTTTCTTCCTTCTTCATCTCCTTTTCATCTATCTTCATCCCCTCCTCCTCCTTCTTCATTTCCTTCTCTTCCTTCTTCATCTCCTTCCCCTCCTTCTCCTCCTTCTTCATCTCCTTCTCCTCCTTCTTCATCCCCCTCTCTTTATTCTTCATCTCCTTCTCTTCCTTCTTCATCTCCTATTTTCCTTCCTCTCCCTCTCCTCTTTATTTATCTCCTTCTCCTCTTCATTTCCTTCTCCTCCCTCTTCATTTTCTTTTCTTTCTTCATCCCCCTCTCCTTCTTCTTTATCTCCTTTCCTTCTTCTTCATCTCCTTCTTCTCCTTCTTCATTTCCTTCTCCTTCCTCATTTCCCTCTCCTCCATCATCTCCCCCTCCTTCTTTATCTTCTTCTTTTCCCTCTTCATCTTCTCCTCCTCCTTTTTGATCTTGTTCTCCTCCTACTTCATCTTCTTCTTTTCCCTCTTCATGTTCTCTCTCCTCCTTTTTGATCTTGTTCTCCTCCTACTTCATCTCCTTCTCTTCCTTCTTCATCTTCTATTCCTTCTTCATTTCCTTTATTCCTTCTTCATTTCTCCCTTTACCTTCCTTTTCTCCTTCTCCCTCTTTTTAATCTCCTTCTCCTTCTTCTTCACCACCTTCTACTCTTTCTTCATCTCCTTTTCTTCCTATTCCTCCTTCTTCATCTCCTATTCTTCCTTCTTCATCTCCTTCTCCCCTTCACCTTCCTCTTCTCCTTCTTTGTCTTCTTCTTCTCCTTCTCCTCTCTCTTCATCTCCTTCTCTCCCTTCTTTATCTCCTTCCCCTCTATCTTCATCTTCTCTTCCTTCCTCATTTCCTTCTCCTCCTTCTTCATCTCCTTCTCTTCCTTCTTTATCTCCTTCTCTTCCATCTTCATCTCCTTCTCTTCCTTCTTCATCTCCTTCTCCTCTATCTCCTTCTCTTCCTTCATCATCTCCTTCCTCTCTCTTTCATCTCCTTCTCTTCCTTCTTCATCTCCTTCTCCTCCATCTTCATCTCCTTCTCTTCCTTCTTCATCTCCTTCTCCTCTTTCTTCATCTCCTCCTCCTCCTTCGTCTCCTATTCTTCCTTCTTCATCTTCTCCCTCTTCATCTCCTTCTCCCTCTTCACCTTCCTCTTTTCCATCTTCGTCTTCTTCATCTCCTTCTCCTCCCTCTTCATCTCCTCCTCTTCCTTCTTCATCTCCTTCTCCTCCATCTTCCTCTCCTTTTCTTTCTTCATCTCCTTTTCATCTATCTTCATCCCCTCATCTTCCTTCTTCATCTCCTTCACCTCCTCCTCCTCCTCCTCCTCATATTCATCCTTGCTCTGCCGGCCTGCAGCAGAAGTCTTAGTAAAGCTTCTTCCTCCTTCTCCTCCTCCTCCTCTTCCTACATCATCTCCTCCTCCTCCTCCTCATATTCATCCTTGCTCTGCCGGCCTGCAGCAGAAGTCTTAGTAAAGCTTCTTCCTCCTTCTCCTCCTCCTCCTCCTCATATTCATCCTTGCTCTGCCGGCCTGCAGCAGAAGTCTTAGTAAAGCTTCTTCCTCCCTCTCCTCCTGCTCCTCCTCCTCCTCATATTCATCCTTGGTCTGCCGGCCTGCAGCAGAAGTCTTAGTAAAGCTTCCTCCTTCCTCCTCCTCCTCCTCCTCCTCCTCATATTCATCCTTGGTCTGCCGGCCTGCAGCAGAAGTCTTAGTAAAGCTTCCTCCTTCCTCCTCCTCCTCCTTCTCCTCCTCATATTCATCCTTGCTCTGCCGGCCTGCAGCAGAAGTCTTAGTAAAGCTTCTTCCTCCCTCTCCTCCTCCTCCTCTTCCTCCTCCTCCTCCTCCTCATATTCCTCCTTGCTCTGCCGGCCTGCAGCAGAAGTCTTAGTAAAGCTGCTGACAGCGGCTGAATCGGGGCAGAAGTAAAGAAAACGGTGGAGATGGATTTAAGCCTGCCCCTCGTCATTAGCCTCAACATAATCAAATCATTTTACTCATTCAGAACTTCTCGGGCTCGAGGCCGGGATGACAAAGGCTGTGGAGAGGCCTTCGCTCCCCTCAGTCGCTGAGCTGCTGCCAAAGCAGGTCACTTAACGGCCTTTAATTGTTTGTTTGTGTCAGGACGCCACGCTGGGAAAAACAGGACAAACAGACCAATGAGAGTGAGAAAACTGAGGAGTGAGAGCAGGAGCATGGTCAAGAGGTTTGGTCTGCTTTATTTTCTCCAGTTTGAACCTTCATTCACCAGAACGTCTAAAATAATGACAAAAAAAACTCTTAAAAAAGGAGCTTGAATGGGAAAGTCAATAACATTTTTGATAACTGTTTGATGTCAAAATAAAATTTACAAAATCAGATCATCTTCAGTCTGCTAAAACTCAGATCTAGGTTAGAGTTTGTGTCCAATTTCAAGTCAAAAATAGATCACTAGACTTATTCAAAGACAGTTTTCTGATATGTCTGCATTAAAATCTTTTTTTAAGATGTAAAAACTAAAAATAAAGCCTGAGTTGCCTATAAGTTTAAAAAAAAATCTGCCAAAAAGACGAGACAAAATTTACTTAAATGGTGATTTAGAGCAGATTTTTAAATTTATTTGTGAAAAAGTAAACAGTGATATAAGACAGACAACAGAGTGAGAAAAATAAAATTAAAGGAGAAATTAATAGTAACAGACAGACAAATATAGACATATACAAAAAGGGAAGGTGTTACCAGTTTGTGGTGTATTGCGTAAATAGGGAGGTAAGTTTTCTAATCGGATATCAAGTAAACAAGAGCACAGGAAGAAAACATAATAATAAAAAAATAAATAAATAAATATCAAAACAAAACATACATTTACACACATTTGATACAGACTCACCCTGAACAGGTATTATAATAAATAAAATGTTCATTCCTGCTTAGCTTTGTAAGCATTTTTGAACAAACTGAAACTGTAAAATTCAAATCATTTTTGTGACAACTTACAGTAAGTTTCAAGAAAAAAAGCTGAATTAATGGCAACAGAAGCTAAGACTGTGTCTTTAATATGAATGACTTCATGTTATTTTTCTCTGTGAAGCTTCTTTTTCGTGTTTTTATCTGTTTTTGGGCTCTGTTATTGAGTTCAGAGGAGATTTATCTGCAGATTATTTTCCAATAGTTTTCAGGGAGAGTTTGGGCCGTTGTCGCCCCCTATAGGTCGATGGGAGAACTACAGGGTATTTAAATAGCAGCAGTTCACAGTCTGAGATGAAAACAGATTATTATTATTAAAAAAAATAATAATTAAGGGCATTATAATATCATTCTAAGGACATTAAATCTATCATATTTATGATTGACCAACACTGACATTAGAAACATACAAACATGAGACCAAAATGACCAAAGAAACATCAAATTAAAAGCAATAAAGTCCATAAAAAAACATCATATAGGGCAGTTGATCAAATGTTTGTGCAGAAATCATTCAAATAAAATAAAATTCATCTTCTGGGTAAAACAAACTACATTGTCAGTCTAAAAGGGAAACATAGAGCTGGCTGTGCATTGTTAGTTCGTGCAGCAGTGGGTGAAAATAAAAATCTGACGCAGAGAAAAAAAAGAGACAGAGACATTAATGCCATGAAATGTGCATTATTTTTCTTTCTTTATACCTAAACATCCACAGAATTTTTCTCTGTTTGCATCCTCTCCGAAGAAAAATGTAAATCAAAATATATCTATATTATTTTTCATTTTCCACACCAAACAACAGGAATCTTTAAGCCATTTTTTAAAAAATATTATGTTTCTTTTAATATGATTGAAAACATTTAAGTCTCTGTGCTAAAAAAAACAGATTAGAGCAGATATAGGAATGATGCTCTGCTTTTTTATTCGCAGTGAAAACACAAAATTAAGAATTTATTTTTACCATCAATTTATTACTTAAATATTCATTTATTATACAGCACATTTATCTAATTTTAGTAAAAATATCAGGATTAATTAAGTTTGGATGGCAAGTCTCAGTGCAAGACCCTCTGGAGGTCCCTTTGGACATTTCTGAACATTTTTCCTTTTTGTTTGGTAGTTGGTGTTAATGTTTTTTTGTTTGTTTATATGCATGTGCATGTGCAGCTCAAAGGGCCCCAGAGTTTCTTCTTTGGTTGCAAATATAATGCACCAACTTTCTCAGAATTTCAAATTTATACTTCTATTCAAAACAGCATTAAAACAGCTGACATCTCGGACATTTAGAGATTTTTAAACTCATTTTTTAGCCCCAAATTTTGCTGTTTGTGCTCAGTTGTGGCCAATGTTTTATCATATTTGTTCTTTTTTGTGTCATTTTCTTCCAATCAGTGATAATTCTGCTTTGGAGTAAATCATTTAACGAAAAGGAAGAAAACTGGTGTCTGAAATGGTGCTCAGATGAAATAATAAAATAGAAAAGCACACAGGATTTGAGTTCAAAACTTCTGGGTGCACAATGAAGTCCAGTTTCAGGAGAAATCAGGACAAACTGGTTGATAATTTGATTTCTGCATGATGCTTGAAACAGCACCAGGCTTAAAAATCAAACATATTAAATAAAAATATTAAAACATGCGCTGGTCTGCTGATGTAAGTGTAAATTAAATGTCAAATTAAATATAAAACCACACTGATTAATGCAGTCAGGTTTAGAAAAGGGTATAAAAGTCTGAGTTTGATATTAAATCTGTGTAAAATCTCAAATAAAACATGTTATTAATCTTTCACAGCCTGTTTCTGTTCGTCTGCATCAGTGTATTAAAACCCCAGAGTCAGCCCATCAGTTTGTTTATGTTTGGTCTGAGGCCCCGGGGCCCGACCGCCGCAGTGACAGACGTGTGCGTCGCTCTAAGGCCCCCCCTCACCCTGCACACACTGAGAGATTTACTGTTCCCCCCGATCTTTAGTTCCCATGAAAAGAAGCTCGAACATGAACTCATCAGAGCCTGAAACAGACACGACCGCATGTGCAGCCGAGGATGAAGCTGATCCAAAAAGTCAGATCTTAGCAACTTTATTTTTCTAATTTCAAGTCCAAAATACCCACAATACTTCCTTAAAGTCATATTTATTTAAGGAGTCCAGATAGATATCGTATTACAAGGAATTTAAAAAAAGCACTAAATATCTTATAATTATGAGAAAATATCTGCCAATGAAACAAACAAAATCTTACACTTTAAGGATCTTAACCTTTTAACTTCCAAACTAAGAAATATTTATTAAAAATTTAGACAGCAGTTTTCTGAGAAATCCTAAATTTTTGTCAAATTTATTTCCTTCGACTAAATTACGATTGTTAGAGGATCTAACGAGATATGTGAAAAGACTTTTTCCATACTCTGATGTACTGTACACTCTTACTGTTAGATTTCAGCTTCCAACTTTTTCTAGTTTTGAAATATATATTTTGAAATCCCGACCGGACATGCGTGCCAGTTTCCGCCAAACTGCGCGTCGCTCTGAAGTTTCTCGGGCTCTCAAGTCTCACACACTCAGCGTATGAGACACATTTGAACCTTTTCGCTCCCTCACACGCCACACCTGATATTTCTCCTGCTTTATAATGTTTTGTGTAGCGCCCACCGAGGAACACCGCTATATGCAAACATGTAGCAAGACGCTGTTAGCATCACAGAGCTAAATGGTAGCCAGACATATCAGCCAATCAGAAAACAGCTCTAACGTATCCGGGTAAGATACGGTTGATGACAGCAGAGGATGCTGCACGCACGACAGGAGAGCGTTATCACACGTGTAGCGCACTGATTAATAAAATTTCATAAAGTTAAAAAGTAAAACAGCGAGAGCTTAAAGCTGTGGTCTATGATTTGAAACCGCAGCCTGCCCCCCTTCCCTCACCTCTCCCCCTCCCGTGTTCCAAGATCCCGCCCCCAGCTCGTGTCGCCTCATATAGCCCCCTCGGACTGAGCTACGAGCGACTAGCGTAATATATCAGCAGCAAACTCAATCAAAAACAGCTCAGCTCAACTGAAAGTATCAAACACGACAGACATCCCCCTTGTAACACACAGTGGTAGCCATTTCAACTGGACCGGCGGCAATGCGGGTCTGGCGCCGCCAGAGCGGAGCCGAGTGTGGGGGAGGATTTATCTTTCTCAGCCTGTCCTCCCCAGCTCAGCTTACAGTGCAAACGATTAGCGGCTAACAGGCTAACCCGCTCCGCTACAAGTTATTAGCCCGTGCAGGCACAAACTAACCAGAGTTATTCAGCAGACATCTCCCACTGTAGTAAACAAAGCCATTACCTGATCAACCAGGGGCGAAACGGTCGATGCTGAAGGTCTGACGGCCGGCTGAGGCTATTCGTTAGCCGTTAGCCGTTAGCCCGCTAACAGGCCTCAACCCGCGGGCAGAGCTCCGTGGGCCAGGAGAGGAGGCGGCTTCGGTCTCGGCGCTAGGCTTTTCCGGCTCCATGATAGTTCAGTAGCTAACGCTGCTAGCTGCTCACCGGAGGTAGAGGGGAGGAGACGGGACCATGACGCACTATGCATGACGCTGCGTAGCGAGGGAGACGAGGATTGGATGGACTCACGGACCAACTCACGGACCAATTAATAGTCGCAGGTTCTTAGGTTTGATTGGTCAGCTAGTATGCAGCTTTTCAGCGGATATACTGAATGGATTTTTTTCGTTCTTTTTGGTCTTTATACTGTGTAGATAGGACCATAGGACCATAACAGCCTTATAAACGGTGTTATTAATATGTACAAAGCTTCCAAATCGTAGACCATAGCTTTAATGTCATTCCTCCTCCACACCGACCATTAAACAGAGAAACAGTCTGATCACACTGACATAAAACTGTGGTTATCAGGCATCACAGTAAAACTAAATCATCAATGCTGAGTTAGTTAAGTTAATAGTTCTACTTTTGAACATTAGAAATGTTTTTGATTTAATTAAAAATCAAAACTATACATTTTTAGTTTGATAGAGCATGGTCAAATATTGGAGGTCAATAATAATAAAATTTAAATAATTCAATAATTTGTACTATAATGTTGCATCAGTACTTGATATAATATACAAACATAACAACATAACAATCAGACCTATAAGGTAACTGTGGGGGCAATAAAAACACCTTACCTGAATTAATCCAATCTTAATTTTAAGAATGATTATATCATACAGATGGTTATAATCCTCTATAAACTGTCATACCTAAAGGTCAGCACATGGTTTCACATTTCAGAAATAAAACTATCGAAATTGTTTTGTATTTCTTTCTTGCGTCATGATACTGGCGATTTGCATCCCTAATGCCGATTCGATTTCAATTGCGATTCTACAATATTGCAGGTTTTTGCAATCTTTAGTTATCTTTTTTAACACCAGTGAAAAAGATGAACAATGATGATGCTTCCAGACTATATCAGGAAAAACACACATCACATGTGAGTCTGTTTTTAGGACTTATTCAGCTATTTTAACCAGCTGTTTATACTCTCTCTTCAAAAGACTGGACTGCATTTAAAAGTGGCTTATTAACACAGACTAAAATGAAGCATTTACATTTGGAAAAAAAAATATTGATTTAGAAATCGTCAAACAAAAAATCCTGATATTTATGTGAATTGACTCCACCCCTAATTAATGCATAGCAGTACTACCCAGTGGATACAGACAGTTAAATGTAGTGGTATGGTGGCAAAAAAGTCAACCGCATGGTTACAATGCCAGTCAAAGGGTTAAAATCAGGTATAGAAACTTCTTAGGACAGCACATCTTATTTCCAAGACACTGTACACGTAAAATTTGTCTTGCAACATTGGCAAATTTTTTAACTCCTTAAAAGCAATTCAAAGTTTATTTTTGGTTATTAAATACTGAAATAAGATGTGTAGCTGGACATGTCAGGCAGTTTTGGCTTACAATAAGTTTTGTGGACTTTGAAACTGGATGATTAAACTTTCTTAGATTTGAGTTTTTGCAGTGCACACACTTATGGACTTTTTATTTAACCCTTGACTGGCACTGTGACCGTGCGGTTGACTTTTTGCTGACTTACCACTGTACTGTAAAACTCGGAAAGCCCATCTTTGTTTGCTTTTCCTTAAAGGTGCTGTGAGGAGAATCTGTTACCGGCAACGTAAAGACTCTGCTACCCATTAGCACGTGCGCTGACTGTCGTAATGCTACGTTCCAGTAACCTCAGAACTGGGAGTGACATCATCTCTGACTTATCAGCGTTCCAGTTGAAGTCGGAAAAAAACATGCCGATCTACCAGGCTATTGTTAGCTGTTGTTAGCACGCCCTGCGTTGTTGTTCACAAATAACACATGAAGAATGTGATTATCACTATGGCAGCATTTTTGTAAATATAAGTATAACAATACTATGTATACAGCTGATCTAGAGCGACACACCCCAGTCAGAAGTGCAAATAAATGGATTATTACAGGAGCTAAATAACTGTTCACACTGGGGGCATCCATCTTCCATTGTCAACTCGGGGGTGGTGAGGTTTCACCGAGTTCCCAGTAGGAAATTCAGACTTTGGGGGACGTTCCAGTTGCAGTTTCCTACTCGGAATTCGGAAATTCCTACTTCTGACTACAACTGGAACGCACCAAAAGACCCAAGCCAAAGTGTGTGTTTGTTGTGATGCTAATGAATGCAGCTCGGACCTTCCTCAGAACTCGAGCTAATGTATCTCTTTCTAGTTACGTAGCGGTAGTTTTTGATGTGTGACAACAAGCAATTTTTGGAAAACTTAGTATCGTAGTTTTGTAGCCGGCTATATATCTCTACTTACAGCCCGGTGCTCTAAGACGTGTCTGAATAATATAAATTTGCTCTAGTTTTAATTGTCTTGTTCCTGAAGTTGAGTATCCAGGCCAGTCCAGCCCTGTCCGACCCGACCGTGAAGCTAAGGAATAGCATTTATAGATAACCTATTTAGATGCTATAAAACTCATCTTAAAGTGTGTATTTCCATCAGGCATATATCTAAAAGTGAGACTTTTTGTAATTACTTAGAAACTCCTCATGGTCCCTTTAAGATATGATAATATGAGATTAGTTATATCTTTATTAGTCCCACAGGGGCAAATTCCAGATTTACAGCAGCAGCAGGATACAAGAGAAATATCAGAAAGAGACTTACAAATGAAAAGAGAAGTTATTAAAATAAAGACAAAAATAGCATAAATACAACTAAAATGAAAATAAATGAAAAGAGCATGAGCCTTTAAGCAATATCAACTTCCTTATGAACGAAAATAAGTAACGATTAAGTGGAATTTATTCACCTTTCTGAGTAGAATGTGTAACACAACATGTGTAACTACTGAGTTTTACTGCTATACGTGAAGATAACTGTTTCAAAATAGAAAATTGACCCTCTGAAATCTCAGAAATGGGGAGAGCGTACATCTGAGCAAGAAAAAATCTAGTTGAATCACAATTTTGTAATAAAAGTTGAAATGTCGAGAAGAAAGTGAAAATTTTGAGAATAGGCTCGAAATACATTGTATGTCAACTTAATTTGGACATTTTGACTTTTACCACAAAATAGTTATTTAACTTTATTATCATCATTTCATCTTAATTCTCGTAATTACAACTTTTATGTCGACTTCCCCAAAATGGTATTGTCCGTCTAACATGGCCCTAATGCTCTTCTGTATGTATCAAACAGCTGCACAAGCACACGTGCACACAGAAACTTAACATAGTCTGTTACAAACTAATTTAGAAATGAGAAAGAAACACAATTTAATGGATTTTAAATCCACAAAAATATCATATAGTTCTGTTTTAAGTCAGGCAGAACTGATTATGTTTGGTTTAAAAGGCCTGTGTTAGTTTGGGTGTTTCATTTGTATTTGGTGTTATTGTTTTTTAAGTGACCGTGCTGACTGGTGACCCATGGCTGCTTTTTCTGTGGTTACAGAATTTATTGAAACCAACAGGAGCACCCATGAAACTTTTTAACTACAGGATTCAATCAAGATTATAAAATGAGTCTCAGATTGAAATGTAAACAAAGAAATATTCGCTCAGCACGCCTGCTGTCACCAGTTAACACAGCCACAAGTCTGACTGTAACACCAGTCAGACTTTTGGTTGGGACAGATTTAAACATAAAGATAAAAAGATGATTATATTTATAATTATTAAAGACTCATTGACACTCTAGAGCTTAATAGCAGAGAATAGACAGTATGTACAATTTGGTGGTCATGAATCTATGTGTAGAAAAAATGTGTGTGGGGTTCCTCAAGGCTCTGTCCTCGGGCCTAAGCAATTTCTTTTATATGTTAATGACATCTGTGAGGTTTCAAAAATATTACAATTTGTTCTATTTGCAGACAACACAAATTGTTTTAGTTCAGGAGATAATTTGGAAACTTTGATAGACAGCATTGGTAAAGAAATGTTAAATTGAAATATTGGTTTGATTTAAATAAGTTATCCCTTAATTAAAAAAAAACTAAGTTCATGGTATTTTCTAAACAAACCATTTTTTTGTTATCAAGAAAGTGAAACATATCTTGGACCAAGAGACAATGCGAGTTTTGTATTGTGCGCTTACTTTGCCTGATTTTAGTTATTGTGTTGAAATTTGGGGGAATACCTACACAACTAATATCAATCCATTATTTACTTTACAGAAAAGAGCAGTAAGAGCAGGCAAGAGAACATACGAACAAACTTTTTATTAAGTCAGGATTAATGAAACTTAAAGACATTGTTGAGTTACAGACTTTACTCGTTATGTTCAAGGTAAAAGGCAGAACAATGCCAGACATACATTTTTTTGCTTTTAGTTCAGAAAATAAGGATCATAGAAGGAAATTTGATTTTAGACATCCATTTGCACGAAACACTCTAAAGCAAATGTGTATTTCAGTGTGTGGTGTTAAATTGTGGAATTCTTTGATGATTGATTTAAAAGCCTGTACTAATATTAATCAGTTTAAGAGAATGTAAAAAAATAAAATAAGGAAATATGAAGATGATAGGTGAAAGGCCCCCTGTTGCGTTATATGCTATAGTTGTTGATGGTGAGTAGTTGTGTATGTTTGTCAATTGTTTTGTGATTACTTGTTTCTATTTTATTAGAAATAATGTATCATTTATGTATTATTGTTTCTAACTTTCTGCTTTTTCAATAAGCATCGGTTTTTATATATCTGAAGGTTAGACCATCGAGTATTTTTGCTTTATTATGTCAAGAAAGGGGCTGGTATTAAAGGTGCTATGAGGAGAATTATCGGCGACATAAAGACTCTGCTACCCATGAGCACGCGCAGTGACTGCCGTAATGCTGCGTTCCAGTAACCTCGGAAATGGGAGTGACATCTTCTCCGACTTATCGGCGTTCCAGTTGAAGTCTGAAAAAAACATGCTGATCTACCAGGCTATTGTTAGCTGTTGTTAGCACGCCCTGTGTTGTTGTTTGAAGAATGTGATTATCACTATGGCAGCATTTTTGTGAATATAAGTCTAACAATACTATGTATACAGCTGATCTAGAGCGACACACCCCAGTCAGAAGTGACAATAAATGGATTATTACAGGAGCTAAATAACTGTTCACACTGGGGGCATCCATCTTCGATTGTCAACTCAGGGGTGGCGAGGTTTCACCGAGTTCCCAGTAGGAAATTCAGACTTCGGGGGATGTTCCAGTCGCAGTTTCCTACTCGGAACTTGGAAATTCCTACTTCTGACTACAACTGGAACGCACCAGAAGAAGTGACCCAAGCCAAAGCGTGTGTTTGTTGTGATGCTAATGAATGCAGCTCAGACCTTCCTCAGAACTCTGCATTGCTTTACAACTTCTTTTTTCAACAACTTACAGGATGCAAAGCCACGAGGTAATGTATGTCTTTCTAGTTACGTAGCGGTAGTTTTTGATGTGTGACAACAAGCAATTTTTGAAAAACTCAGTATCGTAGTTGTAGCCAGCCATTGATCGCTACTTACAGCCCGGTGCTCTAAGACGTGTAATATAAATAATAAAATAATATAAATTTGTTCTAGTTTTAATTGTCTTGTTCCTGAAGTTGAGTATCCAGGCCAGTCCAGCCCTGTCCGACCCGACTGTGAAGCTAAGGAATAGCATTTATAGATAACCTATTTTGAAGCTATAAAGCTCATCTTAAAGTGTGTATTTCCATCAGGCATATATCTAAAAGGGAGACTTTTTTGTAATTACTTAGAAACTCCTTACAGTCTCTTTAATAAGTTTTTCCTCTTCCTGCCCCTTTTTGATCATAAAATGGAAAATGTGACAGAACTTATAAATGTACAGTATGTGACCTGTAACTTCATGATGTGGAATAAAATTGGAAAAAAAAAAAATCCTGATTTCAGCTCAGATTTTATTTCAGGCTTTTTTTATGCTGTTAAAATCTTAAACTCTAATCTTTTGGAGACCAGAGGTGCTAAAATTCAAGCTTACGTCTTGGTTTAAGGACTCGTTCCAGCTCGCTCTGATGACCTGATCTAAATCCTGACGGATGAAGCTGCCTCACAGATGGAGGCTTCTGAGCGTTTGCACTTGTTGACCACCGAATAATAAAAAGATTTATGGAGCTGTAGTCACACTCCTCTGCAGCTCTAACCTACGTCCATCTCTGCTCTAAAAAAGATAAATTATAGAGAACAAATGAAACATTTGGAGGCCGTTCTTCATCCTGAACCTCGTCGTTAAAGTCCGTCATTCGTCTCCTCCGTCAGTCGCAGAAAAGCATCTCAGGGCCCAAAAAGAGAATTTAACTTTCTCCACTGATTCGGACAAATCTGCTCATTCTGCAGAGTCAGTGATAAACTGATGAACCAACACGTCATTCATTTCACCGGACCACAAGTCAGCAAATTCTTTCCCACAATGCATTGTAATCTTCCCGCTGCCTGCTCCAGGACCCAGCCTCATCATTTACTCCAAACAGAGGGAGAGTCGGTGATGGCACAGTTTGATTTTCAGACCATTTTCCAGATTAGACTCCAAACCCATGAAGCAGTCTGGCTCCTGTTTGTCTTCTTTACAATCACAGTTAAGGCCTGAAACTTTATTTGTGTAGTTTATTCTCTGAATTAATGCTTATTGTCACGCTCGACTGTATTAAAGCTAATTGTGTTACAGCACACAGCAGTGCACACGTCACTTATTCTCTAAACTCGGTTTAATTTATTCATTAAATTGTCCAGCAGCTGCAAAGAAATTCATTTACTGTACCGGGAGTTATTTATCTGTGTTTGGGGCAGGGTGAAATGAATGGGGTTTAGGTTTTATTAAATCTTGATGAAGTTTTGTCATTTAGTGTGAATGTTTAAAAACTTATTTAAACACAAAAACACAAGTTTAACTTATTTTTTAACATTTGTTTGATGGTTACTGAGGTAATTCTAATTAAAGATGAATTATCAGACCTTGGTTCTTGTATTTTTCTCTAATTTCTGATTTCAAATGTCGTGTTTAGTCTGTTGATAGCTCAAAGATAATTAAATAAAGGTGCAGATGAGGAGATGATAGTCTTCTGTGCTGACAGTCATCACAGCTCATCAGTGGCGGCTGATGAAAAGATTCTTGGTGGGGCACTACTGTGCAACACTCAGTTTTTAACAACCATCCCACTACGATTCGACACAAACTACAGGCTACCAGCGCTTATCTTGCCCTAGCAACAGTCCCTTATTGGCTATTCGTCACTGTCTGATGGGCACTTTTTCCAGCGCCCATCAGACACGGAGGTAGAGACAAATAGGCTTACTTTTGTTTGACATTAATGAAAGTTAATTACTTTATATCTTAATGGATATATATTATGTTATATTTATATTTATATTACACATTTAAATAAATACTTTTTGGTAATATTCATTGTTTCAAAATAAAGTAAATACATTTAATATCACACTCTCCACTGGGGGGGCGGCACCCTAGGGCCCTCTATTGGCCAGCCGCCACTGCAGCTCATGTAAGAAAGTTTTAATCTAGGAATCTGGATGCATTGATTACGTTTTTCAAAGGGAGTCAGTCCTTTTAACCGCTCGAGCGACTGCTGTACCTGTCAGCAGTGCGTAAAGGAGTCAGCAGACTCTTCCCCTGATATCAAATCGCTCTGTGGATGGTTCACTGGGACTTGAACCATCCACCGTCAAGTCTCCAGGCCAACTGCCTCCAGCAGTGATCACCAACTGGGGCCCGGGCCCATGTACAAAGCCATGGGGGGCAGATGTGTTTATAATAATGTTTATTGAATCATCTTTAAGCTATACAGACTAACAAATATTAAAATCAGAAATGAGAGGAAGATATGGGGAGCAAGGTCTGATAATTCATATTTAAGTAGAATTCCTTCAGTAATCATCACAGAAATGTTATAAGTTAAACTTGTTTAAATAAGGGCCCCCAAACATCTCATGAAAATGTATAATTATATGTTTTCTTCAATTCAAAGCAGTTATTAATATTTTAGCCTTGCTGTCGTATGAAGTAAAGGAGATAAACATCCATATTTAAACATCATTTTGTCAGAGGGCCTCATACATTTGATGTCTTTATTTTCAATCATATCCTGTAAAATACTTTAATTCATAACTCTGAAAAACTTGGACACAAACTTCAAGTTTTGAAAAAGTCGTCTCTGTGTAAACGGGAATCTCTGCTGTTATATGTCCGACTACAGAGCAACATGTTAGCTGCTAACTGAGGTCGGTTTGTTTTCACTCCTCCAAAATGTGGATTTACTGCGTCAGTACTCTGACCAGCTCAGATACACTTGTTATATTCATCAAGGACTGAGGCCCCATCCACACGAAGACAAACCGAGGTCTAAACGCATACGTTTTTTGTCGAATCTGCGTATCATCCATATGAAGACGGTGTTTTGGGGGTCTGTAAACGATCATTTTTGAAACCAGATTCCAGAGTGGAAAGATTTTGAAATGCTGTATACACAGCTCTGTGATTACTGGCTCTCCACAAGTTTTCAGATACACTTACGTCATAGTTTCATATCTTCATTGACACGCATGCGCCACACACGGCAACAACAATGGCGGCGTACGTGAAGCATATGTGCTGATGAAGCTAGTGACCCTACTATCCCTGTTGCAGCAAAATCTCCTTCTTCTCAATCACCACCGAGTTGAACAAACAATTATCGAGGACACATTATGCCACTTTATGATCACTTTATCACAATCTCTGTTTACAACTTTTGCTGCAAGTGCACATGCCCACTGTTTTTTCATCTGTTTCTGCTTGTTTCCGTCATATCGTTACAGTGCCCCTAGAGGTCTGGCATGTGTTTTACAGCGTTTTCATGCGTATTGACTACATTTATGTAGACGCACACATTTTCTGAGACGCCTTCGTCTTTATGACGATCGTTTTGGAAACTGTTAAGCGTTTTGTCTTCGAGTGGATGGGGCCTCAGTCTGTGGCAAATATAACTGAAAAGTTTGTCTTCACTAGAAGACAAACGGGCAGACGTGTTGAAGCACCGCTGTTTCACTACAAACACTTTGATTTTAGTAAGTGTGTTTGTCTATTTTCAAGTCAGAAATACCTAAAACACTGATACTAATCCACTTTCACTGCATAATTATCTTACTACAACAAATTAAAAGGCAAGTTTGACTCAGTGAGAGTCTTAAATGCAGGTTCAACATCTAAATTTGTCTCATCTCATGAAGAGATTATCTTACATGTTACAAGCAACCCAGGCTTTATTTTTAGGTTTTATGTCTTTGAAGAAGATCTTGATCCAGACATATCAGGACATTGTGGCTAAGAATAAGTCTAGTGAAGTATTGTTGACTTGAAATTAGACAAATACTCTCACATAGATCTGAGTTACTGCGGTGAATCTACAACTTCTGGCCTGGTGTGAATCCAACCACGTTTGAATGAGTCTTAGTGCAAAGAAGGAGCACTTTAAAAAATGCAAATGAAAAACCTTTCTGTTTCTGGGGACATCATCTCCGTGGAAAAGAGGCCTTTAAATCCAGACGATATTTGTCAGGCAGTCAGTGCAGCTGCTGGAGGATGGGGGGTGATGTGTTCAGAGGATTCTTCTGATGATCTGGGAAATGTTGGAGTTTATAGAGGCGTTTGTGAGAAAGACAGAGGAGAGAAGAGTTAAAAGAATTTAAAAAGAAAGCACAAGGGAGCTGACAAGAATGCATGAAGATGGCTGTCAACCAGGGGAAAATTTCTACAATAAAGGATTCTTAACATAGGCTATTACACTCCTACACAGTGACATAATATGGGATCAAATAAAGATGGTTTGTGTTGGAAATGTAAAACAGAATGTATATCCATGTGTTATGGGATTGATGGATGGTCTTCCTATGATGGAAAAATGTTCTGGATCTTATGGAGGATTGGTCAAAATGTTGTTTGGCCAAATCACTACAGTTGAATCTTCTCGGTGATTGAACAGTTATAACAAACTTAAGCAAGTATACATTTAGATTATCAATGACTCGTTTGATAACAAGTCTTTGGCTAATCCTGACCTCCCTGTCTCTTTTAATGTCCCCTGTCCCCTGTCCCTAATATTTGGGCCTATAGGAGCCGAATGCAGAGGTCTAATCAAATCTGCATGTATGACAGCACTGCTGCCTTCAGCCTGAGCAGTGATGATTTGTCAAGTTGCTCTTTAACTAAAGATGAGAGTCAATGAGGTTAATCATCTCTTTACTGGCTCCTCCGCCGGCGCCATCTTTCTTCGTTACGGCGTGGAGCCATCCGTCACGGGGAGAAAAAAGCCCTCCAAATTCTCGGAGGTTTCCCAACAGTTTTTCAGCCTCTCCCTGTGCTTACACTCCAAACAATCATCAGAGAAGATAAATATGCACGGACGATGCTCTGCTATCGTAAAAGCCGCCTCCATTCCCGGAACGACCGCCTTAATCTGTTCCGCTCTGTCATCCGTCCAGTTGACAGAGGAGGCCGATGGAGCGACCGCTGGCTGGGAGCCTCGCCGCCGCAGCCGCCTTTGTGTCTTTTCTGTCCTTCCTGGACGCCGAGGGGGGCCGCAGCTGCTCGTCAGGCCTCCCCCCGTCGGTATGGGCAGCCAAAAGTGAATAAAGATGTTTACTGACAGCCTAATGAACGGACGGGCCTGCTGATTTAACCTTGATGAATGGTCCTCCCAGGTGTTTTCAGTAACGACAATAAGCACGGCAAGCCGCAGGCCCACTGATACACCATAATGCATTATTAGGCCATTAGAGGCAGGCCGACAGAGACCACTTATGCAGCGGCCTATCAATAATGCGGTGTCCCAGTCCACATTTGGGCCGGGGGAATTAGTCATACTGATATTCTATTTAATAAAAAAATCACAAGACGACGCATAAAGAATCTCATTACATTTTAACAGGGTTACAGTAACCCGGGAGGACTGAGAGTTTAATTTTCATAAGAGCATCCATTCCTCAATTATGTCAAGCAGAGAAAATGTAAATTGCAAATGGAATCCTAACAATATCTAACCAGCAGAGCACTGGCAGGCGGAGCGGAGATGGGCCGAGCGTGCAGCTCTGGACATGCAACCGAACGGGAGAGCCGAGGCCACAATTTGTCACCGTGTGTGTTAACCCATTACGAGCCTGTTAAACACACTGACAGGGCGGTGGGGGGGTGCTGTGGACTCGGCTGGTGTGATTAACAGGATGTGACACTTTTGTCATGTTTAAAAAAAAGCAAAAAAAAAAAAACAAAGGTGCAGGACCCAAAAGCACATCGGCTCAAAACTCTTTATTAACCCTTTAATGATGGGATGAGGAGTGTCTAAGTAATTACAAACACACTTTCAGATGATTTTTAAAGCATCAAAATATTTATATACTGTATCTATTTATATTATTCAGACACGTCTTAGGGCACCGGGCTGTAAGTAGCCATATATAGCCAGCTACAAAACTACGATACTAAGTTTTCCAAAAATTGCTTGTTGTCACACATCAAAAACTACCACTACATAACTAGAAAGAGATACATTACCTCGTGGCTTTGCATCCTGTAAGTTGTTGAAAAAAGAAGTTGTAAAGCAATGCAGAGTTCTGAGGAAGGTCCGAGCTACATTCATTAGCATCACAACAAACACACTTTGGCTTGGGTCACGTCTTTACGACAGTCGCCGCTCGTGCTCATGGGTAGCAGAGTCTTTATATTCCCGGAAATAGATTCTCCTCATAGCACCTTTAACTACCAGCTCAACTGATGGAAGAGCACATTATTAAATTCAGAGATATTTAATGTTTCAGCAAACAGAACAAATCAAATCATTGTTTGGTTCCATTAACATTTTAGGGAATGGAGACAAACATTTTAAAAGCCAACAGTTGATTGTGTGGTGACATAAAAATGCTCAAATATTTGGGTAAAAACTCAAAAGGAAGACGCAGAAATATCTGTAAAAAAAAAAATGCAAAAATAACTTTTATGGGACAAATAACACAACTAGATGATACTGAGTTTGCAAACAAAAATGTTTTTGATGAATAACAGACTATATGTTAGGGATGGGAATTGAAAAGATTTTAATGACACCAATGCTGTTAACAATCCTGCTAATCCATTCAGTTCTTTAATGATTCCTTTATTGATTTGTGCAGAAATGTTGGCCTGTAGATTTTCAGTGTCAACAATGTCAAACACATGTATTTAAAGGGTTGTTACATGCCCTGTGTTTGTGTAGGTGTGCTGCTGTGCTGCTCTTTCTCTCACCAGGTTCCTCTGCTGAGGTGAAGGTGTGGCAGGTGCGGCTGATTAAGCTGAGTGGGAGTCTTTAAAAGGCAGGACAGAGCTGTGGACTCTCTCTCAATCTTCTCATCAACTCAGATCCTGTGTGGAGCAGTAGATGCTGCAGTGAAGAGGTGTCTTCCAGCGTGTGTGAGCTTTTGCAGACCTTCAGTGGCAGTGGGGCCTGCAGTGCACTGATTGCTCGTGTTTTTCTACCTTTCAGGTTTACTTTGATACATCGGCTTTTGAGCTTGTTTTTGAGTTGTTAATTTGTGTTTAGAATAAACATTCATCACTTTTTTCATAATTTGTCTCGACACTGTTCTTTGACCTGGGTTTTAATTTATTGTTACTACCTTCATCCCCTTTAACATCTTTTGGTTCGTAACAAGGGTTAAGAACACAATTATAGAATGGATAAATTATAATTATGAGAAAATATCTGGTGTAGGACCCAAATGTAGATCAACTCAACTGTTTGGCAGAGCTCATCATTAAATTCAGGGATATTTAATGTTTTAAAAAAACGAACAAATCAAATCATAGTTTGGTTCCATTAACATTTTGGGGAACAAAGAAAACCACAAACAAACTAAAAAACAGATCATGTCTTGGTGTGGGGTAGAAAGATTTTAAAAGCCAACAGCTGATTGTGTGATGACACAAAAATGCACAAATATTTGGGAAAAATCAATTAGTAAAGGCAGAAATGTTTGTAAAAGTTAGCAAAAATAAATGAAACGAAGCCTGCGAGCTAGTTCAGGCAGACAACTCGAGCAGCGCTGCTATTCACATGTCACATTCACATGTCATACGTCACACTCCTTACATCAATCCTCCAATCACACTCTCCACCTCTCAATTTGGCGGTGTATTTAAACTGGGAGTTTACCCATCTCCCTCTGCTCGGAAAACGTCTATGCTGCCAGACGCTGATTTGCTGCGTGTTCTTTCACCCCCACCTCCACCCCAGCGTCCACCTGCAGGCTCCAGGGGTGTTCATATGTTTTGCTCATCACTCCTCCATGCCTTCAGGTAAACATTTCTGCAAAGGAGTGATGAAACTGGAGCCTGGACGCCAAACCTATAACATGTACTTGCAGCTACAATAAAACAATTGAACGTGAGTTGACTGACTGAACTAAAAGTAGATGATATTGAGTATGGCAAGCACAAAAAATGTTTTTGATGAAAAACAGACTTTATATGTGTGTATATCATCGTATTAGTTAATGGCTAAGTTAATATTAAAAAAAATAATGAAGGTAATAATAATGGTAGTTTTTAGCTTTTAAACCTTTTTATTCCACAAACAAAATATCAGTTCTTTTGATTTGTTTGAAATTTTGGCTTACAGTAAGACATGTGAGATTTTTATTTTTTTTAATTTTTGTTTATTTTGAACATATAACAACAAAAATATATACAACACAAAAAAACAAGAGGAAATAATAAGAAAACAGATAACTAATTTACAATGTTCATCAGAAGTTACAATGTACATGCTCGAAAAGGAAGAAGTCAAACTTATCCTCCTTATTCCTTGTTACATATTTGACTTGTGTTCAACATATACTCAACAAAAATATAAACGCAACACTTTTGTTTTTGCTCCCATTTTTCATGAGATGGACTTAAAGATCTAAAATTCATTCCAGATACACAATATTACCATTTCTCTCAAATGTTGTTCACAAATCTGTCTAAATGTGTGATAGTGAGCACTTCTGCTTTGCTGAGATAATCCATCCCACCTCACAGGTGTGCCACATCAAGATGTTCATCAGACACCATGATTAGTGCACAGGTGTGCCTTAGACTGTCCACAATAAAAGGCCACCCTGAAATGTGCTTTTTTTTTTTTTGCTTTATTGGTGGTCTGGGGACTCAGAACCAGTCAGTATCTGGTGTGACCACCATTTGCCTCATGCAGTGCAACACATCTTCGCATAGAGTTAATCAGATTGTCAATTGTGGCCTGTGGAATGTTGTTGTGAGGCCGGTTGGATGTACTGCCATATTCTCTGAAACGCCTTTGGAGACGGCTTATGGTGGAGAAATGAACATTCAATGCACGAGCAACAGATCTGGTTGACATTCCTGCTGTCAGCATGCCAATTGCACGCTCCCTCAATGCTTGCAACATCTGTGGCATTTTGCTGTGAGACAAAACTGCACATTTCAGGGTGGCCTTTTATTGTGGACAGTATAAGGCACACCTGTGCACTAATCATGGTGTCTGATGAGCATCTTGATGTGGCACACCTGTGAGGTGGGATGGATTATCTCAGCGGGGCAGAAGTGCTCACCTTCAAACATTTAGACAGATTTGTGAACAATGTTTGAAAGAAATGGTAATATTGTTTATCTGGAATGAATTTTAGATCTTTGAGTCCATCTCATGAAAAATGGGAGCAAAAACAAAAGTGTTGCGTTTATATTTTTGTTGAGTGTATGTTCTCCCATAGACTTATCATGAAAACAAATTACATGGACTTATGAAATCTATTTAAACATTCACCTACCTATTTTTATACACATATAAATACCTCTCTACCTATCTGGTTACCTATCCACATATACTTACCTTTATGCACACCTATGTACATGAAGATCTCTTTAAATTCATATATAAATTTACATATCCATGCATTGTGTATGTGTGCATACTTTCCTTTGCGCACACACACACACAAACATCCTGTTTTGTTTAGCTTTTTTGGTTTGTTTGGCCTTTTTTTTTTTTAATATTAAAGCACTTTGTTTACTACACTCATCAGATTTTTAGAATTGAAATTGGATGAATAAACTTCCTTAAATTTGAGTTTTGCAGTGTGCAAAAACTCAAATTCAGATGAGAGTATTTGTCAAATTTCAAGTAAAAAATATCACACTAAACTTATTCTAAGGTACACTTCCTGATATATCTGGATTTTGAAGACATAAAAACTAAGAATAAAGACCTAAAAACCAGCAGTTTTATCTCATGCACTGCAAAAACCAATTTCAAGTCAAAAATACTTCATTAGATTTATTCTAACGCAAAACTTCCTGATATGTTCGGATTAAGATCTTATTTGGAGATATAAAAACTAAAAATTAAGTCTGATTTGCTTAACTAATAAATAAAATAATCTGCCAATGAGACAGAGAAATAACTGAAAGGGTGTCGTAAAACATTTTCTTTTATTTTTGTTTTTTTAACCCAGAGCAGATTTTAAACCTGAATTTAAGATCCTCACTGAGTCAAACTTGCTTGTTTCATTGGCAGAATTTTTTTTTTTATCATTATAAGTAATTCAATGCCTTATTTCTGCCTTTTATTTCATAGAGTAGGATATTTATCTGGACATGCTAAGTGAGAATGTATTTAGAATAAGTGTTTTGGATATTTCTGACAAACACTGCAGCTGAGATCTGAGGTTTTGCAGTGCATGCTTTGTTTATTTTTTATTTATTTATTAGATTTTGCACTATAAAAGATACATAAGATCAAACTGGAAATATGAAAAAAAAAAAAAAGAAATGTGTCAGGAGAGGTCAAGAAGCCATCAGGCTTATGCAAAGGAGCTCACCTTTCTTTAAGAAAAAGAGAAAGCAGAGAACAGTCCAGATTTCAGTAAGAACACAGAGTAATACATGCATACATGTGTTTAACCATGTGTGAAGAAACAAAAGAAATAGTCATACTCAACAGTAAAACAAACATAAACAGATTTAACAAAGAAACAAAAAAAGTATAAAGACCATAAAAGAGTTGACAAAATTACAATAACATTTTAAAAACAAAAGAAAAAAAATAAAAAACAAAAACCAAAGTAAAACTAAGCTTCGTGAATTAAATGTAAAGACAGTTTCCTTTTAAAAACCTGTAATGATGATGAGCTCTCGGCTACATGTCTTTTATCATTCCATATTTTTACACCATGATGTCTGATGGAGAACTGACCGTGTTTAGTTTTATAAAAGGGAAGGTGCAGGTGACTAACCTGTCTAGTATTAAATGAGTGAATCTGTGAATTTAATTTAAAGAAATTTCTAAATGATGATGGTAAAGAAGAAGGTAAGAACACGTATTTATAAATAAACACACATATCTGATGAATATTTATATCATAAACTGAGAGTATATTCAGTTTTTTAAAGAGTGGGGCAGACGATTCGGTTAAATTAGAAACAGTTGCCAGTCTTGTAAAACGTTTTTTGCCAGTCTTGTAAAACGATTTTTGCCAGTCTTGTAAAATGTTTTTCAGATTCTGTCGATCCTATCCTCTAAAGAAAAAGGTTTTACAGAATAGCAGGTCTTTTTAACAGAGTCAGCAGCAGCAGAAGAAGTCATTTGGAGTTTTTAAAAGGCCGGACTTTACAATAAAAATGAGGAATTCTTTATTGTCACTATGTGAGGACATAACAAAATTTCAGGCGGTAGCTTCCAGCAGAGATCTTTGAAAAATTTTAAAACAGGTACCTGGAATAATATAAAAATAAAATGAAAATGACAAAAAAAAAATTGAATAAATGGGTGCAGGGAACGACAAACCTATTTTAAAAAAGAACAATTCAATGAGCATTTTGCACCATAATCAAACTTTTTTTCCAAACCACATACTTCAAAAACTTTGATCTAGGTGAGTGTGTTTGTCAGAAATATCTTAAAGACTTATTCTAATCTGTCTTACTTAACTAGACAAGGGAAAGGCAGAAATAAGGCACCGGACTGCTTGCAGAAATATGAAATATCTGTTGGTGAATCGAGGAAAGTCTGACTCAGTGAGGGTCTGAAATTCAGGTTTCTACTCTGGTTAAAAAAAAAAAAATTAAGACACCCTTTAAATTATTTTTTTCTCACTTGCAGATTTACTATTTACAAGCAACTCAGGCTTAATTTTTAGTTTTTATACACTGTAAAAAATAGTAATATAACAGTGTTTTACTGTTTAAATGACAGTTTTTTCTGTATTTTCAAATTGCCAATTAATTCACAAAAATAAACTGAGATTTTACATGTCAAATGTAACATGACGAGAAATTACTGTAACTGTGAAAAAACACAATATTCCTGCTCTTTTACAAAGAAACCCCGTTAGAAATACGAATATTTATTGTTAAAATATGTTAACAAGTGTATTGTAATTTCACAAATATTTTTTCTGTTGTTTAAGGGAATAAACTGTAAAATTCTACTTTACAACTCTAAAAAAGACCACTTTGGTCGAAGAAAAATCATTTAAAATAATATAGAAATTAATAGTAAAAATATAATTTCACTTATATTTTTTTATTTATATTTTTAAACGTTAAATGTTTGTAATTAAATGTTTATGAACCTTAAATTAAGGCAAAATCTTGTTAAAATTACAACTACAAACTGTATTTTAATTACGGACAGAAACTGTATTTTTATGAGAAAGCAATTTTCTGTTATTTCACAGTATTTTTTTGGCGCCCCAGCTGCCGAAAAATTACCGTTTTTTTTACTATTTCCTTTTTTCAGTGTATCTTCAAATAAGATCTTAATCACACATACAGGAAATCAGGCCTCAGGATTAGACTAGTGAGGTATTTTTGACTCAGGATGAAGCCTCACGTGGACCTGCACTGCCGTTACTTTAAAAACTTCGGCTGTAAATCTCCGGTCCTCTCGCAGCTTCTTAAAAACCACACAAGCTCCTGCAGAGAGATTTCTCTCTCCAGCTCGTACACCATCAGCAGCAGTGTTGGCATGTGTCTGTCTGTGAGCACCTGGGGGCCGAGGCCGACGGCCCCTGAAATAATAAACTGATAATTGGAGGGCTGCAGCGAGCAGAGAGGTGTTAGCGGGGCGCCAAGCCGCTGAAAGATCACCGCAGCATGCTCGCCGAGGCGGTGCTGAAAGAGACGATTACAGCTCACATCAGAACCTGAACGCTGTTCACCAAAACACCAACAAACACACGACCTGGACGAATAAAACACAAAACAAATCTGAGCAGAACGGCCTTTTCAGAGTGTGGTGTGCCATGAAGTCTGGACAAAACTTCAACCAGAACAGAACTATTTCAATTCATTCTAGACCAAAATTCAACGAAATAAGACAAGAAATTAATGATCAAACTGACGAACTTCTGCAAATATTCACTCATTTGATTTCTAATGGCTGCAACGTGTTCTGGTCTAGTCCCTGTTCAGTGGAGACAAGCGTGGACTGCAGCAGGTCAGCCTAGTCCCTGTTCAGCGGAGACAGGCGTGGACTGCAGCAGGTCAGTCTAGTCCCTGTGCAGTGGAGGCAGGCGTGGACTGCAGCAGGTCAGTCTAGTCCCTGTTAAGTGGAGACAGGCGTGGACTGCAGCAGGTCAGTCTAGTCCCTGTTCAGCGGAGGCAGGCGTGGACTACAGCAGGTCAGTTTAGTCCCTGTGCAGCGGAGGCAGGCGTGGTCTGCAGCAGGTCAGTTTAGTCCCTGTGCAGTGGAGGCAGGCGTGGACTGCAGCAGGTCAGTCTAGTCCCTGTTCAGCGGAGGCAGGCGTGGACTGCAGCAGGTCAGTCTAGTCCCTGTTCAGCGGAGGCAGGCGTGGACTGCAGCAGGTCAGTTTAGTCCCTGTTCAGTGGAGGCAGGCGTGGACTGCAGCAGGTCAGTCTAGTCCCTGCTGCTGTAACTCGAGCAGAATGTGTCCTCATGTCTCTTTAATAATCAGGACGCCCCTGATGGCAGCATGTTGCTCCTAAACCTGTTTGTACCTTTCAGCATTAATGGAGCCTTCACAGGTGTGCAGGTTACCCATGCCATGGGCACTAACATCCTCCATACCATTTTAGATGCTGTCTTTTGACCTTTGCTCTGATAACAGTCTGGTTGGTCGTTTTTTGGAACATCAGATTCAAAGTGAGTAAATATTTGCAACAAAAATGTACAGTTGATCAGTTTTGATAGTAAATAGTTTTATTCACAGTTTAGTATTCAAACTTCAGTGAAATTGTGGTTTGTCCTTTGTTGTATTATCTTTTCTCTTTTCAATAACAGGATACCTAAAGCTCTCGTTTTGACAAATAAACTGTTTTCTCAAGAACATCGAGTACTAATGTCATGATCTTATCTTTGTGTGGTCTGTACTTCAGAAATATGGATTATTAGAATAAAAACGTCGTCCTCTCTGATCTGTAAAGTCTTGTTCAGGTGTGCTGCTGTCAGTGGACTTCGGTTGAACTTGAGAAGTTTGATGTATAAAGTCAGCCGAGGTTTGACTTCAGTCTGACAAAGTGAATTATGGACTGAATTAGAGCGATCAGACAAAAACATCCTCACAGAGTCTGAGCCGACGTTAAATTATTAAAACAAACCCTTAGATCATAAATCATAAAAGTTCTGTGAAGTTAATAAAGTCAGGACTGAGATGCATAAATGGAAAATCAAAGTGGAGTCTGAGATGTTGAAGATTTACATTTTAGGCAATATGCCGACTTTAAGTGTGTGACGGAGCCGGAGATGTTTGAAAGGGTCAGAATGTCCTGCACATGCTTAAAAATAAAAACAAAAATATGTGTACAAGCTGGGCTCTGGATCATTACCCTCCAAAAATGATGCCTTCACACTGCAAAAACTTAGATTATTGTGAGCGTGTTTGTCCTATTTCAAGTCAAAAATGTCTCACTAGGCTTATTCTTAGCCATAATTTCTTGTTATGTCTAAATCAAGATCTTATTTGAAGATATAAAAACTGTTAATGATGCCTGAGTTGCCTGTTATAAGTAAAATAATCTGACAATGAGACAAGAGGTATTAAACTGAAACTTAAAGTGAGTTTTTCAAATCCAAAGCAGAATTAAACCTGAATTTAAGACTCTCACTTAATCAAACTTTCCTTGTTTTATTGGCAGATAAACTATATTTCCAAAAGTGTTCGCTAACCTGCCGTGACTCACATATGAACTTGAGTGCCATCCCATTCCTAATCCATAGGGTTCAATCTGACGTGGGTCCACCCTTTGCAGCTATAACAGCTTCAACTCTTCTGTGAAGGCTGTCCACAAGGTTTAGGAGTGTTTATGGGAATTTTTGAACATTCTTCCAGAAGAGCATTTGTGAGCTCACACACTGATGTTGGACCAGAAGGCCTGGCTCTCAGTCTCTGCTCTAATTCATCCCAAAGGTGTTCTATGAGGTTGAGGTCAGGACTCTGTGCAGGCTAGTCAAGTTGATCCACACCAGACTCTGTCCTCCATGTCTTTATGGACCTGCTTTGTGCTCTGGTGCACAGTCATGTTGGAAGAGGAAGGGGCCAGCTCCAAACTGTTCCCACAAAGTTGGAGCATGGAATTGTCCAAAATGTCTTGGTGTGCTGAAGCATTCAGAGTTCCTTTGACTGGAACTAAGGAGCCAAGCCCAGCTCCTGAAAAACACCCCCACACCATAATCCCCCCTCCACCAAACTTTACACTTGGCACAATGCAGTCCCACAAGTATGGTTCTCCTGGCAACCTCCAAACCCAGACTGGTCCATCAGATTGTCAGATGGAGAAGCGTGATTGGTCACTCCAGAGAACGCGTCTCCACTGCTCTAGAGTCCAGTGGCGGCGTGCTTTACACCACTGCATCCACGCTTTGCATTGCACTTGGTGATGTGAGGCTTGGATGCAGCTGCTCGGCCATGGAAACCCATCCATGAAGCTCTCTGCACTGTTCTTGAGCTAATCTGAAGGCCACATGAAGTTTGGACGATCGACTGCAGAAAGTTGGCGACCTCTTCTCACTATGCGCCTCAGCATCCGCTGACCCCGCTCCGTCAGTTTACGTGGCCTACCACTTGGTGGCTGAGTTGCTGTCATTCCTTGAAGTAAGAGATTCATCTTGACTGGTCACGTCAATGTTTATTGGATGGACACTTGCTGAGATCTTAGTTTTTGCAGTTATCAGTTGTACAAGTTTCATGTCACAAAGCTTTTTATCATCAACCATGAAGCCAAAATCACATTAAATGTGAGTGCCTTTGTGTAAAGGAACAGTGCATTACAGCCAATCAAGCCTCCTCTCATATCTAAGGGTAAATTAGAGTCACCAATCAACCTAACGAGTGTGTATTCTGGTCCGTGGGAGGACGACAGAGTGCCCTGGTGGAACAAACAAATGCACAGAGAGGAAATGCAAATGCAGAATTATTCATATCCTTTAAGCCCACTGACATGGGCTTCACAGCATTAACCTTCTCTCTTTAAGGGTCTTTGCACAAAATGAGAGAAAGCCCATTTATCTTAAATTGAATATGTTTATTTTGCACTTCCATGCATCCAGACTTTTTCACGTGGATCCCTGCAAGGGGCTAGCTACTCTTCTTAGGTGTGGCTAAAACATGCTTGGGAACCTGTGCAGTATTTCTCTGTCCTCAGTTATTGTGGTCAATCTACAACAGATCAGAAAGGCCAGGATGTTGTGGGAGCTTCTTTTACGTTTCCTCCATGTCATTTCACTCTTGACGCATCAATTCTCTATTTTGCTTTGCTGTTTGGTTTGTTTACATCCATCAGCACCAGGTGTGCAGAGCGCTCTGTGATTAGCCTGAATAGAATTGATTTTAAATTTTTGTTGTTTGTTTTTAATGCCATTTACGGCCTGGCTCCTCTATATTTATCGGAGATTTTAACTTTACCCAGCCATACGAGGGTCCTGCATTCTTCTGGCCAGTTCCTTTTGGATGTTCCAAGGTTGAGACGTAAACAGTGGGGGGACCGTTCTTTTGCTGTTGCTGCACCTACGTTGCGGAACAAGCTGCCCCCAGACATCCGCACCATGACTGACTTTGGTCTTTTTAAATCTAAACTAAAAACTCTTTTAGAGTGGCTTGTAATCCTGACTAAGGCTTCCATGCCTTATGCTTATGTCAGTTAGACTTTATTTTGTTTTATCTTTCTGAATGGCTTTTAAGCACCTTGCTGCTGTGTCACACCTCCCTTTGTGTTCTTATTTATCTTTGGCTTTTATGTATTGTTCTAACAGTATTGTTTTATGTTGTTTTTATCCATGGTGTTCTTATTTATTTTCTGACACTACTGTTACGCACTTTGGGGGCCTTTTGGGTTACTGTAAAGGGCTTTAGAAATAAACATTGATTGATTGATTGATTGAATAAGACCAACTTAACTTGGCATAAACTCAGAGCAACTTTGTCTATATTTCAAGTCAGAAATATCCAAAATACTTATAGATATAAGTATTATACTACATTTCAGAAGATTATGGGAAAACATGCTAATATGCCAAAGTAACACTATTTCACAAAAAAACATACAGTTCCTGTAAATGTCTACACACTAAGTTACTGAAAAGGGTGATAGATCAAAACAAAATTAGCATTGTTCCCCTGGAAAATTGACCAACAGCAGGCTGGATTTCTTTTCGTGAATGTTTAACATTTTTGGGGGAAACAAATGTTTTGTTAAAAAAAAATTTAATTTGATAAAATTGATGTGTATTTCATTATTTTCTGCATAGCAATATTTTCCTAATACAGGATAGATTGCAATACAGCATGTTCGCTGTAGTGAAACCAGCTCAACTGTTTGGCAGAGTTCATCAATAAATTCAGTGATTTTTAATGTTTTAAAAAACAAAACAATTCATTGTTTGATTCTGTTAACATTTCATGGAACAGAGAAAACTACAAACAAACAGAAAAACAGATATTTCTTGGTGTGGGATTTAAAGGTTTGAAGAGCTAACGGTTGGTTACATGATGACATAAAAATGCAAAAATATTTGGGACAAAATCAATATCTTATTTATCACAAAATATCTGTAAATAACAGCAAAAAATAAATCATACTGAGTTTGACAAACATACAATGAATGTTTTTGATGAATAAAAGATTATATATTGTTAAGTATTAACAATAATAATAATGATATCAATAATTACTTTAAGCCTTTTGAATCCTAGACAAAAAACAGTTATTTTTGTCTGTTTGCAGTTTTTTTCTGTATCTTAAAGCATTTACTGAAATGATTTCTTCACACATTAAACATTTCTGGATTTATTGACGTCTGCCAAACAGCTGAGCCGAGAGTTAAAGGGTTAAGATATTTTAAGTCATTACAAGCAATTCAGCGTTTATTTTTGGTTTAGGGTTTTTAGAACTGAAATTAGATTAATAAACTTCCTCTGATTTGGTTTTTTGCTGTGATTGTGAAAGGATTGGTTAAACGTGCTCTCATTCCTGGTGTTGTCTTAAAACAGTTTTTTGGAATTCACTGTTTGTTTACCTTTTAAAAAACAGAAATGGTGACTGACTGCATAATTCAAGCACAATTAATCCCCAAACAGATCTAAAAAAACAGCTGTTTTATCTTGTGCACTGCAAAAACTTGTGATCTAGGTGAGAGAATTTGTCTAATTTAAAGTCAAACATAACTCACTAAACCAGGCATGTCCAAAGTCTGGCGCGGGGGCCAAATGCGGCCCGTGTTCAAATTTTCACCGGGCTGCAGTCTCTGTTATAAAATCAATAACGTGGCCCTCTTGCACCGTTGACTGCTGTATAAAATACTTGTGTACAAAAAACTTACTTTACATTTCACCAGAAGATGGCAGTAGCGCTGTGGCCACATCCTTGTGGCTCTTGACACCTGACCTTTTGTCATCATTTCAGCCCATCCCATTTCAAACATGGGGACTGTAGCTACAAAAAGAAAAGTTGACAGCGAGTGCTGCCGATTCCAGAACAAGTGGAAATTGAAGGGTTTTTTTGCCCAAATATGAAACAACTGCGTCTGCCTAATTTGCCACGAGACTGTAGCTGTTTCCAAGGAATTCAGTGTCAAGCGGCACTACCAGACAAAAGATGCTAAATACGACAAGCTAACTGGGGACAAACTTAAATATCATTTAATTAATTTTTTTTTTTTATCAAAACCACAGTTTTGAATTTAGAAGTTTACAGTGAGCATTTAATAGTGGCTAATATGTACTGTTTCAAAGATATTTGATATGTTTAATCTTCCAAAAAGTGTTTATTCCAGACAGACTTTTTCCTCATTTTATCTGGTCTTCAAATACGAACGAGTGATTTGGGTTAAAAACTTGAAAATGAAAAAAATGTATGTATGCCAATGCCATGTCTGCCGTTTGCAATGAAAATTTCATTAAATAGTTCATTTATGTTTAGTGTTATTAGGGTCAAAAAATGTCAGGCTGAATAGACGGCCCCCGCACATTTTCACCTTACCAAATCTGGCCCTCGTGGCAAAAAGTTTGGACACCCCTGCACTAAACTAATCTAAGGCACAAATTTCTGACATGTCTGGATGAATGTTGGGTGGTGAATCATTCATCAAACTTTAGGACAGTGGTTCCCAAACATGTTTTAGCTACACCTAATAAATTCAGTGACATTTAATGTTTCAAAAAACAGAACAAATCAAATCATTGTTTGATACTGTTAACATTTCAGGGAACAGAGAAAACTAAAAATAAACCAAAAAGAAGCCCCAAAGAAGCTCCAACAACATCCTGGCCTTTCTGATCTGTTGTAGATCGACCACAAGAACTGAGGATGGAGAAATACTGCATCATCATTGTTCTTCTTTTTCACTGGTGTTAAAAAAGCTAACTAAATATTGCAAAAATTGGCAAAATCGGCAAAATCGTGAAGCAGGAGAAAAGCTTATTGTCCCAGCCCTAGTATCCATGCTGTGTTTTTATTTACAATATCATCACCATATTTTTATCTACAACTTTTTAAATGTATTTTAAATTACAGTGAACATGCTGTGTTTCAATTTATCCTGTATTACAAAGATATCACTATGTAAAAAATAACAAAATACACATCAATTTTATCAAATAAATTTTTTTACAAAGCATTTGTTTCACCCCAAAATGTTAAACATTCACAAAAATAAATCCAGCCTGCTGTTGGTGAATTTTCCAGGAGAAAAATGTTGATTTTGTCTTGACCACTTACTGTATAGACATTTTACAGTAACTGTATTTCTTTGTTAAACAGTGTTACTTTTGCATATTAGCATGTTTTCCCATAATCTTTTGAAATCTACTATAATACCTATATCCAATAGTATTTTCGATATTTCTGACTTTTAAATAGACCAACTTGCTCTGAGTTTTTGCAGAGTTAAGTTCGTCTTGTTCAGGCTAATCACAGAACGCTCTGCACATCTGGTGCTGATGGATGTAAACAAACCAAACAGTAAAGCAAAATAAGAGATAATTGATGCTTCAAGAGTTAAATGACATGGACGAAACGTCAAAGAAGCTCCCACAACGTCCTGGCCTTTCTGATCTGTTGTAGACTGACTACAAGAACTGAGGATGGAGAAATGCTGCATCATAATTGTTCATCTTTTTCGCTGGTGTTGAAAAAAAGATAACTAAAGATTGCAAAAATCAGCAAAATCGTGAATCGGGAGAAAAGCGTTTCATTCCAGCCCTAATATCTGTGCATCAAAAAATGAATAAATGTTCAGATATCTGCTCCATGGACAGCAGCACACTAACACACACTCGTCCATCACCGCAGACGCTCTGACCGACGGATCGATGGCTGGACGTTAGTCACCGTTTCACCAGGAAGAAGGCCCCACTTCAGCCCCGATAAGAATCTCCTCCACCCTCTGAAAATAAATAAATAAACAAATAAATAACATCCAGCGTGGCCGTGATCGGATTAGAGCCAGAGGGAAGGGCGAGCCGAGCTGCCGTGAGGTATTGCCCAACAAATTGGAGCCAACAGTCGGGCCAGAGAGTCCATTTTGGGGCATAATTTACACAGTGAGGAGCAGGAGCCCGATCTAATGTCGTTTCCATTAATTTAGCTTTTTGGACGTTTTTCCCCCCCTCGGGCTTTTAGCGGTCGTTTGTGTCGTCTGGCAGAAACCAGGCGAGTGTTACAATGTCAGAGTTTGCAGCAGCAGAGCGAGAGGCCTGCGCTCCATCCTGCTAATGGCTAACAATATGCTAATGAGAGCCGGGACGGGCCCAGACGAACCACTTTAGAGGATGTTTTATCTTCTCGGGCCCGCAGTCTCGTCAGCGGCGAGCGCTCCTGACAGGACGTGCCAGGTCGAATTTAGCGATAAAGTGCTTTTAACAAACCGGCCACAAAAAGTCCGAGAGGGGGACAAAGGAAGCAGGAGAGGCTGTGCTGAAATGTGGAAGCTGCTGGCCAACAATGAGGATCCGTTTAGAGGAAATGCGAGGTGAAAGAAAAGTTTCTCGAGGACAAACAGAGACGACAGGGCTTCCTGATAGAGCTCAGGCTAATTCAGCTTCCTGACCACAAGAGTTCTGATTTCAGCCGAAGAAGAAACGATCCTGAAGGTCTGAAAATGAGGACGGACAGGGCTGTGGTCGGTCCAGGAAGATTTGTGAAGGAGATATTCAGCCCCATTTTTAAGCCTTCTGCTCGAAAATGACACAGAAAAGAATGAATCTGCAACCACAAGGTCCGTCTGAATTAAAGCAACACTTAAGAGGTTAGTCCAGATTTGTGTTCTGCACCCGTCTAGGAGGAAGGTAACCTGACAAGCCAGGTGGACAGCTCCATATATCTGCCACAGAAATATTTCACTGGTCCATCTGGGTAGGAGCCCTTTCAATTTGTTTTCAGGGGCAGAACGTTAAAAAGAAACACAAACTTGTGATTGGACAATCCTTTGGCTCGTCACACAGATGATTCATTTAACACTTATATGTGACATGAACCTGGTCAAAGACAATCCCTACAAGTAAACTTCTGAGGAGGGCAGATTTCACCAAGTTTCACTGAGTAGCCATGAGGACAACAGGCTAATCGGCATGTCCATTCTCAACTTCCGGTTCTCAATGTCCGGTTGTCGTGACGTCCGCATTCTGCAGCTCCCGCCTCTCTTCCCTGATTGGGCCGTTAAGAATTCAGTCGAGTGAATTCGTTGGACATCGAGGGACCTGGGATTTCAGAATCAGGCAGGTCTGTCTGCTCTGCAAGGATAGGAGGAAGGTTGCATGTAACATATTTACGGGGAAGAAAAAATGAAAAATTAAATAAAATCACTCTAGGTCTCTAATCATAAACCACCAAAACAATTAGGGGAGAGTGGGGTAAACTGAGCCAGTGGGTAAGTTGACCCAGATGGATTAGTGAAATATTTCTGTGGCAGATATATGGAGCTGTCCATCTGACTTGTCAGGTTACCGCGCCTGTGCCTGGTCTACGAAATTAGAGCCCCATGTTTGAATGTTGGTCTGAAGCTGCCTACACACCGAACACGACTTGAGCGTCCTCCGCAATCACTCTCCATTTAAACTCAATGTACCGCCCCGATGGGGCGGGGCCAACCCTCCCACGACACGCTGACTGCGTTCAAGGCGACCACTTCACTCGTCGTGGTTGCCAAAGTTGAAAAAAGATCTTCTCAGGTGATGTTGTGTGTGGTTGTGCTGCAACAGCCAATCAGTGGTTTGTGCATGTGTGGCGGTACCTGTGTCAGACAGTTTTTATTCTGGACTGCAGAGCAACAGTCCATGTCCCTGTGGAAACATGAGTTAGTGAGGACATTAGTTCCTCCTTAACGGACCGCAGAAAACTGACGGACGATGCTGCTGCAGGACATCAGCTGCAGTGTTTTGTGGTTGGTAGATAATAATAACAATAATAACTTTAGTTCTATAGCACTTTTTAAAACAGTAGTTTCCAAAGTGCATTGACAAAGAACAAAGAACAATAAAGTAAAAAGATTACAGCACAAGGAAACAAAAAAACAGAAAGACACAAAAGGCAGAAAAGACAAAGACACGAGCAAGAAAAGTTCAGAGGAGAGTGACTGATGCTTAAGGTGTCCCCAAAAAATCCCGATACTTATGTGAACCAATTTTTTTATTTAAAGGTGCTATGAGGAGAATCTATTTGCGGCGACATAAAGACTCTGCTACCCATGAGCACTCGCGGCGACTGTCGTAATGCTGCGTTCCAGTAACCTCGGAACTGGGAGTGACATCATCTCTGACTTATCGGTGTTCCAATTGAAGTCGGAAAAAAACATGCTGATCTACCAGGCTATTGTTAGCTGTTGTTAGCACGCCCTGCGTTGTTGTATGAAGAATGTGATTATCACTACGGCAGCATTTTTGTAAATATAAGTCTAACAATGAAGAAGTGCAAATAAATGGATTATTACAGGAGCTAAATAACTGTTCACACTGGGGGCATCCATCTTCCATTGTCAACTCGGGGGTGGCGAGGTTTCACCGAGTTCCCAGTAGGAAATTCCGACTTCGGGGGACGTTCCAGTTGCAGTTTCCTACTCAGAACTCAAAATTCCTACTTCTGACTACAACTGGAACGCACCAAAAGACGTGCGAGCCAAAGCGTGTGTTTGTTGTGATGCTAATGAATGCAGCTCGGACCTTCCTCAGAACTCTGCATTGCTTTACAACTTCTTTTTTCAACAACTTACAGGATGCAAAGCGAAGAGGTAATGTATCTCTTTCTAGTTACGTAGTGGTAGTTTCTGATGTGTGACAACAAGCAATTTTTGGAAAACTTAGTATTGTAGTTTTGTAGCCGGCTATATATCTCTACTTACAGCCCGGTGCTCTAAGACGTGTCTGAATAATATAAATTTGCTCTAGTTTTAATTGTCTTGTTCCTGAAGTTGAGTATCCAGGCCAGTCCAGTCCTGTCCGACCCGACCGTGAAGCTAAGGAATAGCATTTATAGATAACCTATTTTGATGCTATAAAACTCATCTTAAAGTGTGTATTTCCATCAGGCAGATATCTAAAAGGGAGACTTTTTTGTTATTACTTAGAAACTCCTCACAGGGTTTAAATAAGTTAAAAGATATTGTAAAATAATTATAAGTACAATCAGCTATTAGCCAGGTAAAAAGGTATTAGTAATATCAAACTGGATGTGGAATAAATGAAAATTTACGGAGAATAGGTGGATTAAATTAGTTTGTACTTCTTCTCACTACTTTTCGAACATGTGGGTGAAATCACTTGGTGTAATTTTCTACTTAGGAGACTTTAATTACTTTTGAATTGATGTTTTGCTAGATTTGTATTCATGTACATTATAGCAATGATTTCTTGCATGTTCTAAATAAACTACTTTGCTATACAAATATGAGCACTAGTTGAGCTGAGCTATGGTTGATGTCACATATCAGATTAATGCCCAACCTTCCAAAAGGATACCTGGTTGGTGTTCACATGAGGTTTAAAATGAACCTGAACTAAACGTTAGTGAGTGTCGAGTGCTGTGATTGGACACAGAGATTGTTTTATTTCTCCTCAAACCTCCAGACCTGCCGTGCTCCATCAGGGAGGCTCAGGCTCAGTTTGATGAACGATCTGCTCGGGTGTCGGAGCTCAGCTGATGCAGAAATGAACTTTGATTTAAATGAAATTATTGATAATCCAGTTAACCACAGCGCGTCTGACTCCGAGCCCAAGTTTTCTTTCTTCACAGTCGGACTTTTAGATTATTGACTCGGACACATGAGGAGTCTAAACCAGGTCTGCAGGTTCAGATTTTAAAGGTGTCCTCTTCAGGAGGCTTTTTCTTCTTCTAATGAAAACTGACAAACAAAACTGTGACCGCACATCCAGGGCCGTGAAACTCTGCATCAGGGCCAGAAGACTTTGTTTTTATTTTGTCTTTGTTCAATTGTGTTTTGGGATTTATTATATTTAAAGCTGGGGTTGGCGATCTGATTTAGATACACTTTTTTAAATTCTCCTTAAAATGGTCTTTATGACCCGATGGTAATCAACTCATAATATGTTCTTAAAACAGAGCGAAAAATATCCGCTATCTACAGCAGGAGTAAAACAGGGAAAACCCCAACCAATAATCATGCCGGGACCCCTGTTTTTAAACCAATCAAATCCTGTTGCCATTCTGCCCGCCTACTGTGCACAGACTCGGTGCGTGTAGCCGAGCTCATACGTATCAGAGTCCGCCGGAGAATGCCTACCTGTCAAGTTTTGTCTTTGAAAATAAGGGAAGCCCGCTGTGAGCCGTCCCACAACCCCAACCAAGCTCCAGTATCCCTCACATTTTAAGACAGGTGTAAAGAAATCTAAAATAAACTCTTTGTTTTTTTTATTATTATATCGTCACACGGGAGATTTACAGGAGAATACTGATACAGGAGGACGTCAGGAAAGAGGATAAAATACGTAAAATACGGTAGTTTAACGGCCAAAACTGGAGATTTGACAGCTATGTGGAGAATGTCAGAGGAACTACCTATACCCCGATCAACATCGGGCTGTGAGCACTAACTAACTTTACATGTTTGTTTTTAACTTTACATGTTTGTTTGGTGTTTTCTTACCGCTGACTGAGACATGACTTGGTGTAGTGTAAAACAAACGTGTTGTGCTGTGGGTTTGGAGTTGAATCAGTCTTCTGGATATATCGGCTGCGCACGTGGGGGGGCAGTTAGGCGGAGCCCTGAGGAGATGCTACTTTCAAATTCATGCTAGTTTACCAAAATCGCCGACCCCAGCTTTAAGATTTTGCATTTTTTATTTCAACTCCAGTTTTTATTTGGTTCATGACAGTTGGTATAATGCTTCATAATTATATCGAGCAGGGCTTTCCCACATTAGTGGAAAAAATTATAGAATAATATTGCATGATATTACATGAAGGTGTGGAAGTGTTTACAGGTAGGGAAAGGTTGGTAAGTAAGGTCATGAATGAAAAACAGGAATAATAATAAATAACTAGCTCATAAGAGTAACATTTTTAATCTTTGTAGATCTTTAATTGCCCTTGTGTGTATTATTTATTTTCTTTTGTTCTTTCATTTTTGCTTTAACTGAAATTGCAATTATTTTTTTTATTTGTTTTTACATTATTATTTGTCTTTCAGGGGTTTTTGTTACTAACTATCACAGTTTTTATGCTTCTATTTTCCATATTTGCTGATGATTTTTTGTTTGCATTTTTATTTAAGTTTTTGTCTCGTGTTTTTGCATTTTTTCCATTGAAGTTTTTATTTGGTTAATGACAGTTAGTATATTAGTACATAATTGGATTTCCCACTTTACACATAAGTGGGAAAGTGGTCTTTCAGGAGCTTTTATGTATTTACTATCACTGTTTTTATGCTTCTTCCTATTTTTTAAGTTTGCTGATGATTTTTTTGTTTTCATTTTTTATTTGTGTCTCTTGTGTTTCCATATCGTCCAGATGATGTCATGATTGGCGTGCATGTAAACTTCTGCACATGCTCAGTGAGGTCGTTTCACTGCGTCACCATCTGGTCCATTAGGTGTCACACAGTCTATCTGCCCACCCTGCTCCTCAGTGTTTAAATAAATAACCTCAGAGTGTGTGTGTGTGTGTGTGTGTGTGTGTGTGTGTGGCGTGCGTCCAGCCTCACTGCAGCCTCTCCAAAGACAACAAGGCCTGATAGCAGGGAAACAGGAGCGACCGGCTGCATAACAACGACTTATTATGATGATGAAATGTCCTACAAGACCCCAAACACCCTCTTAGAGAAATCTCTGCTCCGATAAGGGGAGTCCAGCCCGAGGGGGGGTCCTAACCTGATTGGATCGGCGCTCGGAGGGGGCGCGCGTAACGAAATCAAACGGCCGTCAAGCCGCTGTCATGCATAATTAATTGGGCCTTCTACGACCAACTACACAAAAATCCATGTTCATTTGATTAGGGGGTTTTGGAGGACTCTCTGAAGTGCACGGCTGTCTGAGCTGCCTCCACGCTCACCTCCATATCTGAGAGGAAGGTGGCACGCTGACATCAGCCAGGCAGACCCAACGCCAGACGAAAAACTGACAAACTTTTACCAGGATGAGCCGGAGTTTGGAGCTTTGGGTCCTGAAAGATGAATCCAAAAGTCTGGGATGAATGTTCTGCACTAACACAGACAATGAAATTCAGCAGTTAACATCTAAGAGGTAAAAAACACATCAAAATGTTCATCCAGCCATCATCCAGAACACCTGTACGTGGCCACCAGAGCCGCGAAGGTTGAGTTTGGAACCGGTTTGCCTCAACGTAATCAGGCTTTCCTCGTGTTAGGAGAGCAGAGCAACACAGTACATGGAAATAATCTATTTTCTAAGGCCCCATCCACAAGAAGACAAAACGCTCAACAGTTTCAAAAACGATCGTCATAAAGATGAAGGTGTCTCAGAAAATGAATGAAAATGAAAATGAATTCACTCGATATGCATGAAAATGCTGTAAAACACATACCAGATCCCTAGGGGTGCTGTAGCGATATGACGGAAACAAGCGGAAACAGACAAAAAACCATGGGCATGCGCACTTGCAGCAAAAGTTGTAAACAGAGATTGTGATAAAGTGATCATAAAGTGCTGTAATGTGTCCTTGATAATTGTTTGTTCAACTCGGTGGTGATTGAGAAGAAGAAGATTTTGCTGCAACAGGATAGTAGGGTCACTAGCTTCATCAGCACATATGCTACACCGTACACCACCATTGTTGATGTCGTTGCCGCGTGTGGCGCATGTGTGTCAATAAAGATATGAAACTATGACATAAGCGTATCTGAAAAGTTGTGGAGAGCCAGTAATCATGGAGCTGCAAATACAGCATTTCAAAATCTTTCCACTCTGGAACCTGGTTTCAGAAATGATCGTTTACAGACCCCCAAAACACCATCTTCATACGGATGATACGCAGATTTGGCAAAAACTTATGCGTTTAGACCTCGGTTTGTCTTTGTGTGGATGGGGCCTAAGACAGTTTGTGATTGGTTCTTAAGGCAGTGCTCTCAAATTAACTCTTATTTAATGCGGAGCAGCATGTTACGTCTGGATGAGACTACCAGACCATTGGACTCGAGTCATAGGGACTCAGACTCAAGTTGACTTGAGCCGCTAATGAGACGACTTGCAACTCGACTCGGACTCGGAAGGTAAAAACTTGAGACTTGACTCGAACTTGGAGAAAATGTCTCCAGACTCGACCTGACTTGAGACAACATGATCCAAAAATTGCACGCACTCAGGCTTTATATGAAGAGCCAGACAGGAGATATATGCCGCTCTTTCCTTTTAGGTTCACTTTATTGATGCTCCATTCACAGTACACTTGTCCGTCACCCAGGGATGTAACGGTTACCGGTAAAATGGTAAACCGCGATAAAATTTCCCACAGTAATCATGACCGTGTCCTATTAAAGTTACCGTTACACCGCGTTTGATCACCACACTGTGTCAACGCACGGTGATGCTGCTCTTTGACTGGAAAAGCCTGAACCATGTATCCATCCTCGATTAAGCAGCCTGACGGGAGGCGCACATGAGCAGTTAGCATTGTTTGGTCTCAGTCTGGGAGCGAAAGTTAGAGACACTACAACGAAGACTTTTCCTCTCAAAACGGACTCTAACGTCTGGTTGAATTTTGGATTTTACAAGGTTGCAGAGGAGAAACTGATAAAAGACAGTCACCCTGTCTAAACAAGAAGCTACGGCAAAGAAAAAGACACGTGTAGTTAAAACGGCCGTAACTTATCGAGGAAATGAACTGACAGAGGTAGTGAGAGAGAGAGGATTCAGAGAGCCATACCTGAGAGAATAATAGGTGGTTATCAGGATTTTCTGTCTAAATAATGTATAAATCTTGTAATTAACAGCATTAGGATCATTCTGGAGTGTATTGTTGCCGTTCTTTTGCCGCGTATTTGACATATTTTGTAGTAGATCGTCTTTTTCCGTCAAAGTTCGTGTTTTATGGATTTAATTAATTGTAATTTGTAAATCTTAAAGGAGAGAGGGGAGACTAGAGGAGAATCACGAAGGGGGCTAACTGCTTCAGGGGCTATCATCAATAAAACAAAAGATAAATAAATAAAAAGAAAAAAATGAACGAGCTGTAACATGGACACTAATGCTGCAGGCAAACTAAAATGTGAGTGTTTGTAAAATAGGTTACATTTATTTTTGGATGTCTCAAAAATTTGAACATGTTTATTTACAATTGTTTATGAAGAGAATCATGTTAAAGTTCAAATCTGCCTTTTCATTTCTTGTAATTACACACAGTTTTCAGACAAAAAAGACAAAAAAAGTGCCATGATTATAATTTTTCCAATGTATTTTTGGGTATTTTTTACCTTTATTGATAGGAGAGAGACAGTGGATAGGCTTGTGAAAGAGGGTGAGAGAGTAGGAGAAGACACTCTACAAACTGGTCACATGCGGGATTCAAACCTGGACCGGCAGAAGCTTGTACATGGGACGTGAATGGTTGCTAACCACTCTGCCAAACCAGCACCCCATGATTATAATATTAAAGGGGTTAAATTATTTAAATTCTGTGTAAAAGTACTTTTGAACATTCTGAGCACATTGCAACAATACCGCAATAATAATGATAACCGTGATAACTTTGGTCACAATAACCCTGATACAAAATTTTCATGTTGTTACATCCCTACCGTCACCTACTATTGTCAAGACTAATGTCTTGAGATATGAATAATTCATATCTCAAGACACTTTATGAATTGGTGCTATACAAATAAAGATTGATTGATTGATTGTACAGCACTTTGGCTCAAACTCTGTATTTAAAGTGATCACAATGGTTGAGGGACTCGACCCGTCATAACCTGTGACTTGACTCGACTCGACTTGCCAACAACAGAACAAACTTGGGACTTGCTTGAGACTCGGATCAAATGACTCGAGACTTGCTTGAGACTCGGATTGGATGGACTATGGCAATTGTCTGGAGACTGGGGATGGGAATCGAAGACAAATTCCCGTTGAGAATCGTTAACAGCTCCCTTAACCCTTTAACTCCCAGCTCAACTGTTTGGCAGAGGTCATCAATAATTTCAAGGATATATTTTTTTTTAAAACAGAAGAAATAAAATACTTGTTTGGTTCCATGAACATTTCGGGGAACAGAAAAAAACAACACCTACACACACACATATATGTATATGTATATGTATATATATATATATATATAAGGAAGAGGAGATGTGTGAGAGTGATGGGGTAAATAAATAAAGCAGAAAAGTAATGTTGAAATTGAGTAGTATTTTGCTAATAAGTGTAGGGATATTCGGTATAGATATATTTATATGGACAGTTATGTGTTATGTACACATGCATGTAAGTATGTATGTGTTTGAGCATAGGTGCAAATTATATTTCGGTAGATGTTTATGTAGTAAAGGTATACTATGTCTATATTGTTACTGATGTTAGATACATGTGTATACATATGTATGTATGTGTAGATGTATGTTTGTATTACATATGTATATTCATTATATAATTTTGTGTGCATAGGTAGATAAACATATTTATATGGATTTTATGTTTTGTAATGTACATGTGTTTAATATATTTGCATCAATAGCAGGATTTATTTTTTTATAAGAGGAACAGTAATGAGGGGCAGTGACTTAAAAGTTTTTTACTTCTTCCTACTACTTTTCGGGTGTGCATAATTACTTCAATCCTGTTTTTTCATGTCTGTAAAATAAAATTCAATTCAATTCTGATTAATATCTTTTTATGGCAGCTATCTGATCTCCTCCGTATTGCAGCCCCCTCACGCTTCACATCACACCTCAAAACCCATCAGCCCCAACTCCACGACTTCTCTGTTCCATCTTCACTTTGAGTCACTTTTGTCTGTTATTATTTTATTTATTCAAACATTTTAATTTTCTGTTAAGTGTCCTTGAGACCTGAGAAAGGCACTTTCAAATAAAATGCATTATTATAATTATTATAAATCTGTTGATGAGGATCATCCTCTTGGTCAGTGAGACTGCCCGTCCCGGGTTTGAAGGCTGATCTGTGAGACTGTAGCGCCATCTGGAGGAAAATCAAGGAACTACAGCAGGCGAGTCAAACTGCAGCATGGTTTTATTCCAAAAGAGCTCATACTCAGGCTTAAAGATGCATATACTTACATGTGTAAATAGATTCATAAACACAGAGTGGAGAACAATGTGCTTTTAGCTGCTATGTCAGTATGCATGCGTCTGCATACCTCAAAGTGTCTTCAGGGATGTGGTTTCTCCCGGTTTAAGGACTCACGGCTCCCGTCACGTCACATTTCTCCTTGTTTTCACACCACATCCCTCCTCAGAGTCTCCAGATTTATTCTTTCCTCGTTAAATGGAAGACAGTCTCTCACTCTTCTCCACCTCAAAAGGAAATCATCACCAATGATGAAAAACCTTCCGGCTCCAGTCCCAACGCGGCACAGTGTTTACTTTCTAAATAATCCTGTTATGTCCCTAGTCTAGTCACAAGAAGTTTTAACCAAACGATAAACTGGGGTTCCTAGAATAAACGATTAACACAACTCTTAACAATTCCGGCTGCCCGCCCCTATCACAAAATCAGTCTCAAAGACTATCACAGAGCACAAAGACACAGTTAGTAGCAGGCTGCTTCACTGATGGTGGCTGGAGCCGGAGAGAATCAGCAGGTTTCAGCAGCTGGTATTTGTAACCTCCATGCAGGCTCTCAGGTGGCAGCAATCCTCCCAGAAGTCCAATCAGCCCCAGCACCAGAGGCCTATATCACGAAGCAGGATTAATGTCTTAGTGAGATAACTTCAGGGTTAACCCTGATTTACCGATAGCACAAAGCCTGATCATTTTTTTATCAGAGTAGATCACCATGGTGACTTACTCTGAACAGCTATCCTGCTCCGGAGCAGGAGAAGTTGGAGGTTGAATCTGATCCTGTATGATGACCCTCGCACTAGCCAATCAGCTTCTCCAAATCAACGGCCTGCCCTCTTCTCCTGAACCCGGTAGAAGGAGGAACACAACTCTTGAGACAAGCATGAAGATGAGAAGGAGTGTCACAATACCGATTTGACCCACGAGATCAACGTGACGACGTGATAGGAGACGTAGTCTACCGGTTCTCCTGGCCCGGAATCATCTGTACCTGTGTGATACTGTATATTGGAGCCGTTTATTCCCTGAGTGACCCACAGGAGCGGTGCACGAACTGTCCCGCTGTCATTTTGCATCGCCCTGCAATATAAACTTCACTTCTATGTCCCCTTTCATACAGTCAAATGCACCATTAAGTGCTTGACATATAAAAGGGATGTAATTCTTATGTGAAACAGCACATTATTCTATTATTTATTCTATTATTCTATTTATTATTCAATCAGGTCCATCGTGTCATTCCTGCACTTTATTCATGTGTTTGAGGGTTCTTTTTTTCTTGCTGATTTTTAAATTGCTAATTTTATTTTTTATCTGCTCCCATGAACTCCTCACGGCAGAGGGATTATCTGAGGGAATGGGGTGATAATTGTCAGACAGATAATTGTCAACATCTTAACATTATCAGACGCCGCTCTTCACATGTGAAATATGGAGCTCTGTCAGTGTGTTCGCTTCTCAGCGTGTTCTCCTCTCATGATCATGATTGGTCAGCTGCCTCTGAGTCCTCCCCTTATACGTGCACGTTCAGGGCTTTGGATGAGACAATCCTGGATTGAGTTACCGTGTTGATAATCTGCGTCGTGCTATCGATTATTCTGATTGCCATTGTTTGCGGTTACTCAATCCTGGATAGATGTGAGTTACCCGGGATAAGTTGACCGCGCTTCGTGCTATAGGCCTCAGGATCTAATCACTGCTGCAGATCCACAGACACAGCTACTGACACTGATGGACAGCCACACCCACTCACACACACACACACAGGAGGAGGAGAGGAGACAAAGCTGCTACAGCATGAAAAAACAACACAATGACCCAGGGTCATCACACCTTGGCTTTTAAAGTGACATTATAATTTGATTTAAATACTTTAATTTATTTGTCTTTATTTTTATACTTTTATTAGCCGTTTCTTTTAAGGGTTGATTTTTTTGATTAATATCACGTTATATAGCTACTTTATTTATTTATTTATTTATTTATTAAGCACTTTTCTACTTTTTTATTTGTATTTATATTTTTCTTTTATGGATTCTTATATAATTTATTTATTTATTCATTAATTTATTTGTTTTTTTATAGATTTATTTTTGTAATTTGGCACTCTCACTACTCCATAGCGAGCTAGTACATTTGGCTATATAGTGTTACTTAATAGAATTAAGTACAGACAACAGGGTTCCGAGTAAAACAAAACAAGTAAATCTAAAGGAAATGCAGTCAAAGATTATTAATCAAATTTACTTACCTTTTTTAGGCAATCGGTTTCCAGTTCTTGTTAAATTTTAGAGTGTGAGATGTGTGTGTATGTAGAGTCTGTTTATTTTTTATACTATAATTATTTTTTAATGATCTATTTACTTATTGATTTTTTCTCTTATGTTTAATTCAAACATTTATTTACACTTAAAAAAATGTGTTTATCCCTGTTTTTTTTGGTCAACTGCTGCTTCATTTACGGGTATTCAGGAGATTGAACAATGTGCGTTTTTTTTTTTTACTTTTTAATATATGTCACATCTTTTCTCAGGTAGCTCTTCTGAGTTTTTGTTAGAGTTGTGTCTGTTTTTTCAAGGCACTGAGAACATCAGCTATAGACACAGGAGTGAAATTAAAAAGAGGAGAATTAGAACAATTAGTCCTTTCACGGGCTTAGGATTAAAAACAGGCATAGTTAAAGCAGGACTGAAAGACTCAAAAACCCTGCTGTTGTAAAATGTCTATTTAAAAATCTTAACATGGTGGATTTATCTGTGAGCTTTTCCCCACTTTTATTTAACAAAATAGGCAGCTCAGCAATTGGCACAGAGTCTGGTGTGGAATTCACAAACCTTTGAGCAATATCCTGGATCAACAGTACCCATGGGGATCGGTGTAAAATTTGGAGGATTGTCTTTATTGTAAAAACAGTCAAACTGAAAAAGTTTAGTCAGATGCACTGGACCATAAATTGGAGTGTTTTTGGTATCAGTAGTACTCAGGAAGTGTGTGAAATCTAACATACTCACATTCGGTCCAGGCCCTGAAATCATAGACCAGTATGCTTGGTTCAGGAACTTAGCTGCAAGAGAAGAGCTGAGGACATGTGGAAACAAAGAGCTGACATTTGTGACAGATTTAGGTAAGATATGTGGAGCAGTTCGTTTGATTTCAGTATTTCGCCAAGAACTGTGCATATCGGTACCAAACGTTCAGTTCGAAGGACGACGAGAAGTTGAAAGCCTTGGTGTACCAGTCCAAGGAGCTGTGATCAGAACATGTCCGCCAGAGGAAGCCAGAAACCGTTCAGTCCCAGTCCAGATGATGAGGCCACACAACACTGCAGTCAGGAGATGGACAGTTGGTTTTGGAGGCATTTACCTGAGGCACACTGGGGCGGAATCGCCGCGATGGATTCTTCACGGGTTTGAGACGTGACGGGGCTAGTCCTCCGCCCCCCTTTGTAGCCCGTCTGGATCACCAGTGTACCTTAACAGTCTTGATGAAGCCTCTCCTCCTTACACCTCAGAAGTTTGCAAGACGGCCTTTCAGCAAGTTTCAGTGCTGTGGGTGTGCCCAGGAGAACCCGGTACAGCCCAGTACAACGTGGAGATGACCACTTCTGTCTCTGATGGGCCTTGATGAACGCGAGATCTCCCGGATGGACAGGCTGGACAGGCGTTGGCTTTGGCTCTGGCTCCGGCTCTGGTTCTCCTCCTTGGGACACAGAAACAGACTTGGCAGCATCAATTTGTTCTTTCACTTTAAAACATTGTTCCAAATGTGTCACAAAGTCAGAGTGTTTCAGGTTTCTTAGGTTGAATAATTGTCAGCTCAGCTCAGGCAGCTGCTAAGTTCTATGAAATACACATTCAAATGGTGTTAGCTTATGTTTGCCATAAGGTGTTGTATTAATAGAAGTTTTAACCAGGTGTAAACAAGCAGGCCATGGTTTTCCTGTTGATCCCATTGCTTTGATCAGTTGTTGTTTAACAGTACCATTATCTGAATAAATAACGTCAGAGTTTTTTTTTTAAATCTGTAGAAGATACTCTCTTTTAGCACTTTAACTGTAAAATCTGTATCAACATGTGCAGTTGAGTGTATTTCAGTCCAATTACTGTAGTGTCACATAACAACTGAAAAAAACCTTTTTATACTGACATTTATCTAATTCAATGTAATTCAAACTCAAAACTTAAAAAGGTGATGTTGGTTCTGGAAATGAACCTTGTCTTGTTCATATGCCCCCTTGAACATTATTCTTTAGTCATATTAAGCATTTTCTTAACATGATCATGTGCTGCTTTTTGGAAATTTGAAGCATAAAGAACATTTTTTTTTTTTTTTTTTTTTTGTACCCCCCTAACATTTGTGTACTCCCCCTAACATCCCCGCTGTTGTCACATGACAAGGTCAATGGGACACTTGGCACCCCCAGGGATATAAGGAAGGAAGCAACCAAAGTAAAGTAGTGTCAGGGTAATAATAATAATAAAAAAAAAAATTATCCTCATGTGTTAAAAATAACACACGAGCATGGCATGGTGTTAGTGATCATGCAAAATGTAATCAGAATCAACAATTATCAGAGCAGTAAAGATCGGAGTAGCAGGCTCACCACGAGCTAAAGCTTGAGCAGCAGAGTCAGCTAGGGCATTTCCACGTGAAAAAATATCATTTTTATGTGTATGAGCAGGGATATGGACAATAGCCAAAGCTGAGGAAAGTTTAAGAGCCTTAGTCAAGGTCTTAAGCAGGACTACATGTTTAACTTCAGAGTAGGTACAGCATAAGCAGAGTGAGCTTTGCCATAAGAATCTTTCAAAGAGCTGCCATCAGTAAAAATCTAATTGAATCAGAAATATGTGTGTCTGTCAAGTCAGATCTGGGCAGAAATATCTTAAGAGAATATTTTAATTAGTCATGATCATCACTTGTATTTTCAACATGTGGTGTAAGAGTTGCATGTTTTAACCCGATAAAGCCAATTGTATCATATTTGATACATATTTTTATAATATCCCTATCAACTCAATATGATCAACAAATTAAAAAAGAAAACAAAAAACATCTGAAAACAATCAGATAGATGATAAAAAATGTCCTCACATGGATTATCAGTCGCCAAAAGCACCTAATGTATCAAATGAAATACAAAAAAATCTATATGTTGAATTTTATGGACATTTTGATTGTTATGGATTTCAGCTCCAAAAAGAAATAGATTTTTCTGGCTGTAATCTATGGTCTTGGGCCTTAAAGGGTTAAAACTGTGCAGTGTACTATAGAAGAACAGTCATACAGTGCAGATGTTTGAAAGTGAAAGTTAAACTAATCCTGTCCTGTAGCAGCGCATAAGGACAAAGGAAAAAAGAAACAACATCAGCACTGGATGAAACTGCTTCTGCAGCTGCTGTGACAACGGCATCAAGCTTTTTTAGAGTAATAGGCTATAGGTCAATAGCATTTAGTTTCTTTCTGTGCCAATACTGCAGACATGTGACCACCTTTAGAGTGGCAGAAAAGATCAAATGGTTTATCATAGTCAGGTAGCTTTAATGACAGGGACTGATGTATTGCCTTTTTCAAATAATCACAGAGGATTTCATTCCTTATAGATGGTAGAAAGACTTTATTGTTTACTATTAACAGCAAGTACAGCAGTCCTCATACAGCACAGAAATTTTGAATCTATTATCTGCAGTAGTTAAGAGTTCCTAAGAACGCCATAAAGTCTTTAGGTTGAGAAATAGTGTGTCCTTAGAATTTAACCAATGATTCTAAGAAACAAAGAGAAAACGGATCATTTTTACTAAACAGGAGCCATAAAGCAGGCAGACAGACAATCTGGACCAAACGTCAAGGTCAGAGATACGCTGCTGCTAGGAGATGGTGCTATCAGAGGCCTTAACCATACAAGAATTTAAACATGCTGCTATCCTAGTGTCACTGTCTCTGAAATAACAACACTCCTCCCAGAAGTTCTGTCAACACACTGAGGAGTCAAACAGCTGATCGTGCACGTGGGTGCAGTGGACATCAGAAAGGAACAGAGTGAAGTATTTTACTAAATGTCCTTATTCAGCTATAAAAAAAATTAAGTATTGCCAATCAATCTATGCAACATATCATCATCTTAGGCGAGAAGGATATCATTAACATACAAAACAATTTGTAAACCACAAGGTGGGTTAAATTTAGAAAGAATTGTGATTTTTATCTACAGATATAGAAAAAGAAATGCATTTGCTAGATCCACAACTGGAAAATGTTTTTCTGTGGCCATAAGTTAGTAAGTAATGTATGTGGATCAGGCACAAGTGGTACACGTGTTTAAACAGCTCTTTTACAGCTCGTAAACCCTTTACCATTCTGAATCCTGTACTGGGTAGAGCTTTCATTACAGGAAAAATAGGTGTATTTACAGGTGAGTCCCCTCATGGTATTAGGACTCCAGCTTTAAGTAAGTCTTGCATTATTGTATCACAGGTGTAATACCTGTAGTGCACCAGGCTTTAATAAATATTATCTCTATCGAGGCCTGTGTTCATTTTTTGTCTTTAATCCTTGAGGCACACCAAAAAGAAAAATAATAAAACTAAATTATTTAATTGATTAATGCATTGTAAAGTCACTCATGTGCCAAAACAGTTCCTCTCATTAATGTAATAAAAGTGAATGCTCAATACATTCCTTTTAATTTCATTGCATTAAACCTTTTTAACAACTTCTGACGTCAGTATAGATATAAAATATTTCATTATTATTAAAGTTTTTGTGCTTTAATGTACTTTTAGTTATGAAACTATTGTTTGTTTGTTTTTGTTTCAATAGGAGAACCTTAAATCTTGAATTTTCTTTGTTTGCAAAGTGGAATTTTTTTGGTGTGAGGTCATTGCAGTCTTAATGAGGTCATTAATTCATAGATAAATTGATTTTGATGCATTATGTGTTTAGGAGCAATTAGAGCTCACTTAAGAATTTAACATTAAAGTACCTCTAACTTTTCTTAAAAGAGAATTCTTTTTAAGTCTTAGAATAAGAAAGAAACAGATGGAGGGGTTCCTCTGTTTCAGAGACCTGTTCTGATACCTGGTCTCTTGAATCTGGTTTTCTTTGTCTTTCTGTAGGTGTCAGAGCTTGCTCCGTTATACTCTTATCTTGTTTAAACAAATGCCATGTCATCATATCATATTGTAATCATTCTGTTTTGGTTGTTCTAACATATATTTTTGCTTTATATTGCTGAGCTCCTCTTTGTTCTCAGCATTTACTGCTGCTTGTGTCTGGGTCATTCTCAAAGTACTGTGACAAACATGTCCCTGCATTTTCCAGATGAACAATATATAGATATATTTATATAATTAAAATAATAATAATAATAAATAGAATAAAACTTGAAGTGGCAATTTAATAATCAAACATCAACATCACTTGTGTTACTGGTATCACAGACCTTATGTTTTAAAATGTCAAGAATATGTAAGAGAACCCCCGGAGTCATATATCATTTAGACATTATTTAAGATCTTATCACTTATGTCATTGCAATTTAGCTCTTATCCAAATATATTTTTGCTTAACTTCATCCATAGTGAATGGCAGTAATTTTATCAGCATATTTTATCCTTTATCAAAAGTACACATATATGAATTTTGTAATGATAACCTAAAGTGTGGTTACATTAATGTCAGAAAACTAGGTATGTCTTTTTAAAGAAAAAAACAAAGCAAATGTTCTAGTTGTCTATTATTGTTGGTAACATGGTCAACGTGCTTATAAAAACTTCCCATTAACTTAAATTTGTAAAAACTGAATTAAACTTTTTTACTTTTATTTGGAAAGTCACCGTATTTTGGTAATGACCATAGTCTTTTCTTTTCTTATTGGCTTCTTTAACTGTTTTACATCAAATCCATACTCCTTATTCTATCTTTTACTCAGTTTACTGTTTACTTGGTTTACTGTTTCTCTTCCCCATTGTACAAAGTGTATATCATACACTAATCAATATAGATCAGCCACCATCAGAAAAAGATCGTCCACTACATCAACCTTCTACTGTGACTAGTTCACAGCGGATGTAGCCGTCTTTATCTGCAGCTTCTCCATTTGACCAGTGCCACGCACACACAGTCTCTCAATTTAGAACCAAGAACAACTGCAGTCAATTGTGTCACACACACAACACACATACAATTGTCACATAATAGACAATTGTCTTCACTCCTGAGACTGCCTTCTATCGCAGTTAAAAACACTTAGGAGTGGATTACTAGTTTAGGGCAATTAGATAGCTGTACACACTACCTCTAGTTCATCCTAAACTCTTAGTGTAAGGCATTAGCAGGTTACAAATCTGCTCTAGTTCATCCTACACTGATACCCAGCGGTTTGTAAAGCCGCTCTGAAGCTTCCCTCACTAGGCCTGCACTCTAGACAAAACATTTATGCTAGACAAAACATTCATGCTCACCAGTTTGCTGTCAGCTGTCTCATGTATGGATCCTCGTCACCGGGCCCCAGTCGAGTGCGGAGACCACCGAACCCTCAAGACGGGCTGTTCAATGCTGGAAATTTTTTTCCCAGGCCGTGCACTGACTTTCGCGATGGCCTCCACCTCTCCCAGGGTCACAGCTGTGAGGAGCGACTCGAAGGACCAATTTATGTCAGGATTTTGTCCCTTCATAACTCAAAAAACTCAGTAAGGTCCGTACCAAAAACCCCTGACATAACTCCAAAAAGGAAAAATGATGATGAGACAACTGAAGGCAAAAATGATGAGGTTTAATACAGCGCTGGAGTTTTACAACATGTCAACAAGATGCTGATGCTGAAAAACTGAAGATGTGTCATGTTCTGTCTCTATTTATGAGAGTGTCAAGAAAGGTGTATGTGTGTGTTGACCCTTGTACCTCACTGTCTTGGAATGAGCCAGACTGAGCTGGTGTGGAAGGTGTCCCTCAACAGATAAGAGGTCGAAAGACAGCCTCCACACGAGGTCAGATACGGAGGTCAGTGAATCAGCATATGTGGCATGTAAGATATGTCTAAGGTATGTGGGTGCGTGAGGTGTCAGAAGTATGCAAAAGCTAGACAAGGATTACAAGCATGATTATATGACAGGATAAAGAGTCAAATACATGAAAAGAATATATACAATATGTAGAAAAGTTGAATACATAAAATATGTACAAAGGTCAAATTATTCTTCACAGGAACATTGCTCCAAGTGGTGAAGATGGCTTCATGAAGGGCATCAACTGTCTGGAACTGACGGCCACTTTTATAAACTTCCCTTACCATCCATCCCCAAATGTTCTCTATGGGATTTAAATCAGGGGAACATGCGGGATGGTCCAAAAGAGTGATGTTATTCTCCCTGAAGAAGTCCTTGGTCAAGCGAGCATTGTGAACTGCAGCGTTGTCCTGTTGAAAAACCCAGCTGTTACCACACAGACGAGGGCCCTCAGTCATGAGGGATGCCCTCTGCAACATCTGCATGTAACCAGCCGCCGTTTGACGACCCTGCACCACCTGAAGCTCCAGTGTTCACTGAATGAAAAAGCACCCAGATCATGATGGACCCCCCTCCACTGTGCCGGGTAGAAAACATCTCAGGTGGGATCTCCTTGTCATGCCAGTAACGTTGAAGCCATCTGGACCGTCAAGGTTACATTTTTCCTCATCAGAGAATCAAACTTTTTTCCACCTTTCAATGTCCCATGTTTGATGCTCCCTGGCAAAGTCTAAACGGGCAGTTTTGTGGCGTTGAAGGAGACAAGATCTTTGAATTTGTTTTTTGTTTTTGAAACCCTTTTCCCGCGCTGCAGTCTGCACCAGTAAGGGCCTTAATTTGGGTCGAGGACCGCCCTGTGTCTTGGCGGACAGCCAATCAGATCCTCCGGCTCAGGGCAGGTGTAATTTTTTTGGGTCTACCACTTGACGTTTTTGTTCCATAATGCTCAGGATCTTTCAAAAATGTAGAATGACTGTCTTACTGCGTCCAACCTCAGCAGCAATGGCATGCTGCGAGAGGCCTTGCTTATGCAGCTCGACGATCCGACCACGTTCAAGAAGAGAAAGCTTCTTAGCTTTAGCCATCAGGAGGGCATGACCGTGTGAATGCCTGACAGAAAATGAACATTTGGAGCAGATTTTGGTCTTAAACTTTTGATCCGCTGATAAAAAGACTATTTCAGTTTACTTGTTGTTTTCAATAAATTACTTTTTCAAAGTGCTTTTTGTCACACTCCCCCTTCTTGCTTTAACATATTGTAGCTCTGTTTAAAACCTCATTAAGGACCAAATGTGCAAAAGGTAAATTCTAGCAATTTTTCAACTGGTCTTCAGATTTTGATCAGGGCTGTATCTCAGATCGAACACTCCAGATTCCACAGTATCTTGGCTGGAGTCTTTGCCTTTATTTGTTCCCTTGCTATGATGAAATTACGAGGATATATAGATGTTTCTTGTTCTGGATCAGAGAATCTGGAATTTCAAAAGGTGAAAGATGTCTACGTGCAGAAAGAGAGGAGCACCTTACACAACCCTGAAGAAAAGAAGAACTGTTCAAGAGGTCATCAACACAGAAGGGGAAGTTGGTAAAAGAAGGAAGAAACCAAAGAAGAAGAAGATAGTTGTTGGTGTGTTGGACACCAAACCAGTGAAGTCAGGATGACTCGTAAAGTTTCCATAAACCACAGCGATAAGGCTGATGAATATTCATGTGTGTTTCAGAAGCCTTTGGGGCCTGGTGGACAAACATCTCGATAAAAGGGACGAGAAAAGCCCCGTTCATCGAGATCCGGCCCCAGGAGAAGACCACCGACTTCATCAGCTGCAGACCGGCCAACATCAAACTGAGCGACGGATCAGGTCGTAGATGTATTTATTCTCTAAAGCTTAAGATGAATAAATGTTTAAACAGTTAAGTTTATACGATGGAGTTTTTCAAAAACTTTGGTAACAAATAGTTTTTCAAAAACTTTGGTAACAAGTATCTGTTCAATATGAGTGTTCATTTTGTTGACTCTTATTTTCATCATAGTTTCATCAACAGCTTTTTTTCCCCTGATGAAAACTAGACAGTAACTAATAAAAACAAGTAAACATGGAAAAACTCAAACTAAACTAACAGATGTTTTCATCAATAAAAAAGAAACTAGACAAAAAAACCCATAAATATATTACTCAGAAAAACAAAAATAATTACCACAACAAACAATCCCATGTACAGTATATATTATTGGTAAAACAAAAATAAGTACCACAAAAGAAAAAAAAACAAACATAATAATATTACTCAGAAAAACTTAAATGAGTACCACAAAAACAAACCCATATAAATATTACTCAGAAAAGCAAAAATTAGTACCACAAAAAAAAAAAAAACATATATATATATATCTCTAAAAAACAAAAATAATTACCACAAAAAAACCCAACAGAAATATAGTAGTATTTGGAAAAACAAAAATAAGTACCACAAAAGAAAAAAAAAGGAATATATATTACTCTGAAAAACAAAAATAAGTACCACAAAAATTAGTACCACCGCTCTACACTGTCAGAAAAAAGGGTACGCCTGAGGTCCATTTTTGTTCTCTAAGGTACAATTTATGGCGATGTACCCTCAAAGGTACTTTGTTGACCCTTTTGGTACTTACATGTACCTTTTCTGGGTTAAAAGGATACATATAAGATCCTTAATGTGCAAAGGTCCCTTTCTGTACCATTTTTTCAACACATATAAGGGTACAATGACAAAATCAGATTGTCAGTTCATGGGATCAATGTTGTATGGAGACAGTGAGGTTTGAGTATTGAGTTTCTTTAAATTGGAACATGAGGAAAACATCTGAAAATTCCATTTTGTGCATGTCCTCTTGTTAAGACTAGTTTGCAAGACAAAAATATTTCATTTATTCAGGTCAGCTCAGTTCACCTCAGAACGTAATAAAACAATTTAATAAAATATTCATAATAAGATAATTATATATTTTCTGAGTACATCATCATAGCAATGTTTTGTATTATACTAATTGACCAGTAAAAAACTGAACATAAAAAGTATGAACCAGGACACTCACACTGGGTCAGATAGTTGATTTTGATTGGTTGAGTATCTATGACGTCACCATGGCAACTATCTCCATGCCATTTCCTCCTCAACTGCCAACAAGTCTGAATGTTACAGAAAGTGAACAGCAGCTTAACCTCCTGCCTTCCCTTTTAAAAACGAGGTAAGACTTTAAAATATTCTAAATGTTTTATCAGACATGTTTTGTTGTTGACTTTTTTCCATATTAACCCGAGCAATACCCATTTTGACGAGTACCGAGTAGCTTTGTCTTCTTCGCGCCTTTTTGTCCGAATATATTTTAAGAGCAAGTATTTTATTTTCGCCGGTATCGTTATAACATTACATTTTTCAAATGTAATTTTGACTCTCTGTATAAAACAGTATGTGAAGGAGCTTTCTTGATGGTACTTTTTCTGTACCTGGTCGCTGTATTTCAGGACAAAATTTACCGGGACACCGCGGTGGGTCTGGCCCGCCTACACGCCCTCAGAGCCGGCAGACAGAGGGCAGGGGGGAAGGGAAGATGAGGACGGACTGTTGGAAGTTGGAAGGCGTCTGACTGTATGCTCCCTGCAAGTTTCACACACTGCTTAATGCTAATATTATAAGAAGAAGTTGGTAAAAGAAAAAAGAAACGTGTTTTTTTATGTTAATACGTGATGTAAAGTCTTGACTGTTGTTGGCAGGTTCAGTGTCAGAATCAGATTGTCAGTTCATGGGATCAATGCTGTATGGAGACAGTAAGGTTTGAGTATTGATTTTCTTTAAATTGGAACATGAGGAAAACATCTGAAAATTCCATTTTGTGCATGTCCTCTTGTTAAGACTAGTTTGCAAGACAAAAATATTTCATTTATTCAGGTCAGCTCAGTTCACCTCAGAACGTAATAAAACAATTTAATAAAATATTCATAATAAGATAATTATATATTTTATGAGTACATCATCATAGCAATGTTTTGCATTATACTACTTGTCCAATGAAAAACTGAACATTAAAAGTATGAACCAGGACACACACACTGGGTCAGATAGTTGAGTTGGATTGGTTGGGTATCTATGACGTCACCATGGCAACTATCTCCATGCCATTTCCTCCTCAACTGCCAACAAGTCTGAATGTTACAGAAAGTGAACAGCAGCTTAACCTCCTGCCTTCCCTTTTAAAAACGAGGTAAGACTTTAAAATATTCTAAATGTTTTATCAGACATGTTTTGTTGTTGACTTTTTTCCATATTAACCCGAGCAATACCCATTTTGACGAGTACCGAGTAGCTTTGTCTTCTTCGCGCCTTTTTGTCCGAATATATTTTAAGAGCAAGTATTTTATTTTCGCCGGTATCGTTATAACATTACATTTTTCAAATGTAATTTTGATTCTCTGTATAAAACAGTATGTGAAGGAGCTTTCTTGATGGTACTTTTTCTGTACCTGGTCGCTGTATTTCAGGACAAAGTTTACCGGGACACCGCGGTGGGTCTGGCCCGCCTACACGCCCTCAGAGCCGGGCAGCAGAGGCAGGGGAAGAGGGGGGAGATGAGGACTCTCCATGGACTGTTGGAAGGACCTAACGTCTGAATGTATGCTCCTGTAAGTTTCACACACTGTTTAATGCTAATATTATAAGAAGAAGTTCGTAAAAAAAGAGAAAGAAAACGTGTATTTTATGTTAATACGTGATGTAAAGTCTCTGATTGACTGTTGGCAGGTTCAGTCAGCCTCAGCTCGGAGTGCATGTCTGTGTGTCGGAAACGCACGGGGGGCACGGGGGGATCTGTAATCGGTTAGTGCCCCCCCCCCACACACACACACCTACACAGCTCAGTCACACTAACCGTGCTAAGTGTCATTGTTGTCATGTAAAGGTTTGATCCCAGCCTCTTTGTTGAGAAGTCGTGTAGTAGTTTTTTAAGTGCAGTAATCGCCGTCTGGAATGGTTTTATCGCGTTATATATTAAAGATGAGCCTCCTGTGGGATGTTGTAACCTTTTTGTTTAAAGCATTTCTATTAAGGTGCTTCAAAAAGTCTTGATGAGAAACTTCTGATAAAGAGGGAAAACAGAAAAGTTGTGCATGAACTGTCTGTGTGTGTCTGTGAATGGGTGAGGGTGCAGAGGAAAGGTTTTCTCTGAAGGGGCAATACAGAGAAACATACAAATATATCAATACTGAGACCAAAAGCTGATTAGGTACTTATATTAATTTGTTTATTCCTGAAACTATCATAAACCTAATATTTTGTTGTGGTCACAGGATGGCTGAATTGGTCCAAAAAAAAAGAGGTTCAATCAACTGCTTACAGTGGTAAGTCCCAAAGTGCATGTTAAACATTATTTTATATTTAATAAGAATGAAAAACACAGAATATTAGTACAGTGTCTTGGAATATATTATTTTATGTAAACATTATTTGTAGCTGTAAATGTTTTATTTAATTGAAATGCTTAATTTTTCTATACTATTTAAGAGCAATTAAAATAAATAGGTGGGGAAGTTATTTCATGAAACGAAAGTATCAAACTTTAAATTACAAAGCAAAAGTGATTAAAGGAGACATATCACGCTGATGCATGATTTAATACTTACATATAATATAATAAATTTGAAAACAAGACCTTACACCCCCTTAATTTTCAAAAAATGAGATATTGTATTTTTTCTGATATCCTAGAACGAGATTTGATGCCTCTGAAAATAGGTCATTGCGAGATGTCCGCGAGATTTCAAACATCATGACGACACGAGGTACATTTCTTTTTATTGGAGTAATCTGATAAAACACTTCCTCCTCTGTGATGTCCGTTAGCCACAAAACCATCACAGAGGAACACATCCAGCAGCAGGGGTTTAAAGCTCCCTAGCTCACACTCACTCATTACCAGCTCTGGCCTGTAGGGGGACTCAATACGCACTCGCTGCATTGAGCCTGCCGGAACATACAGTAGAAGAAGAAGGACAGGCTGGCTCTACCCTCGATAGAACTGACCAATCAGAGCACAAAGGGCTGTGACGTTGCGAGGTAACTTTAGGTCAGCCTTGAGACCAAGTGTTTCAACGAGAGCTTGATAACGGCCTAAAATGAGGATATTGAGAACGCTATTGTGGGGCAATGAAGGAACTAAATGACTTGTACTGTGGGCAGAAATGCTTTACAGGCATCCTAGTCTGGCATAGTGAAAAGGAGAAACAAGCATGATATGTCCTCTTTAAAGCAAAATTAGAAAAGATAAAACTTAGTTGGTTGAAAACTTTTTTGATAAATCAATAGGTAATTTTTCCATTCATTTTATAATTGAAGTAGTTATAGTAACAGTGCTGCTTGACATGGCTTTAAATTACACAGTATCAAAATTTATGTTTAGTAATGATCCGTGTATGGTTCGTTCTTTCGTTTTTCTGTTTCAAAACAAAATCAAAGAAACAAAAAAACGGACTTGTTTTTTTGTTTTTCTGTTTTAAAAACCCAAACAGAAAAATGGAATAACAGAAGAACAGAAAAACCACGTTTTACTGTTCTGGTTTCAAAAATGAAAAAAACAAAAAATAAACATATAAGATTTGTTTTTTTCTTTGAGTGATATTTTGATTTTAAACATGGATGAGGGTTTTTTTTTTTAAGAGCAATTTTTTTTTACAAATTTGTACCCTTCCTAAGGGGTACATTCAGTGTACCTTTGAGGGTACTGCCCCAGTGACGAGCTGTTGGACCCTTAAAGGTACAAATTTAACACTTTTTTTCTGAGAGTGTAGCATCGAGTTCATTTTCTTATGGTCCTTTCTTCTGTCAGTCTGAAACAGAACAATGAAGCTCTCCTCCAAGCTGCTCCTGCTCCTCCTCCTGGACACATGCTCGGCCTACGCTTACAGTAAATAAGATTATGATTACTAACATGCCCTCTTTGACTGTTTTCAACATCATGAATGTCTTTTTGGTGATTGGATGATTAATTAAGTGAAAATCAAGAGAGAGAGAGAGCGTGGGAGAACAGAACCAAAAAGGTGGTTTGCTGTTGATTGGTGGATTGATAAATGGAGAGATGAAAATACAGACAGACAGATGGACAGATGGTTTGATAGGAAGAACACAGATAGATTAGCCTTGCAGAGCCTGATTCTGAAATCCTGCAGGTCCGTCTTGCCAGCCTCCGTTGTCCAACGAATTCACTCGGCTGAATTGTTAACAGGCCAATCAGGGAAGAGAGGCGGGAGCAGCAGAATGCGGACGTGACGACAAGCAGACTTTCAAGACAAGTAAAAAGAACAATGTTGACAAAACTAAAAAACAAAATAGACAAATAATAAACTATCAATAAATTGAAAGAAGTTAAAACCGTTTGTAGGACGGTCAAATAGGGTTTACATAAAAATTGATCCAGAGAAATGTTCAAATGCAGATTTAATAAATATCAAATGTGAAAAAAAAAGTCACAAATATTCAGAGAAGCCCAAAAAAAGACCGAAAATAAAATTCATCTTCTAAATGATGCAGACATTCCTCCATGTCTCAGCTGTGTCAGGATCTTTGGTCTGTCTACATAAAGACCTAAAATCCTCCTTGTTCTTGGTTTCTTTTTACACCGACCTCATCCTTATACAGAGAAGAGGATGTTAGATGATTCAGGACTAAAATCTGAGCTTTTGGGTCTGTGCCTTCAGTAATTCATGCTTTAATTAATGAAGCATATCTGTTACTATCAGGCCTGTTTGAATATTGAAGGCATCAAACTCTGCTCAGCTGTTTGTATGTGACTGAACAAGACTAACAGAAGTTAGCACACAGCATAAAAATCTAATTTCCACCTACAAACAGGATGAATTTATTATAAAAGCTAGAAAAGCACTCAGAGAGCTCAGACCTCCACCAGCGCAACAGTCCTCTCCCATATTGTGATTTTCACCATAAATATTAGTCCTACCTTTATGTCATCTAAATATTTAGATTCTTTGACCATGAAAACATACCATTAGCAACTGGATTCATAATGATATCTATTTTAGTTCAGGTGTTATTCACCAAAATCACATTTTTCGTCATGGCGTTTTCTTCTGGGTCTTGCTCCAAAGTTTTTGAAGATACACAAATCAGATTGAACACTCCAGATTCCACAGTATCTTGGCTATATTTTGGATTCTTTGCCTTTATTTGTTCTCTTGCTATGATGAAAATTACAAGAATATCTACATGTTTTCTTGTTCTGGATCACAGAATCAGGAATTTCAAAAGGTGAAAGATGTCTACGTGCAGAAAGAGAGGAGCACCTTACACAACCCTGAAGAAAAGAAGAACTGTTCAAGAGGGCATCGGCACAGAAGGAGAAGTTGGTAAAAGAATGAAGAAACCAAAGAAGATGCAGACAGGTGTTGGTGAAGTCAGGATGACTCGTAAAGTTTCCATAAACCACAGCGATAAGGCTGATGAATATTCATGTGTGTTTCAGAGGCCTTTGGTGTGTATTAGACCTGGTGGACAAACATCTCGATAAAAAGGACGAGAAAAGCCCCGTTCATCGAGATCCGGCCCCAGGAGAAGACCACCGACTTCATCAGCTGCAGACCAGCCAACATCGAACTGAGCGACGGATCAGGTTGTAGATGTATTTATTCTCAAATGCCTGAGATGAATAAATGTTTAAACAGTTAAGTTTATACGATGGAGTTTTTCAAAAACTTTGGTTACAAATATCTGTTCAATATGAGTGTTCATTTTGTTGACTTTTATTTTCATCATAGTTTCACCAACAACCTTTTTTCCCCTGATAAAAACTAGACAGTAACTAATAAAAACAAGAAAACATGGACAAAAACTCAAACTAAACTAACAGACATTTTCATCAATAAAAAGAAACTAGACAAAAAAAAAACATAAATATTATACTTGGAAAAACAAAAATAGGTACCACAGAAAAAAAACAACAACATAATATTACTCAGAAAAAAAAAATAATTACCACAGGAAAAAAACATTAACATATTTCTGGGGAAAAAAAAAAGTACCACAAAAACAAAAACACATGAATATATTACTCTGAAAAACAAAAATAAGTACCACAACAAACAATCCCATATATATATTATTGGAAAAACAAATATTACTACAAAAGAAAAAAAAAACAAAAACATAATAATATTATTCAGAAAAACTTAAATTGACACCACAAAAACAAACCCATAAAAATATTACTCAGAAAAGTACCACAGAAAAAAAACCATAAATATATAACTTGGAAAAACAAAAATAAGTACCACGAAAATAAACCCTTAAATATATTACTCAGAAAAACAAAACTAAGTACCCCCCAAAAAAATACATCACTGGAAAACCAAAAATAAGTGCCACAAAAAAAAAAAACACATAAATATGTTACTCGGACAAAAAAAAAAAATAAATAAATACCACACAAGACAAACCCATAAATATTTCGGAAAAACAAAAATAAGTACCCCAAAAAAACAAAACAACATAAATGTTTTACTCAGAAAAACAAAAATAAGTACCACAGAAAAAATACAAAAATATATTACTTGGAAAAACAAAAATAGGTACCACAAAAAAAAAAAACAACACATAAATATATTACTTGGAAAAAACAGAAATAAGTGCCACAAAAAAAACCCCATAAAGATATTACTAGGAATAACAAAAATAAGTACCACAAAAAAAAAAAAACAACACATAAATATATTACTTGGAAAAAACAGAAATAAGTGCCACAAAAAAAAAAACATAAAGATATTACTAGGAATAATTAGTACCACAACAAAAAACCTAACCTGACATGCCAGATGGATAGTTTCATATGTCCGCCACGGAAATATTTCACAAGTCCATCTGGGTAGCTGCTCTTCTGATTACCTTTCAGAGGCGGGACCTTCAAAACAATCAGTCGCTGGCGATTGGACGACTGTTTGAACCAAAGAAGAAGAAGATTGGACAACCATTCTGATTGACACAGTCACCACAGGCCAATCCACATCAAGCCCCGGTTTGACGTAGCTTATGTGCACAGCAGCTAAAGTTAGCCGTTAGCCGCTAACTTAGCTGCTAACAGCTAACGGCCTTATACTATCCTCTTACACTAAAAATAAACTTCTGAGGAGGGCAGATTTCGCCAAGTTTTACTGAGTATATATGACAGGAGTCACTACCCAATCCGTACGTATTTCTATGTCTGAATCCATCGCGTATATCGAGTCTTTTTTTTATACACACCACTTCTCGAGAGGAAGTGACGCAGTTTTCGCGCATGCGCAGTACAAATCGGGTAGCCGTCTGCTGACGTCACGCCTTCTCGTCACTTCCGTTTTTCCCGCAGCTCCCGCCTCTTTTCCCTGATTGGGCCGTTAAAATTTTAGCCGAGTGAATCCATTGGTCTACGGTGCGCTACAAGAAGGGGATCTGCAGGATTTCAGGAACTGAATCAGGCAGGCCCATCTGCTATGCAAGGTTACAAAAAACCAACACATAGATATATTACTCGGAAAAACAAAAATAAGTACCACAAAAAAAAAAACAGATGAATATATTTCTCGGAAAAACAAAAATAATTACCACAAACAAAAACAACAGAAATATAGTATTTGGAAAAACAAAAATAAGTACCACAAATAAAAACACATGAATATATATTACTCGGAAAAACAAAAATTAGTATCATAAAAAAACAAAAAACACATGAATATATTAGTTGGAAAAACAAAAATAAGTACCACAAAAAACAAACCCATAAATATTTTACTTGGAAAAACAAAAACAAGTAGCACAAAAAAAATGACATAAAATTTATTACTCGGAAAAAAAAAATAAGTACCACAAAAAAAACATATATATATAAATATAATACTCGGGAAAACAAAAATTAGTACCACAAAAATAAGTACCACCGCTCTAGCATCTAGTTCATTTTCTTATGGTCCTTTCTTCTGTCAGTCTGAAACAGAACAATGAAGCTCTCCTCCAAGCTGCTCCTGCTCCTCCTCCTGGACACATGCTCGGCCTACACTTACAGTAAATAAGATTATGATTATTAACATGCCCTCTTTGACTGTTTTCAACATCATGAATGTCTTTTTGGTGACTGGATGATTAATAAAGTGAAAATCAAGAGAGAAAGAGAGAGCGGGAGAACAGAACCAAAAAGGTGGTTTGCTGTTGATTGGTGGATTGATAAATGGAGAGATGAATATACAGACAGATAGATGGACAGATGGTTTGATAGGAAGAACACAGATAGATTAGCCTTGCAGAGCCTGATTCTGAAATCCTGCAGGTCCGTCTTGCCAGCCTCCGTTGTCCAACAAATTCACTCGGCTGAATTCTTGACGGCCCAATCAGGGAAGAGAGGCGGGAGCTGCAGAATGCAGACGTTACGACAACCAGACTTTCAAGACAAGTAAAAAGAACAATGCTGACAAAACTAAAAAACAAAATAGACAAATAATAAACTATCAATAAATTGAAAGAAGTTAAAACCGTTTGTAGGACGGTCAAATAGGGTTTACATAAAAAAAATTGATCCAGAGAAATGTTCAAATGCAGATTTAATAAATATCAAATGTGAAAAAAAAAGTCACAAATATTCAGAGAAGCCCAAAAAAAGACCGAAAATAATAATAATCTTCTAAATGATGCAGACATTCCTCCACGTCTCAGCTGTGTCAGGATCTATGGTCTGTCTACATAAAGACCTAAAATCCTCCTTGTTCTTGGTTTCTTTTTACACCGACCTCATCCTTATACAGAGAAGAGGATGTTAGATGATTCAGGACTAAAATCTGAGCTTTTCAGTCTCTGCCTTCAGTAATTCATGCTTTACCATAAATATAAATATTATAGTAAATATTAGTCCTACCTTTATGTCATCTAAATATTTAGATTCTTTGACCATGAAAACATACCATTAGCAACTGGATTCATAATGATATCTATTTTAGTTCAGTAGTTATTCACCAAAATCACATTTTTCGTCATGGCGTTTTCTTCTGGGTCTTGCTCCAAAGTTTTTGAAGATACACAAATCAGATTGAACACTCCAGATTCCACAGTATCTTGGCTATATTTTGGATTCTTTGCCTTTATTTGTTCTCTTGCTATGATGAAAATTACAAGAATATCTACATGTTTTCTTGTTCTGGATCACAGAATCAGGAATTTCAAAAGGTGAAAGATGTCTACGTGCAGAAAGAGAGGAGCACCTTACACAACCCTGAAGAAAAGAAGAACTGTTCAAGAGGGCATCGGCACAGAAGGAGAAGTTGTTGGTAAAAGAATGAAGAAACCAAAGAAGATGCAGACAGGTGTTGGTGAAGTCAGGATGACTCGTAAAGTTTCCATAAACCACAGCGATAAGGCTGATGAATATTCATGTGTGTTTCAGAGGCCTTTGGTGTGTATTAGACCTGGTGGACAAACATCTCGATAAAAGGGACGAGAAAAGCCCCGTTCATCGAGATCCAGCCCCAGGAGAAGACCACCGACTTCATCAGCCTGCAGACCGGCCAACATCGAACTGAGCGACGGATCAGGTTGTAGATGTATTTATTCTCTAAAGCTTAAGATGAATAAATGTTTAAACAGTTAAGTTTATACGATGGAGTTTTTCAAAAACTTTGGTTACAAATATCTGTTCAATATGAGTGTTCATTTTGTTGACTTTTATTTTCATCATAGTTTCATCAACAACCTTTTTCCCCTGATGAAAACTAGACAGTAACTAATAAAAACAAGAAAACATGGACAAAAAGTCAAACTAAACTAACAGACATTTTCATCAATAAAAAAGAAACTAGACTAAAATGTCTGACAGACTTAATCCAATCAGTACAGAAGCTAGTGTATTCACTTGTGGCAACAAAATCTGGTTTTTCAGAATAATTTATTTTGTTCGTTTGTTTTATGTGGTAACTATTTTTATTTTTCTGTGGAATTTATGTAAGGGTTTGTTTTTTTGTTACTTGTTGTTGTTTTTCCAAGTCATATATTTATGGTTTGTTTGTTTTTTTGGTACTTATTTTTGTTTTTCCAAGTAGTATATTTATGGTTTGTTTTTTGTGGTACTTATTTCGGTTTTTCCAATAATTTATTTAAGGGTTTTTTTTTTTTTTATTGCTTATTAATTCTGTGTTTCTGAGTAATTCAAGTCTTTTTTTTTTGGTACTTATTTTTGTTTTTCTGTGTAATAAATTTATGAGTTTGTTTTTTGTGGTAATTATTTCTGTTTTTCTAAATTAATTTATTTAAGGGTTTTTTTCTGTGTAATTTATGTTTGGGTTTGTTTCTTGTGGTTATTATTTCTGTTTTTCTGAGTTATTTTTAGGGCTTTTCTCCTGATTCGATTTTTTCTGATTTTTTTTAGGTGCCGATTTGATTTAAATAGCGATTCTACAATATTCCCGATTTTTGCAATCTTCAGTTAGCTTTTTTAACACCAGTGAAAAAGATGAACAATGTTGATGCCTACAGACTATATCAGGAAAAATACACATCACAAGTGAGTCTGTTTTTAGGATTTATTCAGCAATATATTTTAACCAGCTGTTTATACTCTCTCTTCAAAGACTGGACTGGATTTAAAAATGGATTATTAACACCAACTAAAATGAAACATTTAAATTTGGAAAAAAATGGATTTCTGAAGAAAACAAATCTGTTTAAAAATCGTCAAACAAAAAATCCCGATACTTGTGGGAATCGATTTTTTCTCCAACCCCTAGAAAATTTTTCCCCCTTAATTATCAAGATACTTTGAAATCCTGCGAGAACAGAAATGCTGATGACTCACTTGTAAATTGACTACTGACTCCTGTCCCACGCAAAGATCAGAGTCCCTGTCAGGCAAATAGATGCCCCATCCTTCTCTTTCGGCCGGTCAATAAGGTAAGGCATGTTATTAGTCACACACAGGGTATGATACCCTTTTTATGTTTTATTCTTTGTAAATTACTCTAAAAACAGGAAAAATACTCTGAAAGCGGAAAATGATAGATAAATTACTATGTATATCTATATTAAATATATTAATTTGATAAATATATTACTCGGAAAAACAAATAATTACCCCAAAACGAACCAATAATTATATTACTCAGAAAAAAAACCAAAAAAATTACCACAAAAAACAAATTCATAAATATATTACTCAGAAAAACAAAAATAATTTATTCTGAAAATGCTTTTTTTCTTCAAGTTAATGCAATATGCTTCCGTAAATCAGACCTAATTTTATCCAAGAGTAAAACACGACTTCAGAAAATCAAGGAAACATAAAAATGCCTTACCATTTACTCTTCAGATTTTAGTCATTTCATGCTTCTTCTCTTGTGAGCCTGCATGTGGGGCTGATCCTTCGACACATTTTTCTTTTCTCAGGCTTATGTCATCAGATTATGGTCAGTAATTTGCAGTATTTGGTGATTATGTAAAGCTAGATGAGCTATGCAGAACTGTCTACACCTGCCTGGTGTGGAGTGCACATCATGCATCATCAAATCTTCTTCTGAAGCTTCCATTGCTTGAGAGTTGGTTATTAATTTAGATGTTTATTATGAGTAATCAGTGAACTTGACAAATCATAAGCTTTGCCAATGTTAAAGGAATACTCAGACGATTTTGGACCCACGCCCTTTCCCTATCATTGACAAAGTGAGACAAGCTCAAAAATACCTTTTATGTGTCTCTGCGTCCAGTGGCTGGCTCCCAGCTGTTAGCATCGTAGGTAGCTTAGCTCAATGGCTGGAAGTGAATAGGAGTCAGAGCCGGACTGACGAAAGTGGACAAAATACTCCTTACAGTGGTCCTGTGGAGGGCGTATTAGCACCTAAAGTAAATCCGAATGGTTATAAAACATTTTAAAAGACGTGTTTTCTTTTCAATCCGTGAAAGTAACGTTTTGATACACACAGACCTGCGCATGCGCAGTGCTCCGCGGACCGGAAGTAGCAGCGGGACTGACGAAAGTGGACAAAGTACTCCTTACAGTGGTCCAGGGGAAGGCGTATTAGCACACGAAGTAAATCCGAATGGTTATAAAACATTTTAAAAGACGTGTTTTCTTTTTCAATCCGTTAAAATAACGTTTTGATACACACAGACCTGCGCATGCGCAGTGCTCCGCGGACCGGAAGTAGCAGCCGGACTGCGCACTGCGCATGTGCAGGTCTGTGTGTCAGGGTGACCGCGGGTCCTTAAAAAGTCTTAAAAAGTCTTAAATAATTTTGTTCAAATTTAAGGCCTTAAAAAGTATTAAATTGTCTTAAATTCAGATCAGACAGGTCTTAAATGTGCTCGCGAAATCCGGCGTATGAATATTTTGGTGATTTTAATATATTTTTTTAATCTGTAACTAGTCGTTTAATGTGATAGTTCCAACTACCGATGATCCCCAAGGTAACCAAGGCGTTCCAGCCAATCAAGGGCAGAGTAGGGCGGGCCTTAAGTTTTCAACATTTGGACAGCGTCAGCGGTGAGGAACTGATTTAGCGTATACTGCTAACATGTATAACCAGCATGTTAAACCGACGAAGAAACCTCAAGATGGGAAGCATGAGTAAACATAAGTGGCGCTGGGGTTGGATGGAGGAGACCGGAACAGGAGCCAGGAGCTTGTTTTTGTGTGCCGTATTCTAGAAAACTATTGTATGTGTAAGAGTTGGGGGGCAAGTGTGACATTAGGGGGAGGAGACGTGGAGAGTGTAGGTGAAGTGTTGAAAAAAAAAGGAAAAAGGGGAAATAAATGGAGTCCGCTGTTAGCTCCAAAGAGTCCCCGTTCATGAGTTTTTGTCTATCAGAAAGAGTGACTTTAAAGCCCTGGATACCTCGGAACGCTACATTGGTGGCAGCGGTGGGATCAGAGTGAGTCTCGGCTTTTAGAGCAGTTCTTTTTCGACAATTACTGAACTTTCTAGTCGGCCCTGTTAGCCGGCTAGCTGTACTCGTGGTTTTGGAGCAGCATGTTCGGGGCGAAAAAGCACGAAGTTTTGGACCGTGACATGGATGAGGATTATTTTGGAAGTACTACGACATGGACTGGTGGCCTGAGAGGAGTAAGAGTTGAGCTCCTGCCGCCGTTTCGTGGCGACGGTGAGAAACTGTTAGCTATGTGGGTGAAGCAGTTTGAAGCCGCAGTCCGCGCCCAGACGAGGGGGGCAAGGAGCGGGAGTTACACCGCTGCTTTCCTGCTTTGGGACAGTCTTTCATCCGATGTTCAGTGTGATTATGAACGAGTGAAGGAGAAGTTAAAAGAAGCTTTTGGACATAAACAATTCCTCCTGTACTTCCAGACGTGCATTTCTGCACGGCCCCGTCAGCAGAATGAGAGTCTGGAGGTCTATGCAGCCGACGTCTCCAGGCTCGTGGCTGAAGCTTTTCCCAACTATGACAGAGCTGCAAGGGAAGGTGAGACTTTTAGACGTTTCCTTGCGGGGCTCGACCCTGCTCTCCAAGCTAAGTGCTATGAGCAGGGGGCGACCGATACAGAAGAGGCATTGACTATAGCATGCCGTTGTGAGCGTGCCAGGCAGGCTCTGAGGGCAAGTAGCCCTGGACTGGCTTTTTCCCACCCACATCCTGCTGTTGTGGCCACCCTTAATTCAACATTGCCAAGTGTTGTGGATTGTAATGCTAACGCCACAGAGAACCTCGTTCATGCCATGGAACGACTCACCTCAAAGATGGACAAGTTGCAAACAGAGGTGAGGGATCTCAGAGCATGTACCGGTGGGTCTGGGTGTGATAGTTGTGGCTCCCCTTTTCCTGGGGCTGGTCAGCGAGGCCCAGGGATGAGCACGGATCAATGGCGTGCCTGTCACTGTGATTGTGGCGGTTTTGGATGCAGATCTACCTCCAGGGACTTCCAGATGGACAACCACACCCGAGGCTGTTCTCCGCAGCGCAGGCTTCAGGGAGATTACAGCGCCAGGGAATGGTCTCCACAAGGGTGGGGGACCCGAGCGACCACTGCTGGCTTCTCGCCGCGCCGACTGGAGAGCGTGGACCAGAGGGAGCCACATTTCACAGAGGGACGTCAGCCACGGCGGGGAGTGAGGTTCCTATCTCCTGCCCGAAGATCACCATCTACGTCTTCCCATGGCCAGGAGCAGGGAAACTTCCAGTAGCTGGTTTCGAGACCCGGATGCCAGTGTCGCCGCCACAGGGTCATAAGGACAACTCTGCAACTCCGGACCCCATGATGGAACCTTATTTGGTGGGTGAGTCTGAGTCTACAGCCTATGTTAAAGGACTGGTAGAGGGTGTTGATGTGACTGTGTTAATTGACTCTGGGTCTAATGTTTCTTTGATTTCTGAAAAATTCAGAATGTCCATCCCACCTTTACGTAAACGTGTGTTGAATACACAGTACATGTATACACGTGCAGTAAATGGACAGATATTGGACACTTTAGGTACGATGGTCCTTCCAATAAAATTGGGGGGCAGGTCCTTTGAAGTGACTGTACATGTTGTACGGGGGGCTACACAGGCTGTGTTGCTGGGTTTTGATTTCATGCTTAAGACTCATGCTGTTATGGATGTGGGTCGTGGGCTTCTCAGCATTGGAGACATTAACATTCCTCTCTTGCAGGCCACAGACTTTATTCCAACATGTTGTAACATTACTATGTCTGCTGATGCTACTATTCCACCTTTCAGTGAAATGATTGTCCCTGTTCAGGTGGAGCCCCCTCATACCACTGGACCAGCTGTTGACTCCTACCTGGGCTATTTAGAGCCTGAGGTGCGGGACAACATGGGGCTTGTGATAGCGCACACAGTGGCGCATGTGAAGAATGGACACACTGTGGCACGACTACTCAACCCAACTGACCAGGAACTGAAATTGCATCCTGGGTCTCATCTGGGGGTGTTCCACCATATTAGTGACTCTGACATACTCACCCCCACAGAGGTTTTTGACTCTCAACAGATGGATTCCAACCTACCTGATGTTGCTGATAGCCCACTATCCGACGACCAGAGGCAGCAGTTGCAGGCCCTGCTGGGGAAGCATCAAGGTGTGCTCAGCACTGCACGAAGTGGAACAGGCAACCCTAACATGATCAAACACAACATTCAAACAGGTAACCACCCTCCAATAAAGCAACGGGCCTACCGCACTTCTCCTGACAAGCGCAGAGAAATTAACAGACAGGTCCAGCGTCTTCTGGGGGATGGCGTCATTGAAGAGAGCTGCAGCCAATGGTCCTCTCCTGTCGTTCTCGTCAGGAAAAAGGATAATACGTGGAGATTTTGTGTGGATTATAGGGGTCTCAATGCTGTATCAATAAAGGACTCCCACCCACTGCCGCAGGTGGATGACACGCTGGATGCCCTCGCAGGGGCCACCTGGTTCAGCACCTTGGACTTCTCAGACAGCTACTGGCAGGTGGAGGTGGCGGAGAAGGACCGTGAGAAGACTGCCTTCACCACCGGCCAGGGGCTATACCAGTTCAGGTCCATGCCCATGGGGCTCACTAACGCGCCAGCGACGTTCCAGCGGGTTATGGAGCTGGTGTTAAAAGGGCTGCCATGGCACATTTGTATGGTATATCTTGATGACATACTGATATACAGTAGATCATTTGAGGACCACCTCTCTGCTCTGGAGGAGGTCTTCACCCGGATTGGAGGAGCTGGACTGCGACTGAACGCCAGGAAGTGCCACCTAGCCCGGGACCACGTGGTGTTCCTTGGGCACATCATCTCTGCTGAGGGGCTTCGCCCTGATCCCAAAAACACAGAGAAGGTGAAGTCATGGCCTGACTAAGCAAATTAAAGCGGTTAATATTTCTGAGATCTTGATCATAATGACTTAACATGGTGAATGTTACTCAGGACAGAGCTGTAGAGATCCACCACTTCACTGTATGTTTAATCTAACAAGTGAAAATAACCCTGTGAGGGGCCTTTTTCTTCCACTTCCCAAACTCATTATGTGACCAGAATGTGAGCATGCAGCGATACTTTATTATACAGTCATGCTGCCCTGTAATTCTGCTTCATGTTTCTCTTAAAATGTATTAGATTGATGCTTTTAAAAATGAAATATTCCTGGTGTGTGTATCAAAAAGTTATTTTAACGGATTGAAAAGAAAACACGTCTTTTAAAATGTTTTATAACCATTCGGATTTACTTTAGGTGCTAATACGCCTTCCACAGGACCACTGCAAGGAGTATTTTGTCCACTTATACAGTCCGCTGCCCTGTAATTCTGCTTCATGGTCTCATGGAAAATGTATTAGATTGATGCACAGGTCTGTGTGTGTATCAAAAAGTTATTTTAACGGATTGAAAAGAAAACACGTCTTTTAAAATGTTTTATAACCATTCGGATTTACTTTAGGTGCTAATACGCCCTCCACAGGACCACTGCAAGGAGTACTTTGTCCACTTTCGTCAGTCCGACTCTGACTCCGATTGACCTCCAGCCATTGAGCTAAGCTACCTACGATGCTAACAGCTGGGAGCCAGCTGTTAGCATCCACTGGACGCAGAGACACAGAAAAGGTATTTTTGAGCTTGTCTCACTTTGTCAATGATAAGGAAAGGGCGTGGGTCCAAAATCGTCGGAGTATTCCTTTAAACTGCAAGAAATCTTATTCACCTTCATTTAAAGTTCAGAGTTGGGGCTTTTTTATTTTATAGCTTTAAACATCTTCATGTTACTCAATAAATCTTTATTTGTAGAGCTCCAATTCAGAACAAGTGTTATCTGAACACACTTAACAACAGAGCAAAGGCCGTTTATAGATACACATATATGCATATCTACATATATAAAATACACATATACATGTACATATATCCAAAACCTAACATGAAATAGGACAATTGTTGGTTGCTCTAGCATCTAATTCATTTTCTTATCGTCCTTTCTTCTGTCAGTCTGAAACAGAACAATGAAGCTCTCCTCCAAGCTGCTCCTGCTCCTCCTCCTGGACACATGCTCGGCCTACACTTACGGTAAAAAAGATTATGATTATTAACATGCCCTCTTTGACTATTTTCAACATCATGAATGTCTTTTTGGTGACTGGATGATTAATAAAGTGAAAATCAAGAGAGAGAAAGAGTGGGAGAACAGAACCAAAAAGGTGGTTTGCTGTTGATTGGTGGATTGATAAATGGAGAGATGAATATACAGACAGACAGATGGACAGATGGTTTGATAGGAAGAACACAGATAGATTAGCCTTGCAAAGCCTGATTCTGAAATCCTGCAGGTCCGTCTTGCCAGCCTCCGTTGTCCAACGAATTCACTCGCTTGAATTGTTAACAGGCCAATCAGGGAAGAGAGGCGGGAGCAGCAGAATGCGGACGTGACGGCAACCGGAAGTTGAGAACCGGAAGTTGTGAACGGACATGCCGATTAGCCTATTGTCCTCATGGCTACTCAGTGAAGGTTGGTGAAATCTGCCCTCCTCAGAAGTTTACTTGTAGGGATTGTCTTTGACCAGGTTCATGTCACATATAAGTGTTAAATGAATCATCTGTGTGCTACAATTTAGTGTAAGATGATAGTATAAGGCCGTTAGCTGTTAGCAGCCAAGTTAGCCGCAATGGCTAACATCCATGAACTGTTGTTAACTGTTGTTAGCCATTAGCTGCTACATTAGCTGCTATGTATCCTACATTATAGGAGGCAACACTGCTTGATGTGGATTGGTCTGTGATGAATGTGACGAGCCAAACGATTGTCCAATCACAAGCTTGTGGTTTTCTTTTAAACGTTCTGCCCCTGAAAACAAGTTTAAAGGGCTCCTACCCAGATGGACTAGTGAAATATTTCTGTGGCAGATATATGGAGCTGTCCATCTGAGCTGTACAACAACAGTTAGTGACCGTTATCCGTTAGCTGCTAACTTAGCCGCTAACAGCTAACAACAGTTAATGACCGTTAGCTGCTAACTTAGCTGCTAACAGCTAACAGCCTTTTACTATGGTCTTACACTAAATTGTACCACACAGATGATTCATTTAACTCTTATATGTGACATGAACCTCATCAAAGACAATCCCTACAAGTAAACTTCTGAGGAGGGCAGATTTCACCAAGTTTCACTGAGTAGCCATGAGGACAATAGGCTAATCGGCATGTTTGTTCTCAACTTCCGGTTGTCGTCACGTCTGCATTCTGCTGCTCCCGCCTCTCTTCCCTGATTGGGCCGTTAACAATTCAGCCGAGTGAATTTATTGGACAACGGAGGCTGGAGAGACGGACCTGCAGGATTTCAGAATCAGGCAGGTCTGTCTGCTCTGAAAGGCTATGTTCTGACCAATCTCTGATAAATCAAAAAAAAAAAGATTTTATTTGAGCTTTTTTTCCGACAGTCAAGGATATTGGCTACAGCAAAATCTGGAACCTGCGCCAATAAAATATCTGTCTTCCTTTTACTTTCTTGTTACATTATATTGCAGCAACACAGCAGAAAAGCGGTCACAGATGACAAATGTTTGTACTTTTTAGAGTTTATTTCTTGAATAATGAAGATGTTGACTATTTTACTGAAAGTGTAGGCATTTGTTTTTTAGGCTGTGACCTCCCTTATTTAAAGGGACTATGAGGAGTTTCTAAGTAATCATAAAAAAGTCTGACTTTTAGATATATGCCTGATGGAAATACACACTTTAAGATGAGTTTTAAGCATCAAAATAGGTTATCTATAAATGCTATTCTTTAGCTTTGCGGTCGGGTTGGACAGGGCTGGACTGGCCTGGATACTCAACTTCAGGAACAAGACAATTAAAACTAGAGCAAATTTATATTATTCAGACACGTCTTAGAGCACCGGGCTGTAAGTAGAGATATATAGCCGGCTACAAAACTACGATAATAAGTTTTCCAAAAATTGCTTGTTATCACACATCAAAAACTACTGCTACGTACCTTGGGTCATGTCTTTTGGTGCGTTCCAGTTGTAGTCAGAAGTAGGAATTTCTGAGTTCCGAGTAGGAAACTGCAACTGGAACGCTCCCCAAAGTCGGAATTTCCTACTGGGAACTCGGTGAAACCTCACCACCCCTGAGTTGACAATGGAAGATGGATGCCCCCAGTGTGAACAGTTATTTAGCTCCTGTAATAATCCATTTATTGTCACTTCTGACTGGGGTGTGTCGCTCTAGATCAGCTGTATACATAGTATTGTTAGACTTATATTTACAAAAATGCTGCCATAGTGATAATCACATTCTTCATGTGATATTTGTGAACAACAACGCAGGCATGCTAACAACAGCTAACAATAGCCTGGTAGATTGGCATGTTTTCCGACTTTGTAACTGGAACGCTGATAACTCTGAGATGGTGTCACTCCCAGTTCGGCGGTTACTGGAACGCAGCATTACGACAGTCGCCATGTGTGCTCATGGATAGCAGAGTCTTAATGCCGCCGGCAAGAGATTCTCTTCATATCACCTTTAAGAAAAAGAAGAGGACAAATATTTAGTCAGTGCTCTGTATGCACTTACTCTTTCCTAAAAAGAGCCACCTTTTATTTATTGTTTCTGAAGTAAAATAAAGGCTTTTAATTAATTTGCCTAGGACTATTTTGTTTATGGTTAAAGAGCTAGCTGTGCTCTCGATAAAACATATCGGGCATTAAAAATTGACAGTAAATATTGTTGAAACCATGAAATGTGGGCATAGGGGAAGGCTTTAAGACACAACTAGACTTTGGTTTGGACCTTTTATTGGAGGAAATTTATGAACTGGACCTCAGTGACTTTTAATTGAATAACGCTGATAGATGGATGAACTGATACAGATGGACAGACAGAAGGATGAATGGGTAGATTGAAGATAGAAGAAATAGACACATGGAATAATACATGGGCTGATGGACAAATTCATGAATTAAGATAAGAGATAGATAGTCCAACAGAGGGACAGATCTATACATCTATCTGTCTGTCTATTTTTGGTGTGATAAAGTGTCCTTGAGGCCATTTTAACAGCTTTTCTCCCTCTTCTTTGTGACATTTTTTCATTAAACCAAAATGGTGGATTATAAATGTTCAGGAGAGCGTGTGTGAAATCTTTCGATTTTAATCTTGTTTCTGGAGCCTCTGTGTCTCCACAGTAAAACATGACTGCAGGTTCAACAAACCCTTACGCCTAGTTCACACAGGACGCGCCGCGCGCGCAGCGCCGCGCTCATGGCGCTTGGCTGTTCACACAAGAAGCGTTTTCTGCTGCGCTCTGACGCGCCGATCAGACATCGACTCAGCTTGGCAGTGATCGGACGTGTCCGTCTGCGCTCAGTTTTCCAAACTTTCCGAGCGCTGTAAACATGTGAGTGTGACTTTTTGGTGACCTGTGGAGAGCCCTTGCCCCTCCCACCTCCCTTCCCTCTCCTTTGTCTCAATTACATCAAGTGAATCTCTGCTCTCCCTCTGATCAACCTCCGTGTGTGTGTGTGACTGCTCATGGGAAAAAATAGCCGACAAGCAACACCGTCAATCCTTTTTTTTAAACTATTGACCGGATTTTCCTGTTCCTGACTTCCTGTCTGGTCCGATCTGCTCTGTCCAAACTTTACAACTGGCGCCTGTGGCGCTCGCGGCTCGCGGAAAAAATAGAGAGAAGCGGAGCAGAGGCGCTCCAGAGCGCGAACTTTTCCGCGCGACGCTTCCGCGCGCGTGCTGTGTGAACAGTTAAATAGGTTAACACGGGCGCCGATCCAAAACTGCTGTTCGCGGCGCTTCCGTCCCGCACGCGGCGCGTCCTGTGTGAACCCTGAGTTAAATCATTTTTATTTGCTCTTTACTGTTTGCAGAGAACGTGGCCTTGCGTGGAAAAGCAACCCAGTCCAGCCAATATAACCACGTGTACGCATCGGCCAACAGGGCCATTGACGGGAACCGTGATCCAAACTACCAACATGGATCATGCTCCCACACTCGGGTCGAGACCGACCCGTGGTGGAGGGTGGACCTGCTGGACTCGTACATCATCACCTCCATCGTCATCACCAACAGAAGAGACGGCTACTCAGAGAGGCTCAATGGGGCCCAGATCCACATCGGGAACTCTCTGCAAGACAACGGAGTCGCAAACCCACTGTGAGTGATCAATGCTATGCTGCTTTTACAAATGTCCCAAATGTTTGTTTTGGTTTGAGGACGTATTAGTGGAGTTTGCATGTTCTCCATGTGCATGTTTAGGGACTCTCCATCAGGCCAGTAGTCCACATCGTGGCTACATCAGACGGCGGATAATGCATCCTTGTATGTAAAATGGGGCTCGTGAGGAACAGTGCTGTGCGTAGTGGCACAATATTGGCAGGAACGTGTCCTAGCTGAGGCTGCATTCAGGAATACCACCGGCCACAACTTCCAGCGTATTCAACACAACATAAAACGTGTTTTGAACAGTCATTTTTCATGGTCGCACGGGTGCTACCAAATGCAAATCACAACTCACACTGTAATATTTTTAGTAGCAAATGCGAGTACGTCCTCGCACTGTCGAGCCCTGCCCCCACACCATAATCCCCCCCCCCCACCACCAAACTTTACACTTGGCACAATGCAGTCCCACAAGTTTGGTTCTCCTGGCAACCCAGACTGGTCCATCAGATTGTCAGATGGAGAACCGTGATTGGTCACTCCAGAGAACGCGTCTCCACTGCTCTAGAGTCCAGTGGCGGTATGCTTTACACCACTGCATCCACGCTTTGCATTGCACTTGGTGATGTGAGGCTTGGATGCAGCTGCTCAGCCATGGAAACCCATCCATGAAGCTCTCTGCTCTGTTCTTGAGCTAATCTGAAGGCCACATGAAGTTTGGAGCTCTGTAGCGATTGACTCTGCAGAAAGTTGGCGACCTCTTCTCACTATGCGCCTCAGCATCCGCTGACCCCGCTCCGTCAGTTTACGTGGCCTACCACTTGGTGGCTGAGTTGCTGTGGTTCCCAAACACTTCCACGTTCTTATAATCCAGCTGACAGTTGACTGTGGAATATTTAAGAGTGAGGAAATGTCACGACTGGATTTGTTGCTCAGGTGGCATCCTATCACAGTTCCACGCTGGAATTCACTGAGCTCCTGAGAGCGACCCATTCTTTCATTAATGTTTGTTAAAGCAGTCTGCATGCCTAGGTGATGATTTTATACACCTGTGGACATGGAAGAGACTTTAACACCTGATTCTGATTATTTGGACGGGTGAGCAAATACTTTTGGCAATATAGTGTATTCGCATGCGTCAACCTTGTCGAAAGGAGATCCATTAAAAAAATGAATTTGAAAATCATACTATAGGACTTCTTTTGTTCAACACAACTCTATTCTTACTGAACCAGTCTTGAACTCTATCAAAATTAATCAGTAAAGAGTTATATCAGAGACAAAGATATATCAGAGTTTGAGGTGGCTATAACAGTGTCATCAGCATATAATTGAAGTTTGAAACAATATTTGGTAAATCCTTCGTAATATAGGAAAAAGAAGCGGACCTAATGTGGAGCCTTGCGGAACACCCTTGTCAATAGTTAAAAGGCCAGACTGATGACCCTGAAAAACAACACATTGACAACAATTGCGGAGAAAAGAGTTAAACTATACAAGAGCATTATGATCAAGACCAATAGCAAAAAGTTTGTCCAAGAGTAAACAGTGGTCAACCAGATCAAGAGCTTTATTAGAAAGATCAGTGAGGGTTGCTGCATTAAATTGACCCTTGTGATAGGAAGAGAATCCATTATCAAATTTAAACAGACGTAAAGCAGTAGAAATTTTGTTCTGAATTGGTCCTGATTGAAATGGTGGATAAATATTGAGTGACTTTAAATAATGTCACAGTTGGTTAAAAAACACTTTTCAAAAATGTTTGTAACCGTGCAAATAATAGATATAGCACGATAGTTGTGTACATCAGAGGAAATCCACCTTTGAAAAGGGGGTTAACCTCAGAGAAATTGCCTTACCCCCAATTTCCACCGCACGCAAAAGCGCTGCGCCGCGCCGCGATCTTGTTCAATCTCAAAACCCATTGAAGCGATCATGTGCGCCACGGAGCTCAATCCGGAGGGGAAGGGCTGATCCCCTTAGAGCCACGGCTCTCATGAGAATAGTTATGTCACAAGCTCATAAAACATGTTGTAGACTGAGAAAAACAATAAACAACACCTCACTTCACTTCTCTAAGGTCCCTCTGCTGGTCCCAACCACACAGCTTCGTGAATTATTCAGCTTCTGTCCGCCTATATCCGTGTAGAAAGACTATGGTGTCTTGCATGCAGTGTTATATATTTCTGTACCTCTATGATTCTCTTTTCTTCGTCCATGGTGTCGTGTTGTCTCTGGTACCATCTGACCGACTGCTGACCTGAAGCTCGTGCTTCCTGTTTCGACGTAATGACAATTAATTGAGGAAAATTACGTGCAAAAATCCGTGCATTGTGTTTTATTTTGAAACTTCCGGTTACTCCACACGGTGACTTCCTGCCAGGTGCTTTCTTAATGACTCTGAATTTACGAGGTTTGGAAGCGGCCGCGCAGAAAATAGACCTGAAGCGTATCTCTCGCGCCTAGGCGCGCCGGCGCTTCAGGATCGCGGCGCGGCGCTTTCGCGTGCAGTGGAAATTGCCTGATAGACTACAATGGGAGCGAAGTGCTCCGCAGGACGCTGTGCTGCGCGGCGCGTCGCTTTCGCGTCCGGTGGAAATTGGGGGTTACCTTTACATTTAATATTTTAGTCGACTAACTTTACTGTAGGTTTTGTCAAATGCTGATTCCTGTTTACATGGAGACAGATTTCAAAACTTTTCACTCTGGTCCCGAGTTTCAGAATGTTTCTGTTCTCATGTAAAGGGAAGGCGCAAATGCCACCAAGTTTTTGGCTGTTTCAGTCGTCATAAATTTGGGCCAAGTGATGTGTTTACATACAAACTGGTAAGTAGGGGTGTGTGAGCATGGACCAAAGTCATTTATGAACACAGAGAAGGAAGTAAAGGATCGAAAAAGTAGAAAACAGGAGTCCATGAGCACAGATTAATAATGTTTGAATAAAAGAAGGCCTGGTGGGATGAAGTGATGGAAGAATCTTTTTAAACTTTGATTTCTCACTAAAACCTGCTAAAATGAAAATATTCATGAATTGCTTTCTCCTAAATACTGTCATTCTCATCAGAGCATGACACAGGAGTGGATTTTCAGTCCTGTCGCGTCCCACTCCCAGAAAAAAAATCCCGTCCCGTCCCAATCCCGGGCCAGAGTAAAAAAAAAAAATCCTGTCCTGTCACACTCCCTTGGAATGACTCCCACTCCTGTCCTGTTCCCGTTTGAATAAAACCAAACATGTTGAAAAATGTTGCATCTTTTATTTTAGGTAAAAGTTCAGTGCTTATAAAAGACATTGCCTTTGAGTTTCACATGCCTGACATTCGGTCAGTGTAAACAGCTCTCCTTTAAACGTGTCGTCTTCCCCCTCCATGTTGTTTTGTAATGGATGCGTGTCGCCAGCAGCCGCTCTGAGTCACTTTCACTTCCTGTGGTAACAGGAAGTCAAATCACTTTTGTAGTTCTTTTGTGTTGCTAGCGCAGTCAAATGTCAAAATGGACGCATCTGTTCATCTGGTTGTTTAACACGTCTTAAAATGATCATCTATTAATGTCGTTCCCGCTCCTGCCCGCTCTCGCTGCTTTTTTTTTCATTAATTTAAAAATGACTCCCATCCTGTGGGATTCCCACGGGAATCACATGACCCACGGGAACTCCCGAAAAATGTCATCCTCTGATTCTCATTTCTCTTTCTCTGTTTGTAGGGTTGCAGAGATCACTCAAATTCCAACAGGCAGATCTTTCAGGAAGACCTTCAGCAAACGCGTGGAGGGGCGTTACGTGGTCGTGAGTCTGGTGGGTCAGAAGAGGATCCTCACGCTCTGTGAAGTGGAGGTGTACGGATACCGGGCCCCGACTGGTGAGGATTTTATCTGTAATATGAGAGTTTGTGGCCCATAAAAAAACATCAAATCCTCTGCTCCCCAGTTTTGACTTCATCGGCTGCTGGAAGCTTCACATGTAGAATATTTTCTGTTGGTGCGTAAATTTGTCTGAATATCTGTGTCATGATGGAGGTGCAAAGGCAATCTTAGCTGTTGAAAAACCATGTCACATGGCCTCGTCCATTTTGAAGATCAAACTCAAGAAGAAGGAAAAGAAAGCACCGTATCTGAAGCACCCAACTGTCAGTGGGTAGTGTTAGCCTGCCTCTGCCTACAGTCATCACATAAACTCTTCAGCAACTCTAAGCACTCCTGTTTTTACTTTTATTTATTTAGGCAAGGCAAATTTATTTATATAGCACTTTTCCAACAACATATGTAACTCATTTAACCTTTATTTAACCAGAAGAACCTCAGTGAGATTAAAAATGTCATTTACAGAGTGTCCTGGCCAAGACAGGCAGCAGCACATTTACAAAGTTACAGACATAAAACAATTTCAGACACTGATACAGACAGATAGTCAGTTCAGTCAGAGTCACAGAGCAGAACATTTTCAGTCAAAGCATTTACAGCCTACTTCATCCTCCTCTAAAGCCTTTAGTGTGCATTTATAAAGATTTAAAGAGACCGGCTCTCCAAGACACAGTCTTTCTGTAGTAGGTCCAGTCTGCAGGAGCAGCAGGTCTGAAGCTTCTGTTACCTTCAAGATGAACTTTAGGAACAGAGAGCAAGAGCAGATTTTGTGACTGAGTCACAGAACGAAGACTGAAGCTTCCAGAACTTTTCGCATGAATATTATTACTCAAGTATGATGGGAGCAGGCCAAGAATAGCCTTGTAGAATGTGTATCAGAATGTGCCAATGATTCAGTCTACGGATGGTCAAAGAGGGCCACCAACTCGCTCATACAGAGTACAATGATGCGTTAGAGCCTTGAGATTTGTTCTGAACCTTAAGGGTCCTGTTAGCTTGCTAGGACTCATTTTTTCTGCTTTATGTTATGTTATCATCTACTGTCATTGTATTATCTTCTTCTATTCTTAAACAAAGGCTTTGTCTTACTCCACTGTGGTTTGGCTTTCTCTTCGGCTTCTCAACGGGGGCGGACGCTTTTCTTTCTGCTCCCTGCCCTTATCTACCCTGCGTGCTGTCTGTGTCTATGCAGCCTCTGTCTGCATTTCTTTCCGAAATCTAAAATCATGGAATTAATCAGCTGGTCTCTCAACGCCATCGACCAAATTTTCTGGTCTGAGCTAGGACAAGATCACTGGAATCCTATTCAAATCAATGCCCCCGCTGACTCCCCCCCAACCCGTGTGCTCGTCTCTGTATTTGTTGTCTCATGTGTTGACGTGGTATTTTTCCAACCCCACACTGTGCTTCTCTGACAGGTGCCTAGTTTGGAATTGGGTTTTTTTACTCCTCCCTTTTCCTATTGATTCTCTGCTGTAAGCACTTTGAGTTACATATGTTGTAGGAAAAGTGCTGTATAAATAAACTTGTTTCGTATGTATGTAACTAAAACGCACAACGGTGTTCTTCAATGAAAACCTGACCAAGAAAAATGCAGAGATGGCCAAGAAAGCACGAGAGCTAAAACAGGCCGGGACGATAAAAAGCACCTGGACGGCCAACTGCATCTGGATTTACCTGATTGGATCAGAAAAAACGGGCATCGGGATCTAATAAAAAATCATAATGTTGACCAGAACTATTCGGACTGCAATAACCCAAACATAAACATCGACCCGGATAACTGTTTTTATGGAAACAAATCGATTAACTGCAACTACTACACGGAACATGATTTTAATACAAGAGTTAACACGGACAACAAGCTGAAAATAATCCATTTTAACAGCAGGAGCCTCTACACCAATTTTGATCAAATAAAGGAATACCTAATGGACTTTAAGAACCCTTTTGACATTATTGCAATAACAGAAACATGGATTAACGACAAGAAAGGTATGGACTTTGAATTAGAAGGTTATAACCTTGTCTGCATGAACAGAGAAATGAAAGGTGGAGGGGGGGTCGCACTATTCATTGCTGATAATATCAAATTCAAAGTGTTCAAGGACATTTCTGTAGCAGTTGACAACATGTTAGAATGCATTACGGTTGAAATAGATCTAAAGAAAAATTGCAATATTATCATCTGTTGTATTTACAGAGCACCAGGCTCGAATTTGAACAACTTCATCCCATATGCTGGAGATCTCTTCTCAAAAATTGGGCAGAAAAAAGGTTTTATCTGTGGTGATACTAACATTGACTTACTAAACCCAAATAAACAGAAGCTCAATGAGGAGTTCTTAAACTCCTTGTACAGTTTAGGATTTGAACCACTTATCACTCACCTGACCAGAATCACAAAACACAGTGCTACAATAATTGACAACATTTTTTCTAACGTGCTCGAGGATAATTTAATAAGTGGGCTGTTTGTGAATGACATAAGCGATCATCTACCAATCTTTGTGGTTTATGACCAGACCTGTGAGGGGAAAGAGATGCAGAATAAATATATGAACATAAGAATCAAATCTGAGGCTAACATAAACAGTCTGAAAAATTCTCTACGACAAGAAAATTGGGAAGAAATCCTCAAAGCTACAGATGTGAATAGCGCTTACAACAGCTTCATACTGACATTTAAAAAGTTGTATGACATCATTGCCCCATGAGAGTTTTGAAGCTTAAAAAACAAAGCAGAGAGAATAGGCCATGGATGACAAAAACACTGATAAATGCATGCAGAAAGAAAAACACACTGTACAGGCAGTTCCTCACAAAAAGAACGGCTGACTCAGAAATTAGATATAAGCTCTATAAGAACAAACTAACCTCTATCTTGAGAGAGAAAAAGAAAGAATATTACGTGGAACAAATAAAAAATAATGTGAATCACACCAAGGAACTGTGGAATATAATAAACGGTGTAATCAAAAACAAAAAAACTGTTAAAAGCTATCCACTAAACCTCACAGACAATGCAGATAACACAGTGAATAAGTTAAACACATTCTTTGCAGAGGTGGGGCCAAATCTTGCCAAACAGATCCCTGTGAATGACCTTAGCTAGAACCACTTTGATAGGGAGGGGAATTGTAACCAAAACACTATGTTTCTGACTCCAGTCAACGACAGAGAAATAAAACATCTGATTAATAACTGCACAGGAAAAACGTCAAAAGACGTCCATGACATTGACATGAAACTGATTAAAATGGTACAAGAAGAGATTGCATCACCCTTGACACATATATGTAATCTATCGTTTCAGACAGGGAAATTCCCAGATGAAATGAAAATCGCAAAAATAATCCCTTTGTATAAACTAGGTAGCAAGGAAGACTTCAATAACTACAGGCCAATAGCAATACTACCACAATTTTCCAAAATACTAGAAAAACTGTTCAGCAGCAGACTAGATAAATTCATTGATAAACATAATTTGCTATATGACGGTCAATACGGATTCAGAAAAAATCATTCCACCGCATTAGCGATAATGGAAGCCGTAGAAATAATTACTGACACGGTCGAACAAAAAAAATTTAGTATTGGAATATTTCTTGATCTAAAGAAAGCATTCGATACAATCGATCACAACATACTTTGTAATAAACTAGAAAAGCTGGGCGTAAGGGGTAAAGCGCTGAACTGGCTCAGGAGCTACCTGATTGGCAGATACCAATACGTCCAAGTAGCAGGAATAAAATCAAGGTGCCTCAACACTATTTGCGGGGTCCCACAGGGGTCCGTATTGGGTCCGAAGTTATTTACTCTTTATATGAATGATATATGTAAGGTATCCGAAAAGATTAAACTAATACTATTCGCAGATGATACGACTCTTTTCTGCCCGGGAGACAACCTGAATGAGCTGATCACAATGACAAACGAAGAGCTAAACAAGCTACAAACATGGTTCAATATAAACAGATTATCTCTGAACCTAGACAAGACAAAATTTATGTTATTCAGCAACAAAAACAGTAACTGTGATGCTAATATAGATATAAACGGCACCAAGATACAAAGGGTTAATGAATTCAAATTTCTAGGAGTAATCATCGATGATAAGCTAAACTGGAAACCTCATATATCTTATATACAAAAAAATAGCCAGGAGTGTATCAATACTGTGGAAAGCAGAAAAAGTACTACATCAGAAATCACTTCTCACAGTTTACTGGGCCCTGGTGGCACCGCACATACAATACTGCTGCGAAATATGGGGAAATACCTACAAAACGAATATTAAAAGTATATTAACACTCCAGAAAAAAGCAGTGAGAATTATTCACCACGCAAACTATGGAGCACACACAAATCAGCTGTTTATTACAGCAAAGATCCTAAAATTATATGACCTAATAAAATACAGGACTGTGCAGGTACTGTACAAAGCTGCACACGGTCAGCTACCGATGGACCTACAAACAAGGTTAATAAAAAGACAGACAAAACAGAACTTAAGAGGTGTTATGATTTTCAAAAAGAAACAAGTAAGAACTACATTGAAAGCCATGACTATCACAGTTAATGGAGTCAATCAATGGAACAGCTTACAAGAAGAAACCAGGTGCAGCGGGACCTTGAAAGAATTTAAGCACAGGATGCTCAAAAAGATCCTTGACGGATATAAATATGATAATATCTAAGGGTGTATAATCCAAAACATGTACAGAGCTGAAGGATGATGAAATAAACATGTGGGTTGTTTGGTCTGTAAGACAGCAGGAAAGACGAAATGTACCAAAACAATGATAATGAATGACCTGATGGTGTGAGTGAAGTGGGGCAGCAGAACATATCCAACTAACTGCAGAGAAACATACAGTCTCACAATGGATCCACTAAGCTGGGCTCTCAACGCAATCGATAAGGTTTTCTCAGCCCGTCAAGCTGGCCCGGGAGAACCAAAATGCCCCGATGGAACATTCCTAGCTGGGTATGCAATGGACAGCTGGAATAAATGGAGAGTGGTGTGTCTGTCAATCCTGGAGGTCGAGGACGTGGAAGACGTGTTCTTGTTTGCCGCAATTGGAGCTGCGATTACAATCATGGGACTCGGCCTCGGTGGGATTATGTGGAGGCTGAGGCGTATGAAGGCTGAGTTTTCGGCAACAACAGAGGCAATGCTGCTAGCATGCGATGAGATCAAGAGAGCCGGAGGTCACAGAAAGATGGCTCGCGCACCCTTCAACAAAATCCAACTGGGAGGCAGAAACGCCCGCATGGCTAGAAACTACAGCAGAGCCCGGGACGACAGTGCAGGAGCACGCCTGGGTGAAGAGGAGAGTGACGAGGAATCACGCGTTTAACAGGTTTGAAACCTGGAAAGAAAGGCAACGCGGACACACCACCCAAACATCACCAACCCAACATCACAAGCCGGGACTAACAACAAATAAAAGAGAGTCATGAATTATGCCTTACGTGGAACAAGGAATTGGACTATGCCTTACGTGGAACAAATGATTAGTCATAATAGGTCAAATACGGATACTAAAGGACAGTCAAGAATTATGTCATACTTCTGCAAATGGAATAAAAATTTATAATAATTTGATGATACAGTCATGGAAAAAATTATTAGACCACCCTTGTTTTCTTCAATTTCTTGTTCATTCTAATATCTGGTACCACTAAACGTATAATACAATGAACACAACAAAAAATGCAGCTGGTCACATAATACTTTATGTCCTATTTGACATTCTTAAGCTTAATTGATTCCCAGGGTATATAAGAGGCCATTTCATGTCACAAGCAGCACTGCACATGCAAAGGCCTAGAGTGGTTTCCTGCTTACATTCAAGCCGTAGCACAACTCAGAAGTTGTCAGCTCTCACATAATGCCTAAAACAAAAGAATTATGTGAAGCCACAAAGGCAGCCATCTTGGCACTGCTGGAAATTGGCATGAGTGAGAGACAGGTAGCCAAAAAACTGAAGATCTCCAAGACAGCCGTTCATTACAACAAAAAAAAAACAGCTGAACATAGCACTAACAAATTGCTACCTGGCCGTGGCAGGAAAGCGTCTTTCTACCCACGAGATGACCGTGCACTCATCCGTTCCTGTGTCAGGAATCGTCGTCAGACCTCCAGGGACCTTAAAAATGAGTGGGCACTGTCGAGAAATGTGACTTGTTCAGCAAGGACAGTTCGAAACCGACTTGTTGAAGCTGGTTTGAAGTCACACAGAGCACACAAGAAGCCCTTCATCAATGAAAGGCAGAGGAAGGCCCGGTTACTCTTTGCTCGAGACCACAAGGATTGGACTGTTGATGATTGGGCTAAGGTTCTCTTCAGTGATGAATCCAATTTTGAATTGATGCCCACTCCAGCCAACTTACTGGTTAGGAGGAAGCCTGGAGAAGCTTACAACCCAGACTGTCTTGCCCCTACAGTAAAACATGGGGGTGGATCAGTCATGATCTGGGGTTGTTTCAGTCTGAGTGGAACAGGGCAAATGCAATTGTGTGAAGGCCGAATGAACCAGGTCATGTACAGGACTACCCTTGAAAACAGTCTTCTTCCATCAGCTGGAAAACTCTTTCCTGCCTTTCCTTTCCATGCCCCTTGCCACACGGCAAGGTCAGTTAAAGCCTGGATGGAGAACCACAACATGCCTTGGCCTGCTCAATCACCAGATCTTAATCCAATTGAAAACCTGTGGAAAATCATCAAACTCAAAATGGAGAACCACAAGCCCAAAAACAAAGAAAATTTGTTTGAATTTGTCCAACAGGAATGGGCTGCTGCGACAGCAGAACAATGTCAGAAGCCGGTGGAGAGCATGCCAAGACGCATGGCTGCAGTCATCAAAAACAATGGTTATGCAATCAAGTATTAACTCTTGTGTGTATCATGTGTTTAAAGCAAACAGAAAAGAAAACATGGAATGCTTAAAAGTAGTGTTTTTGGCGGTACAATGCCATAGCTATTGATGTAAGAATTTAAGTAATTTTGGTTATTATCAAGAAAACCATGGAAAATGAATAGTTCTTAGTTCTTGAATTAAACTCTCATGAGCTATTTTTGTTGTTATCATTATAATTGTCCAAACAAATGTACCTTTAGTTGAGCCAGGCATTAAAATTAACAAGAAATTGAAGAAAACAAGGGTGGTCTAATAATTTTTTCCATGACTGTATTTGGAAAAGAGGAGACTAAATATTGAGAAAATGGGGATGGGACTAGATAAGCTCTGCTTCTGCCGTCTTCCCTTTCGGACATGTACATTTGATCAACTATTGACAATGTGTGATGCTGTATAAGTGTGCTGACGTGACCGAAATAAATAAATCAATTCAATTCAATTCAATTCAATAATGAGTCACAAGCACACAGGACCATTAAGAGTTACTGAAGAGTTTATCTGATGACTGTAGGCAGAGGCAAAGCTGTTGCCTAGTGTTGAGCTAAGCTCATTTGTAGTGGGCAAGCTGCACATCCCTCCCTGTTGCTGCACACACAGTGGAAAGAATGGCTTCCACCTGCTTGTGCTGGACTCTGGAGTGAGGAAAGACATGAAAAAGTAAAAGAGATGGCTCATTACTTTAGAGCGAGAGGTTCAGGTTGTAGCGATTATATTCTGGATATTATTGGATATTGATTAAAGAAATTAATATTCATTTCAAAACCAGTTTTGCTCTCGTTAATTAAAGAGGCACCATCCTTTTTATACAAAAAAGGCAAAATTAACTTAATTAATTGATTTATTAATTATTTCATTTAAATTAGATAAATCAATTAAGTCAAACTTATCAGTTTAATCAATCTCAAATCTAAAGACAGAACTCTCATGCAGTGACGTCAATCTTCCAAATAGAATACCAACAGACAGAACTTCAAATATATAAGGGTGATTTATTAAATGAATATATAAGACAAAATAAAATAAACACTTAAGAAGGAATAAATGTCAGAGTTATACTGAATCAATGATGCTGTCAATCAGGAAAGAAGATATGAACCCTCAAGGAACATTCAAGTATATGGAGTGGTTATAGAGGATTAATTTCCAAATTAACCTACTTGTGAAAGGTCAAATAAAGGGGAAATTATTAGAGAATTGAACCAAGACACACTCAAGCCCATCTGAAATGACTGGAGAACTGCACCTTACTTCGTGAAGCTTTTATGATCGGATCTCAAACTGGTCCTGAGCTACTGGAGAACTTGGAGGACTGTTCTGGTTTTGGGTGGTCCCAAAGGGGGTTGAAGTCCACACTCTATCCAGTGCGATGGATCCAGAGGTTGTGCCGATGTGAGCAGGTTGGTCCCAGGTTTCCCCGGAGAGAAGTATCGTCTTAGGTTGGACTGGCAGGTTCTGTTTTAAGGTGAAGCTGGAGCTTGGAGCGTTGATGTCTCGATTGTATTAAAAAAATATGATTTTTAACTAATTCCAAAAATCAATTATTCGTTGGCCAAACAAATGCTATTCTGAAATTAATAACGAAAGTCCATTTACTATGAAGCAAATCTTTGAAGTCTTACTGGTTTATAAAGAAAGAATCAGCGGGCTACAAAAACTTAGACAAAAGAATTAAGGATAAATATGGGGAGCCAAATCGACGTGAAAGTCAAAAAGAAGCAATGACGAAGAATAGGAGGAAGAAGAGGGAGAGAGCACGTGTCTCTCTGTTTTTAAGCTACTCACAAGGGGGAGGGCCTTTAGATGAGTAACTGAGCTTTATCAATTTATATTTGGCCAAAACTAAGTTGTATTTTCATTAAACATCCAATATAAGCACTCCAACTGGATAAGAAATCTCATGGTGATGAATTTGATACCAAATACTATATATGTAAAGTATAAGAAAGAATTAAACAATTCAGATCTTATTAAACAGTCAATTAAACAAAATAGATGTGGTTAACTTAAGACATTTAAGTTAACATGCCTTTGGTATGCTACCAAAACTCAAGGTGTAGAAATCCTTTTATAAGCATTCTTCAATAAAACAGAGTGATAATCCAATTTTCTCATAACTTTGGTATTTTAGAGCCAAAAACACACAAGTCACTTCATTAGAAAGCATTTGTGGTGACAGGATAAAATATCACATTGTTAGATGTGTCCATTGTTTCATTTAACCCTCCTATTGTCCTCGGTTCAAAATGACCCGTAACTGTGTTAAAAAACAAAAAAAAATCCCCTAAATAATATTTTTTCAACTTGAAATTTCTTGACTTTTCCTAGATTGGCCTAAACAGCAGAAAAAGTGAAATGTTGCTTTTATTCACACTTCCATGTAAGCTGTACAAAAAAAGTTACAAAGGTGGTCTTCAGGTCAAAATGACCCGTGAGACAAATAGAGTTGAAATCAAGGTCACAGAGTAATTTACACACCACAGAATGTAACAATGTTTTAGTTGTGTCTCAGATCAATCAGTAGCAGAAGTAAACAAGACAGTACCAGAAGTAAACAAGACAAGACAGGTGGCGTTCTCGCAGATTGCAGAGCTCTTTGTCTGTGGATTCTAGAGGTTATAAAGGTGCTGCAGATGACAGGACCCGCGTCCTCTCTGTGCTGGAGCCATGAGTGTGTGTTATAATGTTGGAGAGGCTCTAGAGCAGATTTTTTCAGATGTCCAGCAAAGACAACTCTGATTCAGAAGAGGAAATGGAGGATGTATCAGAAGAAGAAGATGGGGAGGAATACATCCCAGAGTATGATGAATCAGGCCTATGACATTGTCTGTACATTCTACCTGTTCATCACACCAGCAATAGAAAAATCTAGAAAAGCACTCGGAGAGCGCAGACCTCCACCAGCACCACAGTCCTCCCCCATATTGTGATTTTTACCATAAATATTGGTCCTACCTTTATTTCATCTAAATATTTAGATTCCTTGACCATGAAAACATACCATTAGCAATTGGATTCATAATGATATCTATTCTAGTTCACTAGTTTTTCACGAAAATTGCAGTTTTCGTCAGGGTGGATCCAGACGCTGATCCAGATCACTCGCCATTGTTATTGTCGCGTATGGCACATGTTTGTCAATGAAGATATGAAACTATGACGTCAGCGTATCTGAAAACTTGTGGAGAGCCAGTAATCACGGAGCTGCGTATACAGCATTTCACAATCTTTCCACTCTAGAACCTGGTTTCAAAAATGATCGTTTACAGACCCCGGAAACGCCGTCTTCGTATGGATGATACGCAGATTCGACAAAAAACGCATGCGTTTAGACCTCAGTTTTTTCTTTGTGTGGATGGGGCCTTAGTTCAGTTGTTATTAACGTAGATCACAGTTTTTCGTCATGGTGGATCCAGACAGTGATCCGGATAAACACCAAAATTGAATCACTTCTTCCTGTTCCCATGCTAAACATTTCCTGAAAATTTAATCAAAATCCATCTATAAATTTTGAGTTATTTTGTTCACAGCCAGACAGACAAACAAACAAACTCTCCCGACAACATAACCTCCTTGGCGGAGGTAATAATCATGGAGATGGCAAATCTGGAGGGTTTTCGCAAATATGGAGACTGGTGGAAAAAGATGGATGAGACTGACCTGCAGGCCTACTTAGGGCTGCTAATCTTAGCAGGTGTGGCTGCAGCTAGTCTATTGGATGCAGAGAGTGGTGCTAGTTGTGCTAATTAGTTGAATAGATTATGTTATTTTTCACATTTTTCAGGGTATCCGCGGGGTCTTAAAAAGTCTAAAAAAGTCTTAAATCCGACAATTTGGTTTTAAGGCCTTAAAATGTCTAAATTTTCCCTAAAATCCCCAACAAGGTCTTAAATACGATTTTGAAAGTTCTTAAAAAATATGTCGACGTTACTTTTATTTACAACATGCATAAACTTCAGTCTCGCTTTGAAATGTTTCGATTTTCGAGGACGCAATAACGGAACTATAAAGCGGAACTAATAGGCTACCCGTGCTGCCCGGTCAGAATTTGGCGAACACCACCAGCTATTGATGTGCGCGCGCAGCAGTGTGTTGACAGCCTTAGCATAGCAGCGGAGAACAGTCAGACTTTTTATACGGTAACTAAGCACCATTGATATACTGGTGATGAGAACATTGATGAGCTGTTCCAAAGTATGTGCCCGGATTCAGAGATTGCAAAAACGTTTAAGTGTGGAAAAGACAAGGCAGCATACGTAGCGCGATTTGGATTAGCCGATTACATCAAGAGAGACGTCATCTGCAGAGTTAAGGGCCCCTTCATGCTGATGTAGCAGTTGGACCTGCACGAGCGTTTCTGGAAGGCGAGCGGGTCCAGTCAAGGTAGCTGGGTTCTGAGTTTATGAGGCATGCGACGGCTCAGAACTTGCTGAAACATGTCAAGGTAAGTAACATAACTCTGCATTTTTTCATGATTTTTTTTCTTAACAGGACAAAAGTAAGAGAAAAAAGACTCAGACAATAACTAAAACAATAACATTATAATGGTCGGATTTAAGATAATTTGGGGATTTGTGGGGGGGATTTGGATTTGGAATAACTTTTGGACCAAGTAGAAGTGTTAAAAAATGAGGAGTTGGTTTGATTAAAATAAATTAACACTAAATTTAAATAAAATTTAATATATAATATTTGGGAACCGTCTGACTTGCTCAACCAAAAAGCTCATTACAAATGATGTAGAGATAGATAGAGTGTCTGAAATTAAATTTCTTGTTGTGATAATAGATGAGAAACTGGACTGGAAATCACACATTAACTACATCAAAGGAAAAATATAAAAGTCAGTTGCAATTTTATATAAAATCCAATATTTCCTTAATTAATCTTCATTATACATTTTGTATTGCTCCTTCATACTCCCTTACATGAATTACTGTGTTGAGGTGTGTGGGAACACATACAAAACAAACACAGAGCCGATCTTCATCCTACAGAAAAGAGCAATAATAATCACAAACAAAACCACAAACAGAGAACCAACAAACCAACTATTCACACCACATTCATTAACTTAATACATTAAAATTTAAGGATCTGGTTAATTATAAAACTAACCAAATTATGCATAAAGTTAAAAATCAGAAGTTGCCGGAGGTTTTTTCAACTAAGAGATGACAAACATCATCTTCGAGGAATTTTTATGTTCAAAAAACAAACAGTAAGAACAAATATAACTTCACTGTGTCCAAGTTAAAAGAGTTTCATCATGAAACAGACGCAGTGATGAACTGAAATCATGTAAAACAATAGGTAGGTTTAAATCATCTTTAAAACTGAAATATTAAACAGATACAGATAGAAAACAAAGAAAATCAGTAACATTATGGGTACTGTGTATCCAGCCATGCGTCATTACTGGCCATGTTTGAAATTTGTTGTTTTTGTTATTCGTCTGAGCTTGTTGCTTTTTGTTGTTAAATATATTATTGGCTATGACCTGAAGAGGCTTCAGGGTAAACTTAAGACTTTTTTTGAAAAGGAATAAGGGGTGGGACTGGATACGTTTGTTACTTCTGCCTACACACTTTACAACCTATCTGTTTTTTTTTTCTTTGCAAAGATTAATGATAGAAAAAAATGCTGTAATATTTGCATTTGCTGACTATTTTATTTTGTTTTGTTGGATTTGTGTATATAGATATATATATAGATATATTTATATATAGAGATATATATAGATAGATAGATATATGTGTGTGTTTTTTTTATTTAAGTTTGACATCAACATTCATTCAAAATGTATTTATTTTCATCTCAGGAGTGTGTGGACCAACTTCACTTCAGGAGCCTAGTGTCCATCACCACTGATGGGCCCATTGTGAATTTCAAATTTTTTGAACTTTTCCAACAAGAGGATGCAGAACTGAATGGAGGTGCTCAGCTTGTTTCCGTGGGCAGCCTCGGACTGCACATATTGCTTAATGTTTTTAAAAGTGGATTCACCATGTGGCAGCTGGACAAACTTTTGAGAGCCATGCACACCCTATTCCACAACGGACCAGCAAGGAGAGAGGACTACAGCACTGTCACAAAACCCACCATCTTCCCCTTACCATTTTGTGGTCATCTTGAACAGCTCTGATAGTTCTTGTGTGCATGCCCACGCAGGCACACACACACACAATGGCTGTTGGCTGTCGAGTGACGAACATTTTTTTTTATTCTGACTTCCAAACAAATCTTGGATCACAACAGAGAGGTTTCCAGTGTTTTTATTTAGATAAAGTGTTATGTATGTCAACGTGAAAGAGCTGTGAATAAATTCCAGGCCTACAATTTTCCTTCAAGTCTTTTGTACTTTTTTGCCAGTATCGATGTGAAATGGGTCTTAAATTCTATACATTATGGTCTTAAAATAGTCTTAAAAAGTCTTAAATTTGGCATGTTGAAATCTGCAGAGACCCTGTTTTTGACATATTGTCTTGAATTGTTCACTGAAAAAAAAGAAAAACTGAGTAATCGGGATGAATAAAAATCCATTCAAAACTCCTTTTTGCACATTTCTGTTCTTTTCCTAAACTATAGAAATACAAGTGAAATACAAGTGAAGAGGGAAAACTCAGGTTTTCACACATTTTGTGGTGAATGACAAGTTATTTCTTTAAGCAAGATAAAATTAGGTGTTTAAAATTCAATTAAGCTGTTTTTATTGGGGGTTTAGTGAAGATGGGTCATTTTGACCCAGAGGACATGGGGTGTATACAGAATATGAGGACAACAGGAGGGTTAAAGAGTTTAAAAGGTTTGTGGGAAGGAACTGTCCTCGGACACACTATTAGGTCTCAGCCAATCAGAAGTAAACACATCAGATGCTGATGTCTGTTCATGGTAGTTTGTAGGAGGTAAAGACAGACTTGACAGCGCCACATGTCTCTAGGAGATTGACAACCATGGTCCAGGAAGGCACAGGCAGGGAGGACTGAGGTGTTTTGAAGTCCTTTCCTGTTCCTACAGTTTTTCAAGTTACATCTTGCTACAAGGTATTGCAAATATAAACAGAAACACAAGGGTTGCTTATTTTAGGGCTGTTTCTAAATCACCAAACAATAAAAACTTCAGCAGATACTCCTAAACTTGTTTCAGTGCCACTGAATCTGGTGAATCCATTTTTACTGCAGCTTCCTGTTCTGAATAAAGTTTGGTAAATTTTTTAATGTTACGTCTTCTTTTTAATTACAGGAGAGAATCTGGCCCTGCAGGGACACGCCTCACAGTCAACCCTGTCTAGTACTGGCATCGCCTATAACGCCATAGATGGGAATCGAGCCAGCAAGTGGGCCCAGGGCTCCTGTGCTCACACTGGCAAACAATTAAACCCCTGGTGGAGGCTGGACCTGGGCAAGACCCACAGAGTGTTCTCTGTCAAAATAACAAACTACTATGATGGTCCCACTTACATCAACGGAGCTGAGATTCGCATCGGAGACTCTCTGGACCACAATGGCAACAACAATCCCAGGTAGGTATCTCTAAAATGGTGGTGCTGGTGACCCAGTGGTTGTAGCTGCACACCAGGTGCCTGCTGATGTGGTGCTCAATATCTGGTCGGCTGGAGGGTCTTCCCCTGTTCTTTAGCCTCCTGTCTGAATCCATTCATGTCCTCCACTGTCAGTCAGGCCAAAAAGGTTAATGGACTGTAGGAAGAATGAAGAGCTGTTGACAACATGAGGCAGAGCAATGCTAAGCTAACCAGTTACCACAGAGCAGACCTGTAAGCCAATCAGAGTGGACTGAGCCCACAGAGAGAGCATAGAGGTGGATCAGGGGAACTGTGGATATGAAAACTAGAAGGTTCTTTGAACATCAGTGACTGAGGACAAACTTTAGAAGTCATCAAAAATGAAGATATGTACCTGAGTTAAGACAAAATCTGAGCTGTTAGATAAAAGACATCAGCCTCTCTGATGAATGAACAGAGCAGATCAGAGGACCATCTCTTTTTTACTGCTACACCTGCTCAGGTGAGACACTACCTCGAGCAAACACTCCTCCAGTAGATCCTATGATCCTGACCTTGTTGTGCTCTCTCTTCTTCTGCTAGGTGTGCTGTGATTGATCACATGGCAGCAGGCTTCACCCAGACCTTCAACTGTCCCGGGATGGACGGTCGCTACGTCAATGTGGTTGTTCCTGGGAAAACAACCTACCTGGTCTTGTGTGAGGTGGAGGTCTACGGATCCACACTGGATTAGCACCAAGAGGAGCCTTCATGGTTTTTAAATGCCTCAGAAATATTTACAGCATCTTATCATTTATTCGCATCGACGTTCGCGTGCAAAGGCTCCGAGCCTGAAATGATCTGGACTCATTTTTGTTAAAAAGGTTTCAGGACTGGAAAAGTTCTGCACGTCATCCTCAGACATTCATCAACAGAAATGTTTAATAACAAATATGTCCAGGTTTCTGTCTCAGAGCCTTTTGCTTTGCTTTCCTATGTAGCTGATTTTAAAGATTTATAAGATGATAATAATCAAAGCTTTTTTGAACACAAGAACCTGAAACATGCCATAAAGTCCAGTCTGATCTGAGCCGCCTTTGGGCTTTAGAAAAGGTTTGGTAGAGCAGTCTCTTGGATGATCGTCCACTCTGGAGGCGACAGAATGCAGGAGATTTAAATCTGATTTTTGAGGCTACTCTATTCAACTCTGTGTTTCCACATCAAACATTATCACTGTCTGAAGCCTAATGTGCTGCGTCAGGGTCATGAATTCATAATACAAGGTCTTGTTTAATCTTTTTCTACTTTTGGATATGGTAGCGTTGAGCTCTGCTTGTGAAACTTTTTCCGCATTTTGATCAAAATAAAAGCAAATCAAAAAGCAAGCCTGACTCATCAGCTTCTTCTTCTACTGTTACTGAAATGTTTTTGTTGTGATAAGCCAGTCCTGAATAAACTCACATTATATACAGTCGTTTTTATAAAGTTTCCACACATATACTGTACAAAAACAAGAGTGCTCAATACTCCAAATTAAGATACACTTAGAAACATAGAAGACAGGTTATTGATAAGCATTACCAACATTCAGTGGGATTAGCACTTCTCGGAAGTAAATTAGTGCTCAATTAATTACTAAAAATAAAGATAAGGGATGTAACCAAATGGTCAACTCATGAAATGATACGAAAGACGAAATAGGGCTCACAATAAGAAATACTTTCTTTATATTCTTCCGAATGCAGACATACAAAAAACATTGCTGCATCAGTACAAAATAAATGCTCTTTGAAAAAGAACAAAATTTAGACTACAGTGCAAATACAAACATAAAATCTCAATGAAAAGTGCTTTGTTGTTGTAACAATCAGGATAAGTACATTCTTGAATGAAAAGAAAAACAAACAGCAGTCCTCAGAGCTGAACTTCCCTGAATCGCCATCTCGGCGGCTTTGGCGGTGACGTTCTGGGCATGGGCGTGGCCCTGCGGCGGGGCGGTCATGCACTGCTGCCCCGGGCCCTATTCCAGTTTCCATACGTGGAGGCTGTCTAGTTTCTATAACTATTGATACATCAACTGTCAATTTTACTTTTCTTTTTTTTTTGTCGTCATGATTTATTGAACTATTAGTACTCTTGATCTCCTGCTTCGTATTATTGCCATATACTGACATATATATTATGTATTATATTTGAATTACACACTCACACTCACACACACATACACATACACATTCCTGCATACACACAGGAAAAAACAACTTCTTTCATTTCCTTTTGACTTATTTATTTTTGTTTTTTTGTCTTTATTTTTTCCTACCTTCTAGTCTCTCCTTTAATTTCCTGTTATATACACCATCATTAGTAGCCATTAACAATTATAGTTGTTCTTCTCTTAGTTATGCAATATTTATTATTTTTTCCTTGTCAGGATTTTTCCCTTCACAGTTCTAAGAGCTCAGTGTAACTTTCAAGGTTCGTACCAACACCAGACATACTTCAGAATAAAAGATGACGAAGAGGCAGCTGGATGCAATCAGATGGAATTTACTCGCAGCACGGAGCACAACATACAGTCAAACAGTCTGAATGTTGAACTGAAGAAATACAATGTCTTCTGCCTTTTATAAGAGTGATAAGAACGTGTGTATGGAGTGACCTCCACACAGGCTCCTCTCTGTCTCGGGATGAGCAGGGTTGTTGATAAGAAGGAGCCTCCACGAGGTCATGTAGATATGTGTGTGTGTGTGTGTGTGTAAGAAGAATGCAAAAGCTAAACAATGATTATTAAACATGATTACAAAGTGATTACAAAGAGATATTCAAGTACATGGACAATTAAACAAGATTAGGACAGGGTTATAAAGAGACAAATACATGAAAAGATTACATACAATATGTACAAAGGTTGAATACATAAAATGTGTACAAAGGTCAAATTATTCTTCACACTCCTAAACTGTAAAATTGTAAAACTGACCTGCTTGTATGTCTTTTATGTACACTTTTGTCCTGTTTTTTCATGTCATTTGCATTGTCTGTTTTGTTTTGTCTTGCAATAAAAAAAGTCTGAACTGTGAACTATAATATTTAGCCTATAACAGTGCATATACTTCTGATCTTCAAGTATGATCAAATTCTGTCAACTCAACAGTAGATGCAAAAATCAAATATTGTTTTTTATGCAGACTTATACAAACATACAGTTGCTGCCTGTCTCCAGTTCAAAGTAGTTGGTAGTTGGTAGTTGTACTCGCTGCAGTATACGGCGAACTGTGGTGGCATATTTTGCACACGGTTGTTGTTTTGTCCGCAATCTTCTCATCGTTCTCTCGTCTTTTACATGGGAAAAATAGGTAGGCAAAATAGGTCCACACAACCGATATATTTGACGAAGGAGCATCAGCTAATTCCTCGACCTCGTCTTCCTCCATTCTGAAGCGAGTGTTTTGCTACGGTAGGCAAGGAGAGGGTAAAAAATCACCAGTCTCAGTGGTGAGCGGCGCCCCTTCGCGTTTTATATTTCATGCGTCTTTAAATTTTGTATCATTTTTTATTTTGCGAAATTTCTTGGCACGAAATTTCGTCACACCCCTAATAAAAATTTTCTAATAATAAGAATAATGCAAACAATAAATAACAGGAAAATATTATTTCTATAAATCCAGAAGCCAATATATCAGCCTGTGGATGCTGGTCACTCACTAATAGTTCATATAATCAGGTAGAGACATAACACCCTCCTCTTTATGTGTTTTCTAAAAATCTCTCCTTATTCTGGGTACATTTTTATTCCAAATTAAAATAGATGTGCACTTATTTAATTGTTTTTAAAATATTTATAAATAAATACCAGGACTGCTTGAAACAAAAACAAAAATCTGGGCATGATGATCATTTTTATAGAATTGATCCAGGATTCTTGACCATCACTCCGTGTCTCGCTTGGCCTTGTTAAATGCTGTTTTGGAATTATTCACCAGCATACCCCTCATATTTAAAAGTAACACAAACACCCAAGTAAGTAAGGCTATCCTTTCTCATGGAAAAGGGGAAATTCTGGACTGACATTTTAAGTGCTTTGTCATTATTAGGGAGTAGAACACTTTTAGACGAATTTAACTTACCATATTCTCGAGACAATAACATCAGTTTTTTTGTTTTTATTTCACAGCAACATCAGCCATCTAAATTTTCCCCTCCTTTTTTCCCTTAATTTTCTCTCTTATTTCTATTCTAGGGTTGCTTTTAAATATTATCCCTTTTTTGATGTATATTTTAGATTTAAAATAGAGCAGATATTTAGGCACTTTTTATGGCTTGGCTGATACTGTTACTTATAGTCCAGTGTGACTCAAATATATATTTTTGTCTCTTCATGATGCATTATTTGACTGATGTGACTTACTCTACAGAGCGACTTAGCCTGGAAAATATGGTTATATCCTGACACCTGCCCAGACTCCTTAATAAGGTGTAAAGCATGGTATAGTAGTACTTGGATCTGAAAGGAAAATGAGTAGATCATCCACATAAAGTGATAATTTATGCAAGTGTCCTCCCTGGTGTACCCCAACTAAACAAGCAGTCTGTTTTAATATTTTTGTCAGGGGGTCAATGGTGATGTCAAATAACTGGGGACCCTTGTCCGAAAAGAAAAAAAGGAAATATTTAGATGTTAGTTTGTTTGTTTGTGCTGAAGGTTGGGGAGCTATTTTCTACACTGTAAAAAGGTTGTTGTAAATTTAACAGTACTTTACTGGCAACAAGATGTCAGTTAATTACTGTAAATGTCTTTATGGTAGAATTACTCTATTTAAATTAACAGGAATATTATTGTAATTTCTATAACTGTTTGACTTCTGTATTTTTATTCAAGGTATCATTAAAGTGATATTCCGGGATGGAACAAGTTGGGTCCTATCACAAGGTTTAGAGCAGAAATTACCCCTACAGCAGTGTTTCTGTGTCACAGAAGCCCATGTCGCTGGGAGCACACACCCCCTTCCTCCTCCCGTCCTGCTCGTCTGCTGATTTCACTGCACTCACAGGGGGCCATATTTTCCTTGATCAAAAACACAAATAAACGGACTCCCACCGAAAAAATCTGATATCGGTCTGCAGCTCTGGCTCTGCAGCGGAGGCTCAGCAGCCACAGCTGAGTCTCTTCCGCGGAGGCCGTTTCACGGCGCTACGAGAACTAGACCCTTATTTAGCGGTGTTTTTGTGTGAAAGTAACGCGCTGAAAATTCTCTAAATAAAGCGTGAATGCAGACCGATATCAGATTTTTTCGGTGGGAGTCCGTTTATTTGTGTTTTTGATCAAGGAAAATATGGCCCCATGTGAATGCAGCGAAATCAGCAGACGAGCAGGACGGAAGGAGGAAGGGGGTGTGTGCTCCCAGCGACATGGGCTTCTGTGACACAGAAACACTGCTGTAGGGGTAATTTCTGCTCTAAACCTTGCGATAGGACCCAACTTGTTCCATCCCGGAATATCACTTTAAAGTCTTTTAGTTTTACAGCATTATCACTGAGTTATCAAAAACAGCATCCTTGCTGTTTTTTTTATTTACACTATCATTATTACAAAGCTATTAAATGCATTTTAACTTGCATTTATTATTTTTAAAATAAAATAAATTAGAAATGAATACATATTTTTCTTACAAAATAGAATAGATTTACTCAACAATGGTTTCACCCAAATACCAACCTGATCAAAATCTAAAGACCAGTTGAAAAATTGCTAGAATATGCATTTTGCACATTTGGACCTTAATGAGGTTTTAAATAGAGCTACAATATGCAAACGCAAGAAGGGGGAGTGTGAAAAAAAGCACTTTGAAAAAGTAATTTATTGAAAACAACAAGTACACTGAAATAGGCTGTTAATCAGCTGATCAAAAATTTAAGACCATTGCTCAAAAAATTCAAAAAACTCTCCAAACCAGAACAAAAATGTTTCTCAGTAGGACTGAGTAATGAGTCGCTCCACCGTTCTTGTTAATCACTTCAAAAATTCGTTTGGGAATGCTTGATGAGAGTGTTTCCAGGAAGCTTTTGGGAACATTGCTCCAACTGGTGAAGATGGCTTCATGAAGGGCATCAACTGTCTGGAACTGATGACCATTTTTATAAACTTCCCTTGCCATCCATCCCCAAATGTTCTCTATGGGATTTAAATCAGGGGAACATGCGGGATGGTCCAAAAGAGTGATGTTATTCTCCCTGAAGAAGTCCTTAGTCAAGCTAGCATTGTGAACTGCAGCGTTGTCCTGTTGACAAACCCAGCTGTTACCACACAGACGAGGGCCCCCATAGGGATGGGAATCGAAAACCAATTCCAGCTGAGAATCGTTAACAGCTCCATCAAAGAATATCATGATCAATATCTTTAATTTTTTTGCTAATCAATTCCCTTAACAATTCCATCCACTGACAGGGTTCAGAAGCATCAGAATTGTGACTTAATCCTAACTGCACCTACTACACAACCTTAAGTGAGTGGACGCACCAGCAATTTGCAGAGGCAGTTATACATGCTGTGACATGTGTTTGACATTGTTGCCATGAAAATCAGACCAACATTTGCTTACATGGAAAATCTGCAGGAATCAATAAGGGAATTGTTAAAGAATTGGATCGATTAGCAGGATCATTAACAGCATCGATATTGATAAAATCTTATCAATTCCCATCCCTAGAGGGATGCCCGCTGCGACATCTGCACGTAACCAGCCGCCGTTTGACGACCCTGCACCACCTGAAGCTCCAGTGTTCACTGAATGAAAAAGCACCCAGATCATGATGGACCCCCCTCCACTGTGCCGGGTAGAAAACATCTCAGGTGGGATCTCCTTGTCATGCCAGTAACGTTGAAGCCATCTGGACTTTAAAGTTCAATTTTTTCTCATCAGAGAATAAAACTTTTTTCCACCTTTCAATGTCCCATGTTTGATGCTCCCTGGCAAAGTCTAAATGGGCAGTTTTGTGGCATTGAAGGAGACGAGGTCTTTGAATTCATTTTTTTGTTTTTGAAACCCTTTTCCTGCAGATGCCGTCTGATGGTTATTGTGCTGCAGTCGGCACCAGTAAGGGCCTTAATTTGGGTCAGGGACCGCCCTGTGTCTTGAAGGACAGCCAATTGGATCCTCCGGCTCAGCGCAGGTGTAGACAGACAGAGAGAGAGAGAGAGAGAGATTTTGATTTTTTCAACACATCTTTATTAAATCATTTTAACATTAGTACATTTCAGAAAAAACATTAATAAATATATTCATTAAAAAAACCTCCGAATTATCAGATCAGACCAGCTGATCTGCAAACAAGAGACTATTCTCTTGTACTGAGCACAAGGCATTACTCAAGGTCCATGTTTTAATGAAACAGTTCAGATCTTTCATTTCTTTTTAATAATTAAAATCGATCATTATTCTGGCTTTTATGGTCCTGCTTAGCAGCAGAACCACATCACAGTCCACACCTTCTTCCACCTTCTTCTTCCTACACTGCCATCTTTGATTGTCCAAGAATAAAGTTCAGCAGTTGGCATTTCTCTTTGTGAGCTTTCTCATACTTAAACCCAAAGATAAAAGTCTTAACAGAGAAAGTTTCTTTGGCTCTGCTGAACAGACAGTCCAGCAGAGAAAACAGGGGAACCAGACGAGGACACTCAGCAGTGGATGATGATCTCCACTGCTCCAGAGAACGGACAGCTGCTCTGGACTGCAGAGTTTAAAACCGATATAAAAGCGTTCACTGCTAAAATCCCATAGACAAGTCTCCACTGGAGGTCTGCCACTGGCTTGGAGAGTGGAGGCTTGTACAGGCTCCTCCACTCTGCCCTGATCTCTGCTCCCAGGCCCAGCCCGGCCCTCCAGGGAGACCTGGTCAGCTGCTGCCTGTGGAGGGTCCTCACCATCAGTGTAGACAGAGTCTTCCCATCAGCCTTCTGCAGGCTGACCTCAAACTGTTTGTCAGGTCCTGGTCGGATGATGGGGGGGGGGGAAGGGTTGGTCTGGACAGGAGATGGTCATCCCCGGTGGAGTTCCCCCAGCAGCTGGCGCTCCCGTCTTGTCAGACAGGCCCTCCAGTGGCCCAGCAGTCACTCCATGGTCCTCCTCGACCTCCAGCCCAGTTGCTTTGCCAGCTCCTCCGCCTCCTGCAGGTCTGGTCGAGTGGTGTCCAGCAGGGCCTCCAGTGTGTTGATCCCCGCCAACCTCAGGGCCTCTGTCACTGTTACTCCTGCCCAGGAGGAAGCATTCAGCAGGTCTCCATGGCCCAGCGGCTCCTTCAGCAGCCAGCAGGGGGCCTCGTGCTGGACCCTCTGCCTCCACAGCAGCTTCTAGACTCCAAACAGTCCTCGATGAAAAAACAGGGAGGACCAAAACACTCACAGTCTTGAGATCCATTAAAAACACAGACTCCTGCAGACCCAGGCTGCCCTTGGGTTGTAGGGTCAGCCGAGCCAGCGGCCTCCAGACCAGGTCCTGGGGTTCATATAGCAGCCGCCGTATGAACTGTAGTCTGAATGCAGCACACCTGCTGGCCAGGTGCACTAACCCTTGTCCACCCTCCCCTATAGGTAGGAACAGCACCGCCTGTTCTGGGTTTCAAATCCCCATCTTACCTGGCTTTGTGCCAAAATCCTGCCTAAGACACCTTTAATTGATCTAATCTCTAAAGAGATTAATCTCTCAATCTATTTTTTAACCTCACCTAAAGTTTTGCTGAAAAAAAAGCCCTCAACTTGAGGTATTTTCATTGTAATTCATTAGATTATTGTGGCAGATCCGAAAATTGTTCTCCGCCCCTCAAAAAACTGAAGCACAAGAAGCCCAATGCATAAAAACTCTCCAGCTTTAACAGCCAAATCAGCAGACAGAGGTGGAGCTGCAGATGTGATGACAACAGGAAGTGACTGCCTGTTTGAAAACAACAGTGGCGTGAGAAGCAGTCTCTACAGCAGATCTACAGTTTTATCAGAAATAGATTTGATATCTGAGAGGGAGTATAAGTAAGAATTGTAAAAGAAGAATTACCTACATAGAAAGATCCTTTGTGTAAAGACTTAAGACGTTAAATATATAACCAATGTATGCTAAGCATTGCATGTTTTAAGAGAGATAATCAACTGAGTCTAAATAATGATACAACGATGCCTCACACGGGGCACCAAAATACATGTAACATATTTAGGAGTCTTATATAGGCCACTATTTGTTAAATCTTTTCCTTATTACTCAGGGGCACCACCTTCATTCTAAGAAAAACAATTGACTCAAGAAAACCATGCTCATCTAAAGTGGAGAAATTATCTGAGTTTATACCTAAATAAAGGACCAACATTTTTCTCTTCATTTATATGATTTTTAATGAAAGACAGGAATATACAATATGGCATAGATAAATGGCAAACAAAATTAAACCCTGTGTACTGAATTAAATCATCCTCTGGTCCTGAAGTGGCTGTTCAATGTCACTAGCTTTCACCCCTATAAAAACATATCAGATAAATATTTCTTCCAAAGCTTTTTGGACAAATCCCCTTATCAAGCTGTCCTATTGACAAATATTGAAACATTCTTTTCATCATGGATTTCAATTCATTAAATGCCAATTTCTTGCATAATTGGGCAGTGTTATGGCCGTGCATTCCAAATATGTGGTTGCTATAGGAGTCAATAGGGAGGAAAATTAAACGTTGACAAATGTAAGAGTGTGATAGCACTTAAAAAAATCTCCAGCCTCTGATGATTTCTTGTTTTGAAAAAAAGCATTTTTTGTTTTTTTTCACTAGAAAATATTCAAATGCCTCTAAAGAAGTTGATCATGAGACTGATCTACCAAAACCTTATCAACAGCCAAAAGCCAGTCAGTCCAAAATGTTGCAGGTCTTGTTTAATATTGATTATTATTAGTTTCATTATGCATTTTAAAAATAATGAATATCAAATACACAGGAAAGCAAAGCAAGAGACTGAGACAGAAACCTGCGCACATTTGGGATTTAGCTTCATCAGTTTATTCATGTCTGAGGATGAGGCACAGAGCTTTTCCAGTCCTGAAACCTTTTGTAACAAAAATGAGTTCAGATCATTTCAGGCTTGGAGCCCTTGCATGAGAAGATCAATTCAAATAAACAATAAAATGTTGTAAATATTTCTGAGGCAGTTAAAAACCATGAAGCCTCCTCTTGGTGCTAATCCAGTCTGGATCCATAGACCTCCACCTCACACAAGGCCAGGTACTGCGTTTTTCCAGGAATGACCACATTGATGTAGCGACCGTCCATCCCGGGACAGTCGAAGGTCTGGGTGAAGCCTGCAGCCATGCTATGGATCACAGCACACCTAGAAGAAGAGAGAGCACCACATGATCAGGATCATAGGATCTACTGCAGGAGTGTTTGCTAAGGTAGTGTCTCTCTTTATCAGAGAGGCTGATGTCTTTTATTTAACAGCTCAGATTTTGTCTTAACTCAGGTCCATATCTTCATTTTTGATGACTTCTAAAGTTTGTCTGCAGTCACTGATGTTCAAAGAACCTTCTAGTTTTCATATCCACAGTTCCCCTGATCCACCTCTATGCTCTCTCTGTGGGTTCAGTCCACTCTGATTGGTTTACAGGTCTGCTCTGAGGTAACTGGTCAGCTAAGCATTACTCTGCTCCATGTTGTCAACAGCTCTGCGCTCTTCCTACAGTCCATTAACCTTTTCGGCCTTACTGACAGTGGAGGACATGAATGGATTCAGACAGGAGGCTAAAGAACAGGGGAAGACCCTCAGAAACATCAGCTGACTGGATATTGAGCACCACATCAGCAGGCACCTGGTGTGCAGCCACAACCACTGGACCACCAGCAGCACCATTTCAGAGATGGACTACCTACCTGGGATTGTTGTTGCCATTGTTGTCCAGAGAGTCTCCGATGCGGATCTCAGCTCCGTTGATGAAATGAGGATGGTTGAAGTAGTTTGTTATTTTGACAGAGAACACTCTGTGGGTCTTGCCCAGGTCCAGCCTCCACCAGGGGTTTAATTGTTGGCTGGTGTGAGCACAGGAGCCCTGGGCCCATTGGCTGGCTCGATTCCCGTCTATGGCATAATAAGCAATGCCAGGACTAAGCAGGGTTGACTGTGAGGCGTGTCCCTGCAGGGCCAGATTCTCTCCTGTAATGAGAGGGAAAACGTTATGTTGAAAAATGCAAAAAACTTAATTCACGACTGGACGCTGCAGTAAAAATGGCCTCCATGGTATTCATAACTTTGTGCTGTGTATTGGCATCACCCTCAGTGTGACAGCAACCGATTCACCAGATTCAGCAGCTGTTCAGTGAGAAAAGTTAAGAAGTATCTGCTGAAGTTTTTATTGTTAAGCATTTCATCCAGACAGAAACAACAATGTTTTACACGAGGCTGTTTATGTCGTCAACACTGTGAGGATGATTATCCATCAGGTGCCTCAGATTCTGGGTTTCTCTTTCTTATTCTTGTGTCTGTTCTTAAAAATGGACAAAGGCATGTGACATAATTCTTTGATAAACCAAGACTGCCTCTGCACTTCTATCATAATACAGATATTCAGGACATTCTTCAACAAATTTAAGCACTAACAGATAATATTCTACAAGCAAAGAGCGAAAAGAGGAAATCCTCACCAGTCGGGGCCCGATATCCGTACACCTCCGCCTCACAGAGTGTGAGGAGCCTCCCATTACCCGGCAGAGTCACAGTCACGTAACGTCCCTCCACACGTCTGGTGAAGGTCATATTTAAAGATCTACCTGCTGGAATATGAGCGATCTCTCCAACCCTACAGACACAGAGACAGAGCTCAGAATGACAGTATTAAAGAGGAAACAGTTCAAGTGCTTAAAGGATAAATTTGGTTCCTGCAGCTTTCACATTGTTTATAGAATGAAGAAGAACAATATACTCACCCAGAAGGCTTTCCTGACCCTCATAGAAGCTCATAGCTCATAGAAAGGAGGAAGTGGAGGCAGCGCTCCAGAGAGTACTGCGCATGTGCGGAGGCACGTAAACATACTCGTCAGTTCAAAGGTCAGTAGAGCCACACAGAGCTGTGTGGAGTGACACAGACTGCAATGGAGGACCATCCGGAACGGATCATGATGGAATATTGGTGAAAAACATGAGTTTTTGGACGATTAATTCAGTTTTTAGGAGCGGCGATCTATGCCCTACGGGCTACCATTACATAGATGTCCGCTGCTCGATTTTGGATCTAAATATCTCCTGAAGCACTGTTTGGGTCAGGAAAGCCTTCTGGGTGAGTATATTGTTGTTCTTCATTCTATAAACAATGTGAAAGCTGCAGGAACCAAATTCATCCTTTAAGCACTTGAACTGTTTCCTCTTTAATACTGTCATTAATAATTTAAAAACTCAGCAGACTTTTGTCAGAGATCAAAGTTTAAAAAAGTTCTTCTATCACTTCTTCACAGCAGGTTTTCCTCTTTGTTTAATCATGATTTACAGATGATTTTTTCTGTACAATCAATCAAAGGAAAGAAAACATAATGTATAAACATCAACAGTTTAAATAAAGACTTATGTTAAATTAGTGTTTAAATTAGTTAACTTAGCTTAGGTCATCAATGCATCCATGTCAGGTCAGAGGAGTAGTAATGTACTGAATATTAGACATTATGTCATATTAGAGATAATATAAATTTGGTGAACAAACAAAAATTTGTGAGAATCAAATCCGCTTTCCTCTCATATTCAGGTGGAGACACTGTGGAGACAGTGAGGTATACTGAACACTCTCTGGAGTGTCAGGTTGAGACACTGATGGCCAACATTCAACCAGAGAGCCAGTTTGGAGTCTGGAGTCTATCCCAGCTGACATTAGTCAAGAGGCGGGGTCTACTATGAACCCGTCAACAGCCAATCGCAAGGCCATAGAGAGGGACAAGACAACCATTCACACCTGCTCATACATAAGGGCTGTTTGGAATCTCCAATCAATCTAATGAGAATATTTTTGGTCTGTAGGAGGAAGCTGGAGTGCCCAGAGAGAATCCATGCATGCAAAGGGAGAACATGCAAACTCCACCGACACTGGGGTCAAACCAAAACAAACATTTGGGACATTTGTAAAAGCAGCATAGCATTGATTACTCACAGTGGGTTTGCTAATCCGTTGTCTCGTAGAGAGTTCCCGACGTGGATCTGGGCCCCATTGAGCCTCTCTGGGACGGCGTCTCCTCTGTTGGTGATGACGATGGAGGTGATGATGTACGAGTCCAGCAGGTCCACCCTCCACCACGGGTTGGTCTCAGTCAGAGTGGCGGTGCATGATCCATGGTGGAAGTTAGTACCACGGTTTCCATCAATGGCCCTGTTGGCCCATGCATATGCAAGGTTATACTGGGTGGACTGGGTCGCTTTTCCACGTAAGGCTACGTTTTCTACAAACAGTAAAGAGCAAATAAAAATTATTTAAAGGTTTGTTGAACCTGAAGTCATGTTTTACTGTGAAGGCACAGAGGCTCCAGAACCAAGATTGAATCTAAAGATTTTGCACACACTCTCCTGAACATTTCTAAACCACTATTTTGGTTTAATGAACGGATGTAACACAGAAGAAGGGAGAAAAGCTGTTAAAGAGGGCATGTTTATAATCATAATCTTATTTACCGTAACTGTAGGCCGAGCATGTGCCCAGGAGGAGGAGCAGGAGTAGCTTGGAGGAGGGCTTCATTGTTCTGTTTCAGACTGACAGAAGAAAGGACGATAAGAAAATGAACAGGAACAAAACAAGACAAGACGTTTGGGTGCAGGATTCAGGATCTCTGAGCAGGCAGAACATGGACGACTTTCATGACTATTCAACACATTTACTGTCACTGGAGAATCACTGACACAGCTGGATTAGATCAACTCAAAGTTAGAGGGTGACACACTTCTAAACTAGAAAGCACTCGGAGAGCGCAGACCTCTGCCAGTGCCACAGTCCTCAGCCATATTGTCATTTTGACCATAAATATTACTCCTACCTTTATTTCATCAAAAATATTTAGATTCCTTGACCATTAGCAACTGGATTCATAATGATATGGTGGCATCAAGACTGGTGAGGTCAACAGGCTTAACAAACTGGTAAAGAAGGCCTGTTCTGTTGCGGGCCTTCAACTGGACACTCCGGAGAACGTGGCAGGGAGGAGGATTATGGACAAAATCAGGGCGATCATAGACAACCCTCTCACCCTCTCCACGACAAGCTGTGGGACATGGGCAGTTCGTTCAGCCAGCGCATCATCCCACCCAGAAGCAGAACTGAGCGCTTCAGGCGCTCTTTTGTTCCCACCGCCATCAGACTATTGAACAGCAGCGGAGGCCACAGTACATCACTGCACTGACCTCCCCGGTACTAATCAATGTTTATGGCAATAATACACTGTTCTGCACTTTAATATTTAATATATATTGTGTAAAACTGCATTGTAACACTGTCAATGCACTGTCAATACTGTCGATACTCTGTTGCACTGTAATAACAGTAATTACTGTACATAACTCCTGTTATACCCTTCACATCGACACTTTAAAATCACTGTCACTTTCTTTTTTGCCTTCTCTGCACTGCTCTGCACAGCTCAGTTGCCCTGAATTACATTATCCACTACTGTGAATAGCTCACACTGTTGCTGCTACTGTATGGTCATTGCTCTCAATTTTGTTTTGTTTATTTCATGTCACCCTTGCTTTGTCTGAAACTATGTGTGATTTTAGTTTTTCTTCCAATGCATGCTGCTACCCTTGTACTTGCCCTGTACTGCTGCAATACCCGAATTTCCCCTCTGGGGATCGATCAAGGATTATCTTATCTTATCTTATCTTATTTTAGTTCTGTAGTTATTCACAGAAATCCCATTTTTTGCCATGGCGGCCAGACGCTGATCCGGATCAACACCAAAATCAAATCAGTTCTTCCTTTTCCCATGCTGAACATTTTCTGAAAATTTCATCCAAATCCGTCCATAACTTTTTGAGCTATTTTGTTCACAGCTGGATAGACGGACAGACAAACTCTCCCGAAAACATAACCTCCTTGACAGAGGTAATGAAATACTTATCCATCCAGAGTGACAGAAAGAAAGGTTCAAATATTCAGAGAAATAATGTCTAAAGTGACAGAGAATGTTGAATTCAGTCAAAGTAGATGAGCACTGAAGAGAATATTAAATATTTAAGGAATGCTGTACAGGCAAGAAAGCTTAACAACATGTTAAAGTAAAACACTTAAATATAAAACACCAAACAATATGTATGTAACAATATATGGAGGAGATCAAAATAATAAATATATAAATATTTATTAAAAAGAGAAAAAGGGTTAAATGTCAAAGCAATTGCTATGCAAAAATGTTGAAAAAAACTAAAAAGGATTGAAATGTCAAAGTATATATAACTTAAAATGAAAGAAGACAAAATCATTCAGTAAAAGGTCAGGTTAAGAAATGTTACATAAAAATTAAGCAGAGATAGGTTAAAATGCCAACATTAAAACATAACATAACAATGATCTTCTAATTGATTTGAACATCTCTCTATGTCTCTGCTGTGTCAGGGTTTTCGTTCTGTCTGTGTGAAGATCTAAAATCCTTCTCGGTCTTCGTTCCTCTTTACTCACCTTCTTCGTGCAGAGTGGAGCTCAGAGGAAGACGAGGAGCTGTCTCTGCTGTATCGATGATTATAACTCAGAGAGAGACTCCACAACAGATTTATAGTCATCTTATCAAACTTGTTCTTTATTAACAATTCACTGTAAGTCGAGTTCTGTTTCCTTGTGTGCTAGATTGCATTATCAAATGGGTCAGGGATTGGCAGCTTTTTATGATGTTTGTTATCTAATTTTAAAGTTTATTATTTTGCTCCACTAACACGTTCAGTTACGTGACCATCAATCAGTAAAACTTTAAATCGGGCAGAGGACAGATCAGCACATCAAAGATTAAAGGAGTCAGAGAGAAATGGGAGGAGAAGATGCAAATGCAATCGTTTAGCACCTGCAATGTAATCTGGGGCTTTGCAACGGGCTCCTCCAGAGCAAAGCTGTGGGAGACATTTGTTCTCCCGTGTGTCTATGTTTTTTCATCTTGCAGCCAATTTTTTTTAATTCGCCTCAAGTTGTTGGGCTTTGATAAAAACCCCACATATTATATAACGAAGCGTGCGTCTCGGTCCTGATTGGTGTGCTATGACTTTTATGAGAGCTTTGCAAAACATTTGGCTGAGTTATTTATGAAAAACTGCTAAAAAGGTCCCATTGAAAATGAATGGGGAGACTGGGAAATGTTTTTTTGAACCACTACTGCTTCACCATCCTTTCATCGAGAGGGATCATTCAAACCTCAAAACGCAGCCATTCTTCTCCCCTCTTCAGGGTTAGGGAACAATAGGGTTCACAGTTTTTGGTCAGTGAGTCATCAAATCTCCCTGCATTGGCCAAAATCTCCAGAAAATCTGGGTCTAGAGTGTAATAATTCAAATGTCAAGGACTGACAGACCTGATTACTTAACCCCCAAAATTTCCAAACAAATTGAAATAATACCAAAACAAAACATTGGACAGAAAAAAAAGTTCACAGGGAGATGGTCATGGGTCCTGGCCCTCATACAAATCAAATTTTGCAGCCCTAACTAGTTTGAAAAATAAATGAGAGCCAGCTGTTACTCCCAAAGTCCATGAAGATCTCCCGTAGACAGCCATTGCAATCTCAACGTTCTCCATCTTCTGGACTGACTGTATTTAAATCATGATAACTCCGTCATTTCTCACACTATCTGCATAGAAATTACATATTCACTATCCCAAGACTTGTTCGACGCTCACAGAATGTTTGCTTTTCATGTAGCTCTAACAGTCCAGGAGTAATGTGCTGTTCCACACTGTCAAAAGGCATCAGAATGCCTTGAGAAAAGTGAGCCAAGGTAGCTGCACCTGTGATGGTTACCATGACAACAGAGCCCAAAAAGGAGCAGGCTTGGGTGAAAGTCTCTGAGGAGACAGGGTTTGAAGGTAAGTTCTGAAAATATTCCTTTCCAGCTGGATTTACCTGCAAGAGTCATCGCTGAGTCCGACTGGCTCCAGGTCTCTACTCCGCCTGTGCAGTGACGCGTGTTGCCCCTCAGGGTGGACATGTCCTTTCCTCGAATAATCAGGCCTGAATAATAATAATGATAATAATAATAATAATAATAATAATAATAATAATAATAATAATAATAATAATACTGATGATCTTTCCAGCCAACAAACAACAAAGGTATGACAGTAGCTTTTAAAAGCAAACTTAACACCTACCTTTTTAGTCTAGCTTTTAGCTGATTATATTTATTATTATTATTATTATTATTATTATTATTATGTCATTATTATGTCATTATTATGTCATTATTATTATTATTATTTAATCTTATGTATTTACTGTAACCCCCCTAATATATGTCATTCTTCTATTTAGTTCAGAATTATTGTTTGGAATTTTATCATCTGTTTATATTTTCTTTCCACTTCAGTTCTTTTTATCTCATTCTACCATATTACTATTTAAAATGCATTTTATTTACCTGTTTATTTTTATATTTATTTGTTTTAATCTTATTTCTTATCAAGATATTATTTATTTTTATTTATTCATTTATTATTAGTTTTAATTATTATTTTAGTCTTAGTTCCAGTATTTCCACATGTTTAATGAAAGATGGTGTTTCCTCAGTCCTCTTACTCTGTTTTCTGTTAGAATCTCTTCTTCATGTCTTTGTATGTGTGTAAGTGAGTGTGCTGTATTTGGATTAAAGGGTGGGGGTGAGAGATGGGAGGGGAAGAAGGGTAGGTTGCATTTTTCATTGTATTTAATTTTTTACCTTTGATTATTTTAATTTTATTTTATTCATTTCTGTGTGAAGCACTTTGTGCTACAAAATTTTGTATGAAAAGTGCTGTACAAATAAAGTTTGATTGATTGATTGACAAGAAGGCTTAATGTTGTGATTTGTTGTTCTGCTGATTCACTGAGGTTTGGTTTTAAAGTTTAAGTTATTAGACTGATCTTTGTGGTGGCATTCTCTGTGAGCTGGCTCGCTGTGTTTTGTAATTTTTCCTTTTTCTCCTCGAGTTGACCAGGTTTTCCTTGAAGAAGGAGGTGAGCAGCTGTGTGTTACATTCAAAGATTATAATGAAGAAAAAACATTAGTGAATAAAATATCTGTCTGAAATAAAAAAAGCCTATTGTATGTATTTTATTTTATAAGCATCCGCTTTTGAAGCATGTTTGGTCAGCAGTTTGAACTCTGCTCTGCAGCAGGGGCGAAAATCCCTTTTCATTGTTGGGGGGACAATAAACAGCAAAATTTAAGACATCAATTCCTGGGGGACAGGGACATAAAAATAAATGCTATATTTTTTGCTGTGTTTTTTTCTATTGTGAAATTAAACAGTGACTATAATCATGTCATTGTTCCTTTTAAGTCCATATCCTACCTGTCTGCAGGTTTGTTTATACTCAACTGGCAATTCCAAGTGGTGTTGGGTGATAGGTGTCAATTACACCAGTTTAGACCAAACAGAATTTCTTTTCTCTCCATGAACACTGGTCTGATCACAATTACAGCAGCTTTACAGGAACTGAAAGCTCAATACAAGTGCTAAAACTAGAAGAAACACTTCAGTGAATAACTACACTACACCTAATTATTCTTCAAAGATATGTTTTTATCAAACTGTCAACACAAATAAAATCTGAATATGATACAAAAATGTTTTGGCACGAATGTGGAAGCGACACGTCCACACCACTATGAACTCAATATTCATTATTTTATACCCAAATGAATGGAAAAAGTGTTGATTTTAACTGGAGGACAATAAAGGGATGTAAATTAACAGTCAGAATGGAATTACAAACTGGATCTGTTCAACATCTAAGTCAAAGTCATAACTACTTTATTTTTAAATAAATCTAGAATAGAACATAGAACTCAACTAAACAATGGCCTACATTAATGAATTCATAAATCTGGACAATATCGCAGAGGCATCTTAAATGGTTTAATATTGTGTCATAAATAAGAGGATGAGGATGTCAGATGTCACCTGTGTGTCTTATCTAACTGTCACAGCCTTTTTTGCATCATAAAGGAGAGGCGGTTTGCCAGCCAGCAGCAAATGGTGTGATAATTAACTTATAAATTTAGTGTTTTAATGCACTTAATCGCGATTCTTGGCGCTCTGTAGTCTGTGTCTGTGTGTGCGCACCACATCGGGCGGAAAGCTTAAAGCTGTGGTCTACAATTTGAAACCGCAGCCTGCCCCCCCTTCCCTCACCCCTCCCCTCCGTGTTCCAAGATCCCGCCCCCAGCTCATGTCGCCTCCTAACGGCAAGCCCCCTCGGACAGAGCTACGAGCGACTAGCATAATATATCAGCAGCAAACTCAATCAAAAACAGCTCAGCTCAACTGAAAGTATCAAACACGACAGACATCCCCCTTATAACACACAGCAGTAGCCATTTCAATTGGACCGGCGGCAATGCGGGTCTGGCGCCGCCAGAGCGGAGCCGATTGTGGGGGAGGATTTATCTTTCTCGGCCTGTCCTCCCCAGCTCAGCTTACAATGCTAACGATTAGCGGCTAACAGACTAACCCGCTCCGCTACAAGTCATTAGCCAGGACAGGCACAGACTAACCAGAGTTATTCAGCAGACATCTTACACTGTAGTAAACAAAGCTATTACCTGATCAATCAGGGGCGAAACGGCCGATGCTGAAGGTCTGACGGCTGACTGAGGCCGTTCGTTAGCCGTTAGCCCACTAACAGGCCTCAACCCGCGGGCAGAGCTCCGTTGGGCCCCGCGGGAGAGTGAGGCGGCTTCCCGGTTTCGGCGCTAGGCTTTTCTGGCTCCATGATAGTTCAGTAGCTAACGCTGCTAGCTGCTCACCGGAGGTAGAGGGGAGGAGGCGGGACCATGGGCATGACGCTGCGTAGTGAGGGAGACGGGGGATTGGATGGACTCACAGACCAACTCACAGTCCAATTGAACCTTAACAGGCTTCTGGGTTTGATTGGTCAGCTAGTATGCAGCTTTGCAGCGGATATACTGAATGGATATTTTTTGTTCTTTTTGGTCTTTATACTGTGTAGATAGGACCATAGGACCATAACAGCCTTATAAACTGTGTTATTAATATGTACAAAGCTTCCAAATCGTAGACCATAGCTTTAATCAGCGTCTTGTGTTTATTTAAAGCATACTGTCAGACTTCTGACAAAGGAGTTGACATTTGCTTTTCATTTTCTCTGTGTGTCTGTTGAACAAGTGAAGTTAAAACTGTTCAGTCTTTCAATGAAAGCTACTTACTTAACCGCGATCCTCCGCTCTGCCTGTGCGTCTGTATTTGTGTGCATGTGTGTGTGCAGCATCCGTGCCGGGAGAAAGAGATTGGATCAAACCACTGTGAGGATCGCGAGGGGGGGGTGTGATCTTTCAGTATTTAAAATTATCAAACAGTGTGTTTTAAGTAGCATGACTTGTATTATACCATTAGAAAAACATTACTATACTATTAGAAAACTAATTACAACTGATTTTTTGGGGGGGACAACTTTATGGAAGGTGGGGGGACATGACCCCTGTGTCCCCCCCCGGGATTTGCGCCTATGCTCTGCAGCAGGAACAGAGACATTTGTGGTCAGACTGCTCTCAATCCAGTCTGAGAATTCTTTATTTACATTTTCTGGAAATCAGGAGATTACAAGGCAAAAACCACACAGCCTCATATATGTATTTTTTCCACCACAAATCCAATGGCATCATCTGTGAATGGAGGACCAAAACTGCCAAAATAAATAAACAAATAAATAAATGAAAATGTATATTAAAACAAAATTAAGAAAATGAATTAAAAAGTTTAATACTACGGAAGCCCTGAAAGGCCATGGTTTTTCAAGTTTTTCTAGCACCGTTTTCTCGTGATAACGACTTAATTTCAGTCGTTTTCTAGAGATCTCGACTTATTTATGTCATTATCACGAGATAACGAAGCTTGTTTTCCCGAGATAACTACATAAATAAGTTGAGATCTCGGCAAAACAGCTGAAACTAAGTCGTTATCACGAGAAAACGGTGCTAAAAACATGGAAAAACCATGGCCTTTTAGGGCTTCCATATAATACAAATAAAGAAAAAAAAAATTAAAAAACGTACTCATATATATAAATAAAAGTAAAAATAAATACAAAAATAAATAAAAAGATTCAAATATTAAAAATAAATGCAAAAATAAATGTGAAAATAAATACAAAAATAAATAGAATTAAATATCACTTGGTTAAATAAAAGCACACTGCTCTCATATTTATTTATTTTCATGTATTTATATTTTTTCTTATATATATATTTGTATATAAATGTTTATTTCACGCTGCAGCATGAAATGTAGAAGGAAATGTTATTCAGATGAAAATCAGAAGATTTCGGAGAAGATTTAAAATGTATTAAAACTTTTGTGGAAAAAAGTACTCTAAATGAAAGGATTTTACTGTTCAGAGTAGTTTATCTGTGATCTACTCGCTAAGCCTTTAAGAAATGTTATCTGTGATTGATTAGTAATGCCTGCTTTTGTCTGAAGGGAGCGCTCTCCCGCTCTCGGCCATGATGCTTCATTCATACTGAAGCTATCTGAATGGAAGCATCGTGTCAGAGCATCTTCATCTATACCGTCTTTTCTCAGATAAAAACAGACCGTTTTCTTGTGTTCTGTTCATAGAAATGTGTTTTAAAAATATTATGTTGCATTTCTAAGTGTTTCCTGTTCGAGTTGTAATATTTTAGCAAAGTTATTTGAAGTTTATGACCGTGATTTGAGATTGTTTCAAGCTAGTTAGCTTTGCTGTCTGAGGATCCCGCAGCGCCACCGGAGGTCAGTGTTGTCTCATCTTAATTCACTGGTGTATGTGGAATATACAGATAAGTAAGATATGCAAGAAGACAGATAAAAAGACTGTTTTTGCTTTGTTTCATGGTTATATTTACTGTAAGTTCAAACTTTGAAAATAGTCTGTCTAGACTTGTGGAATAGATTTGATTAAAAAAATATCCCAAATTTTTTGATTGTAACTATCAAAATAAATAATATAAAAGAAAATAAAATTATAGATAGATTGAAACTCTGACATTATTATGTTTTTAAAAAAGTTAATTAAGAACGAATAAATTCATAAGGATAGAAATCATTATATACTAATCCATATTAAATCCATAAAAGGGCGATTCTGCCAAAAGAGTGAAATTTCTGTCCCCAGCATATTATTACATATTAAATGTATGAACACAAGTAGTAATATATTCCAAATTATATTTTATTGTGATACTTATCACCATACACATTAATATTTATAGAAATTACAGATATATATATATTTTTAATATTTTAAAATGTCATCCAAAACACTTATACATAGCATTTCTTGCCTGTCCCCACAGCCAAACTCTACACTTTACTACAATGCATCATGAACAAAATCCTTCCAAAGAAAATTTTCTTTTGCATTTCAGTGTGACTCCATATTCTATCTACACTTTTAAAACAAAAGGTTTACAAAAAGTCTTTATATTTTGGTTAAAATTCACATTTCAGTGCTGTCCCTAGGTTTTCACTCATTGCTGTTACCCAAACACATTCCCCCCTTTAAAATTCTGGAACATGCCACCAGTGACATGTTCTGCAGGAAGTGACATCATTTAGGTCTTCTGCAAGTCATGGGAAGACCAAAAGTAAGTTATCTCTTTTATTTTTCCTTAAATTTAATGATATATTAGCTGTTTTAGAGATGGTCAATCTAAAAACTCAGTCCTGTTACCTAAGTTATCTCTAAGACAACATTTGTTGATATCAAAAGTAAAATATTCAGTTAAATCTTAAGAATGTGCTCCATGTGCTCAAGCTACGAACATAGATGGTAAATGGCTAGATTTCACACAACTGCCAATTTTATGCTAAAAACTCATTGCTGTTACTCAAATAAAGAGAAACAGCAAAAAAGAGTATTTTTTTGTCATAAATATGAGTGTTTTCATCATGTAACCAACCATTTCTTCTAAATTAACATTTTTTCTAAGGGAAAACATTGTATGTGGTTGATATTCTTATCATAATTATATTTATTCATGGTTTTAAAATGGTATTTGAGTTTTAGTAACAGCAGAGAAAAAATTGCAATGATAATAAATTGTCAAAAGTTGATATAAATTAAATAAAGTAACCTGAGATTGACCAGTACTCCTTTTGAATGAGTAAATGTGTATATTACTAAATTCTATTTTGAAATTGAATGAAAAATGAAGTTTAATTTTGAAGAGTTTCGACAAGCAAATTTCACTCTTTTGTCGGAATAATCCATAAATAATTGGTAAAACAACAACACAATAGCAAAGATTCTTCATAGAACTTTTGTACGCTGCATTCTCATTTATGTTTATTTTCCTGATTTTCTCAGAACATTATTTACTTAAATATTGGAAACATTAAAAAGGTCTGTTAAGAATCCTTTAAAAGTAGGTTAAAATGTTAAAACCATTAAATAGCAATTTTAAAGGGAATCAGAAGCACTAGAAATGTAATATAACTTGGTAGGTATAATAATAAAACACGTAGGCAAGAAGGTTGGCGTTGAAAAGTGTTTAACATCAAAATCATAACGTACAAATATTAACCGGCATTATTTACAAGCAGAAGCAAGGTAACTTGGAAATAATTATGTTGATTAAATATTTTAGAAAATATCCCCGTTCCTCCCCAGAAAGAGATCTGAAATCAGAGGTGCTGTGCTCACCTGAGACGCAGTCACTCACCTGAGACAGAGGCTGAATCTCAATCTCCTCCCTAAACCCTGAGCCCTGAGCCCTCATTGACTGAAGTCCCTGCACCTGGAAAGTGACTGAGTGCATGAGGCTGCAAGGGCTTGAAGTGCAATAGACAGGAATGGGACAGCCCTTTGTTTTTATTGACAGCAATTATGAAAGAGATAACATTAACTGCCACCTTTTTTTTACTTTTAACATTTTTTTTAATTTATGTGAAACACATACACCAATAGGCTATGCAAAGATTTTGAACACCGCGTATATAGAAACTTTACATTATATACATATTTATATGTATATATACATATGCATACATACAAAAGTACAAGAAGCATCTAAAAAATGATCAAACTTAATGATTCCATAATGTTCAGAGTTTTGTTTATTTGGTATTTTTTGTGTCCATTTACACTTACATAAATTTAACATTTTCCATACAGTATAACTAAATAAAGAAAACACATATTCTGACATTTTCTATTTTCACTCATAAAAGTATAAAACGTCCTTTTCTGTAAGTTGAACTGTGGACCTGGTTTGTGCATTAAAGAGCTGCTCTACACCTGACCAAAATGCACAGCTATATAAACATTCAAAAAACAAATGGCAAAAAGTTTCAATTGCGTAGTAACAAAACACTGCGTCTCTCAGGACTCCAAACCTAGCAACATCTTGAAAAGTTTGATTTATTATTCCTTTTTTAATTTAACAGTAAACTTCATTTTATTTTTGCAAAATATAATAAACAAACACTCTCGATGGGAAACAAAGGTGCTTTGTTACCTCAACAGCTCCAATACAAACAATTATAACAAATTAACAGTAAATTAGATTTTTAAAAAACAGTGGAAGAGTTTCCTCATGTTTATTGGTAGATTGTTTGCTTATTAACTGTACACATACAATATGATCTCTGATGAATATTGTATGATCTCCTCCCCATTTCACTAATGTCAAGAGAACACAAGTGCATTATTTTTATTTCTAATTTTATTTTAATATTTTTATTTTATTTATTTTAATATTTTTATTTTATTTATATTTATGTATTTTAATTAATAGTTTTATTTTGGTCTATCTTTTCTTCTAATATATCTTTGTCCCTGGTTGAGTTTTTCTCAACGGCATTAATAAAGTACTATCAAATCTAAAGTAATCTATTCAAACACAATTGTGAACTTTTAAGGGTGACTGGGATTTCATATTTTAGCGACTGCCAGCTGGTTGCTCCAGGAGACTCCTGCCACACGTCACAACGCGATGAACTCTGGGTAATTCCCTCACGCTAAGTCTGCAGAGATGCCCACTCACGGAAAGGGCGCATGAAGGGCTCAAAAAGTCAGCGAGAGATCCCTCACACACTTTGTGATTTGGCAGTGGGACAGCCCTAAGCCCTCACGGACTTTACGGGAGCGCGCCTCAAAGTCAGTGAGTGTGTGAGTGTGGACATTGGGATTGGGCCAGACAGACACCTGAGACGCAGTCACTCACCTGAGACAGACAGACACCTGAGACGCAGTCACTCACCTGAGACAGACAGACACCTGAGACGCAGTCACTCACCTGAGACAGACAGACACCTGAGACGTGCGCAGCAGAAGTCCAGGAAACGAGACAGGCTGAATAAAATCCATTAAGAGCACCTAAAATACCAGGAGGGCTACCAGTAAGGGAGAGTTTCTTTAAAACTTATTAAGTCCTGTTTATTGCTTTGGTTTGGTTTGGTGGCACGGGCACGAGCGCATTGTTCCTTTTGTTTAAGTGCAAAAGTGCTCACGCTTCTCATTAAAACTGCCTGCTCGTACATTTATTAACCATTTTCTGCAAATATTTTCCATGTTTTATTACATGTGGTAGAGGAGGCAAATAAATGCTTCTGACCCTACTGCTGTGAAGGCGCCGACATGATGCTGCGGTGGTGTATTTGCAGTTTAAAAAAAAAAAATTGAAGGAGCGGCGGGTAGGATTTAGGAGCGGGGGGCCGCCACTCCTAAATGAGTGTAGAGGAAACACTGAAATTACTTTTTTGAAGCATTTTTTACTCTACCACCCCAGGAAATATCAGGTGGTACAACAAATAATATGTAAGTATTTATATTAGGGCTGTCACTTTAGTGCATTAATTAGATTAATTAATTACACACAAATTAATGCATTAAAAAAATTAATCGCGATTAATCATAGCACACAAACATTTTAATATTGTCCAGCTGGAGGACCCGTACATGGCAGTGGCACATGTCACTTCACACATGCGTCTCTAGTCAAACCAAACAAAGCCGAGATGACAACAGGAATGGCATATCTAAGACTTAATCTCATTTTATTTTTGAATTTATTTATCTATATTTGTACTACATTCTTTAATAATGCATCAGGCCTAATTGTTTTGCTGGATGTCCTCGACCTTTTTCTTATTTTGAATTTGATTTATGAAACACACTTAAAGTGTAATTTGAGTTGCCTGATTGAGCTTAGAATTTTCTGGACAAGTTGCCCTGACTTTGGTTTTATTGAGTCACCAATAAAAATGTGGATTTACAAATCTTCACTTCTTAGTGTATTCATTTGATTAATCATCCACTAGAATTTTGTAATGTCCTAGAATTCAAATTCTTTATTTGGGGACTTTAAGCAGATATGAGATTAAAATGTGATTAATTAGATTAATTTATTACAAATCCTGTAATTAATTAGATTAATTGTTTTAATCGCCTGACAGCACTAATTTATATATATTTCTGTTAATATTTTCTAAGTGACATTTTAGCAAGTATTCCTCAAGTGTGACTCATACATTATTAATTTGTTGGTGCATTTTTTAATTTCCAATAATTCAAGCGTGTTACATTCTAGAGTCCAATTATTAAGTATATTTGTAATTTGATTTTATATATTTTTCAACCAAAAAATTGAATCAAAAATTTGCAAATAAATGAATTCAATAAAGCATGTATCATTATTAGATAAAATTTGTTATTTTATGATAAAATGATTTTTTCAATAGTATTACATTGGTTGTACCACCTGACATGGAAATTGTATTGGCCTACCGACGAACAAAAAATGTGAATTTTTTTATTCACTATTTGAGAGAGAGATCTAAAAAACTTTTCACTTGATCTCAGGTGTCAGTTGTGGTCCTCTGGATGATGCAATATCCTTTTTACTGTTATCTTGTTTTCACTTCAAAATATAAGTCCAATGTTACAGTTGCGCCCCCCTGATATTTAGCAAATTGCAAATTGCGTGACAAAAGTTTTCAAGCTACTTCAACAAATTAAAAACTATTTTATTTGCAAGAGGTATTTTATTTGAAATGTTTCAAAAATGAAATAATGCTACAGTATCCTTTTTTTAAATTTAGTGTCACTGACATACTAATTTTATAGTTTAATTCGTATGTTCATTTGCATGGACGGTTGTACCACCTGACGTTTTAATACGTGTGATGAATTGCTTAATTTCTTCTGTGGGGAAATGTTGTACTCGGACACAAAAATATGCATGTCATGTCACTGACCCATTATCAGGTGTGGTCGGTCTTTGGTCTTGCGCCTCCATCTTATTATGTGTTGTGGTCTTTTTGGATTCTTTTGATGAACGCGGGTTGTTTTGCCTTAGGTCTTAACACATATTTGTTGTGACCCTTTCCGAGATTCTCTGTTAAAGTTAAAGGCCCAGTATGTAGGATTCCATTTATTCTGCTCTCGAGCTCCCTCTGTGGCCGTTGATTGTAACTGCACTGTCGTGAAGCCGAGTGCCGCACAGCAACGTGCATCTGTTTACACACATAGAGGAGAAGCCGACCGGCAAGACTCTGAGAGGAACACATAAAGAATGTCGACTGAAAAGGTACAGTATTCTAGTTTTTGTTGAAAATATATTAGAGGCATTGGCCGTTAGTTTAATTCAATCTGTGTAAGGGTCTATTTTATCCAACGCTATTAGCTATATAGGTGCGAAGAGTTACAAGGTAAGTGGAAACCGACTGGAAAACAGAACTTTCTGATAGTTTTTTATTTATCCATGTCTGAGGCATGACAGAGGTTAGGTGTGTTTATGTTATCCATAAAACTGCTAAACCGAGACAAGTAGGATAAATGATGATTTACATTTTTTCCTGACCGTCATTAGGGGTACATGCAACACCTACTCGTTGAAAATCGTAAAAACATTTGGCCATATTTTTAAATATGCTCTGTTATAATTAACGTCCTGTCCGTTTATTTCCATGTCCATTTGGAAACTATTTTATTTCGTACAGGCTTGTGTTTTATTACAGGATTCTACCTCAACTTCAGCCTCCTCAGAATTTGCCGAGTCGAGACTATCATGGAGAGGTCAGAGAAGAGGAAGAGGGAGGGGGAGGGGACGTGGGAGCTCCAGAGGCAGAGGTAGGGGGAGAGGAAGTGGTGCTGCAGGCAGAGCTGGTGACCCCTTGACCAGAGGAGGCTGGAGGAGCTGCAGGAGCTGCAGGAGCTGCAGGAGCAGAGAACGACTGAAATGCAGGTTTTCTATTTGTAAAAGCAAGATTAGAATGTTCATAGCTTTAATTTTATTTTCTACTGTATCAATGACAACTGGTTTATCTTGTAGGCAAAACTCCAATCCCTGACCACAGAGGACCAGGAAAGGTTGCTGGAGTTGGTTGCAAATAGACTGCCAGGCCTTATGTTTGACATGCTGAAACTGCTTCAACCACAGCCAAGTCCAGATGATTGGCATGAGGGCCCACTGCCCTGGTGCACCTGCAACAACTGTAGGGAAATGCCAACAGACAGAGAGAGACTCTGCTGCCGCCAGACTCCTGAAAACTGCATGAGTAATATGGCAAATATGCAGTATTGCATTTTAGAGCCAGGGGTTTTGCAGTTAGCACGGGCTGCCTGGAACGACATATTTGCCATTGATGAAAATCAGGAGCCAGGGACAGCACAGCGGCAGTACAGGCACACAGCATACAGGCAGTTTGTCCTATGGCAGCATGGACGTCAGGGTGAAGAAAACCGGGTGGTTATTCCAAGCTGCTGTGTGTGGAAGATAAGGGACACTTATCCTGACCCAGGTGAACAATACAGTGGCTTCAGAGTGGGCCGCCTTGAGTACATTGTTTTTGAACATGTGAAAAACACTTTTTTTAAGATTTTCAACCAGTATTTTTTTGAGTAAGCAGATTTTGTATTGCTTTGTAAACAGTTGTATTTTTCTAGTTTATATTTATATTAAAAAAAAATCACATTTCTGGAGATTCGTTTAAAAAAATGCAGAACATTTGTTGTTGAAGCACCTACGAAAGTTCATCTTAAAATACAATAAAAAACCTTAAACAAATAAGCATAAGAAGCAGGTGACAGCAATAACTAAGAACACTGAGCAGAGAAAATCTGCATCTTGCATTCAGTTGCATCCTTTATAAGCAGTTTGGTGGATTTTCATTAATAGAAAATGCTATACATTTATCACATAAAAACTATTATACTCATGTTCAATTCAATTTTTAATTTTGAACAGTAAAAATGCTCAGCATCTCCCAGATGACAGAGCAAAAAATAGGAAAACAAACATGTAATAACAGAAATGATAATGACACAAAAGGACAAAGGTAAATGAATAGCAAATTATAAATGTTAGTAAAGTAATAAATACTAACAAAACAAATTATTGGCACTACTTCAGTCATTCCTTTTACTATATGTGCAAATAAAGCTCTAGTGCCAGTCTCAATTGAACTTATATAAGTGGTGATGGGGACATGAGGTAGGTGCGGTTTGACTAAGTAGTTCTACTGCTGTGAGGGGGGAAAAAATGCTTTTATGGTCTAGACATGTTCCGAGGTAGAACTGTCACTTTGAGGACACACTTCTCCTCTTGAAATGTGAGTCCGGACTAGCTCAGATGTAGCTGGAGGCAGCGTTAGTGCAAGCAGCCCCAGGTTTCTGGGATCGTTCGGCCTAAGGATTTGTCTCCTTGGAAGGCCTTTCCAACTTGCAATTCTCTGGTGGACTATTGCTCTCTGAAGGTCCGGGATGTAACTGTAGTCTTTTGTTTCTTTCAAGGCGTAAACACTCCAACTCTTAGACTTCTAATTATAGTATAGCCGGTACCTTGAAAGGAATATATATATTAGATATCACATTTCTTGCTTTTGCAATAGTGACATTTTGTTTAACAGACAGTGAAAGTTCCAAATCTTACATCTTTTGTCCATCGCGGTTTCTAGCAGGGAGTCGGTGGTTGTGAAAGTTGTAGTCGATAGCTGCAAGCAAGGTTCGGGTTTTGTAAACAGGTGGGCTGTAACTGAAGCGCTTCCCTGCATACATCAGGATGCGGTTCTGAAAGCTCTCCAGATCCGAAGTTGTCCTGGAATATGGGACAAATGAAAATAAGAAATACAAAAATAGAAGTGATAAAAGGTTCACTTCCATTCCATCTTACAATAAATAAGTTGCACAGAAAAAGACAAGTACTTTGTTTGAAATTGAACATGAGCAAAATAAGGTAAATATGCAACCGTTTTCTTCATTTAAAAAAAAAAAAACATTGTTAGTCTGCAAACAAAAGGTCTTTTAGGAATAAAAATCCAATGCTTTTCTGAAATATAAAATCTAAAACCATATTTTATGATGAAAGGAGTACCTAAAGTCAATGAACTTGTTCACATCTTTCAACCAGCGCTTGTTGAACACGATGTCTCTGAGTGCCTTGTGCGCTGTTGAACCTATAAGCAGAAGAAAAACAACAAAACCACTTTTGCGCCTGTTATCAATTGCATATGCAGTCATCGTCGATCACCTGCAGCATGCCCACTAATTCCACGTTCAGTTTTGAGTTTACACACGCAATTTAACTCTCATTATTTTGGATATTAGTAGATCAGGCCCTTAGAGTATTAAATAGTTTTCCTCCTATTACTGTTTGCTGAACCAGTTAATATGAAAATGTACCATCCCGTCTTCTTCCACCTATCTTGGGATCAGCGACCGAAACAGAAAGGCCAAGACTTCCCTCTCCCGGTCACTTCGTCCAGCTCTTCCTGGGCGTTCCCAGGCCAGCTGAGAGACATCGTCCCTCCAGCGTGTCCTTGGTCTTCAGCGAGGAGGAGCAGTAGCTCTATTCTGAACCCCCTGATGTCTCCAAAGCCTCGCTCACACTAAAGGATTTAAAAAATCTTATAAGATTCTGAAATTGGGTGGTATCACACACATAAAGAGAATTCTGACAGATTATCTTCTCTTAAATCTTAACGGTGTAGTGTGTAGAATTTGGCATTTTAGCGACATCTAGCGTTCAAAATCTAGAATGAACCTAACTGTAGCCAAAACATCACGTTGCTGAGCAACGGAATCCTGTCAGGACCAAAAAGGATCTTGAACACGGCATCATTTACTAAAGTGACAAGGTTTGTAACCTTTATTTTAATAGATTATACGTCAGCTGTTAGCTGCCGATTATAGGTTTTGTAAACTTGTAGTAACAAACATTAGCACATTAATGCTAATTAGATCAAGCCTGATGCAGATTCTGGCGGAAAGCTGGGCCGGATGAAGGAGAGTTTTGTAATATGATTAATGAAGTATTTATTTTCCACCGCTTATGGGCGTTATTTACAAACGTAAAAACATTTAAAGCTGTTTGCTTTGTTAGCAGCCAACGCTGTTGCTGAAATTGGGTTTCTTTCCAATAAACAGTGCAATTTAAACATAATAAACATTGTTACAAAACATAATAAAACTGCATATTGCACCCTTACCTGTCCAGCAGGAAACAAGCAACTTCAGCGTCAGTCTTCAGACAGAACTTTGTAAACAAAGCTCTCCACCTTGTTAAAGCAACCCCAATGTTTACCTTGTTTTCTGATGTTTTCTGTCACGATTCCACTTCATTTCATAGTGTTTTCTTTTTTTCGAAAGAGGTTGATTGGACTCTTGACTCTCGAGTGATTTTGAATAAATGTGGTCCTCCATTTCCAAAACTTTTAAACTGTAAAATACACAGTTTAAATCCCTAGTGCAAAGTAACAACTGTCTATACATCCACCGCCGCCCTCTCTCCTCTTCTTTGCCTGCATTCCATGTAGATTTCAGAACCGGTGGATTGATTGGTGTTTCGCCCTTTTTGTCCATAAAATCCACCCGTAGACGACATATCGGATCGTAAGGTCAGCCTACATGAAAGTGGCCCGTGGTAATGTAATTTTTTTAAAGCTTTTTCTAACTAAATAGAAATAAAAGAAACGTTAAATGGGGATGATTGTACTCTTATCTTGATGGACTTTACATACAAATAGAAACATATCCTATATTCACAGTTTGTTTGGTGAAATGCTGCCAAATTCTACACACTGCATCTTTAAGCACACACACACCACAAGATTTGAAAATCGTGACCAGCGTACACTACAGGATTTCATCAAGATTATCGGACCAGAGTGACGCTCAATGTTATCTCGTCATGTAAACTAAAACACAAAAGATGGAGACTAGTACTGCTGGCAAACATCTCATTGTTTCTTGTCGTTTATCACTGTTAACTAGTAAAATGTGCTTGTATAACTGATGTATAGAAGCAATATCACATGAGAGCGAGTGCTGTTGTCCTGGATATCAGCGTGGGGTGATTACCTGCCACGTTATTTTCTCACCTGGAATATTTAATACTGATGCAATTTCTCTCCAACGCTTGTCCTTTTCACATTGGTTGTGATAATCTCTGCATGTATACACATTTGTGGTCTTTCCACAAGGTGATAAGACTGTCCTCCATCTCCGCTGTCCATTTCAACCGTACGCTCTTTGTGCTTGCCATTCTTGCCTCTCGTGGTCATCTCCGGTCATTGTAGGCGGCTCTCTCTGATTGGCTACTGTCATCCTCAGCGTAGACGAGTTGTGTAATCATCCAGATAAATATCAAAGATGTTTGAAAATTATCGGGGCGGCTCTGAAGTCTGTGAGACAATTGTGGGGCTGAAGATTGATCTGTCACCCGCTACACACTAGTAGATAATCTTGGCCGAACGTCGGGGCCAATTTTGGTCCCCAACCAGATTTCTTCCCTGATTGTGGGGAGGAGTGAATCTGGGTTCAATCAGGCGGAGAATCCTTTACTGTGAGCCAGGAATAAGGGAGAGCCCAGAAGAGCAGAGGAAGCTCATTTCAGCAGCTTGTACCTGCGATCTTGTTCTTGCAGTCATTACCCACCACAGCTCATGACCTTAGATGAGGGTAGGAACGAAGATTGAGGAAATCCAGAGCTTCGTCTTTTGGCTCAGTTTCCTCTTCACCACGACAAACCCGCGCGGAGTCCACATCACTGCCGACACCTCCTGTCGATCTCCCAGTCCATCCTTCCCTCAATCATGAACAACACCCTGAGACATGCCCGGAGTGGCTAATCAGGATGACCGGCACATTTCCCTGGAAGGCCGGCCTGACGTTTTTGCTGCGAGGGCCAATGTTAAAGGAATATTACACCCAAACAACGATTTGGCCTCATTTTCTACTCACCCTCATGCTGAACAACACTGTGGAGTAGTTTTGGAACATCTAGGATGCAGCCGGAGATCTGGGGGGATACTTGCTGTCCACTGACATTGATATCATGACTTAGATAAGAGCCCGAACGAACAGTGTCCTTAAAAGTCCACAAAAAGTCGGCAATATTCCTCCATACTGCTCGTGCGCTGTAATCCAAGTGTCCTGAGCGGGTAACGTCCACCATTTACTCGAAACGACATCATTTAGCACATGTTTATAGCCTAAACAGTTCTACTCTGCATTTCTATGATACACTTACGGGTGCCTACGGGAGCCGCGGCTGACCAAACCAAACGAATGCGCACTCTGCAATAACTAGGAGCGTAGAACAAGAAACAAGAACACAAGAAATCCCACATTCTGCTGACCCCTCTTGTGTCTGTCCACGGCTCCGTCGCTCACAGCAGAATGTTTGATTTCTTGTTCTATGCGCCTAGTTATTGCAGAGTGCGCATTCCTTTGTTTGGTCTGCCGTGGCTCCCGTAGGAGTCTGTGTGATGAGCCAGCTAGTTAGCCACGGTGCTGGGCTGCCGGCAAAAAGAGCAAGGGTGGCACGGAAAAGATAAGAATTGAAAAGAGGAAAGCGCTTGAAAATGAAGCAGCAAAATGTGCAAAAGTAACCACTTTTTTAATTAAACGAGCTCGTGGTCTGAAACGATAGAGAATGACGATGAAACTGGTGAGGCAACATGTTGAATAAAATGCAACTTGCACCGTGTGATGCGATGACACCACATAACTGGGGAAACTTTGTCTTGTATCCCCTCAGAAGAGAGATGCAGCAGCACCAAGCACCAGCTGTGAATATTAGAATTCATATCAGAGTATGGTGTAGACCTACTCTATTGCTGCTGTTGCTGCTGCCAGTGTTCAAGAAACAGGTGAGCTGTTGTAACAGAGTGTGTGAACAAGGAAGCATCAGTTCTAATTAGTGCTGTCAGACGATTAAAACAATTAATCTAATTAATTACCAGATTTATAATTAATTAATCTAATTGCATTTTAATCTCATATCTGCTTAAAGTACCCAAATAAAGAATTTGAATTCTAGGATATTATAAAATTGTAGTGCAGGACTAATCAAATGAATACACTAAGAAGTGAAGATTTGTAAATCCACATTTTTATTGGTGACTAAATAAAACCAAAGTCAGGGCAACTTGTCCAGAAAATTCTAAACTCAATCAGGCAACTCAAATTACATTTTAAGTGTGTTTCATAAATCAAATTCAAAACTAGAAAAAGGTCGAGGACATCCAGCAAAACAATTAGGCCTGATGCATTATTAAAGAACGTAGTACAAATGTAGATAAATAAATTCAAAAATAAAATAAGACTAAGTCTTAAATATGCCATTCCTGTTGTCACCTGGGCTTTGTTTGGTTTGACTAGAGACGCATGTGTGAAGTGACGTGCCACTGCCATGTACGGGTCCTCCAGCTGGACAATATTAAAATGTTTGAGTGCTATGATTAATCGCGATTGATTTTTTTTAATGCATTAATTTGCGTGTAATTAATCTAATTAATGCACTAAAGTGACAGCCCTGGTTCTAATACAACCACTTTCTGTGCCTTAATGATAGTAGTGGCCCTTTTTATCATCAAAAATAAGATGGTAAACAAAGCACACAATTGAAAATGAATAAGATTAATGTCAGATGCAATAGACCAGCGTATTTTGCCAGTGAAAAAAATCTTATTGTTTAGTATTATTGGCTTTAGAGAACAGCGCACTTAACATGTAATGTTTTAATTACATTATTTTAATAAAGTAGGTTATGATACAGTATAAAGTGGGCTGGTCTGAGGCACGAAATTGCAGGGCTGAAATTGAGTCCCACTCCGCCCCTGCCTCGAGGTACTTGAACTCCTTCATTTGGGGCAGAATCTCATCCTTGGCCCAGGGAGGGTCATAATCTGAACACCACAAACTCCCCTGTTGGCAACTCCACTGTGTTCAATTCAAACTAAGCAGGAATCTGTTTCTGTGCCATTTCAAATATCTGGACATTTCTTCAAAAGTTTATTGGCTTTTGTGTGTGGATCTACAAGGCAGAAAATTAGTGCCGAACGTCATATGGAAGTTTTTCATAGCTGTAGAATTTTTTTTGTAATTGAAGAAATATGCTTCTTTGTATGTTTTTTTTCTGAACTATGGGGTATTTGTTTAACTGATGCCCTTATTTGCAAAAAAGTGCATTAGTTTGTGATAGATATTTTGGATTTGCAAACCACACTGAGTTTTTTTGTGAATCGTTGTGCTGGAGTTAATCAGGTTTTGTCGTGGCAGATTTTTCATATAAAAAACTGTTAAAAGGTAAGAGATTCTTTTATAGTAAATGGATCAGATTTGGTATTTACACTCTCGAGGATGTAATGGAAGATTCTGGATTTAGATGCTATGATGATATCCCAAACAAATATGATCTATGTAGTGTAACCTTTTCATGCATGTATTATAAAATCAAAAGGAAATAATTTTAATGCTTCTTTTTACTTTCAAACGAGTTAAAAATTGCCTCTTTTATTGAATGTTATATTTTGAGGGAGTTTTGCATCTGTCCACTTCCACATCAACGGTAGAAAAAGTAATTTGATGAACTTAATAAAGAACCCCAAACACATGTCTTTGGCAAACATTTATTAAGAGTAAGTAAAAGAAAAAGCAAAATCTGAAGTTAGTGTTTTATTAATCAAACTATTCACTTGTGAAGTAAACCAAAATCTTAAATAGGAAATACAAACTATAAAGCAAATACCAAATTTGCCCTTTGTCAGCTGTTTTGGATTTTGGATGCAATATCTTGAAATTGTAAACAAATAAAAAGTGCAAAGATAATATTTATATGAAACTTAAGACAAGGGTTTGGGAGTTCACCAACTGATCGTAGGAAAGTACTGCAACCTAAAGGTACACATATTCCAAGTATCTGTCTGCTGTAGTGAACACCATGCATACAAGGTTTTAATTTTGCAGGTTTCACATTGTTCTCTCAAACAAAGAACATACTCAACAAGGTAGCACAGAGAATCAGGAAAATTCACATAAGACAGGAGACAAAGATAGATGCTTCATAATTTGATTTATTTATTAGAAGTACACAAGAGCCTAAACTGGATGGTCTAAAGTATGTTGGGACAGGGACCTGGCTCAGGAGATTCCAGAAGATGACTGGAGAAAGCTATGTGCATCATGATACTGTTACTGACGTGAAACACAATCACAACTCATTTGTTATCAGATATTAAAGAGATCCTCCTGGACTCTTTCCAAATTGGCAAGACTGAACCTTAGAAACTGAAATATGTTGGAGATGTAATAGAAAGGTGGGAACTTGTGTTATATGAGTGTGATGAAACAATTACCATGTGGAATGTAATAATTATGTTCTCAAATAAAATTTTGGGTCCACACTTGATCAAGAACACTCATTATGTTTTTTAGGTTTATTAGCAGATAATATCCATGCGTCAAAACATTGAAACTCATGGTGTTGTTTAGCTCTGATAACAGGGTGCAGGATAACTTTCTCCCACCTCGTCCACTTTTAGGGAGTGGACAGAGGAGAACACAATGTTACTCTCATTAATGTAAATGTGATGATGGTTAATAAACAGGTTAAAAATATTAAGGCCTAAAGCTCACTCAGTCCGACATGTTACAGGTTCTTGTGTAGAAAAGAGCTTTGGTTATTATAAGTACCATTATATATCTTTAAGATAATTAAAATCAAACACACAGGAAAGGAAAGCTAAAGGCTCAGAGACAGAATTCTGTCCACATCAGGCTTTTGCTCATGAAGGTTGATTTGAATAAAAGATAAGATGCTGTAAATATTTCTGAGGCATTACAACCATGAAGCCTCCTCTTGGAGCTAATCCAGTCTGGATCCATAGACCTCCACCTCACACAAGACCAGGAACTGCGGTTTCCCAGGAACAAACACATTGACGTAGCGACCGTCCATCCCAGGACAGTCGAAGGTCTTGGTGGCACCTGCAGCGAATTGATCGATCACAGCACACCTAGCAGAAAAAGAGAGAGCATCACATGATCAGGATCATAGGATCTACACAGACCAGAAGACCCACGCTCACAGTCGGCTCCTCACATTTGTCACAGTGTGAAGAGATGCAGACCTCCAACACTGAGTTAGTCTTTTATTTAACAGCTCAGATTTTGTCTTAACTCAGGTCCATATCTTCATTTTTGATGACTTCTAAAGTTTGTCCTCAGTCACTGATGTTCAAAGAACCTTCTAGTTTTCATATCCACAGTTCCCCTGATCCACCTCTATGCTCTCTCTGTGGGCTCAGTCCGCTCTGATTGGTTTACAGGTCTGCTCTGTGATAACTGGTCAGCTTAGCATTACTCTGCCACATGTTGTCAACAGCTCTTCATTCTTCCTACAGTCCATTAACCTTTTTGGCCTGACTGACAGTGGAGGACATGAATGGATTTAGACAGGAGGCTAAAGAACAGGGGAAGACCCTCAGAAACATCACGACCGGATATTGAGCACCACATCAGCAGGCACCTGGTGTGCAGCTACAACCACTGGACCACCAGCACCACCATTTCAGAGATGGACTACCTACCTGGGATTTTTGTTGCCATTGTTTTCCAGAGAGTCTCCAATGAGGATCTCAGCTCCGTTGAGGTCAGTGGGATAATCTTTTGCGTTTGTTATTTTGACAGAGAACACTTTGTGGGTCTTGCCCAGGTCCAGCCTCCACCAGGGGCTAAATTCCTCTTCGGTAGAAGCACAGGAGCCATGGAACCACTTGCTGTCATGATTCCCATCTATGGCGTAATATGCACCATCACCCTGATACCGGGTTGACTGTGAGGCTTTTCCCTGCAGGGCCAGATTCTCTCCTGTAATAACAAGGCAGAAGTGATGTCAAAAAATGCACAAACTTTTCTCAGAACAGGAAGCTGTAGTAAAAATGTCATCTAGAGTTTTCAGAACTTTGTGCTGTTTATTGGCATCACCCTCAGTGTGACAGCGACCCTGCAGATCAGGAGGATTCACCAGATTCAGCAGCTGTTCAAGGAGAAGAGTTTAGGAGTATCTGCTAAAGTTTTAATCATTAACCATTTTGTCCACATGGAAACAGCCCACAAACAAGCATTTTTTCAAACAGTGCTGTTATGTCATCAAAACTGAGGGTAATTATCCATCAGGTTCCTCAGGTGTTGTGCTTATTGGGCTCTAATTTCGTGGCGCAGCGCAGGGGGCGCAAGCCTGGCGCACCCCGCGCAGTGTTAATTTCGTGCGGCGCACCGCCGTGCGCTGCCAATTTGACAATTTGGTAGACCGTCTGCGCAGAGATGGGTGTGAGGGCGCACCAGGGGGGAGGTGAAGGCGCACCTGGGAGGTGCCGACAGATTCGAGTGGCGAGTGACAATTTCGTGCCAAAAACAGTGCAGAAAGTGCGCTGAAAGCACGCCAGCTCCAACCTGGTCTAACTTCGGCGCAGGGCGGAGCTCACCCTCCGCAGCTGTAATTTGGTGACAAGCGCACATGTGCGCACGCCTCAGAGGCAGGTTTCCAGAGTGTCAGGCACATTTTAATGCAATAAACAATCACAGCAATCACTATTTAATGTCCCCGTCTAAACCAGCATATACATTTGTATCTATATTAACCTTCCCGTCACATCTGATGTCGGATTAAAGCCGTTTGTCATAATGGAAACTTAACCTGACGGCAGCTGGAAGTTTGATGCACATCTTACAAGTCAACAATAAACAGCCTTAACATCTGATACTGAGTAAATATCTGGCTTCACTCATTTCATTAAATTCAAAGAAAAAAAGGGGAAAAAAGACGAAGAAAAAGGAGAGAAAATAAATGTCTGTCACTCAGGATTTAACCGTGATTTCCCATATTCCTCTATTTTAGTCTTTATTTTTAACGTGATCTAAAAAGATGGAGAGCATTATTGCAAGGAGGATGAGGAGGAGACACCGGGAGAGTATACAGTTTATCACTAAAGGCTCTGCTATTTGGCGATGACAAACCAGGAATGCAGGTGGATCACAAGTATTATGAATGGATAAGCCAGCTGTGGTGTAACTGTCTCTTATTTTTTTTTACTCCTATTAATGACAAAGGAACAGATTACATCTGTCCCGGGAGCTGGCCCACACGGTGACGCGCCCCGCTGTCCATTCTCATGCTGAATGACAGCAGCTCTGACCGTCTCCAGCAGTGGGGATCATTCAGACCAATCAGACGCTGCGCCTCGGCCGCAGCGCATTTAAAGGCGAGGAGAGGCGCTCATTTGATTGGTGAAGACAGCGATCGGCTGTGTTAATCCCACTCACGTCTATTCTCCTCCTACTCTGACATTTGCGCGGAGAGGCAGAGACGTGGGCGTGGACGCGCAAGCTCTGCGCCCCTGTGCGCCATGAGTGCGCCTCTCTTGGCACTGCAGGAAACTTGCAAAGTGGTGCTGGTCACACCCAGTGCGCACGGCGAAGGCCGGCGCAGGCAGGTGCGCCTGCGCTTGCGCCTGGTCTACGAAATTAGAGCCCATTGAGTTCGCTCTTAAAAATGTGCTGAACTCTTGGTCAGGCCCTTGTAAATCAGATCCTGATCTCAATAGGATTTATTTGGTTAGATAAAGGTTACAAAAGAAAAAATATTCTACATGCTAAGCTTCCAGCTGCCAAAAGATAAAATCCTCACCAGTCGGGGCCCGATATCCGTACACCTCCACCTCACAGAGCGTGAGGATCTTCTTATAACCTGGCAGGCTCACAACCACATAACGTCCCTCCACATGTTTGACCTTCACTGTGTGAGATTTGCCTGCTGGAATATGAGCGATCTGTCCAACCCTACAAACACAGAGACAGAGATCAGAATGACAGTGTTAAGGAGGAAACAGTTCAAGAGCTTTTTCTGTTCATGAGGAGACCTTTACTTAATAATTTAATATGTCAGCAGACTTTTGTGAGAAACCAGAGATTAAAAGAGTTCATTTTCACATCATGTTTTTCACTTCTGTTTCAACATTATTAATCTGTGCACATGAACTCCTGTTCTTCATTTTATTGATCCTCCATGTTTGATCTGTCTAGGGTAGGGGTGGGCAACTTTATTTACCACATTTTTATAAATTTTCAAAAAACTCTCGATGATGAAAAAGAATGTTGGATAAACAACATATGAGAATATAAATTTGTCATAAAATTAGCATACCAATATTCATATATTACAACATAAGAACAAGTTATTATGCATAATCAAATGAACTTGACATAGAATTCAATCATATTTAGCTAACATACATGGAATTAAAGCAAATGAAGCCATTTTGAAATCAATAAAATGATGTGTTTTTCAAATTTTAATAGCTCAAATATTTTACTTCTGACATTTTAAATGTAGTATTCAGTAATACTTGATATAATGTTAACGGCTTCATGAAAGAGATTTAGAGACTCTATAAAAGTAAAGTAAGGTTGTAAATAACTTACATAAGATTATATAGAATTATTTCTATAGGATATCTGACTTCTCTTTATATTTACAGGTGCTGGTTTTTGAGAATGAATGGCGGGCCACATTTAGTGATGTAGAGGGCCGCACTTGGCCCCCGAGCCACCACTTGCCCACCCCTGGTCTAGGGAATATTTCTGTCCCTCTCTTCATTCATTTCTTCAGGGAAGTTTTTCACATATTGTTCTGAATACATCTGCCAAATTTTTGCAAAAACTTTTATGAAGTTTATGGCACAAGTATCAGGAACAAACCACAGGTTTTGATATTTAATTTCAAGGGATTCCTCAAGGCCCTTGAAAAAATTAAATTCAAATTTTTGTCTGGAAAATGGTGAAAAAAGAGAGAAATGTGATGAAGAACAATAGTGTCTCGTGTCAATGCTGCAAGCCCCTAATGAATCCATTGTACCCTGTCTTTTAAACAGGATTTTTTTAATTAATGACTTGATTTTAGACGACAATAATAAAAAAAATGTTTTCAACTGAGACATGGCTTGACACAGATGGACCTGCAACCCTCAAAGAAGCCTCTCTGGTTCTGAATATTCATACTCTGTTAGAAATGGTAGAAGGTGTGAGGGACTGCAACAATTCTTTTAGGTTCATATGGTGTTAAAGAAGTTTTTTTTGGTTATTTCTTTTGCATTCAGATATCATTCTTTTGTTATTAGCAGTCCTCTGATATTTTGTGCCACTATTTACAGGCCCACCAAAAGATGCTCTTCTTTTATCAGTGAATTCTAAGAACTGCTTCCCATCATCCATAAAAGGTACATCAAACTCATTATTTTAGGGGAGTTTAAAATTTATCTTAATAATTAGATTCTTTTAGCTGTGAATTTTTAAATCACATTGATTTTTGCATTTTGACCAGCGTATGTCAGAGCCCACACACAACAGAGAACATATCTTAGATAGTCTAATTCTAAGATAGACGCTTCTGAAGTGGCTGCTAATTTTAGTGAGACTTTAAGTGATGCCCCAAAAACTGTTTTACCCTCTTCTTGTGATTTTATTGTTGATCATTTTAACTGGAAACTCAAGTCAGCACTTGACATTGTTGCTCCCCTAAATATGAAAAAGATTACAGCAAATATTTAACCTCAGTGGACAGCAACTGAAGTTCTAAAGTTGGAGAGAGCGGGCAGAATCGCTGAGAGAAGTTGGAGAAAACACAAACAAGCAGTACGTTATCAGATATTTCAGAAACAAATGATCAGATTGTAATTGCCAAAATACTATTGTTGCTAAACATGATTCTGCCGGTAGATGGCGCTCTCAATCTGAGTTGAAAACAGTAAATGCACGTTCTTCTTCTTCTCTCTCTCATCACCATTGGAGATGCATGTGTTCTCTACGGCACAGAAAAGGACTCTTATAAAGCAACGGGTAGGTACAGGTTATGCCTATGTGTCACTGCTCATGTATGACTAGTGAATATAGCGCCGTGGAGACCTGGCTTTATATGGTCTTTGTGAATAGCTGCAGAATAAACCACCGTGTGGAAATCCCTATCACGTCTCATCTCCTGTCTGAGCTAACCTGCTATCCTGGGTCCTCTGTGCTAGCCGCCGGCCTCTCCACCTCACCAGCCCAACCCATTACAAGATACAACAGAGCAGTGAAACAAGCAAGACAGGAGCATTTCTCAAAAGTAATCGCTGACAATCATAATAACCACAAAATCATTTTTTCTACTGTAGACCAACTTACCAATTCTGATTTTAAACAACCTTTTCATTCGAGGTAATCTTGTGAAGACCTTGCAGTCCACTTCAGAAGTAAAATTGACTTTTCCAGGTCAAACTTTTTGAATTGTAAAGCCTGGGTCACACTACAGAACTTTAAAAATCTAATAAGATTCTGAAATTGGGTTGTATCACACACATAAAGAGAATATGACAGATTATCTTCTCTTCAATCTTGAGCACACACATTACAAGATTTAAAAATCATGACCAGTGCACACTACAGGATTTCATCAAGATTATCGGACCAGAGCGACGCTCAACGTGATCCTACATCATCTCACCATGTAAACAAAAACACAAAAGATGTGGGGAGGCCTGAATCTGGTTTTAATCGAGCCGAGAATCCTGTAGTGTGAGCCAGGCTTAAGCCTGATCATTTTAACTCTTCTGAGTTTGTGCTTTTAAACGAGGAAACACTGGAGAGGTTTGTTCTGGTTGATGCTGCAGTGTGTGGAAGGTTGTCTCCCATCTTGACGCATTTTAGACCCTATTTTTATTTTATTTTTCAACATAAATTATAATGTAACATCTAACAAATTAAAAACAGCAACTAAAGTGCAAAACAAATGAATTTGCATTTTCAACAGGAATAGGAAGAATCCCCTGTCTTATCTTAGGCATCTGTCATCGATTAAAACATCTTGATTACATCACATATCTCTTCCAGGGTTTGTGGGGGGTGGAGTCTATCCCAGCTGACAATAGGTGAGAGGTGGGGCCAACTATGAAGCAGTCGGCAACCAATCTAAGGGCCTCATAGAGAGACAACCATTCACTCTCACGCTCATACATAAGGGCAGTCTGGAATCACCAATCAATCTAATGTGCATGATTCTGGTCTGTTGGAGGAAGCTGGAGTGCCCAGAGAGAACCCACACATGCACAAAGGTAACATGCATAAGTCCACCGACACTGGGGTCAAACCAAAGCAACCATTTGGGACATTTGTAAAAGCAGCATAGCATTGATCACTCACAGTGGGTTTGTGCATCCGTTGTCCAGTAGAGAATTCCCGATGCGGATCTGAGCCCCGTCGAGCCTCTCTGAGTAGCTGTCTCTGTTGGTGATGACGATGGAGGTGATGACGTACGAGTCCAGCAGGTCCACCCTCCACCACGGGTTGGCCTCTTCCTGAGTGTGGGAACATGATCCATGACTGGCATTCGGATCAGGGTTCCCATCAATGGCCCTGATGGCCGCAGAGTATGGGTGGTCATATTGGGTGGACTGGGTCGCTCTTCCACGTAGGGCCACGTTCTCTGCAAACAGTAAAGAGCAGATAAAAATGATTTAAGGGTTTGTTGAAACTGCAGTCATGTTTTACTGTGGAGACACTGAGGCTCCAGAAACAAGATTAAAATCAAAAGATTTCACACACGCTCTCCTGAACATTTCTAAACCACCATTTTGGTTTAATGAATCCATGTCACACAGAAGAGGGAGAAAAGCTGTTAAAATGTCTCCAGAATGCTTTCTTGGACCATGCTGGAAGACAAACAGATCCTCTGTCTTTCTATCTGTCCACTCCATCTATTAATTTGCCCATTCATCTTTTTGTTCATCTATGTCAGTATTCATGATTAAACATTGCCATATAAAAGCATTAGTATCTATCTATCTATCTATCTATCTATCTATCTATCTATCTATCTATCTATCTATCTATCTATCTATCTATCTATCTATCTATCTATCTATCTATCTATCTATATCTTTGTTCATTCTTTCATCCAATTATCTTATCATCTGTCTGTCTGTCCATCCTTCCACCTGTTTATGAGTCTTAAAATTCATCCACTTTTTGTCTACCTATCCATCCATTTGTCTATTTATCCCAAGTCCGTCTGTCTGTGTGTCTTCTGTTCTTCTGTCTCTGTAACAATCCATTTGTTTGTCTGTATTTCCATCTGCCTTTATGTTTATCCATCTTTCTGTCCACCCAGTCTGTCTGTTTGTCCATCCGTCTATCTATCCATCAGTCTGTCCACTTATCAGTCTGTCTCTCTGTCCATATGGTTATCTATCAATCATCCTTTAGTTCATCTGTCCTTCTTTCCATCTGTCTGTCTGTCTATCAAACCATCTTTCCATCTGTAGGTCAGTCTGTCCATTTGTCAATCCACTTATGAACAGCAAACCACCATTTTGGTTCTGTTCTCCCACTCTTTCTCTCTCTTGATTTTTACTTTACTAATCGTCCAAAAACACATTCATGTTATTGACAATACTAAACGAGGGCATGTTAATAATCATAATCTTATTTACTGTAAGTGTAGGCCGAGCATGTGTCCAGGAGGAGGAGCAGGAGCAGCTTGGAGGAGAGCTTCATTGTTCTGTTTCAGACTGACAGAAGAAAGGATGATAAGAAAACGAACAGGAACAAAACAAGACGAGACGTTTGAGAGCAGGATTCAAGATCTCTGAGCAGGCAGAACATGGATGACTTTAATGACTATTCAATTAGCCTAGATCAAAATGGATTAGATCAAATCAAAGTTAGAACATTTTAAGAATGAAACACTTCTCAATGAAATACTGAACCATCCAGACTGACAGAAAGAAAGGTTCAAATATTCAGAGAAATAAAGTCTAAAGTGACAGAGAATGTTGAGTTCAGTTAAAATAGAGAAGCACTGACGAGAAGATTAAATATTTAAAGAATGCTGTACAGATGAGAAAGCTTAACATGTCAAGTTAAACACTTAAATATAAAACATCAAAAAATATGTAACAGTTTTTGGAGGAGATCAAAATAAATATAAAAAAAAATTATAAAGAGAAAAATGGTTAAATATTCAAGCTATTACTATGAAGACAAGAAATCAAAACAATGCTGAAAAAACGAAAGGACAGAAAAGTCAAAGTATAAATAACTTAAAAAGAAAGATGTCCAAACCATTTACAAAAAGATCAGGTTAAGAAATGTTACATAAAAATTAAGCAGAGTCTGAACATCTAAAATCCTCTTCAGTCTTCATTCCTCTTTACTTACCTTCTTGTGCAGAGTGGAGCTCAGAGGAAGACGAGGAGCTGTCTCTGCTGTATCGATGATTATAACTCAGAGAGGGACTCCACAGCAGATTTATAGTCTGCTCTTAACATAACAAGTATTGTTTTTATAAGCAATTCCTCACAGGTCATCAATGACAGCTGATTATAGATTAGAGTGGATAGAGTGGGAAGATAAGCAACTAGTATTTACTTTTCCTGTGAAGACCTTCCTTTCACAAATAGATAGGCCAGTTTGAGTACATAGAGATGGAGAGACAGATAAATTAATTGTTTTCCAAAGGATCACCAGCACTTGTTTTGTTTTCGAGTCTTGGCTCACTCCTGAGTCCATCCATGACTCCTGAGTCCACTGCACTTGCAGTATAAAGACTCTGACACCGGGGTCCGCTACCCCACACTCCCGGAGCACCCCCCACAGGTCAACACGGTCGAATGCCTTCTCCAACTCCACAAAACACATGTGGACTGGTTGGGCAAACTCTCATGGTCCACGACCAGGACCAAAACCACATTGCTCTTCCTGGATCCGAGGTTCAACAATCTGACGGACCCTCCTCTCCAGTATCCCTGAATAGACCTTTCCAGGGAGGCTGAGGAGTGTGATCCCCCTGTAGTTGGAGCACACCCTCCGGTCCCCCTTCTTAAAAAGAGGGACCACCACCCCGGTCTGCCAATCCAGTGGCACTGTCCCCAATGTCCTCGCGATATTGCAAAGACGTGTCAACCATGACCAGTGTTGGGCCAAGGTGCTGGAGATCTACTTCAAGTCTATTTTCTGCACGGCCGCGTCTAAACTTCGTAAATTCACTGTTGTTAAGAAAGCACCAGACAGGAAGTCAATGTGTGGAGAATCTGAACGTTTCAAAATAAAACAGTATGCACAGATTGTTATTCATTATGTTAAAACTGGAGGCACGAGCATCAGGTCAGCAGTTGGTCAGAGGGTCCCAGAGGCAACACGAAACAATAGATGAAGAAGTGAATTATAGAGGTACAGAAATATAAAACATTGTATGCATTACACCATACATCTTTTCTACAAGGATATAGGTGGATAGAAGTTGAATAAATCACGAAGCTGTGCGGTTGGGGATGTTGTTTATTTCTTTTCTCAGTTTATAACATGCTTTATGAACGTGTGACATTGCTAGTCTCATGAGAGCCTGTTGCTCTCCGGAGATCAGCCCTTCCACCTTCGGGGCTGCAGGCTGCGGTGCTGCTCGGTGGGCTTCTTTCTGTGGGAATTGTCTGTTGGAGCAAGACGTCAGCGCTTCCATGGAATTTGGGGATGAGGCAGGTCGGATAACAGCTGGTTGACATAGGTGCAAAGTAACACGCCACATTTCACTGGTAGTAATGGTAACGGCGTTGTAACGCATGAAAAAGTAATTAATTAGACTACTCGTTACTTAAAAAAAACAACGCCTTTGTAACACCGTCATACTCTAACGCCTTTATTACCAACACTGACCATTGCAGCCCTACAACATCCAGGGACTTGAGGAACTCTGGGCATATCTCATCCACCCCTGGAGCCCTGCCACAGAGGAGTGTCTTGACCACCTCTGCAACCTCAGCTCCAGAGATACCCACCACAGAGCCCACCACAGAGTCCCCCAGCTCTGCTTCCACAATGAAAGACGTGCTGGAGGGACAGAGGAGGTTTTTGGAGTATTCTTTCCACCGATCCACAACGTCCCAAGTCAAGTTCAGCAGAGTACCATCCCAACCATAAACGGTGTTGACAGCTGCTTTCCCCTCCTGAGATGCCGGATGGTGCTCCAGAATCTCTTTGAAACCGCACGGAAGTCATTCTCCATGGCCTCTCCGAACTCCTTCCATGCCCGGGTTTTCGCCTTGACAACCACTGAAGCCGCGTCCTGCTTGGCCAGCTGGTACCTGTCAACTGCCTCTGAAATCCCACTGGCCAAAAAGGCCCAATAGGATTCCTCCTTCAGCTTGAAGGCATCCCTCACCTCTGGTGTCCACCAGGGGGTTCAGATGTTCAGCTCCAATTAGCCACCTCAACACTAAAGGCACGGAACAAGACCCAATCTGACTCAATGTCTCCTGCCTCCCTCGTCACATGGCCAAACACAAAAACAGTCCAAGGAGCTTTGTGCATGTGCATAAAGTAGAATAAAAAAAAACACACAAGACTATTAAGTGTTTCTGAAGAGTTTATCTGATGACTGTAGGCAGAGACAGGCTAACACCACCCATTGACGATTCAGCTAAGCTAATAAGCAGTTGGCCACCAGTGTTGGGGAAGTTACTTTTAAAAAGTAGTCTTTGCTTGTTACTTCTGAAAAAAGTAACTTCTTTCTTTTACATTACTCTCTATGAAAAGTAACTTTTCACGTTACTTGTTACTTTTACCTTGCTCGACTTTGGACAGAACCCCATATCTGTTCCTAAATGTGAAGGCCTATGAAAAGTTCTACTACAGAGAACATCAGTCATTTCTTTTGTGCTTTTTATTTAACAAAATGTCACATGCCCTGTGGAATGAGAGCTCCTGTCCAGTGTTTCCACATTTTACTTCTGAATAAGCAACCCGGTCGATAAAAACAAGTCCAAAATAAGCACCCGCCAGCCATTTCCTTTCCTAATGTGATACATTACTTTTTCGAAAGAGAGATGTACAAAAAGTGTGTAAATTTTCATCTGCATTACATTTCAGTATCACAGTGCCAAGCATCTATTCAAGAAACAAATGTCACTTTTAATAAGCAGACCTGGCAACTAGCGTGAGTGTGTTTGGGGGCGCGCACGATAACCAGGAAACAAGGAAGTGGACAAACTGCCTACTGCAGTCGTGTTTTGCTTTATTGTTTGGAGCTGGGAGATAAGCAGGAGGATTCACACAGACAGAAGAGCCCCGAGAAGAAACTTCACATTTAAAAACAAGCCCAAAAAACCCGGGACCTGTAGATGTGACCCACCTTAATTTTTGCATTACCAGGTCTAATGTAAGCAGCTGCCTTCTCAGTTGCTTACGGTACACTTGACAATTAAACACGCTGCTTGTGTCTAATGAAAGCAACTGAGAAGGCAGCTTCAGTGTCAGATCTATCCGTGGGAAAAATAACTTTGTGCCGAATTTAAAAAAGAACTATGTTTCGTAACCAAATCTTCAGTAGTAGTGAGTTACTTTACTTTTTACCCATCAAAGTAGTTACATTACTGTAATGCGTTACATACAACACTGTTGGTCCAGCAATTCCTGTTACTAAAGAATGGAGTCCATCTTCTTGTCACGGACTCAGGACTGAGGTAAGACACAATAACAAAAAAATGTTGGCGTATCCCTTTAAGAAGTAACAAGCATCTGTCCTGACATTTCAGTGAACTTTACTGCTCTGAATTTCTTTGTCCCACCTGTAGATAGCACTGTAAACTATAGTATCTGAAAATAAGTCAAAATTGTCCAAATTCCTCCTGATAAATCTGCACCTGACCCTCTGTAATTCTGCTCTCTTACGGTTTATTGGCATTATTGCTGGACAGCCTTATGTTTAGGTCTTTAGCTTTGCTTGTTGAAGATGGAGGCCACTTCTGCAGCGTTTCTATTAAATCATTTAAACATATTCCTACTGACAATATGCAGATTTACACACATATAATGATGCAGTCCAGCAGCTGCCTCTGGAAGATTAAACACCTACTGACTGTCTCTGCAGTGATGCATCAATAAAAAGATGCTTTGACAAACTTATTGATACCCCAATATCTTATTGAAAATGGACTGGCTGATAATTATTTTGACTTCAATAATTAGGCATTAAATACTGAAGGCAAGGTCTCAAAAGCTCAGAATTTAGTCCTGGAGCAGAACTCCTGCATTCAGAGGAGAGACAACACCCTCCTGCATCATCTAACATCCAAACTCAAAGGAGTCTGAATGTTTTTAGTCACGTTTCAGCATTTTTGTGAGTTAAAAATGTCAGGAAAAGAAAGTCTGAGTGTTCATTCTGGTAGAAAACTGTCACATGGAGTTACATAAGGTCAATTCCAAATGAAACAGAGGCGGACATCCTGATGAGATTAAACAACACCAGAGAAGTGGTTCAATAGTTGTTTTTCTTGGTGTGATTAAAACAATACCAGAGAAGTGGTTGACAGGTGATTTATGGGTGTCAGGTGTTGTGTAATTAAATACAGGGAGGACTTTGGATTCTCTAAACAGTGAAACCTCATTGTCACAAGACAGGCAGTGCAAAACCAAACAAAACAGACATGACCAACATAAGTTTGAGACATTATTCTGATAAGAGACTGTAGGCCAGAGGGTGAGGGTCAGATTAATGAAGGTTATGTCAGGGGTTTTTGGTACGGACCTTATTGAGCTTTTTGAGTTACGAAGGGACAAAATCCTGACATAAATTGGTCCTTCGAGTTGCTCCTCACAGCTGTGACCCTGGGAGAGGCGGAGGCCATCTCGAAAGTCAGTGCACGGCCTGGGAAAAGATTTCCAGCATTGAACAGCCCGTCTTGAGGGTTCGGTGGTCTCCGCACTCGACTGGGGCCCGGTGACAATGATCCATACATGAGACAGCTGACAGCAAACTGGTGAGGATGAATGTTTTGTCTAGAGTGCAGGCCTAGTGAATATTTTGTCTAGAGTGCAGGCCTAGTGAATGTTTTGTCTAGAGTGCAGGCCTAGTGAATGTTTTGTCTAGAGTGCAGGCCTAGTGAATATTTTGTCTAGAGTGCAGGCCTAGTGAATATTTTGTCTAGAGTGCAGGCCTAGTGAATGTTTTGTCTAGAGTGCAGGCCTAGTGAATGTTTTGTCTAGAGTGCAGGCCTAGTGAATATTTTGTCTAGAGTGCAGGCCTAGTGAGGGAAGCTTCAGAGCGGCTTTACAAACCGCTGGGTATCAGTGTAGAATGAACTAGAGCAGATTTGTAGCCTGCTAATGCCTTACACAAAGAGTTGAGGATGAACTAGAGGTAGTGTGTACAGCTATCTAATTGCCCTTAACTGGTTATCCACTCCTAAGTGTTTTTAACTGCGATAGAAGGCAGTCTCAGGAGTGAAGACAATAGGAGGGTTTCAGTCACGTGATTATTATGACGTATGAAGAGGGCGTGGTTTCAGTTGGAGGGCAGGAGTCAATAGGCAGGAAGTAAACATGGAGTCAAGAAAGGAGACCGGCGAAAGTTCATATTGTTCGGATCTAGATCCAGTTGCTAGAGAAAGATATATTCAGCTAATCAACAGATACATCGGGCGTGATCCATACCTAATGAAGATGAGTGAGTTTTCATCGGAGACAAAAGATTTACCGGCAGTTGAGGGCATCGACATCGCAAACTATCTGGTGATTCAAACGTCTTTCTTCACCAAGCAACAGATGAAAGCCTATAAAAGTATGGAGGCATACAATTTTTTTGTCTGCGGATGGGTCCACAACCTCGGCACCAAACGGCTAGAGGATGGTTATTTTTTGGTCTTCGCAAGGGTGAGTCTTTCTTCTTTTTTGTTTTATGTGTAAAGGTTCAGCTATCAGTCGCGGTTATGATGTACACAAACCATGGAAACAAACACGCAACAAATCTTAACTGCGACGTTAGCCCAACAGTCAAAGAACACAAGGATGTTAATTTGTTATATACGGAAACATAGTACTGCCACCCTGCATAAATAAAACTTGATCAGTAACACGTTATAACGTGTTATGTTTATTGTTAGAACAATATATTTTCACGTTATAACGTGATAATTTCATACAGTATAATTATCACATTATTATGATAAAATTATCACGTTTATAAAATACAAAGCATCACGTTTTTACAATATAACAAACTATGACATTATAACATGAAACGTTTCACGTTCTTACAATAAAGATTATCACGTTATAACATGAAAATCTATTGTTCTAACAATAAACATAACACTTTAAAACATGTTACTATGTAATATATGCTGTTTTGTATGTGTTGGGTTTGAAGTGCATGTGACTGTCATACTGTCGTTTACGTTTCAAGGTGAACCACTCTCAGAGATCAAACGAAACACCTCTTAAAACCTGGATTATTGCCAAGGAGGATGGAGAAATCATTGCAGGTCATTGCAATTGCATGGCAGGGTATGTAAATTAAGTAGGGCTGTGTCCGAAATCACTCACTATACACTATATAGTGCACTATATAGTGTATTCGCCATTTTGTAGTGGTGTCCGAATCCTCAGCAGTTAATTTCATCCACTATATAGTGCACTACAAAATACCCACAATGCACAGCAAATTTGAGTGTACATACGATGTACACTAAACCGTACTGAGTGATACCACAATGCAATGCGGTCGTGTTTTTCCATAGAAGAAGAGAACGGAGGCTGTTAGGAGCTGCTTTCATTCATAAATGTAAATAAACGTTGGAGTATCTTTAAAACCTTCATAGCGTAGCTTTTTAACGTCTTTTAGCGGTTGTAAACAGCTTCGAAATCTGCTACTTATCCTCCCAAATGCCTGGTTTGTTTACGTGAATCTCGGCGCGTCCACTTACGTCACAGGAATACCCGGCTCATCAGCTGACGCTACGACGTTTAGAAAATTTCAGTGTAGTGTCCGAAATGTCGTTTGGTCATTCCCTATATAGTCCACTATATCGTTTACACTACATAGGGGATAGTGAGTGAGTGAATGAGTGAGTGATTTCGGACACAGCATAGGTGTTTACCCCAGTATCTATTTCTCTCTCTCTGTCTCTCTCCATATGTATATATATATATATATATATATATATATATATATATTTATATATATATATATATATATATACACACACACACACACATATATATATACATATATATGTATATATATGTATGTATATATATATACATATATATATATACGGAGTCACGAGTACTACTACCAGGTTCAGGCACAGATTCACATTGTGAATGCTGAGTACTGTGACTTTGTTGTATGGAACCGCAACGACATTTTTGTCGAAAGGATTCTGCCTGATCCTGTATGGAATAATGTGATTCCAAAAGTTCAGTGTTTTTTTAAAAAATGTATACTTCCAGAAATACTGGGACAGCAATTTACAAATTTTCCCATGTAATGTGACAAAGATATGAACAGTGATCTTGATTTTTTTTTGCTGCTGTCATAATAAAACTGTTGTATGAGATAACATAAAATTTGAATATTTTTATTTGTGACTTTTATATAATTTGAATGGAAATAATAGTCATATTTACATTAATAATCAGAATAGGTTAATTCTAAGTTGTTTATTGATTAGCACTACATAGTATGAAAGATATTTCTGAAAAGATAAAATGCTATTGAGAAGACAGAAAAATGTATGGTGGTTTATTAAAATATATGATTTCTTTAAACAATTCTTTTTACAGTTATGAGACTATGGTGTGCAATATTGATGAATCCATTTCATTACAATACATATGACCAGTAAAATTGGAAAGTGGAGAAACATATTTTAAAAATAATTTTTAAAACTCAGATAATACTTCTACTACTCCACCTTGTCCTTATACAGAACATACTATACATATTATATTACATGTTATATATATTTCACATTACATATTATACTTATTTTACATGTATTACATATTATACATGTTATACATATAACTACTTATACATATTATTTATTAACATATTATACATACTCGTTACTCCAATGGGACAACAGACTCTGAAAGATTAGACAAGACACAGCAAATAACTCCAATCTTGTCAATCAATGCTAATGCCTCACCTGTTTTTTTTGCCATGTGCTCTATAGGCATAGCCCTGCTTTGCAGAATCTGATATTTTCTTCTGACTAAACCTATAACTCTCTCAACATGGATTCGCAAATTAGCTATTTTTCTTGTTTCTGCCACCTCATATGCTGAAAGCTGTTTTCTCCCCTTGGTGAATGCCGGTATATGTAATGAAGCACAATAAAATCCCACACTATCATCAATATTGAACCCACGGTCTGCTAGGACAATATCTCCAGGTAACAGGTTTTTTAAGAGGCCACTCTCCATTGTGATCTGTTTATCACTGACCCTCCCTCCCCAGGCACAAGATATGTAAGTAACATAGCCTTGAGGCGCAACACCAATCAGAAATTTTACAGTGTGATGATGTTTGTAGTTTGACCATGTCTGTGCTTGGGCTAGTAGATTAGAGGGCCTCTCAATAAAAACTTCAAAACAGTCAATAATTACAGCAACTTTACGTCCAAATGCCTGTCTGAATCCCATTGGCATTGTAGCTTGAAGTACATGTCGCTCTGGCCACTCAATTTGAAATTCTAACCTTGCATGAAGTATATCAATTATTTTATGCCAAACTCTAGAAGCAGTGGGTGGAGAGATCTTGAACCTGAAAGCTAAATCTTTCAGTGGGAAATTAAGTCTCAGCCTCATCAAAACTAAAATTAACTGTTCAAATTTAGACAACACGGACATAGGGCCACAAGTGATGTAGGGCTCGCACAGCTCAAAAATCTGAATTAAAACTAAGAAGTTTGGGAGCCCTGTGTAGAACTTGGTCTTCTCTTCATTTTTTTCAAAGGACTCCTGGTTGAACTGTGTGTCCAGTGCCTTGGTCCGAAGATCTCCCAGCTCTGTTATGTTCTGTCTTAGAACATCCTCCATCTTCTCAATGTCATCCATTAGAAGCTCAGTCTGGCATCCAGCATCTGCATAACCTGCAATGAAGCAGTGGGGACTATAATTATTAAATTTTTGAATATAAGTTAAGTGAAGTGGTGTAAAGTTATCTTTTTGCATAGATTTAACAACAACCACTTTTGTAATATTTAATAAAAATGCTGCTTACACATTCTAGTACAATAATAATACTGCTTAGACATTCTGGTGCAATAATAATACTTCTTACAAATCCCATAAAATAATAATAAAAAAGAATAAAATAAATTATACTGCTTACACATCCCAGAGAATAATAACAATACTGCTTACACATCCCAGATAATAATAATAATACTGCTTACACATCCCAGAGAACAATAATAATACTGCTTAAACATCCCAGAGAACAGTAATACTGCTTACACATTTTAGTAGCAGACATAAATTACCTTGATTATTTAATGTTCCGGTTCCATCGATGCCCTCCGACTGTGGGTTGTCAGCTGGCTGCTCTGTTTTGGAGCTGTCAGCTGTCTGCAGAAGGTCCAACATAGCAAATGCACATTCCAACCGTCTTTGACTTTCTTGCTTTAACTTCATCCTCTGCTCTCGTTGAAGAGATGCCTCTGATTGTGGTTTTGATGTTTGATAACCGAGGTTGACCGTTGGAGCCCAGTCAACCGATCCAACGTCTCTCAAAGCGCTGGGGCAGCCTAGAAAATTCCCAATGAAGTCCATATTAGACTACAGACAACTTGATAATCATCACTAAGTGTTTCAGCCTTTAACGACAACCTAATGATATAAACAAAGCCAAAAAAACGAAGCTGGCTTACATACCTCGTACGAAGTGGTCACTGCAGATACGGGCATTTGCAGACTCTGCTCCTCCGGACCGCAAACGCAGGTTAAAAATCCATTTTTTTCGGCGTTGTTCTGTGAGCTTTTTACATTGTTCACCTTTGTGAACAGCGACCTTCGGGACTCTGTAAAAATGCTTGTCCTTTTCTCAGTTTGAGCGGTTGCAGCACCCGTAAACAACACAAATCATTGGCATCTTAATTGTTTCTCACCGCAAGTTCTAACGTTACTTTGCTTCTTGCCCTCCATCTGAATTGCCCGCTGTCGCTATGCAACAATGTGACGTCACGTGAAACCCAGCTATTGTCTATGTGACAATTGTATGTATGTAGTGTGTGTGACACAATTGGCTGCAGTTGTTCTTGGTTCTAAATTGAAAGGCTGTGTGTGTGTGTGTGACACTGGTCATATAGAGAGGCTGCAGATAAAGACGGCTACATCCGCCGTGAAATTAGTTCATGGTAGAAGGCTGATGTAGTGGACGATCTTTTTCTGATGGTGGCTGATCTATATTGATTAGTGTATGATATACACTTTGTACAATGGGGAAGAGAAACAGTAAACCAAGTAAACAGTACTGTGAGTAAAAGATAGATTAAGGAGTATGGATTTGATGTAAAACAGTTAAAGAAGCCAATAAGAAAAGAAAAGATAACTATGGTCATTACCAAAATACGGTGACTTTCCAAGTTAAAAGCAAAAATGTTTAATTCAGTTTTACAAATTTAAGTTAATGGGAAGTTTTTATAAGCACATTAATTGTGTTACCAACAATAATAGACAACTAGAGCATTTGCTTTGTTTTTTTTCTTTAAAAAGAGGTACATAGTTTTCTGTCATCAATGTAACCACACTTTAGGTTATCATTACAAAATTCATATATGTGTACTTTTGATAAAGGATAAAATATGCTGATAAAATTACTGCCATTCACATAAATTATATTTATGGATGAAAAATATATTATAATAAAAATAAATTTAAATAATAAAATGATATAAATGTCTAATTATATATATTCTCTCTTGAAATATTTTGACATATATATATATATATATATATATATATATATATATATTATATATATATATATATGTTTTATTTTATTATATATATATATATATATATATATATATATATATATATTTATATATATATATATATATATATATATGTATATGTATATAAAAATGAGGAAATATTTAACACTGTTCAAGAGAATTGAATCATGGCAGTGGGACAAGTGTTCCTTTAGATACAAAGGGAATTAATGCTGAACTAAGAAAATAATAATAATAATAATAATAATAATAATAATAATAATAAAATTGCTAACCTAAATAAACTGAAATTATCTTCATTTAACATGGTATCTAATTACATAATTTTAGTTCAATCTGGATAATAATTTTTAAGGATACAAAGTTTTATTCTATTTATTATTATTATTATTTTAATTATATAAATATATCTATATACTGTTCCTCTGGAATATGCAGGGACATATTTGTCACAGTACTTTGAGAATGATCCAGTCACAAGCAGCAGTAAATGCTGAGAACAAAGAGGAGCTCAGCAATATGAAGCAAAATATATGTTAGAACAACAAAAACAGAATGATTACAATATGATATGATGACATGGCATTTGTTTAAACAAGATAAGGGTATAATGGAGCAAGCTCTGACACATAAAGAAAGACAAAGAAAACCAGATTCAAGAGACCAGATATCAGAACAGGTCCCTGAAACAGAGGAACCCCTCCATCTGTTTCTTTCTTATTCTAAGACTTAAAAAGAATTCTCTTTTAAGAAAAGTTGGAGGTACTTTAATGTTAAATTCTTAAGTGAGCTCTAATTGCTCCAAAACAAATAATGCAACAAAATCTCTTTATTTATGAATTAATGACCTTATTAAGTCTGCAATAACCTCACACCAAAAAAAAAAAAAATCCACTTTGCAAACAAAGAAAATTCAAGATTTAAGGTTTTCTCCTATTGAAAAAACAAACAAACAATAGTTTCATAACAAAAAGTACATTCAAGCACAAAATCTTTAATAATAATGAAATATTTTATATCTATACTGACATCAGAAGTTGTTAAAAAGGTTTAATGCAATGAAATTAAAAGGAATGTATTGAGCATTCACTTTTATTACATTAATGAGAGGAACTGTTTTGGCACATGAGTGACTTTACAATGCATTAATCAATTAATTTAGTTTTATTATTTTTCTTTTTGGGGTGCCTCAACGATTAAAGAGAATAAAAATGAACACAGGCCTACATAGAGATAATATTTCTTAAAGCCTGGTGCACTACAGGTATTACGCCTGTGATACAATAATGCAAGACTTACTTAAAGCTGGAGTCCTAATACCATGAGGGGACTCACCTGTAAATACACCTATTTTTCCTGTAATGAAAGCTCTACCCAGTACAGGATTCAGAATGGTAAATGGTTTACGAGCTGTAAAAGAGCTGTTTAAACACGTGTACCACTTGTGCCTGATCCACATACATTACTTACTAACTTATGGCCACAGAAAAACATTTTACAGTTGTGGATCTAGCAAATGCATTTCTTTTTCTATATCTGTGGATAAAAATCACAATTCTTTCTAAATTTAACCCACCTTGTGGTTTACAAATTGTTTTGTATGTTAATTATATCCTTCTCGCCTAAGATGATGATATGCTGCATAGATTGATTGGCATTATTTAAATTTTTTTTTTGCTGAATAAGGACATGTAGTAAAATCCCCTTTCAAGACTTCAGTCTGTTCCTTTCTGATGTCCACTGCACCCACGTGCACGATCAGCTGTTTGACTCCTCAGTGTGTTGACAGAACTTCTGGGAGGAGTGTTGTTATTTCAGAGACAGAGGCACTGGGATAGCAGCATGTTTGAATTCTTCTATGGGTAAGGCCACTGATAGAACTTTCTCCTAGCAGCAGTGTATCTCTGACCTTGACGTTTGGTCCAGATTGTCTGTCTGCATGCTTTATGGCTGCTGTTTAGTGAAAATGATCCGTTTCCTCTTTGTTTCTTAGAATCATTGGTTAAATTCTTAGGACACACTATTTCTCAACCTAAAGACTTTATGGCGTTCTTAGGAACTCTTAACTACTGCAGATAATAGATTCCAAATTTCTGTGCTATATGAGGACTGCTGTACTTGCTGTTAATATTAAACAATAAAGTCTTTCTACTATCTATAAGGAATGAAATCCTCTGTGATTATTTGAAAAAGGCAATACATCAGTCCCTGTCATTAAAGCTACCTGACTATGATAAACCATTTAATCTTTTCTGCCACTCTAAAGGTGGTCACATGTCTGCAGTATTGGCACAGAAAGAAACAAAATGCTATTGACCTATAGCCTATTACTCTAAAAAAGCTTGACCCCGTTGTCACAGCAGCTGCAGAAGCAGTTTCATCCAGTGCTGATGTTGTTTCTTTTTTCTTTTGTCCTTCTGCGCTGCTACGACAGGACAGGATTAGTTTAACTTTCACTTTCAAACATCTGCACTGTATGACTGTTCTTCTATAGTACACTGCACAGTTTTAACCCTTTAAGGCCCAAGACCATAGATTATAGCCAGAAAAATCTATTTCTTTTTGGAGCTGAAATCCATAAAAATCAAAATGTCCATAAAATTCAACATATAGATTTTTTTGTATTTCATTTGATACATTAGGTGCTTTTGGCGACTGATAATCCATGTGAGGACATTTTTTATCATCTATCTGATTGTTTTCACATGTTTTCTTTTTGTATTTTGTTGATGATATTGAGTTGATAGAGATATCATAAAAATATGTATCAAAAATGATACAATTGGCTTTATCGGGTTAAAACATGCAACTCTTACACCACATGTTGAAAATGCATGTGATGATCATGACTAATTAGAATATTCTCTTTAGACATTTCTGTCCAGACCTGATTTGATAGACACATATTTCTGATTCAATTAGACTTTTTACTGATGGCAGCTCTTTGAAAAATTATTGCAAAACTCACTCTGCTTATGCTGCAACTACTCTGACTCTGTGCTGATGACATAATCTGCACAGCTGAACTGAAAGCTGTTATTTCTGCCTTACACTGTTGTGCAGATTTCCCTGTTACTATTTTCACTGATTCTAAATATGTTTATTCATCTTGTCATTATTACTGTGCCCGGTGGCACCTTAGAGACTTTAAAACATCATCTGGTTCTGAAGTTAAACATGTAGTCCTGCTTAAGACCTTGACTAAGGCTCTTAAACTTTCCTCAGCTTTGACTATTGTCCATATCCCTGCTCATACACATAAAAATGATATTTTTTTCACGTGGAAATGCCCTAGCTGACTCTGCTGCTCAAGCTTTAGCTCGTGGTGAGCCTGCTACTCCGATCTTTACTGATCTGATAACTGTTGATTCTGATTACATTTTGCATGATCACTAACACCATGCCATGCTCGTGTGTTATTCTTAACACATGAGGATGACCTTTTTTTATTATTATTATTACCCTGATACTACTTTACTTTGGTTGCCTCCTTCTTTATATCCCTGGGGGTGCCAAAGTGTCCCATTGACCTTGTCATGTGACAACAGCGGGGATGTTAGGGGGAGTACACAAATGTTAGGGGGGTACAAAAAAAATGTTTTTATGCTCCAAATTTCGAAAAAGCAGCACATGATCATGTTAAGAAAGTGTTTAATATGACTAAAGAATAATGTTCAAGGGGGCTTACGAAAAAGACAAGGTTCATTTCCAGAACTAACATCACCTTTTTAAGTTTTGAGTTTGAATTACATTGAATTAGATAAATGTCAGAATAAAAGGTTTTGTTCAGCTGTTGTGTGACACTACAGTAATTGGACTGAAATACACCCAACTGCACATGCTGATACAGATTTTACAGTGAAAGTGCTAAAAGAGAGTATTTTCTACAGATGTTATGGGTACATATCCACAAACGGATTTTGTATTACTATTTGTCTTTGCCTACAATCAATTATATTAATAATTAACAATATTTAGTTCACCTTACCAACAACCCCACCAGTTAAAGAAAATAAAACACAAATTTCGTTTCTTCACAGATATTTTGCCTAACTGAAGTTGTATAAGTTTGATGTAAGTAGTGCATTTTTATCTGTTCAAATAAATGAAAAACAGAATGTGAAGAATAATTTGACCTTTGTACATATTTTATGTATTCAACCTTTGTACATATTGTATATATTCTTTTCATGTATTTGACTCTATGTAACCCTGTTTTAATCCTGTCATGTAACCATGCTTGTAATTGTTATCTAGCTCTTGATCTTCTGACACATACACAGCACGCACCCACATACTTAGACATTCTTAAGCACATGCCATATATACTGATTCACTGACCTCCGTATCTGACCTCCTGTGGAGGCTGTCTTTCGACCTCTTATCTGTTGAGGGACACCTTCCACACCAGCTCAGTCTGGCTCATTCCAAGACAGTGAGGTACGGAGGTCAACACACACACACACACCTTTCTTGACACTCATAAATACCACGAGGACATAACACTTCTTCAGTTTTTCAACATCCAGCATCTTGTTGACATGTTGTAAACTCCGGCGCTGTATTAACCCTCATCATTTTTGCCTTCAGTTGTCTCATCATCATTTTTCCTTTTTGGAGTTATGTCAGGGGTTTTTGGTACGGACCTTGCTGAGCTTTTTGAGTTACGAAGGGACAAAATCCTGACACTCTGGAAGATTAAACACCTACTGACTGTCTCTGCAGTGATGCATCAATAAAAAGATGGTTTGACAAACTTATTGATACCCCGATATCTTATTGTAAATGGACTTTACTGGCTGATAATTATTTTGACTTCAATAATTAGGCATTAAATACTGAAGGCAAGGTCTCAAAAGCTCAGAATTTAGTCCTGGAGCAGAACTCCTGCATTCAGAGGAGAGACAACACCCTCCTGCATCATCTAACATCCAAACTCAAAGGAGTCTGAATGTTTTTAGTCACATTTCAGCATTTTTGTGAGTTAAAAATGTCAGGAAAAGAAAGTCTGAGTGTTCATTCTGGTAGAAAACTGTCACATGGAGTTACATAAGGTCAATTCCAAATGAAACAGAGGCGGACATCCTGGTGAGATTAAACCACACCAGAGAAGTGGTTCAATAGTTGTTTTTCTTGGTGTGATTAAAACAATACCAGAGAAGTGGTTGACAGGTGATTTATGGGTGTCAGGTTTTGTGTGATTAGATACAGGGAGGACTTTGGATTCTCTAAACAGTGAAACCTCATGGTCACGAGACAGGCAGTGCAAAACCAAACAAAACAGGCATGACCAACATAAATTTGAAATATTATTCTGATAAGAGACTGTAGGCCAGAGGGTGAGGGTCAGATTAATGAAGGCTCACACTCACTGGCCTCTTTAGCTGATCACATGGCAGCAACTCAATGTATTTGGGCACCAAAGAGACCTGTTTCACTTCAAATCAAGCATCAGAGTGAACTTCATCAAACTTTATTTATATATCACTTTTCGTACAAGTAAATGTAGCAAAAAAGTGCATTAAAAACAGACAGATTAATTAAAAAGAGATAACAGGAAGTATCATCTAAACCCACCTACCCTGCAATGTGTACATAGTATCAGCAAAATGCATCATAAAATAAGACAGGGAATTTTTGTACCCAGTATGCACAGAGAAAACACCATCTTAAAGGTTTGAAGTTTGAGTTAAATTGTAAAATTAAAAACATCATCAAATAAAGAACAAATGAAAATGAATTTAAAAAGTTAAAAAAGGGTGTTATAATGAAGTGAATGCATTCAGAATTAAAAGTGTGATAATTTGTTTTTTCATTAATGGACATTAATTCTAAAATTTCATATTCATATGATACAAAACCCAAAACCAGTGAAGTTGGCACGTTGTGTAAATCTTAAAAAAAAAAAAAACACAATACAATGATTTGTAAATCCTTTTCAACTTTAACTCAATTGAATACAGTTCAAAGACAAGATGCTTAACGTTTGAACTGAGAAACTTTATTTTCTTTTGCAAATCATCAACTTAGAATTTAATGGCAGCAACACATTGCAAAAAAAAGTTGTCACAGGGTCATTTTTACCACTGTGTTACATCGCCTTTCCTTTTAACAACACTCAGTAAACGTTTGGGAACTGAGGAGACCAATTTTTGAAGCTTTTCAGGTGGAATTTTTTCCCATTCTTGCTTGATGTACAGCTTAAGTTGTTCAGTAGTCTGGGGTCTACATTGCTGTATTTTACGCTTCATAATGGGCAGGGGTGTACTTACCATTAGGCAAACACAGGCAATTGCCTGGGGCCCCAAGATGTCCAGGGGCCCCAAACATCTCACAAAAATGTATTATGAAAGTTTTCTTTGATTCAGTTATTATTATTTTAGTCTTAATTCACTCGCTGTGGTATGAAGTAGAGGAGATCAACATCCATATTTTATAATCACTTTGTCAGTAGACCTCATTCATTTGATGTCATTGTCTTTACTTTCAATCATATCCTGTAAAATAATTTCATTCATAACTTTTCAAATGATATGACACTTGGTATAAAAAGCTTACGGCCCATGCACTGGATAATTTTGCGTGTGCATGATAAACTTCTTATTTATTTTTGCCGATGTCCCATTTAGATTCAAAATCTTTTTTGGTCATAAATATTATTCCCTGGATGCGGAGGACATATCAACATGGGTATGTAACTTGTTACTTAAGCTGTCAGATAACTTTAACAGATTTCAAAAGCAGGAATAATTAACACACTCGCCTTCTGTCAAAATTGAACTAAATTACAAAATTTAAGGAAATTCATTTAGTTTCTTTATGTTACCTAATACAAGATTAAAATAATACTAAAATGTATCAGCATGCTGAAAACCAATGAAATACTGAGTTATTGACCTTGTTAACTTTTCATATTATTATTTAATGTAGTTTAATTTTAGTTTTTTTTTTTTTTGTAATTTACTACCCCCCCCCCCCCCTTTCCCCCCTGTTCTTGTCAATACTTCTGACAATTGTCTGCCCGTCTGTTTTGTCTCTTGTGGTGTGAATGAGTAAGACTGAATGAGTTATCTGAGTAGGGATGGGAACTTTGTCTCTAACATACTGTTTTTTAAGGAGACATTATTTTTCACTGATATCGGTAATTTCCTTGTTTGTTTTTTTTCTCTGCACCCATCCCATAAGTTGGAAAGAATAATAAAAATAATTTTAAAAATGTATCAGCACAGTACAGGAATATGAAGGGCCCCAATGACTGGGTTTGCCTTGGGCCCCCGTATGACTAGATCCGCCCCTGATAATGGGACACACATTTTCAATGGGGGACAGGTCTGGACTACAGGCAGGCCAGTCTAGTACCCAGACTCTTTTACTACGAAGCCACGCTGTTGTAACACGTGCAGAATGTGGCTTGGCATTGTCTTGCTGAAATAAGCAGGGGCATCCATGAAAAAGACGTTGTTTGGATGGCAACATATGTTGCTCCAAAACCTATATGTAACTTTTAGCATTAATGGTGCCTTCACAGATGTGTAAGTTACCCATGCCTTGTCAGATTCAGATTCTCTGATGACTACATGATTGTCACGGGTTCGTTTGTGAGGATAGTAAAAAGATGATGGCGCAGTCGAAAAACTTTTGTTGGTGAAATTTATTAACATCAAAATCCCATAAACATAGTGAAGAAGTGCAAAAATATTTACAGTGCAGGTTCGATTTTGATTTTGATTTATTTTGATTTATTTGATTTATTTCAGTCATGTCAGCACACTTCTACAACATCACACATTGTTAATAGATGATCACATTGTACATGTCCGAAAGGGAAGCAAGCTTGCAAGCAATGCTTATCTAGTCCCGTCCCCATTTTCTCAATATGTAGTCTCCTTTTTTTCACATATCATCAGATTACTGTAAATTTTTATTCCATTTACAGAAATATAACATAATTCTTCAGTGTCTTTTAGTGTCCATTTGTGTCCTTCGCTGTCCGATCCTTTGTTCGTTCTCTGCAGTTAGTGGGATGGAATGCTGCTATCTCACATGTCTGCACCCTCACTTCAGTCACAATCATTGTTTTGGTACATTTGCTCCTTCCTGCTGTCTCACAGACCAAACATATCAATTGTTTCCGTTACAGCATCCTTCAGGTTTTAACAGTTGATACACAGTCAGATATGAACTTTATATCCGTCAAAGGTCATTTTGCCATTGATTGACTCTTTAACTCTGCTCTGTAAATACAGCATATGATAATATTACAATTTTTCTTTAGATGGACTTCAACCGTAATGCATTCTAACATGTTATCAACTGCAGCAGATATGTCCTTCAACACTTTGAATTTGATATTATCAGCAATGAATAGTGCGAACCCCCTCCACCTTTGTTTTCTCTGTTCATACAGACAAGGTTATATCCTTCTAATTCAAAGTCCATACCTTTCTCTTCGTTAATCCATGTTTCTGTTATTGCAATAATGTCAAAAGGGTTCTTAAATTCCATTGGGTATTCCTTTATTTGATTGAATTTGGTGTAGAGGCAAAATGAATAATTTTCAGCTTGTTGTCCGTGTTAATTCTTGTATTATAATGATGTTCCGTGTAGTAGTTGCAATTAATCGATTTGTTGCCATAAAAACAGTTATCCGGGTTGATGTTTATGTTTGGGTTATTGCAGTCCAAACAGTTCTGGTCAACATTTTGATTTTTTATTAGATCCTGATGCCCATGTTTTCTGATCCAGTCAGGTAAATCCAAATGCCCATGTTCCATGTTACAGTTCATTAGCTCATTTTCCCCAGATTATGTTGAGGTTTTGAAGCTTTTGTTATCCATTTAGTCGTTAAATTTATCCAGATCCTCCATGCTCTTGACCTGCACCGTCTTCATTTTTTCTGGGGCTTCTCCGTTGGTTCTTATCAGTATTTTGCAGTTTGCCGTCCAGGTGCTTTTTATCTTCCTGGCATTTTTTAGCTCTCGAGCCTTCTTTGCCATCTCCGCATTTTTTTTGATCAGGTTTTCATTGAAGAACACCGTTGTGCCTTTTAGCTTTGGGCCCTGTTTCAGCAGCGCTTTCTTGTGTTTCTGTTTATGAATCTCAATATTCACAACTTTCCTGCCGTTTGCCCCTTTCCAGGGCATGAGGTGACAGTATTCCACGTTGTTGAAATCCATCCCGATTTTCTTTGATTCCATGAAGTCGGCCACCTGTCTCTCCACCGTCTTGATGTCCTCTTTGTCTTGTTCGCTGTCATGCTCCCCTGCCCGTGGTCACATGAGTCTTTCCGTTGCGCCACCAAGCGCTATTTGCTGCATGACCAGGAAGTGCCCCGGTTTGGCCCTCAACAGAATGGGACATGTCTGCAGCAGCAGCAGGTGAGCATTTGTGTGTGCGTGCATGCGGGTCTGTGCCGTGTAGAAGCCAAGTGTGCACCCTCGGCAGCCTACGGCAGGATGCTCATGTGTAAAAGAAGGGCCGCGGGACATAAATGTGGACATGCTGAGGGAAAGTTGTGGGCTCAGTTTTTAACGGAGCTTGGCTCCACAGAGACAACTAAAAAGCTCAGCTCTGCGCGCTCCTGGTCCTCATGCTCTCCGGCCAGGAGGGAGAGAGAGACGCGCGCTGAGCGGGGAAGAGGAGCGGTTAGAAACGCTCCTCCACAATGATGAAATCCCTAAATTCCTTGCTCATTGAGAAATGTTGTTCTTAAACTGTTGGACAATTTGCTCACGCATTTGTTCACGAAGTGGTGACCCTCGCCCCATCCTTGTTTGTGAATGACTGAGCATTTCAGGTAAGTTGCTTTTATACCCAATCATGGCCCCCACCCGTTCCCAGTTAGCCTGTTCACCTGTGGGATGTTCGAATAAGTGTTTGATGAGCATTCCTCAACTTTCTCAGTCTTTTTTTCCACTTGTGCCAGCTTTTTGAAACGGGACTGAACAACTGAGTAGCGGGGCTCCACGGGAGTCTTTTGTCTCCTATTTGCTTCTGGGATGTTATCATGTCTGGTGGGACTCATCTAAGTAGTATCAAACTTTCATCAACCTTTTATATGGCCAAAACTTTAGCTGAACTATGAAAACCACTCAATATAACCCATATAAAAACAAAGAGAACTTCATAGTCAAGATTATGATACTAAAAACTTATGGTATCATACTAAAAAAAATCATTAAAACCATTATACTGTCCCAAAACACAAATAAACAAGTGATATATATGATAAAACTTAAATGCATTATAGGTTATGCTGCCAAGCCCAGAGGAAGAAAATCTTCTAAACATGAAATGAAACAAAAGCAGATTTATGTCCTAGCTTGAAACATTCATGTATGAGAAGCAAATGTCACATGTTATTCCACATGAGGGCGCTGTGGTCCATGAAAAGAGTCAGCATGAACCGTTGTAAGTTGTTAGCGGGTCAAACTGGGAGACTGGTTTGAGGAGATTAATGGCTTGGCATTTCCTCCCTCAAATGACTTGATGGATGATCTTTGGTTAATAAATCCTGACGTCACCAAAGCAGTTCTTTTTTCAGGTCCTTCCACAGAATAAAAGCCTTAAAGAAATGACCTTTGGCGCTGGCTCTTCCTGTCTCTGGCCCAAATTGAGAGGTAGTGGGAGAAGAAGTTCACACAACACAGCGCTCAGAGAGGTTAAGAGGTGAAATAATCAGAAGGGGGTTGCAAAAATCTCTATCCTTGAAGAGTTAAAAAGTTTTTTCACAACAAAGGTTACAATAATATGTTAAATAGTGGAAAAAAACACTAAATAAATAAAACTAAACATTAATAAATCTGCAGTTAAAAGTGACTGTTATGATAAAACCTGCTTAAAGATACAAGTATCTTTTGTAGTACATGGATCTGGTCTCTTGTATTCACACTCTTGAGGATATGATGGAAAATTCTGGATCAGATACTTTGATGAAATCAAAAAATTTTATTTAGAATTTTGGAGATTTCTCCATATCAGACATTGCATTCTCTCAAACAAAGAACACATTTAATAAGGTCACACAGAAAATCAGGAAAATTCACATAAGACAGGAGACAAAGATAGATGCTTCATAATTTGATTTATTTATTAGAAGTACACAAGAGCCTAAACTGGATGGTCGAAAGTATGATGGGACAGGGACCTGGCTCAGGAGATTCCAGAAGATGACTGGAGAAAGCTATGTGCATCATGATACTGTTACTGACATGAAACACAATCACAGCTCATTTGTTATCAGATATTAAAGAGATCCTCCTGGACTCCTTCCAGATTGGCAAGACTGAACCTTAGAAACTGAAATATGTTGGAGATGTAATAGAAAGGTGGGAACTCATACGTTATATTAGTGTGATAGAACAGGTAACATGAGGAATGAAATAATTATGTTCTTAATTAAGATGTTGGGTATTCACTTGATCAGAAACCCTCATTATGTCTTTAAGGTTACTAGCAGATAATATGCATGTGTGAAAACATTTAAACTCATGGTGTTGTTTAGCTCTGATAACAGGGTGCAGGATAACTTTCTCCCACCTCGTCCACTTTTAGGGAGTGGACAGAGGAGCTGAGCTCACTGGCAGGCTGTGAGCAGGTCAACTATGGAGTGGCTGGTAGAGATGATCTGTTTAATGAAGTTTTGGCCCCATTTCAGCTCTATTGCTGGACGCTAGAGAAGGACACTGCCTACCTCTGCATCATTTTTTATTTGGTTCAAATACAGGATCTCTGTACTGTGTGGGCTTCCTCTGGTGTTGTTTTTTTTTTTTTTTTTTGGTTTTGTGATCTTTGTTTGTGGTAATGGTCTGGTGTAAGGTGTATTTTAACACAATTTTCCTCTCAGTAACTGTAAAAATGGTAAATTAATTAAGATATTCTGATGCCTCAAAAGCAGACAATCATCCAAGAGACTGATCTACCAAACCTTTTCTAAAGCCTAAAGCTCACTCAGTCCAACATGTTACAGGTTCTTGTGTAGAAAAGAGCTTTGATTATTATAAGTACCATTATATATCTTTAAGATAATTAAAATCAAACAGACAGGAAAGGAAAGCTAAAGGCTCAGAGACAGAAATCTGTTCACATCAGGCCTTTGCTCATGAAGGTTGATTTGAATAAATGATAAGGTGCTGTAAATATTTCTGAGGCATTAAAACCATGAAGCCTCCTCTTGGAACTAATCCAGTCTGGATCCATAGACCTCCACCTCACACAAGACCAGGTTCCCCGTTTTCCCAGAAAGAACCACATTGACATAGCGACCGTCCATCCCGGGACAGTCGAAGGTCTTGGTGGCACCAGCAGCCATTTGATCGATCACAGCACACCTAGCAGAAGAAGAGAGAGCACCACATGATCAGGATCATAGGATCTACTGCAGGAGTGTTTGCTCGAGGTAGTGTCTCACATTAGCAGATGTAGCAGTAAAGAGATGGTCCTCTGATCTGCTCTGTTCATTCATCAGGTCCATATCTTCATTTTTGATTACTTCTAATGTTTGCCCTCAATCACCGATGTTCAAATAGGTTTGCAGCCATAACCACTGGGCCACCAGCACCACCATTTCAGAGATGGACTACCTACCTGGGATTGTTGTTGCCATTGTTGTCCAGAGAGTCTCCAATGCGGATCTCAGCTCCGTTGATGTAAGTGGGACCATCATAGTAGTTTGTTATTTTGACAGAGAACACTCTGTAGGTCTTGCCCAGGTCCAGCCTCCACCAGGGGCCATTGTCAAGGCCAGTGTGAGAACAGGAGCCCTGGGCCCATTGGCTGGCTCGATTACCGTCTATGGCGTAATAGGCAATGCCAGTTTCATGCAGGGATGACTGTGAGGCGTGTCCCTGCAGGGCCAGATTCTCTCCTGCAATTAAAAAGGCAGACGTAACATTAAAAAATTTACAGAATTTCATTCATAACTGGAGGCTGCAGTAAAAATGGCGTCCAGAGTATTCATGACTTTCTTCTGTTTATTGGCATCACCCTTGGAGTGGCAATGATCCTGCAGATTCAGCAGCTGTCCACACAGAGAAAAGTTTAGGAGAATCTGCTGAAGTTTTTCTTGCTAAGCATTTCATCCACACATAAACAACAATGTTTTAAACAGGACTGTTTATGTTGTCAACATTGTGAGGGTGATTATCCATCAGGTGCCTCAGATTCTGGTTTTCTATTTCTTATTCTTGAGTTTGTTCTTAAAAATGGACAAAGCCATGAGACGTAATTCTTTTATAAACTAAGAATACCTCTGCACTTCTATCATGACACAGATATTCAGGACATTCTTCAGTAAATTAAAGCCCTAATAGATAATATTCTACATTCAAAGAGCCAAAAGATAAAGTCCTCACCAGTCGGGGCCCGATATCCATAAACCTCCACCTCACAGAGCGTGAGGATCCTCTGCTGACCCGGCAGGGTCACGACCACATAACGTCCCTCCACACGTTTGTCGAAGGTCACAGTGTGAGATCGTCCTGCTGGAATATGAGCGATATCTGCAACCCTACAAACACAGAGACAGAGATCAGACTGACAGTATTAAAGAGGAAACAGTTCAAGAGCTTATTCTGCTCATGAGGAGATCTTTAATTAAATTGACAAATATGTCAGCAGACTGTTAAAGAAGTTTAAAAAGTACTTCTGTCACTTTTTAACATCACGTTTTCTTCTTCTGTTCAAACATCATTAATCTGTGCACATGTACTCAGCACATCAATGTACTTACACCCCACATGGTCAAATTAAAGGATGTTGTGATAGTAAAAAAGTAACACAGTCCAGTTGTTTATTTTTTTCTTCTGTTTTCTTTCTTGTCATTTGAACCCAGAAATAAAAGCATCCCAAAGCATTAACAATGAAAAAGTGGACCATATCCACACACAGAAACTGTGAGAGGGGATTGGGGGTGATAATAGGTCCGACTCTGTTTGGTGTTGGTTGTAAGTGTGATGGACCCAGAGCAGAGGCAGAGATCAGATCAAAGTAGAAACACCAAGGTTTATTTACAGGGGAATCAAAAAGGTGATATATATACAAAAAAGGGTGGCAGTGGCAGGAACTCGTGGAGACCTGGAAGAAAAAACAGAGGAGAACAAACTGATTAGTCTTCAGGAAAAAACCAAACATCCAAACAGCACCCATACAAAAATAGTTGAGAGATCACTCATAAAGATGAGAGAAAGAACTGAAGCCAGCACACACTGTGAGAAGAGTACGAACCACAAACTTATGCAATCAGCCGGCGAAGAGAGAAGTCAGCCACCGGCTTAAATAGGGAGATCCTAATCAGGAAACCAGGAACAGGTGATGAGAGCAGAGGAGAGCAGCTCCCAGGCGCCACCCATTCCGGTTGTCCACAGGGAGGTGAGAGAGGGAAGACAGCTCCGTAGCGCCAACTCCACACAGGTGCTCAGGGGAAGTGCAGGACAGGAAAAAGAGGAGACAACTCGAGAGGGGAGGCAGAGAGGAGCAACAACTGGAGGACTAGCGAGCAGTCCTCACAGACTCATCATTACAAGATCATGTCCAAGTCCAGGTAGAAGCAGCATGTAGCTGGACAATGAGACAGTGAAATGGTTGAGAAACACAGGAGAGATGACAGGAGACTTTCTTCATGTGTTTTAGTCATATGTGACTGTCTTTGGTGATGAATGTGTGTGTGGTGTGTAGGTGAGTGACATCAACAAAGACTTTATGTAGAAAGTATGTGTGAACTCAGGTCACACACGCACACACAAAAACAGGATTGATGAGTTTGAACATAAAGTACCATCAGTATAAAGTATAGTATGAGGTACCATATGTTCGTATGAGAGGCTCTTGGACAACTGTTAATTACAGGTTAACAGTAAATGCTAGGTGAAAAATAAAGTGATCTTGAGCATCAGACAGTTCTGGGCAGCATGAAGAAGTAATGTGTTTTAAGATACTGTTAAAATTACAGAGTTTTATATGCAGACTTCACCAACACGGGTCAAACCAAAACAAACATTTGAGACATTTGTAAAAGCAGCAAAGCATTGATCACTCACAGTGGGTTTGCAACGCCGTGGTTTAGTAGAGAGTTTCCAATGCGAATATGAGCCCCATCAAACCTCTCTGGGCCAGCGTCTCTGTTGGTGATGACGATGGAGGTGATGATGTACGACTCCAGCAGGTCCACCCTCCACCACGGGTTGGTCTCAGTCAGAGTGTGGGAGCATGATGCATGGTGGTAGTTCGGATCACGGTTCCCATCAATGGCCTTGCTTGCCTGTGCGTACCCATCGTTATATTGGCTGGACTGGGTTGCTCTTCCACGTAAGGCCACGTTTTCTGCAAACAGTAAAGAGCAAATAAAAATGATTAAAGGGTTTGATGAACGTTCAGTCATATTTTACTGTGGAGACACAGAGGCTCCAGAAACAAGCTGTCCTGAACCACCATTTTGGTTTAATGAACAAGCCAGTGACTTTATTGTTGAAACAATGCAAGGCAAGTTGAAAAAACAACTGTGATCCAGTGACTACAGTCAGTATATAAAAGTTTAGTTCAGTTCAGACAACTTCATTTATCCTACATGGAGCAATTCATTTGTAGCTTTCCAGTGTACATTCATGCATACGGTCAGTCAACAACATAATAAACTAGAACATTTCTGCAGAAGTCATGCATTGGGCTTGGGCGGCTGCTGGATATTTAATCAGAATCCAGCTGGTGGCAGCCTACAGCTGGACGATGACACTGTGACATAGTAAGGTAACACTGTAGAGAAGGCAATTGAGTTTATGCATTTGTTTGACTCATGTGTGGCCTGATTAGCTGTTGATCATTACCTGGCACCTGACCTTGACCTGTGTTGTTGATATTCTTGGTGGTCTTTCCCATCCCTAGCAGACTAATGTCTCCAAACACATAAGTGGGCGTGCTGTTAAACTGAGCTCCAATGTCCTTAATTCACTCACACATAATCACACACATAGGCGCTTTGCACTCAGTTTTAATTTAGGGACACTCACTGTATGTTTATGGGTCGAGTTGTGAAAACAAGGTGCCCTTAACGTCGTAAGTACAAGAACACACAGACCCACAGACCACAGAGATCAAATACCAGAAACTGTGTGTCAAACTTCAAATGGAGAGAGAGAGAGTGCAATCAAAGTCACACAGGTGTTTAAATTTCACTGACTTTTCTTCACACTTTTTTCTTCTTCAATGATGTCAAACAACGGCTTCTATCTCATAAATTGTAAAAGCTAGAGTCCTGCTCAGTATTATTGGCACTCCTTCGTTATTTGCATTACTTTAACAATATCTTCAGAAATAAATTGAAATGTACAAAATTTATGTCGTCAGAAACTTTTAACTGGAGGTTCAAAATACTTTAACAAAAAAAGCAGTTTTACAAGTTACAACTAGTAATTTACAAGAGCAAACTGAAAAAAAGCATGTGCAGCAGTAATGGCACCCGTCTTCAGTATTTTGTTGCACACCCTTTGGCACTGATGACAGCCTCCAAATGTTTCTTGTAGCCATCTATAAGCTTCTTGCATTTCTCAGCTGGTGTTTTCTCCCACTCTTCCTATGCAAATAGTTCAAGCTCTTGAACATTTGCAGGTTTCTTCCCCAGTGGCAGATTTCAGCCATACCAAAGATTTTCAATTGGATTGAGATCAGGACTCGTTACTGGCCATTTTTTCCTTTTCATCCATTCCTGTGTGCTTTTGGATGTGTGCTTTGGGTCTTTGTCTTGCTGGAGGGCCCACGATCTTCGACTCAAACCAAGTGTTCTTACACTGAGTCGGACATTTGGCTCTAAAATTTCTTGATAATTCTCAGATTTCATGATTCCTGTGATACGGTCAAGGCCTCCAGTACCTGATGCAGCAAAGCAGCCCCAAACCATTATGGAACCTCCACCATGCTTAATTGTTGATAGGGTGTTCTTTTTCTTGTAGGCTTCATTGCGCCGCCTGTAACAAACTGTTGGTGTGCCAAACAGCTCTATTTTTGTTTTGTCTGTCCACAGAACATTTTCCCGGAAAGATTGTGGTTTGTCTAGGTAATTCTTTGGCAAATGTTAGTCTATCCTTTGTGTTTTTTCTTCAGTAGTGGTGTCTTCCTTGGCCTTCGCCCATAAAGTTCTGATTGGTTTAGTCTGCATCGTATGGTACTCATTGAGACCATGACCCCAGACTGTTCCAGGTTGGTCTTCAACTCTTTGGTGTTTTTTCCACCATTTGCACCAACCTTCAAAGACTTCTATTATCAATTTTTCTCTTCCCCCCACTTCCAGGGAGGTTCTTGAAAGTTCCATGTAGGGCGGAACGATTTTAGGAAAAGATTGAATTGCAATTTTTCTGGCAGATATTGCGATTTCAATTCGATTCACGATTTTCTTCAAATCAAGCTTTGAGATATTCCCATATAGGGCTGAACGATTTTAGGAAAAGATCTAATTTCGATTTTTCTGGCAGATATTGCAATTCACAATTTTTTTTTTTTCCAAATCAAACTTCAGTGCAAAATTCACGTTGTTTACAGTACAGACAACAGTAAGGAAATAAATGATGAAAAACAATTAATACATTATTCACCTTCAATGGTGATGATAAATAATCTGTTTTCTTTGTGTTGGCTTTGTGTTGTTGACCTGCTTACCAGCTCTGACACAACAGATCCTGAGTCAGTCAGGAGCTCTGCAAAAAATTGCTGCTTTGGCGATCACAAAATTGCATTGTCTAAAATTGTGATTTGGATCTGAAAACGATAAATCGTTAAGCCTTAGTTCCATGCTTGGCAAGCTTCCTAATAACTTAACACACTTTTGAAACAGGAATATCAAAAGCTTTGGAGATGACCTTGTATCCTTTAAAGGTCTTGTGTTTGCTGATAATCGCTCCTCTGATGTCCTCAGATAGCTCCTTTGTTTTCACCATTGTGACAAAGCAACAGGGGGCACCAGGGGGCTTTTTTTAGAAAAAGAAGACATCATTCATTGGCTAATTGGTGTCACATGAGCACAGACGATTTATCACAGGTGATTCTCATTTTGATTTGCCACAGATGAGTCACAATGTGGTTCCATACTGATTTGCAGCAAAGGGTGCCAATACCAGTGACACAGCAAACTTTGCTTTTCTATTTTTTTCCTCCCATGTTTTATTGTTTAAAATTACTGTTTATCATTTGCCCTTTTTGTCAAACACAAGTTCTCCATAGAAACAAATTTTTTTCCAGAAGATATTCAACATTGTGTACTTAAACTTCATGGGTGCCAGTAATGATGAGTAGGACTGTATGTGAATTATAAACACACTGTGAGCGTTGACAAGTCTTAGGATCCTGAATATGTAACTTTAATGAAGATAGTGTGAGAAATGATAGAGTAATCGCAATTTAAAAACAGTCAGTCCCAAAGGAGAAAGTTTCAGATTACAATGGCTGTCTATGGGAGATCTTCATGGACTTTTGGAAAGAACAGCTGGGTCTCATTTATTTTTCCTAACAGTTAGGGCTTCAGCATTTGGTCTTTATGAAGCCCAGGACCATAGACCTGCTTCCTGTGAAAAAAACATTTTATGTCCAGTGTATCATTTTGGTGTAATCAGAATTTGTTCAGGATTTTTTAGGTTCAATTCCACACACACACACACACACACACTCTGAGTGATGTCATTGTCCACTGAAAAGGGCTCATTTTTGAAGATTTTGGGCGGCACAGGGGAGATTTAAAGACTCAGTGACCAAGAACTGTGAACCTTATTGTCACACCGAATACCGAATTCTCCTACAGAGTAAGAGAAAAGGAAAGAAGGGGGAGAAGGAGAAGGAGGATGAGGTGGAGAAGAAGGATAAATGAAAGAAGAAAGAGAAGGCAGGAAGGGGAGATGAAGGAGGAGAAGAAAGGAAAAGGAAGGGGGAAAGGAAATCAACAACAGGAGGAAAAAGGGGGAATTATAGAAAGAAGAAGGAGAAAAAGAAAGAAGAAACAGGGCGAGGAGTGGGAGAAGGAAGGAAGGGGAGAAGAAGGAGGAGAAAGAAAGAGGAGTAGAAAGGAGGAGGAGTGAAAAGGAGGAGGGGTGAGAGAAAGAAAGAGAAGAGAAGAAAGAAGAGAAGGAGGAGAGCATGGTTAGTGAAAAAGGAGGAAAGGAAACAAAGGGGTGAGGAAGGAGGGGGAGAGAGGAGGAGAGAAAAGGAGGAGAGGAAGAAAAAAGAAGAAGGAAATTTACAAACTTTTTGAGAGTTTTGTATTTGATGAGGGGGATGTTGAAGTGGACTGGGAACCAGTGAAGGTTTTGCAGGCTGCTGTGATGCATACCTTACACTCTGACTTATAATGAAGTCTCTTTTGTCCATTTTATTGTTTTTCCAACAACTTGGCTGTACCTAATTGCCAAATTACCATTTTGGTTCTGCTCTCCCACTCTTTCTCTCTCTTGATTTTCACTTCATTAATCATCCAGTCACCAAAAAACACTTTCATGTTATTGACAATACTAAACGAGGGCATGTTAACAATCATAATCTTATTTACTGTAAGTGTAGGCCGAGCATGTGTCCAGGAGGAGGAGCAGGAGCAGCTTGGAGGAGAGCTTCATTGTTCTGTTTCAGACTGACAGAAGAAAGGATGATAAGAAAAAGAACATGAACAAAACAAGACGAGACGTTTGAGTGCAAGATTCAGGATCTCTGAGCAAGCAAGAACATGGACGACTTTCATGATTATTCAACACATTTACTGTCACTGGAGAATCACTGACACAGCTGGATTTGATCAAATCAAAAGTTAGAGGGATGACACAACAGTTAATGTCAAGCCAAAAATGAAAAGACATTTAATATCGTTAAATTATTGGTTTAGTTTATTTTTAAGAAAATTAAGGTAGTACTGGAGGTCTCCTTCATCATTTTTTGCTGCTGCAAAGAAAGAAGGCAGAGTGGGGGGGGGGGGGGGGATGAGCAGGTGAGCTGCATGCTGCTTAATTAGACAGGCAGGTAGGAGCTGCAGGGAAATGTGCAGCAGGAGTAGAAACAACAGCAGGAGCAGGAGTGAAAAGGAGACTCCAGAGACACCAACGGTCAGTTAATCTGTTTACTTTAGTTAATGGAGGTTGATTTAAGTGATATTTTGTTAAATTGAAATGCTTACTGTCAATTTTTGTTCAGGGTTTCAACCTATTCTTATGATGACAAATAAAAGGAAAAGAAACTTCATGATAAAGGAATTGAGTTGTCCTGTGTCCTCTGAAGTCCTGCCTTTAGCCTTTACAAGTTCAGGCATCCTGCAAGTAACCCTGAAAGAACTTTACAATTAAAAAAGTAGAAGGATGTGTAAGGCAATGAACATGTAAAAAAAAAAAAAAAACTATTAAATATTAAAGATAAAAAAACAGAAAAAGGCACGATCTCTTGAGGAAAATGAGGTTGTGAAGTGGAGACAGAAGTACAAATGTTGCACTGCAAAAACAAAATCTGAGGAAGTTTAGCCATCCAGTTTCAGTTCTGAAAATCTCACATGACTTGCTGCAAGCCAAAAATACCTGGCATGTCCAGCCACACATTTTGTTGCAGTACTTAACCCTTAAATGATCCTGGGTACATTTTTGGTCCTTGTGGTTTTTTACTATTTAATAATTTTGCCTGTGTTAGATGAATAGAGCTCAAATTTGCCAAAGGATTATCATTTTCAACAAATTTTGAAAATATTGTGTAATTTCATTAAAATAGCCCAAAATGGCTGAGCAAAAACAAAAATGACAAATTTTTCCCATCTGAAACCATTAATTAATCAAATCTCTCCTTCCATTTGCTGGAGCTCCTGACTCTTGTTTCCTCTAGCATAACCCCTCCAGGTGTTAGACTCCATCACTATCACCTTAAACCTTCGCCCAAGCCTCATCCCAATAGCCCACCTTACACCCACCCAGCCCTGCCCACAGTGCTGTGCCCCAGCAGACATCCAGAGGCAGGCAGAGGGGGCATTGCTCCAGGAGAAGCCCTCCATAGAAGGCCCTCTGCTGGGCTTCTCACACTCACATTTCTCCACCTGGCTGTTGAAGCCTCTAACTCTTGGGCTGCATTTACACGGCACAGAAAACGGTCAAATCTTATAAGTTTTTATTGCGTTTTGGCCTTGCGTTTACACTGAAACATGTTGCATGTTGTCTCTAAAGGGAAACTTTTGAAAACGGACTCCAGAGTAGAAAGTTTCCAAAACGCTCTCCATGCAGCTCCATGTAAACCCGTATCAGAGCGTTTCAGGGTGAAACGCTGACGCCACCCCATGCAGTACTCTTTCAGATGAAGACTGCGCGTGCAGGAACAACAACAGCTTCGGCTGTCTGTCAAGTAACGTGTGAGCCTCTTACCGTACTCGGTTTGTTTTCCAGAAAAAACTATCCAGACAGATTTGTTGTTTGAACTGATTGAGGCCCTCATCACACGAGGACGGCACCGTATTGTCTTGGCGTCAGCATCAAAACATGTATCGCTGTTTACACATCGTATTGTAGATAGGCTTGTGTATTTACTTGAGAACGCAAAATCCACGTTGGGACGTACCTGTGGGTTTCCACGCATGCTCCCAACCCATATTGCATGCTGGGTAATGTAGTTCTTGGGATACTACACTCGTAACATCACAGTTCTGCTCCGAGGTGGATTCCACGTCAACAAGTGCTCATGCGCGCGTAACATGCTTCATCTCTGCGTGAGACCTTGTTGCTGTTGTTGCCGAAGGTGGTGTTGTTTGTGTTCTGTGAGCAAATGTTGGTATAAAAGTCGTAGCAATATTTCTAGCTGCTGGAACAAGATCAGAATCAGCCCGGCTGCCACCATTATTGTTGTTGTTGTTGGAGTGTGTGACAACGTGGGTTGGGGGCCGGGGAGGAGGAGGGGTGCTCTGAGGTCACCGTCTTTTCCGGACTTCTCTGTTTACACCAACTACGGCATGAAGACGAATACGCAGATATCCACCTACAGACCCGTTTTCAAAAAAGATGTGGAGTAATGGACAAATACATGTCTCCGTGTGTCAATCTCACCACATCGATAGTTTATTTTACCGGAGTCTTACAAATTCGTACCCGTGTAAAGCCCACCTTATTGTCCAGAAAAGAAAGTCATGCTTCTCTGTGCGTCTACTTGCCATTGTTGTTTGTGAAAAGTTTTTCTTCTTTGTATGTGTGTTGTAGCAGCGCCTTATCTCTGCAGACCTACACTGCCATCTACTGAACCAGCATGCGCACTACAGCGGGTTCATACAGCTCCGGCGTCATCATCATCTGAACGCAGAAGAATTCGGAAACGCAAAGGGAAAATCTTTGCGTCTCTAAGTCAGGAGTGTTTGTTTACCGAGTGGTTTTCGGTAAACATATTGGCATTTAAAAGGTTAAAAACCCCATAACATTATTAAAACTTGATATGAATATTTTAGGCACAAGTATAAGTTTGAGTCATTAAAATTGAAAAAACATATATATAAATTTAATTTTTATAGCACTTTTTAGAAAGGGGACCAATTTGGTCCCGAGGATCAAATGTGTATGTTTTTTTAAGGATCATTTAAGGGTTAATAGCCAAGAAAAAAACATGAAGTACTTCTAAAACGTCAAATATCTGACAATGTGGCAAGACAAATTAAACTTTTATGATGTCTTAGATATAAGATGTGCTGTCTTAAGTAGTTTCTATGCCTGATATTAAGACCCTCAAGAAATTAAATGTTGTGTGTTAGGTTATTCCATTCTTTAGTTTTGCTCTTAATTCCTTGTTATAAGATATCCATTTGGACTCCTCAAATGAGTATGAGATTTAAGTAAGTAGTGTGGATGTTTTTGACCTGAGAAGACAATTTAACATGCTAAGATCTGAGTTTTTGCAGTGTGAAGAAAATCAAACGTGGGGGAGAAATGTTAATGTGGGAATGTAAATGTTGAGAGTGGAAATGTTCTGAAAAAAGAACATTATGAGAAAAAAGACAAACTAAATATTACAAAATTAATTATTAAAGCAAAGATGAAATAAAAATGCAGAAAAAAAACATCAAACATTGTGTAAAAATCCATCCCAATAATTCAGAAAAGCCCAGATAAGACAGAAAATAATATTACTCTTCTAAATGATTTAAACCTCTTCATGTCTCAGCTTTGTCAGGATTTTCGTTCTGTCTGCGTAAAGATCTAAAATCCTCCTCGGTCTTCGTTCCTCTTTACTCACCTTCTTCTTGCAGAGTGGAGCTCAGAGGAAGACGAGGAGCTGTCTCCGCTGTATCGATGATTATAACTCAGAGAGAGACTCCACAGCAGATTTATAGTCATCCTAGTCGGGGGGGGGCAAGCGGTTGAACAGTGATCTGAGTGCATAAGTTTACTTATGTGTGTGTGTGTGTGTGTGTGTGTGTGTGTGTGTGTGGGCTATAAAATTACATTTGATTGTTTTCCTTTTTTTGCTGCTTTTTTAAAACAAAAACAATACATGGAAATAAATGAAAAGTTTATCTCTTTGGCATTAAATGAAACCTTTTTAAAACATATAAATTTGTATTGTTTAGGCTCTACAGCTGTTAAGGTTAAAAATAATAAAATCTAAATGAGAAGGAGAGGGAGAAAGAGAAGAATAGGAGAGGAGGAGATGGAGAAGGAGGAGCAATGAAAGAAGAAAGAGAAAAAAGGAGGGGAAGAAGAAAAGGAATAAAAAAGGAGAAGAGGGAGGAAGAATGAAAGAAGGAGGAGTAAGAGAAGGAGAAGAAGAAAAGATGAGGGGAAAGAGGAGAGAAAATGAAGAAGAAAAGGAGGGGGAGTGGGGAAGAGGAGGAGAGGAAAAAAAGGAGAAGAAAAAGGAACTTGCAAGATTTTTGAGACTATTGGATTTGATGAGGAGGATTTTTGAAGTGCACTAGGAGCCAGGCAAGGTGTTGCAGGATGGTGTGATGCATGACCATAGACTGTAAAAAACATGGACATCATGTCGCTGGGCCCAAATTGAAGCCGCCACGAAAACTGCTCCCCCTGGTGACTGGCTGCAGTATAGGTCAACTCTCCGTCTCCTCCATTCATCTGAACGGGCCGAAGTGAAACTTCAAAAAGTTAATACATCTCGTACAAATATTTCTCCCACCTGTATGTTGTGGTGATATGAAAGTATTATTGGGCTGCGTTTTTTCCAAGTCCTCTTTTTTCTGAAAAGTTTCTTTTTCATCAGTTATTAGAGTTTAAAAATAACCGCGGTTTACAGCCGTTTCACAATGATTGTGTACGGCGTATGCTGGGGAGTTTTGCGATCGTTTACGACAGCTGTGTCCAGATATGGTCCAGATTCTCTACTGGCTGCACAATGGCGGCGCCCTGACGGGGGATATTATGGCTTCAAAACCGTTACATGGTAGAAGGCGGAGCCACGCTATCCAGTTCTTATAATACATCCATTTGCATGCCTTACACTCTGACTTCTAATGAAGTCTCTTTTGTCTACTTTATTTTTTTCCCACATCTTGGCTGCGCCTACTTACCAAACAAACAGCCACGCAAATTCAGTGTAGGCTAAATGAAACCTCTGATATATCACAACATGACATGGCAGAATGAACGTCACTCTCATAAAAACTTTGCAAACAGCTCTGTGCACAGAGTCTGATTAGAAAACATCAGTCCGAGGGGTGATGGAGTGACTGACAGCAGGGATAATCACACAGGAAGCGCCAGAGCCAATCACAGAGATTGTGGGCGGTCCTGACTGAGGGAATTCTTCAGCTTGAGCAGTCGTTTGGTCCTAGACGTGTACCTAAACGTGTATCAGGCTATAACGTAACGTAACACTGTTTTCAGACTGTTAAACCTGCAGGGGAATGAAACAGGCTTTTAGAAAAGTGGGAGGGACATGTCCCCTGTGTCCCCCCCTAAAATTACATCCTTGTGTAAGGACCTTCCTTTTGTAGCAGCATAGAAATAATTATATTTATTTTTATGCTTAGTTGTGCGCCACTATTGGTGATCAGTGGCCAGGGTATAAAACATGGATGTATTATTTTAAGTGGATGCCAGACGGAAACATGGCCCCCGTTCATTTCTATGGGAGTTGCTCACCCAGCGCATACGTCGAAAAAGTTTCTGGCTTCCAGGTTACTTCTGCGTTATTGGGCCCATAGAGCAGGTGCAGTAGAGTCATGTCCTATGATGCTTCATGTCAATGGGAACGAGCGAAGCGCGGTCTTGATGAAGTGACGCTCGGCCACGATAAAAATCTACCACGGATGAAATTTACAGTATGAGAGGTATACAAACTCAAAGAATTTTAGGGCACATGACCCGACTACGATGTAATATAATGACATTATATATGTTATAAGTCTTTATCATAAAAGTTTAAGACGAGTGATTTTTATTGAATGGCTTTCTATAGCTGACTATTCTAAAATCATGGGATCAAACACAACAGAAAAACTGTCGTGGACCACAGCAGTCCATCAGCCAAATAAATCAGTGTTATTTGTTCATTTAATTAATCCCATATGCAAGAGATGATTGCTTATCAGATCAAGTTTCTACGATGATTCAAAGGTATTACCTTTTTTCATGGACATGTTAATGAGGCACGCTTTCGCCGTAAATGTTATTCAGTTCTTAACAATGCATAAAGTCCTTGTGTTACCCCATTCCTTTTCTCTTTTTATTTTTCTGAAAGGCAATCTGATAGTCTTTAGATGAACCATGGATGGAACCCGGGGATGAGACCCAGATTAAGACTGGCTTCTCTAATAACGTTTTGTTCCTTTATAGGTTTTATCCACTTTGTTAACCCTGGAGGCAAAGTTCAAGGCATCAGAGGTAAAACTGGCTCTGTCTGTGTTTTCTTGATCAACAGAGAGCTTCCTCTGTCCTTATGGCAAATAAACAAATAAATAAATAAATAAAATACAGTAAAAATATTTTTAAAAAAACTGTATCTGTGGTTAGGTAGGAAGTTGTGGAAAAGATTTTAAGCAGTAAAAGTAATAAATATGATAATAATAAGATTTGTCATTTTTATTAAACTTTTATGAGAAGAATCAAATGGTACACAAAAGGTTTCTCTTTTAATTTCTTGAATAAACTAATTGCTTTTTCTAATGAATACTGTACGTGGTTCACAATTATATTTATGCTTTTAGTTATGTATTTATTATTAGGCCATATTGTCCTGGTGTCTATTTTCCATCTGGGATTCAAAATAATTCTGTAGGCTATTGAACTTCTGTCACTGTCATGAAACACTTAGAAAATATGTAGACAACAGTGCATGTCAATAAAACTGTCAATGATAGTGATGTTTCAGGAATGTCATTCATATTTTATCTGAACAAATCAAAATACTAAATTTGTAATAAAAGTTCTAATAAAATGTACTTTATTCAAACAAACACAGCGTTGGGAGTGAACAGTGTGATGGAACTACTGACCTAAAAGTGAACTAATGTGACCTAAAAATATAGGCTATCAAATAAACAAATACAACAAAACAAACAGAAAAAGTAACATTAAAAAAATAAAAATAGCATGTTCAGAGTGAAAGTTGGAGCTTGCTTTATGCTGCACAAGTCGTTACCTGGACATAATTATCATTAATAACATTAGGAGTAAATTGTCCAAAACCTCTAAACCACACACACTCACATAAATGGTTATTTCTGTTTGATTTCCCCATTTATAATGATAACTTCAGTTAAGACGTTCACTTTTAAGTGATTAAATAGTCATGTCAAATGAAAGCCTGTTCCATGTATTTTCCCAGCCTTAAATTTTTAATATAGAATGTTATCTGAAACTGTTATAGTTTATACATAAAGTTATGGGGTAAGGGTTATATTTTATTTTCTATAAAATATGAATAACATAAAAAATGTAAGAAAACAAAATAAAAACATAATATAATAAAATGTTTAAAAAATGTTTTTTTGAGTCTTACTTAAAAAATGTTATTCACGTTTCTTATTAACTATTAACTAACTATTCTCACAAAAAAACTGCCAATGTTCTAAGTAGACCAAAAAGTTTGTATTTTATTCAGAAGTTTAGATTATCTAGTTTGAATAGAGTAAATAGTGTAATACATGAGTGATACATAAAAAATATGACAAATACATTAGGTAAATCAGAATGACCACCATATGTCATTAATGAAACTTGTTTATTAAACCATCCTCCTCCACAGCTGCAGGACACATTCACATTCAGGACTGGACAGTTGGACCAGTTCACTGTTTTCCTGGAGTGATGCCCCTCTACCTCCAATCTCTGTAGAGAGAAAAATCTGACTTATTTCATCTGGAACATGACAAATGTGTTGTTATTGATCTTTATTGTACTTTATCAATTTATTCAAGTAAAGTTTCTCGTTTTATCAAGCCTCTCTTATTATTTTTACAGTCTAAAAATTACATTATCTGAATGTATTATTTACACAACAATAAATACATACACATATATTCCAAATAAAGATCCATCTACCAAACACAACTCCGTGATCCCCTGACACATACAGTATTTAAAACATTAGCTACACTCGGACACGTTTTTTTAAACTTTCTTTAAACTGAATGCATTTGGAATGTAGGACCGTTGTGTTAGTAAAATGTTTCTTCCTTAAAGCTGGGGTTGGCGATCTGATTTAGATATACTTTTTGTAATACTGGTTAAAATGGTCTTTGTGACCCGATGGTAATCAACTCATTATGTGTTCTTAAAACGGAGCCAAAAATATCTGCTATCTACAGCAGGATTAAAACAGGGAAAATCCCAACCAATAATCTTGCAGGGATACCTTCTTTTACACCAATCAAATCCCGTCGCCATTCTGCGTGCCTGCTGCGCGTGCATTTTCCCGGCGTGCACCGACAGTGCGTGTAGCATGTAACAAGTAGCGTGTAGGGAACAGACTCCGCTGGAGAATGCTTACCTTTCAAGTTTTATCTTTGAAAATAAGGGAAGTCTGCTGTGAGCAGTCCCACAACACCAACCAAGCTCCAGTATCCCTCACATTTAAGACAGATGTACAAGAAATCTAAAATAAACTCTGTTTTTCTAAGTTTGTTCTAATTTGTTGGCTCTAATCTCGCGAGAACTGCCGTCCATGCTACTGCAGGTGGCAGTTCTCGCGAGACTTCTTCCTCTTCGGTGGTTGGCATCCATCATTTTGGAGCATTACCACAGCCCCCGCTGCAGAGCCGGAGGCTCTTCCGCGGAGGCCGTTTTACGACGCTATGAGAAATAGAGCCTTATTTAGCAGTGTTTTTGTGTGAAAGTAACGTGCTGAAAATTCTCTAAATAAAGCGTGAATGCAGATCGATATCAGTTTTTTTCGGTGGGAGTCCGTTTATTTGTGTTTTTGGTCAAGTAAAATATGGCCCCGTGTGAGTACAGCCAAATCAGCAGTCGAGCTGGGCTGGAGGAGAAACGGCACGCTTGGTCCTAGCGCCCTGGGTTTCTGTGACACAGAAACACTGCTGTAGGGGTAATTTCTGACCTAAACCTTGTGATAGGACCCAAGTTGTTCCATCCCGGAATATCACTTTAAAGTCTCTAAGGTGCCACTGGGCACAGTGATAATGACAAGATGAATAAACATATTTAGAATCAGTGAAAATAGTAACAGGGAAATCTGCACAACAGTGTAAGGCAGAAATAACAGCTTTCAGTTCAGCTGTGCAGATTATGTCATCAGCACAGAGTCAGAGTAGTTACAGCATAAGCAGAGTGAGTTTTGCAAGAATTAAGAGTTCTTAAGAACGCCATAAAGTCTTTAGATTGAGAAATAGTGTGTCCTAGGAATTTAACCAATGATTCTAAGAAACAAAGAGGAAACGGATCATTTTCACTAAACAGGAGCCACAAAGCAGGCAGACAGACAATCTGGACCAAACGTCAAGGTCAGAGATACACTGCTGCTAGGAGACGGTGCTATCAGAGGCCTTACCCATAGAAGAATTTAAACATGCTGCCACCATCTCTGAGATAACAACACTCCCCTCAAAAGTTTTGTCAACACACTGGGGAGTCAAACAGCTGATCGTGCACGCAAGTGCAGTGGACATCAGAAAGGAACAGACTGAAGTCTTGAAAGGGGATTTTACTACATGTCCTTATTCAGCTAAAAAAAATTAAGTAATGCCAATCAATCTATGCAGCATATCATCATCTTAGGCGAGAAGGATATAATCAACATACAAAACAATTTGTAAACCACAAGGTGGGTTAAATTTAGAAAGAATTGTGATTTTTATCCACAGATATAGAAAAAGAAATGCATTTACTAGATCCACAACAGTAAAATGTTTTTCTGTGGCCATAAATTAGTAAGTAATGTATGTGCATCAGGCACAAGTTGTACACGTGTTTAAACAGCTCTTTTACAGCTCGTAAACCCTTTACCATTCTGAATCCTGTACTGGGTAGAGCTTTCATTACAGGAAAAATAGGTGTATTTACAGGTGAGTCCCCTCATGGTATCAGGACTCCAGCTTTAAGTAAGTCTTGCATTATTGTATCACAGGCGTATTACCTGTAGTGCACCAGGCTTTCATGAATATTGTCTCTATGTAGGCCTGTGTTCATTTTTTTTCTCTTTAGTCCTTGAGACAAAAAGAAAAGTAATAAAAATGTATTAATTAATTGATTAATGCATTCTAAAGCCACTCATGTGCCAAAACAATTCCTCTCATTGACGTAATAAAAGTGATATCTCAATGCATTCCTTTTAGTTTCATTGCATTAAACCATTTTAAGAACTTCTGGCTGAAGTATATTTATAAAATTCTTCATTAAAGTTTTTGTGTTTTAATGCACTTTTTATGAAAACTCTGTTTTTATTTTCAGGGGTAAACTTTTACTTCATAAGTAAATAGATTTTGATGCATTATTTGTTTTGGAGCAATTAGAGCTCACTTAAGAATTTAACATTAAAGTACCTCCAACTTTTCTTAAAAGAGAATTCTTTTTAAGTCTTAGAATAAGAAAGAAACAGATGGAGGGGTTCCTCTGTTTTAGGGACCTGTTCTGATATCTGGTCTCTTGAATCTGGTTTTCTTTGTCTTTCTTTATGTGTCAGAGCTTGCTCCGTTATACTCTTATCTTGTTTAAACAAATGCCATGTCATCATATCATATTGTAATCATTCTGTTTTTGTTGTTCTAACATATATTTTGCTTCATATTGCTGAGCTCCTCTTTGTTCTCAGCATTTACTGCTGCTTGTGTCTGGGTCATTCTCAAAGTACTGTGACAAATATGTCCCTGCATATTCCAGAGGAACAGTATATAGATATATTTATATAATTAAAATAATAATAATAATAGTAATAAATAGAATAAAACTTTGTTTCCTAAAAAAAGATGTTATCCAGATTAAACTAAAATTATGTAAGTAGATACCATTTTGAATGAAGATAATATCAGTTTATTTAGGGTAGCAATTTTACTATTATTACTAGACAATTCCCGCGGGAATCGTGAGTGGGGCTCGGGCCGCTGACGGGATTTATCAATTTAATACAGGCCAGCCTCAAGCAGCATTTCAGCTGGATGACATGCTGGAATAGCTCTGGAGATGGCACGGGACTTTATTCATGTGTTTAAGTCATGTGTGGCCTGATTAGCTGATGATCATCATCTGGCACCTGACCCTGAGCTGTGTTCAAGAAATTCCTGTTGGTGTTTGCCCTCCCTAACAGACTGATGTCACCAAGCACTGTATGAGTGGGGGTCTTGTTTAAACTGAGCTCCAATGGTCTTTATAAACATACAAACACACAAAGACATGCACGCTTCGCGTGCAGTTAAACACATAAACACACACTATGTGTTTATTGGTGGAGATTCTGTGTGAAGATTATTTCCTTTTAACCCAAAATACACACATGCACATATTTGTGCTTCATGTGCCTAACCTCATTCTGGGCTAACTGAAGTCAAATTTTAGCCACACAATGCAGCTGGGACAGTGACACTGCTAAATAGTTAGGTAACACTGTAAAGATGGCAATTAACTTTATTCATGTGTTTTGGTCCTTTGTGGCTTGATTAGCTAAATGACAGCACCTTTTGGGAGTTAAGAAATCAGGTTGACCAGGCAGAAAATGATTGAATTTCCTTTGAATCCTTCACTCTGATCAGAGATTTTGGGTCAAAGCAGGGGAAATTTGAGGACTTACTGACAATATATGATTTGTGGGGCTTTTCTCAAAAACCTATGACTAGTTGCAAATCAAAAAACTTTCATTCAAAAACATTTATAAGTGTGTCTATAAATGAGTAATTACTGATTATTCATGTTGCAAAAGGGGCTCTTTGCAAAACCCGAGCCCCAAATTATTTTCTTAGTTCAGCATTAATTCCCTTTGTATCTAAAAGAACATTTGTCCCACTGCCATGATTCAATTGTCTTGAACAGTGTTAAAAATTTCCTCATTTTTATATACATATATATATGATAATTGGTCAATTATGTAAAATCATTTGGTTTAATATATGAATAAAGGCAGTTTAATAATCAAACATCAACATCACTGGTGTTACTGGTATCACAGATCTTACGCTTTAAATGTCAAGAATATGTAAGAGATCCCCCAGGGTCATATATCATTAGACATTATTCAAGATTTTATCAATTATGTCATTGCAATTTAGCTCTTATCCAAATATATTTTTGCTTAACTTTATCCATAGTGAATGGCAGTAATTTTATCAGCATATTTTATCCTTTATCAAAAGTACACATATATGAATTTTGTAATGATAACCTAAAGTGTGGTTACATTGATGACAGAAAACTATGTACCTCTTTTTAAAGAAAAAAAACAAAGCAAATGTTCTAGTTGTCTATTATTGTTGGGAACATGGTCAACATGCTTATAAATACCTCCCATTAACTTAAGTTTGTAAAAACTGAATTAAAATTTTCTACCTTTTACTTGGAAAGTCACCGTATTTTGGTAATGATCCGACTACAGCTGTTACATGTTACAGTTATCTAATATTAGTTATTAATATTTTAGACTTAATTCACACGCTGTAGTATAAAGTGTGGGAGATTAACATCCATATTTTATCATTATTGATAAAATCATAATATCCTTAAAATGCTTGAATTCAATAACATCTCAAACTATATGACCCTTGGTATAGAAAGTATAAAGCTATTCAGGATAGTTTTGCATGTGCACGATAAACTTCTTGTTTATTTTAGAGGCTCAGTAATAATAAACATTAAGATTAATCCTTTATTTATTTTCTCTTCTCATTAATAATATTCCCTGGACAGTGAGGACACATAAACTTAGTTATGCAACTTAAACTGTCAGATAACTGCAAAAGATTGTATAAGTAGGACAAGGAGCCTAATTAACAAACTGACCTTCTGTCAAAATTTATCTTAATTACTAAATTTGAGGAAATGCATTTAGTTTTGGTATGTTAAGTTTTAAATCATAAAACTATAATCAGTACAGTAAAGGGATAAGAAAGGCCCTGCCTTGGGCCCCCAAATGACTAAATATGCCCCTGTTCAATATATATATGCCATACACTAATCAATATAGATCAGCCACCATCAGAGAAAGATCGTCCTCTACACCAACCTTCTACCGTGACTAATTCACGGCGGATGTAGCCGTCTTTATCTGCGGCATCTCTATTTGATCAGTGTCATGCACACACACACACAGCCTCTCAATTTAGAACCGAGAACCACTGCAGCCAATAGTGTCACACACACACATTATACAATTGTCACACAATTGTCTTCACTCCTCAGACTGCCTTCTAGCGCAGTTAAAATCACTTAAGCCCCAGTCACACATTCCCGTTTCTCATGGCGATTGTGCACGATTGTCATAATCCTGATAAAGCGTGCTTTGGTCGTGGTGCATGCGCTACTTGGTCTGGATCAGCGTTGTATAGTCGTGGATGAACGGAGGGGAACGTAGAAGCTCCACGACAGTTTTGAACTGTTCAAAACTGTCGTGGAGAATCGCCGCTCTCAGTACAGCGGGATGGAAGCCTAATGCAGTCCTAAGGCGAGCGGTATTAGCGTGGCATGTACGAAGCTCAGTCGAGCTGATCGTGGCCCAATCGTGGCTCAATCCTGAAAGCTTTGTGAGGACGACTGACAAGGATGTATCCGTATGAGCCCCGACTGTGTCCCGTTAAAGACGGTGCAAGCGACGGGGCTCAGTCGGGGCTTACGTGAAGCGAACTGAGCTCGAGCGGGGCTGACGTCCTGCCAGTGGGATGGAATCCTCGTCATATCGCTGTATTAACCTAACTGGAGCGGGACAAATGCCCCCTGAAGCGCTGTAGCTGCGCCACTGACGGTGTATTTACGGAGTGTCTCCAGGGGTGAGACAGTAATTTAATCCCGTATCATAGCGATCACACCAGCCTCCTCAATCGTGTACAGTCGTGCACAGTGGCTATGAGAAGCGGGAATGTGTGACTTAGGCATTAGGAGTGGTATCCTAGTTTAGGGACAATTAGATAGCTGTACACACTACCTCTGGTTCATCCTAAACTCTTAGTGTAAGGCATTAGCAGGTTACAAATCTGCTCTGAATCACCCTACACTGAAAACCAGCGGTTTGTAAGGCCGCTCTGAGATCTCCTATAACATAAACAGCGGTTGGTAAATCCGCTCTGAAGCTTCCTTCCTATACTACTCTTTAGATAGTAAAGGGTACACAAAAGATCTATGCTCACCCATTTGCAGTCAGCTGTGTCTCGTGTGGATCCTCGTCACTGAGCCCCAGTCGAGTGCGGAGACCACCGAACCCTCAAGACGGGCTGTTCAATGCTGGAAATCTCTCCCAGGGTCACAGCTGTGAGGGAGGACCAATTTATGTCAGGATTTTGTCCCTTCTTATAACTCAAAAAAAAATGAGACAGCTGAAGGCAAAAATGATGGGATTTAATTAACGGCCGGAGATACAAACATTCAACAAGAAGCTGGATGTTGATCTGAAGAGATGTTACGTTTTCTCTCTTTTATGAGAGTGTTAAGGAAGGTGTGTGTGTGTAGTGACCTCGGTACATCACTATCTTGGAACGAGCCAGACTGAGCTGGTATGGAGGATGTCCCTCAAACTTGATCATTATCAGTAGTGAATCAGTATGTAAGGTATGTGTGTGTGTCTGTGTCAGAAGTATGCAAAAGCTAGACAATGATTAAAAGCATGATTATAGTACAGGATAAAGAGTCAAATACATGAAAAGATTATAGACAATATGTACAAAAGTTGAATACATAAAATATGTACAAAGGTCAAATTATTCTTCACAGTTTCATCATGTATATCGCTTGTTTATTTGTGTTTCGGAACAATATAATTTAGATTTTCTTACTATTTCTTACTATTATACCATGAGTGTTTAGTATCATTATCTTCACTATGAAGTTCTCTTGTTTTTTATGTGAGTTACATTGAGTGGTTTTCATAGTTAAACTTAAGTTTTGGCCATATAAAGGTTGATGAATTTTTTACACTGCTTAGATGACATGATAACAGACATAACATCCTCGAAGTAAACAGGAGACAAAAGACTCCCGTGGAGCCCGCTATTCAGTTGTTCAGTCCTGTCCATTTCAGCTTAAGTGTAGTTTTGTTTTGCGTCTGCCTTGTCTACGTCTTCTCTCGCTTTTCAAGTGCTTCTTTGTATTTTATAAGTTTCATAATGGGGCTATAATGTTTCTGCATCAGCCAGCTGTAACTCTGTAAGATGTTACCTTTCAGCAAATCAAGATTCTTGTTTATTTACCTCTGAGGCGTACCATGAAGTCAAATCCTGACGTCACCAAAGCAGTTCTGTTTAAGGGTCCTTCCACAGAATAAAAGTCTTAACAAAATGACCTTTGGTGCTGGCTCTTCCTGTCTCTGGCCCAAATTCAGAGGTCGTGGGAGAGGAAGTCTACACAACACAGCTCTCAGAGAGGTTAAGAGGTCAAATGATCAGAAAGGGGTTGCAAAAATCTCTGTCCTTGAAGAGTTAAAGTTATTTCACAACAAAGGTTACAGTAATATGTTAAACAGGGGAATGAAACACTGTAAAAGAACATGGAGGAAAAAAATTAACCAAGAGGATCCCAAAAGATCATTCTAAAGTTAAAAGTAACTGGTATGATAACCTGTTCAAAGATCTGAGTTTCTTTTGTAGTACATGGATCTGGTCTCTTGTATTCACACTCTTGAGGATGTGATGGTAGTTTCTGGATTCAGATGCTTTGATAAAGTCAAAAATAAATATAATCTGTGTAATTCAGAATTTTGGAGATTTGTACATGTAACCCAGGGTTATTTTATTGTTAAACTACCATTGTATTTCTGTTTTCCAGGCAATGTGAGCTTTTCTGTCCAATGCTATTTTTTCCCATGTAAACTGAATGCACCGCAGTGCTCCACGTGGGAGTTTCTCCTTAAGTGTTTTTTTTCCTATGTTCCTTGAATGCACCGCAGCACAGAGACAGCAGCTCATGTTAGCAGGAGAGAACTTTTTCTTTTTTAACCTTCCATACGAGTCAGAAGAGACAACGGCTCTTCAGAAACACTAGTTTATGGCTGAAAATATTGTTTTTGTAAGCTGGAAAGTGATGTGGTCGAGTACTGTGATGTTTTAAGCCAAGGAGAGACAAACATTGTTGAAGAAAATCCTGGTGAGTGATGATGAATGGATGTATTTAGCAGCGTGGTCTCGGATGTATTAAACAGTGTGAATTGGCATACACTTTAAACTATAAAACCAATCAGGATATGTTTTTTTTTTTTTTTTTTTGAGAAATGTGATTGTTGTTAGCAGCTGATAAGATGTTAACTGTGTTAACCTCTGAAAAGTTAAGCTAGCACACGTGGTGTGTATGTGTGTTTTTGTAGGTGCATATGTGAATTAAGCTAACACGTGTGTAGTAATACTGTGGACCTGATATGTTCAGTTTTTTCCCCTTATTTGTTCCACTGGTCTTTTATTGTGATTTTTCGTTTTTATGTAAAAAAAATGTACAAACTGGCCAGTAATTTTGACATTTGAAATAAGATAAGATTGTTGATTTAATTATATTATTTGTGTTATAGAATACAAATGAAATGCAGTTAATACATTTTAGGTGGATTATAATTTTATTTTGCACATTGAATAATTGCCCTGCATGTTTTGTGCAGGCTGTATTTTTTTTTTGTTGATGATACCATTTTAAAGAACGGAGCTGTATGCTCCTCGGACTGAATGCCATCTGAGGGGTTTGCAAAGCTCCATCTGATGACCACCTATTTTCCAGGTGAGTGGTAGGACAACAAAACTCAGTTTACCTTTTTTTTTTTTCCGGAGGATTTTCATCCTCTTTTTTATTTAATCTGAGATCTCAGACTTTTTTTTTTTTCTTTTTGGACACTGTTCCTTTTGGATCAGGCCTGATTCTAAATAAAAAAACTGAATAAGTGCACTTAAACTTCAAACTAAACAGTATTAAGACTAAAGACTGATAAGCAACAGAAGTTAATGTAACTGGTCACACTTATTTGTTATTTTATTTTTTTCCTGTTTATGTGTTCTTGTTTATGTCCATGTTTTGAGATAACTCCATCGGTCAAGTCATTAAGTAAGAAGGTTTAAAATCTTGACAATACACTCAATGCTTTTTCCTCCTAAATTTTTTGTCAGTGTCTCTTACTATGGTCAGTGGTTCATTATCTCTCAATAGAGTTGCAATAGCCAATCTCCTAACGAATTCCAGTTAATTGAGCCCTAAACTGTGTAGACTTAGATAGGCTGTACTCCATCGATTCAAACTAAGATTGTCTTGACTAAGCAGAGAAGCAGAGGGTGGTACATACATATAAGCCATTGCATTTTCTCAGACAGATAGCATATTCAACAAGGTAGCACAGAAAATCAGGAAAATTCACATAAGACAGGAGACAAAGATAGATGCTTCATAATTTGATTTATTTATTAGAAGTACACAAGAGCCTAAACTGGATGGTCTAAAGTATGTTGGGACAGGGACCTGGCTCAGGAGATTCCAGAAGATGACTGGAGAAAGCTATGTGCATCATGGTACTGTTACTGATGTGGCACACAAGCTCAACCCATTGTTGTCAGATATTAAAGAGATCCTCCTGGACTCTTTCCAAATTGGCAAGACCTTAGAAACAGTGAAATATGTTGGAGATGTAATAGAAAGGTGGGAACTCATACGTTATATTAGTGTGATGAAACAGTTAACATGAGGAATGTTCCAAATAAAATTTTGGGTTCACACTTGATCAAAAACCCTCATTATGTCTTTTTTGTTTATTAGCAGATAATATCCATGTGTCAAAACATTTAAACTCATGGTGTTGTTTAGCTCTGATAACAGGGTGCAGGATAACTTTCTCCCACCTCGTCCACTTTTAGGGAGTGGACAGAGGAGCTGAGCTCACTGGCAGGCTGTTAGCAGGTCACCTATAGAGCGGCTGGTAGGTGAAGATCAGTTTAATGAAGTTTGGAGCCCATTCCAGCTCTATTGCTGGATGTGAGAGGACACTGCCTACCTTTGCATCATTTCTTATTTGGTTCAAATACAGGATCTCTGTATGTCGGCTTCCTCTGGTGTTGTTTTGTTTTTTTGGTTTTGTGATTTTGTTTGTGGTGCAGGTCTCGCGTGATTTGTATTTTAACACAATGTAACTCTCATTAATGAAACTGTGATAATGGTTAATAAACAGATTAAAAATATTCTGATGCCTCAAAAGAAGACGATCATCCAAGAGACAGATCTACCAAACCTAAACCTCTAAAGCCTAAAGCTCGCTCAGTCCAACATGTTACAGGTTCTTGTGTAGAAAAGAGCTTTGATTAATATAAGTACCATTATATATCTTTAAGATCATTAAAATCAAACAGACAGGAAAGGAAAGCTAAAGGCTCAGATACAGAAATCTGTCCACATCAGGCCTTTGCTCATGAAGATTGATTCAAATAAATGATAAGATGCTGTAAATATTTCTGAGGCATTAGAAACCATGAATCCTCTTGGAGCTAATCCAGTCTGGACCCATGGACCTCCACCTCACACAGAAGCAGGAACCCCTTTCTCCCAGGAACGACCACAATGACGTAGTGACCGTCCATCCCAGTTAAACAGTTGAACTTCTGGGGAACCTGCAGCCATGTTATGGATCACAGCGCAGCTAAAAGAAGAAGAGAGAGCACCACATGATCAAGATTGAGGCTACAACAATAGTTTCTTTTTGAATTCGAATGCTCTGTCGAGTATTCAGACAAACTGGTACACTGCGTATATTGTAATTATTTACATTACATCACTTTGGCTTTTATTGAAAACCATGATTAACATACAAGCCAGTTCTCCTAAATTAGCAGCTTATTTTTCTTTTTTTTACAATTTCAGCATAAACAGGATCCCAAAAGAGACATAGACATAAAAAAGGCATTTTTGAGCTTGTCTCAATTTGTCAATGATAGGGAAAGGGCGTGGGTCCAAAATCGTCGGAGTATTCCTTTAAACCCGTATCAGAGCATTTCAGGGTGAAACGCTGACATCACCGCATGCACACTTCTCTTTCACATGAAGGCTGCGCCTGTATACCAGGAACAACAACAGCTTCGGCCGTCTGCTGAGTAATGTGTGAGCGTCTTACCGTGCCCGGTTTGCTATCCAGACAAAACTATCCACACAGATTTGTTGTCTGAATTGATTTGTTGTCCAGAAAAGAAACTACTTTCTTACAGCAATGACTCAGTGCGTCATTGCTGTTTGTGAAAAGTTTTTCTTCTTCTTCTGGCATGCATACTGTAGCGGTTTAACTTGTCTCCGAGCTTTGTCGTCGAATTCTGCAGAATTCTGTTGAATTCTGCATTCAGGACAAATCTTTGCAGCCTTAGTCTGCAGTCAGCCTGCTCTCTCACACATTTTTGCTTCCTACACGGCTGTGGTAATAACCTTTGTTCTTGTAGACTCACAACAGTCAAACACTGAAATCAGGCACATTTTCAGGGACAGCTTTAACCGAGGACAGGTCATCCAAACAGGGACTGTCCCCGGAAATCACCAGACTGTTGACGCTAATGTTAGCAGCTAACTAGCCAATTATCTTATCGAGATGACTGTCCCTCTTGATCAGAAATTGAATCAGCCACGAAGTGCTTCCTTTTCAGATGTTTATGCATCACCGTCATTCTGCCATGGAAGAAAAGTTCAGCCTTGCAGATTTTGCACATTCTTCTCTTTTGTTTTGGTAAAATGCTCCCAAACTTTCGAGCTCCGTTGCCAGTTAGCCATGATACTGTTTTGGCGTAACTCTTCCAGTGACATCACAGCTGACCTGGATTACCATGACTGCACATGTGTCAAGGACAGAAAGCTAGACAAGACGGCAGAGGTACAGCGGCAGTTTTAAGGGAAAACAACACTTAAAAATCAAATGACGCTTCACCTATTTAGTTGTCGACCACTTTGATCATTGACTTAGTCATGACTAGTCGACCAACCGTGGCAGCCCTACAAACAACTTGCGATGTACAGTGGTCCGGATTTAAATGAGGCCTTGAGGCACATAATTTGCCACAAGGAAATTCTGTAATTGAATTACCCGGATTGTCCGAGGAACCATTTCAGCTCTAATCAGGATCATAGGATCTACTGGAGGAGTGTTTGCTTAAGGTAGTATCTCACCTGAGCTGCTCCTGTTCATTCATCAGAGAGGCTGATGTCTTTTATTTAAGCTCATATTTATCTTTAATCAGGTCCATATCTACATTTTTGATAACTTCTAAAGTTTGTCCTCAATTAAAAAAAACTGACAAAGCCATGTGACGTTCTTTGACAAGCTGTAATAGCCTCTGCACTTCTATCATGACTCAGATATTCAGACTTTCTTTAACAAACTGAAGCACAACAGAATAGAAAATCACTCAGAGAACGCAGACCTCCTCCAGCGCCACAGTTCTCACCCATATTGTGATTTTCACCATAAATATTAATCCTACCTTTATTTCATCTAAGTATTTAGATTCCTTGACCATAATAATGACTATTTTAGTTCAGAAGTTATTCACAAAAATCACATTTTTCGTTATGGCGGCCAGACGCTGATCCGGATCAACGCCAAAATAGAATCAGTTCTTCCTTTTCCCATGCTGAACATTTCCTGAAAATTTCATCCAAATCCATCCATTACTTTTGATTTATTTTGTTCACAGACAGACGGACGGACAAGCAAACTCTCCCAAAAACATAACCTCCTTGGTGGAGGTAATAATATTCTACATGCAAAGCTTCCAGCAACCACAAGAGGAAATCCTCACCAGTCGGGGCCCGATATCCGTACACCTCCACCTCACAGAGTGTGAGAATCTTCTGCTGACCCTGCAGGGCCACGACCACATAACGTCCCTCCACATGTTTGTTGAAGGTCACAGTGTAAGATCCACCTGCTGGAATACGAACGATCACTGCAACCCTACAAACAGAGAGACAGAGCTCAGACTGACAGTATTAAAGAGGAAACAGTTCATGAGCTTATTCTGTTCATGAGGAGACCTTCATTAATAATTTAATATCTCAATTAAATGTTGTGAGAAATCAGTTTTAAAAAGTTCTTCCATCACTTCCTCACACCACGTTTTCCTCTCCTGTTCAAACATTATTCATCTGTGCACATAGACTCCTGTTCTTCATTTTATTGATCCTCCATGTTTGATCTGTCTCACAGGAATATTTCTGTCCCTCTCTCCCTTCATTTCTTATGAATTTTTTTTCAGATATTTTCCTGAATAAAACTGCCAAAAAAATTGCAAAAACTTTTATGAAAGTTGTAGCACATCTATTAGGAATAAACCACATGCTTCGATATATAGTTTTCAGGTTTTCAGGTAGTTTTAAATTCAGTTTAAAATAATCATGAATGTGGTTGGCAATGGGACAGTAAAAAAGTCCATCCGACCTTTATTTACATCATTCATCTTTTCCAGGGTTTGTGGGGACTGGAGTCTATCCCAGCTGACATAGGCAAGAGGCGGTGCCCACTATGAAGCAGTCAACAGCCAATCACAGGGCCATATAGAGAGACAAACAACCATTCAAAATGAAGCTCATACATAAGGGCAGTCTGAAATCTTCAACCAATCTAATGTGCATGGTTTTGGTTTGTGGGAGGAAGCTGGAGTGCCCAAAGAGAACTCACATGCACAAGGAGAATATGCAAACTCCATCGATATGGGGTCACATCAAAGCAACCATCTGGGACATTTGTAAAAGCAGCATAGCATTGATCACTCACAGTGGGTTTGTGCGTCCGTTGTATTGTAGAGAGTTCCCGATGCGGATCCGGGCCCCGTTGAGCCTCGCTGAGTAGCTGTCTCTGTTGGTGATGACGATGGAGGTGATGATGTACGAGTCCAGCAGGTCCACCCTCCACCACGGGTTGGTCTCAGTCAGAGTGTGGGAGCATGATCCATGGTGGTAGTTCCGATCACTGTTCCCGTCAATGGCCTTGTTTGCCAGTGCATACCCATCATTATATTGGCTGGACTGGGTCGCTGTTCCACGTAAGGCCACGTTCTCTTCAAAAAGTAAAAAGAAAATAAAAATGATTTAAGGGTTAAACCTGCGGTCACTCTCCTGAACATTTCTTAACCACCATTTTGGTTCAATGAAGGAATGTCACACAGAAGAGGGAGAAAAGTTGTTAAAATGGCCTCCAGAATGCTTTCTCACACCAAGGCTGGAAAGATAGACGGATCATCTGTCTTTCTGTGTGTACACTCCACCTATTAATCTGCCCATTCATCTTTTTGTTCATCTATGTCTGTCCATTCATTACATTTATTTATTTTTATTTAAAAATGGGACAGTATTCATGATTAAACATTGCCATGTAAATGCATTGCTATCTATCTATCTATCTATCTATCTATCTATCTATCTATCTATCTATCTATCTATCTATCTATCTATCTATCTATCTATCTATCTATCTATCTATCTATCTTTTTCTTTGTTCTTTCATCCATTTATCTTAACAGTTCATCTGTTTGTCTGTCCATCCTTCCACCTGTTTATGTGTCTTAAAATTCATCTACTTTTTGTCGACCCATCCATCCATCTGTCTATTTATCCCAAGTCTGTCCGTCTGTCTGTGTGTCTTTCTGTTCTTCTGACTCTGTAACAATCCATTTGTTTGTCTATATTTCCATCTGCCTTTATGTTTATCCATCTTTCTGTCCACCCATATGTCCATCAGTCTGTCTGTTTGTCCGTCTATCTATCTATCCACCAGTCTGTCCACTTATCAGTCTGTCTCTCTGTCCATATGGTTATCTATCAATCATCCTTTAGTTCATCTGTCCTTCTTTCCATCTGTCTGTCTATCAAACCATCTGTCCATCTGTAGGTCAGTCTGTCCATTTTTCAATTCATAAATTAACAGCAAACCACCATTTTGGTTCTGTTCTCCCACTTTTTCTCTCTCTTGACTTTCATATTGTTGACAATACTAAACAAGGGCATGTTAATAATCATAATCTTATTTACCGTAAGTGTAGGCCGAGCATGTGTCCAGGAGGAGGAGCAGGAGCAGCTTGAAGGAGGGCTTCATTGTTCTGTTTCAGACTGACAGAAGAAAGGACCATAAGAACATGAACAGGAACAAAACAAGACGAGACGTTTGAGAGCAGGATTCAGGATCTCTGAGCAGGAAGAACATGGACGACTTTCATGACTATTCAACACATTTACTGTCACTGGAGAATCACTGACACAGCTGGATTAGATCAAATCAAAAGTTAGAGGGTGACATACTTCTAAATAAAATACTAACCCAGACAGACTGACAGAAAGAAAGGTTCAGATATTCAGAGAAATAAAGTCAAATGTGACAGAGAATGTTAACAGTTTAGTTAAAGAAGGCAAACACTAGAAAAAGACATGTTAAAAAATGTAAAGACAACAAAGACAAACAAAATGCAAAAGAAACGAAATATTAAAATGAAAACATCGGTAAATAAGTCACAATTTCTTGAGGAAACATGAAGTTGTGAAGTGGAGACAGAGAAGTATAAATGTAAAAAGAAATAATGTCAAAGGTTGAGGAGAAATGTGAATGTGGAAATGTAAATGTTGAGAGTCAATCTTTAGACAAAAGGTAAAAAATAAGAAACAGTAACAGTTATGGAGAGAAGCCCAGAAAAAGAGAGAAAATTAAATATAATCTACATGATTTTAGCATCTCTCCATGTCTCTGCTATGTCAGGATTTTTAGTCTGTCTGTGTAAAGATCTAAAATCCTCCTCGGTCTTCGTTCCTCTTTACTCACCTTCTTCGTGCAGAGTGGAGCTCAGAGGAAGACGAGGAGCTGTCTCTGCTGTATCGATGATTATAACTCAGAGAGGGACTCCACAGCAGATTTATAGTCATCCTACCAAAACTTGTTTGTTTATGAACAATTTTCTGTTGGTCAGGGATGACACCTTTGCATGATTCAGTTTATTTAACTCTATTGACTGAAAGGACAAAAAAACAGTTTTTCCTGTTCTGTAAGGACTTTGCTTTCACAGATAGATTTCAGTTAAATAAATACAGATTGTTGACTCACTTAATAAACCCTGCCAGTAAACTGTCACATCCAGTGTTGGACAAATTTAATCATGATCATGCTGGAGTCTTATTTCTTCACTAGATTTTTGCCAGAGTGTGAGCTGGATGCCCCATCATTAAGTTATAGAGCCGTTTGACGTGTTCTCTCAGGTAGTCATCAAGTATATGCTAATTTTTACTCTTTTGTGTATTTTCTCTTTTCCTCCAAGTTGTTTTTTCAACCAAATATACACTATATCACCAAAAGTATTCACTCACCCATCCAAATAATCAGAATCAGGTGTTCCAGTCTCTTCCATGTCCACAGGTGTATAAAATCATCACCTAGGCATGCAGACTGCTTTAACAAACATTAGTGAAAGAATGGGTCGCTCTCAGGAGCTCAGTGAATTCCAGCGTGGAACTGTGATAGGATGCCACCTGAGCAACAAATCCAGTGGTGACATTTCCTCACTCCTAAATATTCCACAGTCAACTGTCAGCTGGATTATAAGAACGTGGAAGTGTTTGGGAACCACAGCAACTCAGCCACCAAGTGGTAGGCCACGTAAACTGACGGAGCGGGGTCAGTGGATGCTGAGGCGCATAGTGAGAAGAGGTCGCCAACTTTCTGCAGAGTCAATCTCTACAGATCTCCAAACTTCATGTGGCCTTCAGATTAGCTCAAGAACAGTGCAGAGAGCTTCATGGATGGGTTTCCACAGCCGAGCAGCTGCATCCAAGCCTCACATCACCAAGTGCAATGCAAAGCGTGGATGCAGTGGTGTAAAGCACGCCACTGGACTCTAGAGCAGTGGAGACGCGTTCTCTGAAGTGACCAATCACGCTTCTCCATCTGACAATCTGATGGATCAGTCTGGGTTTGGAGGTTGCCAGGAGAACCATACTTGTGGGACTGCATTGTGCCAAGTGTAAAGTTTGGTGGAGGGGGGATTATGGTGTGGGGGTGTTTTTCAGGAGCTGGGCTTGGCCCCTTAGTTCCAGTCAAAGGAACTCTGAATGCTTCAGCACACCAAGACATTTTGGACAATTCCATGCTCCAACTTTGTGGGAACAGTTTGGACCTGGTCCCTTCCTCTTCCAACATGACTGTGCACCAGAGCACAAAGCAGGTCCATAAAGACATGGAGGACAGAGTCTGGTGTGGATCAACTTGACTGGCCTGCACAGAGTCCTGACCTCAACCCACTAGAACATCTTTGGGATGAATTAGAGCAGAGACTGAGAGCCAGGCCTTCTGGTCCAACATCAGTGTGTGAGCTCACAAATGCTCTTCTGGAAGAATGGTCAAAAATTCCCATAAACACTCCTAAACCTTGTGGACAGCCTTCACAGAAGAGTTGAATTCATATGAGAGTCAAAGCAGGCGAGTATGGAGTAGTGAGAGTGCCAAATCACAAAAATTAATCTATTAAAGAATAAATAAATAAATGAATGAATAAATAAATAAACAAATAAAGTAGCTATATAAAGTGTATTAATTAAAAAATAAACCCTTAAAAGAAAAGGCTAACAAAAGTATAAATATAAAGACAAATAAAAGTATTTAAATCACATTATAATGTCACTTTAAAAGCGAAGGAAATATATGCAGAAAAATATGCGCAGTAGGAATGTGGTTGTTTAATTATCTATTTACTTATTTATTTTGTCTCTTATGTTTAATTCAAATGTTTATTTACACTTAAAAAAATGTGTTTATCCCTATTATTTTTGGTCAACTGCTGCTTCATTTTCAGGAGATTGGACAATGTGCGTTTTTTTTACTTTTTAATATATGTCACATCTTTTCTCAGGTAGCTCTTCTGAGTTTTTGTTAGAGTTGTGTCTGTTTTTTCAAGGCACTGAGAACATCAGCTATAGACACAGGAGTGAAATAAAAAAGAGGAGAGTTAGAACAGTTAGTCTTTTCACAGGCTTAGGATTAAAAACAGGCATAGTTAAAGCAGGACTGAAAGACTCAAACAAAAACCCTGCTGTTATAAAATGTTTATTTAAAAATCTCAACATGGTGGATTTATCTGTGAGCTTTTCCCCACTTTTATTTAACAAAATAGGCAGCTCAGCAACTGACACAGAGTCTGGTGTGGAATTCACTGTCTTCCTATGTGTTTTTGTTTCATTTAGATTTTTTGTTTTGGCAGACATTTGATCACGTCATGATCAGCTGATAAACAGCCTATTTCAGTTTACTTGTTGTTTTCAATAAATTACTTTTCAAAGTGCTTTTTGTCACACTCCCCCTTCTTGCTTTTACATATTGTAGCTCTACTTAAAACCTCATTAAGATTAAAAAGTGCAAAAGGTAAATTCTAGCAATTTTTCAACTGGTCTTAAGATTTTGATCAGGACTGTATTAATTCATTATTTTATCTTCATTATAATTTATTCTTTTTATATTTGCTGTCCTGTTTTTTTGCATTAAATCACCTTTTATTTTCTTAATTTTTGTTTATGTTTTTAACTTTTATTTCAGGCCTCAGGGTCTCATTTTGTGTTGCATGGTTCTGTCCGGGTTTCTTTGACATTTGGAAAGAGACTTTTAGCCAGAGGCGCAAAGATTTTTTTTTTGTCAAAGCACTTTGGAAACTTCTGTTTTAAAAAGTGCTATATACATAAAGTTATTATTATTATTATTATTATTATTATTATTATTATTATTATTATTAACAGTGAAGCTGGTCCCATCTAACATCACATGTTAATGCTAAACATTGCTAACCTAGCCTACCTTCCTGGCTAATGTTAGCACAAACTAATTCGTAATTGTGCAAATAAAGGACTGATTACATTTAGCCAGCTGTTAAAGTTCTCTTTATGCACACACACACGAACCCTTAATTCATGCCAGATACCAGATATCATCAAGCTGATTTCCCAAACATCAGATGCTAACCAACAACAAGCTAATCTAGCCTACCTTTCAAGCTAATGTTAGCTGAAACTAAGGGGTAAGTCGGGTAATCAGGTAACGTGGTCCGGTGAGTGTGGTGTCTAGTATTTCTGTTGGCAAGGCGATTGTTGATTACATTTTTACTGCTGGGAGGATTATAATTCAGGTTTCCAGAGTTCCCCCTTTTTACTGTAATTAAACCTTCGAAGGCTAACTATGGTAGCAGACTGACGACCCAGTGCCAGGATGATACGAGTTGGATTGTATGAAGCAGTATAAATGTCAGGAAAAGAAAGTCCGACTGTTCATCCAGGCAGAAACTGTGTTACATGGAACTGTATACGTTAAATTCCCAGTAAAACAGAGACGGACATCCTGGAGAGATTAAAACAACACCAGAGAAGTGAATGACAGGTTGTTTTTCCTGGTGAGATTAAAACAATACCAGCGAAGTGGTTGACAGGTGATCTATGGGTGTCAGGTTTTGTGTGATTAGGTACGGGGAGGACTTTGGATTCTCTGAACGGTGAAACCTCATGGTCACAAGACAGGCAGTGAAAAACCAAACAAAACAGACAAGACCAACATAAATTTGAGACATTTTTCCGATAAGAGTTTGTAGGCGGGAGGTTGAGGGTCAGAGTAATGAAGGCTCACACTCACTGACCTCTTTAGCTGATCACGTGACAGCAACTCAGTGCATTTAGGCATCAAGGAGACCTTTACCATCTTCCTGTCTGGTTTGGTCACTCAAGCTGCAGGCTGAAGAACAAACTTGATAAAAAAATCATTTCTAGACCCAAAAATCTCCCCTTAGCTTTTTGCTGATGGAACATGGAAGAACATGAGGGGCATCATAGGAGATATTCTGATCCACATGGAGGCGCTATAGAGCCCCTCTGGTGGGTAAACAGTTTTAAAAAGACAATCATTTTAATAAATATCTCTAACTTTAATAAATGACTGATAAAACCCAAACAAACTATTTAACTGTTCTTGTGTGCATCTTCTCTGTATGCTTGTTTGCAATGATTGCATCAGTTAATCAAACTTTATTTATATATCACTTTTCGTACAAGTAAATGTAGCAAAAAAGTGTGTTAAATACAGACAGATTAATTAAAGAAGCTAACAGGAAGTATCACTCAAACCCACCCACCCTGTAATCCATACACAATATCAGCAAAATGCATCATAAAATAAGACAGTGGTAGAACAGGAACATTTTTGTTCCTACTTTGCACAGAGAAAACACCAACTTAAAAGTTTAAAATGAGTTAACACTGGAGGTTAAATTGTAAAATTAAAAATATCATCAAATAGAGAACAAATAAATTGAAATGTATTAAAAAAGTCAAAAAAAAAAATAAAAACAGGTGCTGTAACAAGAATAAAAACATACAGAATAAAAGGTGTTGTGATAATTTGTGTGTTGTTGGACTTTAATTCTAAACTTTATATTCATATTATTCTTAACATTTCTCCTCGAATTAGGATTTGAATTGTGGCACCACAATGCAATGACCTCGGAAAATATTAATGTGATCTATTAACAGATCTATGAGATTTTTTTAGCCTTTACCACGCTCGAGAAAGCATACATTTATATTGAATCAGTTTCATAAACATGGGTGAAAGTTTTCTTTACAGGGATGTGAATCCTTCCGAACAGACCCCATCAAACAAAACTTTAAATTTCAGAAGGGTTTATAAAAACTTTAAATGACTAAACTTAAAAAAGAACAAATGGTAAAGTTGTAATGATGCTTGGAATAAGGAAAGAAGTTATGACCACTAAAGAGATTAAGTATATTGAGTGGTTACTCAGGATTAACTTAACAAATTAAATATTTTTTGGAAAAGGTTAAATCAGGGGTAGTTACTTAATTGGGAATAAATACAGTGATGTAGAGTTTGAGTCAGAGTCTTCAGGGTCCTGAGCTTCGTGGACTTTTGGGTCCGATGTGGTTTCAACAGCTCAGCACCGTGGATCCAGGGAGGAGATTCTGACCTGTGGTGGTCTCGTAGTTTTACAGGAGAGCGGTGCCATCTTAGATTGAACTTGCAGGTTTGGTCATCAGGGGTGGAGTTGGAGCTTTGAGGTCTTCATCAGAAGGATAAACGGGATAAAAAGGTTCTCTCGTCGATCTCAAAGTGGGCTGAATCTCTGGCCTCATGATACACCTCAGAGGTAAATAAACAAGAATCTTGATTTGCTTTAAGGTAACAACTTAGGAGAGTTACAGCTGGCTGATGAAGAAACATTACAGCCCCATCACGAAACTTATAAAAAACAAACACTTGAGAAGAATGCGGAGACGTAGACAAGGTAGACGCAAAACAAAACTACACATAAACTGAAATGGACAGGACTGAACAGCTGAATAATCCACGGGAGTCTTTTGTCTCATGTTTACTTCTGGGATGTTATCATGTCTGGTGGGACTCATCTAAGCAGTGTCAAACTTTCATCAACCTTTTATAAGGCCAAAACTTAAGTTGAACTATGAAAACCACTCAATATAACTCATATAAAAAGAAAGAGAACTTCATAGTGGAGATAATGATACTAAACACTGATGGTATCATAGTAAAAAAATCATTAAAACCATTATATTGTTTCAAAACACAAATAAACAAGTGATATATATGATACAACTTAAATGCAAAGGCTTCTTTATCATTATAGGTTAAGCTGTCAAGCCTAGAGGAAAAAAATCTTCTAAACATGAAATGAAACAAAAGCAGATTTATGTCCTAGTATGAAACATATATTATGTATGAGAAGAAACTGTCATAAGTTATTCCACATGAGGGCGCTGTGGTCCATGAAAAGAGTAAGCATTAACAGTTGTAAGTAGTTCAACCTGGGAGACTGGTTTGAGGAGATTAATGGCTTTGGCATTTCCTCTCTGAGATGATTTGATGGAAGATCTTTGGTTAATAAATCCTGACGTCACTGTTTTAGGGTCCTTCCACAGAATAAAAGTCTTAAAGAAATGACCTTTGGTGCTGGCTCTTCCTGTCTCTGGCCCAAACTGAGAGGTAGTGGGAGAAGAAGTCCACACAACACGGCTCTCAGAGAGGTTAAGAGGTCAGATGATCAGAAAGGGGTTGCAAAAGTCTCTATCCTTGAAGAGTTAAGTTATTTCACAACAAAGCTTACAGTAACATGTTAAACAGGGGAATGAAGCACTGTAAAAATCATGGGGGAAAACAATAAACCAAGCGGATAATATACAAAAGATAATTCTGAATTTAAAAATGACTGGTATAATAACCTGTTCAAAGATACAATTTTCTTTTGTAGTACATGGATCTGGTTTCTTGTATTCACACTCTTGAGGATGTGATGGAAGATTCTGGATTCAGATACTTTGATGAAATCAAAAATAAATATAATCTGTGTAATTTAGAATTTTGGAGATTTCACATTGTTCTCTCAAACAAACAACATATTCAACAAGATAGGAGACAAAGATAGATGCTTCATAATTTGATTTATTCCTTAGAAGTACACAAGAGCCTAAGCTGGATGATCTAAAGTATGATGGGACAGGGACCTGGCTCAGGAGTTTCCAGAAGATGACTGGAGAAAGCTATGTGCATCATGATACTGTTACTGATGTGAAACACAATCACAGCTCATTTGTTATCAGATATTAAAGAGATCCTCCTGGACTCTTTCTGAATTGGCAACACTGAACCTTAGAAACAGTGAAATATGTTGGAGATGTAATAGAAAGGTGGGAACTCATACGTTATATTAGTGTGATGAAACAGTTAACATGAGAAATGTAATGATTATGTTCTCAAATAAAATGTTGGGTTCACACTTGATCAGAAACCCTCATTATGTCTTTAAGGTTTACTAGCAGATAATATCCATGTGTCAAAACATTGAAACTCATGGTGTTGTTTAGCTCTGATAACAGGGTGCAGGATAACTTTCTCCCACCTCGTCCACTTTAGGGAGTGGACAGAGGAGCTGAGCTCACTGGTAGGCTGTGAGCAGGTCACCTATAGAGCGGCTGGTAGGTGAAGATCAGTTTAATGAAGTTTGGGGCCCATTCCAGCTCTATTGCTGGATATGAGAGAAGGACACTGCCTACCTCTGCGTCACTTCTTATTTGGTTCAAATACAGGATCTCTGTTTGTCGACTTCCTCTGGTGTTCTTTTGTTTTCTTGGTTTTGTGACCTTTGTGGTGCAGGTCTTGCGTGATTTGTATTTTAACACCATGTAACTCTCATTAATGTAAATGTGATAATGGTTAATAAACAGATTAAAAATATTCTGATGCCTCAAAAGCAGACGATCATCCAAGAGACAGATCTACCAAACCTTTTCCGAAGCCTAAAGCTCACTCAGTCCAACATGTTACAGGTTCTTGTGTAGAAAAAAGCTTTGATTATTATAAGTACCATTATATATCTTTAAGATAATTAAAATCAAACAGACAGGAAAGGAAAGCTAAAGGCTCAGAGACAGAAATCTGTCCACATCAGGCCTTTGCTCATGAAGGTTGATTTGAATAAATGATAAGATGCTGTAAATATTTCTGAGGCATTAAAAACCATGAAGCCTCCTCTTGGAGCTAATCCAGTCTGGATCCATAGACCTCCACCTCACACAAGACCAGGAACTGCGTTTTCCCAGGAACAAACACATTGACGTAGCGACTGTCCATCCCAGGACAGTTGAAGGTCTTGGTGGCACCTGCAGCAATGGTATGGATCACAGCACACCTGGCAGAAGAAGAGAGAGCACCACATGATCAGGATCATAGAATCTACACAGACCAGAAGACCCACGCTCACAGTCAGCTCCTCACATTTGTCACATTGTGAAGAGACGCAGACCTCCAACACTGATTTAGTCTTTTATTTAACAGCTCAGATTTTGTCTTAACTCAGGTCCATATCTTCATTTTTGATGACTTCTAAAGTTTGTCCTCAGTTACTGATGTTCAGAGAACCTTCTAGTTTTCATATCCACAGTTCCCCTGATCCACCTCTATGCTCTCTCTGTGGGCTCAGTCCACTCTGGTTGGTTTACACACTGTAAAATCCAATAGCTGCCTTGATTTGCAAACATGAGTTAATTCTACTACGTTAACAAAAATATACCTTTATGACTAATATTTATTAAGTAACAATCACTTGCATGTGTAAAAATGCAAAATACTTGTTTTTTAAGTGAAGATTACTTTTTTGAAGTTAAGCTCACTCGTGTGATCCATTCCACACCCGGGCCAGTGGGTGGCAGTAATGCCTGTTGCAAAGGTGGCCAGAGTCTTGAATTTTGCTTCTGACAAACGTTATTCTTTACCTTGATTAATTATATTTAATTGTATTTCAGATTGTTTAAGTAAATTGGAACCTGCTTTTCATGCCTGTATCGATATTTAACCACTCAGATTGTTGGAGTTGGTTTACGTGGCGACACAGTGGCGCAGTAGGTAGAGCACGTGCCCCACAGATAGAAGGTACCTGGTTTGATTCCCGGGGTGGACAGGGGTCTGAAGTTTGTATGTTCCTCCAGGCACTCCGGCCTCCTCCCCCAGACCAAAAACATGCTCAGTAGGTTAATTGGTGACTTTGAATTGCACTTTGGTAGGAGCATGAATGGTTGTCTGGCCCTGGGACTGACTGGTTCCGTGTGTACCCCGCCTACATGCAATCATTTAGTAGCTTTAAATAGTAATTCTGAGTAGTCTCTACTAAGTCAAGAGTATGCTAAAATAAGTTATTAAGTTCACTCTACTCGATTGTTTTAGTTGCTTAAACTCATTTGGAAGTGAACTTTGCAAAGGAAGTGCTAGTTAATACAACTAAAATTAAATAGTTCTCTGCACTTGTTTTTTTAAGTGCAACTGGTTTGCATGCTTTTTTTTAAGTAATGATAACTAATTGGATTTTACAGTGCAGGTCTGCTCTGTGGTAACTGGTCAGCTTAGCATTACTCTGCTCCATGTTGTCAACAGCTCTGCGCTCTTCCTGCAGTCCATTAACCTTTTTGGCCTGACTGACAGTGGAGGACATGAATGGATTCAGACAGGAGGCTAAAGAACAGGGGAAGACCCTCAGAAACATCAGCTGACCAGATATTGAGCACCACATCAGCAGGCACCTGGTGTGCAGCCACAACCACTGGACCACTATTTCAGATATGGACTACCTACCTGGGATTGTTGTTGCCATTGTTGTCCAGAGAGTCTCCGATGCGGATCTCAGCTCCGCTGATGTAAGAGGGAGTATTCCAGTAGTTCGTTATCTTAACAAAGAACACTCTGTGGGTCTTGCCCAGGTCCAGCCTCCACCAGGGGCTTAATTCCTCTTTGGTGGAAGCACAGGAGCCCTCGGCCCATTTGCTGGCTCGATTCCCGTCTATGGCGTAATGAGCACCATCACTCTCAAACCGGGTTGACTGTGAGGCGTGTCCCTGCAGGGCCAGATTCTCTCCTGCAATAACAAGGCAGAAGTGATGTCAAAAAATGCACAAACTTTTCTCAGAACAGGAAGCTGCAGTAAAAATGTCATCTAGAGTTTTCAGAACTTTGTGCTGTTTATTGACATCACCCTCAGTGTGACAGTGACCCTGCAGATCAGGAGGATTCACCAGATTCAGCAGCTGTTCAAGGAGAAGAGTTTAGGAGTATCTGCTGAAGTTTTAATCATTAACCATTTTGTCCACATGGAGACAGCCCACAAACAAGCATTTTTTCAAACAGGGCTGTTATGTCATCAAAACTGAGGGTAATTATCCATCAGGTACCTCAGGTGTTGTGCTTATTGAGTTCGCTCTTAAAAATGTGCTGAGCTCTTGGTCAGGTCGCCCTTGTAAATCAGATCCTGATCTCAATAGGATTTATTTGGTTAGATAAAGGATACAAAATAAAAAATATTCTACATGCTAAGCTTCCAACAGCCAAAAGATAAAGTCCTCACCAGTCGGGGCTCGATATCCGTACACCTCCACCTCACAGAGCGTGAGGATCCTCTTATAACCCTGCAGGGTCACGACCACATAACACCCTTCCACAGGTTTGTAGAACTTCACAGTGTGAGATTTGCCTGCTGGAATATGAGCGATCTGTCCAACCCTACAAACACAGAGAGAGATCAGACTGACAGTATTAAAGAGGAAACAGTTCAAGAGCTTATTCTGTTCATGAGGACACCTTTAATTAATAATTTAATATGTCAGCAGTGAGATTATGATTTTGTGAGATATCAAAGTGTAAAAGAGTTCAATTTTCCGTATCATGTTTTTTTCTTCTGTTTCAACATTATTAATCTGTGCACATGGACTCCTGGTCTTCATTTTATTGATCCTCCATGTTTGGTCTGTCTAGGACAGGGGTGGACAACTTTAATTACCAAGAGGGCCACATAAAACCATTTATCCCAGCCTGAGAGCCACATGGTTACAAATTTTCAAAAAACTCTCGATGATGAAAAAGAAAGTTGGATAAACAACATATTAGAATATAAATTTGTCATAAAATTAGCATACCAATATTCATATATTACAACATAAGTACAAGTCATTATACATAATCAAATGAACTTGACATAGAATTCAAGCAAATTTAGCTAACATACATGAAATTTAAGCCAATGAAGCTTTTTTCAAATCAATAAAACAACGTGCTTTTAAAATTTTTATAGCTCAAATATTTTACTTCTGACATTTTAAATGTAGTATTCAGTAATACTTGATATAATGTTAACAGCTTCATGAAAGAGATTTAGAGACACTATAAAAGTAAAGTAAGGTTGTAAATAACTTACATAAGATTATATAGAATTATTTCTATTGGATATCTGAGTTCTCTTTATATTTACAGGTGCTGGTTTTTGAGAATGAATGGTGGGCCACATTTAGTGCCGTGAAGGGCCGCACTTGGCCCCGGGCCGCCACTTGCCCACCCCTGGTCTTGGGAATATTTTTGTCCCTCTCTTCATTCATTTCTTTAGTGAAGTTCTTTGCATATTGTTCTGAATACATCTGCCAAAGTTTAGTAAAAACTCTTATGAAGTTTATGGCACAAGTATCAGGAGCAAACCACAGGTTTTGATATTTAATTTCAAGGGATTCCTCAAGGCCCTTGAAAAAATTAAATTCAAATTTTTGTCTGGAAGATGATGAAAAAAGAGAGAAATGTGATGAAGAACAATAGTGTCTCGTGTCAATGCTGCAAGCCCCTAATGAATCCATTGTACGCTGTCGTTTAAACAGGATTTTTTTTAAAGACTTGATTTTAGACAATATTTATGTTTTTAACTGACACATGGATTGAAACAGATGGACTTGCAACCCCTCAAAGAAGCATCTCTGGTTTATTGGGTGGACTGGGTTGCTCTTCCACGTAAGGCCACGTTCTCTGCAAACAGTAAAGAGAAAATAAAAATGATTTAAGGGTTTGTTGAACCTGCAGTCATGTTCGACTGTGGAGACACAGAGGCTCCAGAAACAAGATTAAAATCAAAAGATTTCACACACGCTCTCCTGAACATTTCTTAACCACCCTTTTGGTTTAATGATCCATGTCACACAGAAGAGGGAGAAAAGCTGTTAAAATGGCCTCCAGAATGCTTTCTCACCCCATGCTGACAGACAGATCATCTGTCTTTCTATATGTTTGTCCAGTCCATATTAATCTGCCCATTCATCTTTTTGTTCATCTATGTCTCTGTCCATTCATGACATTTATTTATTGTTATTTAAAAATGGGACGGTATTCATGATTAGATTAATCTATGTAAAAGCATTGGTGTCTATCTATCTATCTATCTATCTATCTATCTATCTATCTATCTATCTATCTATCTATCTATCTATCTATCTATCTATCTATCTATCTATCTGTCTATCTATGTTCTTTCTTCATCCAATTATCTTATCATTTGTTTGTCTGTCCATCCTTCCACCTGTTTGTGTCTTAAAGGAACACTACACCCAAACAACGATTTGGCCTCATTTTCTACTCACCCTCATGCTGAACAACACTGTGGAGTAGTTTTGGAACATCTAGGATGCAGCCGGAGATCTGGGGGTATACTCGCTGTCCACTGATATTGATATGATAACTTAGATAAGAGCCCGAACAAACACTGTCCTTAAAAGTCCACAAAAAGTCCACAAAAAGTCGGCAATATTCCTCCATACTGCTCGTGCGCTGTAATCCAAGTGTCCTGAGCGGGTAACGTCCACCATTTACTTGAAACGACATCATTTAGCACATGTTTATAGCCTAAACAGTGCTACTCGGCATTTCTATGATACACTTACGGGTGCCTACGGGAGCCGCGGCTGACCAAACCAAACGAATGTGCACTCTGCAATAACTAGGAGCGTAGAACAAGAAATCCCACATTCTGCTGTGAGCGACGGAGCCGTGGACAGACACAAGAGGGGTCAGCAGACTGTGGGAATTCTTGGGTTCTTGTTTCTTGGAACAGACATGGGAGGTGGGCATCCCACTTAAGCATGTGGTAGTTACAAGCTGGTTACTTACTTCTTACTTCCCTGTAAGAAATGTCGACTAAAGGAGACGATCCCAGTGCCACCTGTTGTGGAAACAATATGTTTTGGCTTCTGTGTGTCTGTTATCGGGGTTAGCATATGGAACAGTGTAGGTGAGGAAATGAAGAAATGTTCAAGTGAAAAAAAGTTTAAAAAAATGTACAAAATGATAATTTTTGGAAGATACCATAATGAAGTGAATTAAGTAGTCTGATAATATTATATGGTTATTATTAAAACATAATGATGGTTTGAGAATTCTGTTTATCTCTGTGTGAAATTATAGTTATTATTGTGGATGGAAGTTTTCTGTTGCAATGTCCAAGCATGAAATAAGGGTGCATGGACATAGCTGTCCATGAGTATATGTACAGTAAGTGCATGACGTCTGCATTTGTTCGTAAATAATTGTTGGTAAAGGGGAGGGAATAAATACGTTTTTACTTCATCCCACTCCTTTTCGAATATGTGATTAGATAATGTCTGTTTGTTTTGTTTGTATTTTTTTTCTGTCTTTGACAGTGATTTTACTTTAACCTCATCTTCGAAATAAATTTCAATCATTCATCATTCATTCTTGAGAAGCTGCCCGTCATGCAGGGCTGACAGCACTCAGACTCAAGTGATTTGTTAGCCCAATCACAAGCTTGATGCGATTCTTGCAAGCAGGACAACACCTTGGAGAAGTTGACAGCTCTGCTCGGTTGAATGGGCCCACGGATTCAGAACATCATCGTGAGAGACCAAAAGACTAGAAAGACTGATGGAAAATTAAAGCCGCTCTGACCCAAACTATTCCTTATCTCTTTTTGTTATGGCTTCCCGTCTGTCCTTGAGCAGAGGTATCTACTCTCCTGGAATGTTTTGCTAACAGAGGCTCGATCCCCCTTCACTCCCTCATCCTGTGAACTTTGCTCTGGAACAGAAACTCTCTCTCTCAAGGCCGTACAGTCATCTTATCGGACAATAGAGACTTAGTGAGGTCTGAGCTTGGACAAGATCACTGGACTCCTTTTTGAATCAACGCCTCCGCTGGATCCCCCCCACCCCATGTGCTCATCTCTGTATTTGTTGTCTCATGCGTTGAGGTGTTTTTTTTCCAATCCCACACTGTGCTTCTCTGAAAGGTGCCTAGTTTGGAATTGTGTTTTTTTACTCCTCCCTTTCCTATTGTTTCTCTGCTGTGAACACTTTGAGTGACATATGTTGTAGGAAAAGTGCTATATAAATAAACTTGCCTTGCCTTTAATCAGTCCCACTGCAGTGACAAGGCATGTGACATGTTGTACGTTAGCCTGTGATGTTTGGGGTAAATGAGATCGTTATTGTCTGTTAAGAAGCATGAATTAACTGTGTGCCTTCAGGACTGTGAGAGGGATGTGCCTGGAGCACCAGAGACGGACATCCTGGTGAGATTAAATCAATACCAGAGAAGTGGTTGACAGGTGATTTATGGGTGTCAGGTTTGTGTGATTAGAAACAGGGAGGACTTTGGATTATCTGAACGGTGAAACCTCATGGTCACAAGACAGGCAGTGCAAAACCAAACAAAACGGGCATGACCAGGTCCGGACTGGCAATAGGGAGAGGCGGGACTTTTCCCGGTGGCCTGCCTCCTTATTGGCCAGCCACGGACTGTCAGGCCAATGAAAAAAAGACATTCCAGAGACTGCAGGACGAGCTGCCTCAAAGAGTGCACGCCCCCCCTCCTGCCACTCCCACAAAGCAAGTGTATGGATTATGTGAATAGATTATTGTAATGCTCTTCTTTCTGGTCTTCCACAAAAAAAATCTACCATCTTCAGCTCCTGCAGAACTCAGCTGCACGGATACTGAGGGGGGCCAGAAAGAGCTCATATTACACCGGTTTTAAGGTGTCTGCATTGGCTGCCCGGATAGATTTTAAGATTCTTTTACTGGTTTTTAAAGCTCTTAATGGTCTTAGTCCTTCATGTTTATCTGATTTACTTTTACCGTACGAGCCCATATGAGCCCTCAGGTCTTCAGGACTGTTAACAGTTCCCAAAGTTAAAACAAAAACTTACAGTGAGGCATCTTTTTACTACTATGGCCCCCGCTTATGGAACAGCCTACCTAAGACCTGAGGGCTGCACCTGATGGGAATGTCTTTAAAAACAAACTCAAAACCTAACTTTATAGTCGAGCTTTTACCTGAATTACCTTTTAGTATTTTTATTCATTTTAATTAAAGGCCACTTTTTATTATTTTATCTTATCTTATTTTTTGTCTTTTCTGTTTTAAATCTTTTCTATTTTTCTTTATTTTATTTTCGAGTTTTCTTATTTTATTCTTCATTTATTTATTATTATATATATATATAAATGTATCTTTTAACTTAATTTAAAGTTATTTTTATTCTTCTTATTTTTTTTAAATCATTTTCTGATTTTATCTTATGATATATTTAATTTTAGACTTTTAACCTAACCAACCAGAGACCTGGCTGCATTCAGTTTCTCTGCTGCTAGTTGCTTATTTTATAGCATGTGTATAAAGAACTGTGTCGTCAGCGTACATTTGTATGGAGACAGTTGGACAGACAGAAGGCAAATCATTATGTATAAACTAAATAAAATAGGCCCCAGTATTGATCCCTGGGGAACTCCAAAGTTACAGTTAAGATATGTTGACTGAGATTTACCAATGCGGACACTTTGCTTCCTGTTTGATAAATATGAGTTCATCCAATTGACTGCTTCGACATGAAGAATTAAAAGACGACAGCTTTGATAGGAGTGGGTGATGGTGTACAGTCCTTTGTCCAGCACTGACTTGACACCTTCCAGAAAGTAACAGTTAGCAGTTTCTGTTGAATGGTTGGAGCAGAAACCAAACTGCAGTGGATGCAGGGGAGTGTGGCTTATGTTCAGATGGGCAGTCAGCTGTTGGGCAACCCATTTTTCAGCCACCTTGGACACAACAGGTAATACACTGATGGGCCTATAATTAGCCACATTTATTTGGTCACCAGCCTTAAAAATAGGTGTCACAACAGCCGTTTTCCAAGTATGTGGAAAAATGCATTGCCTGATAGACAGATTTAGCAGATGAACTATAGGGCCAGCTAGTGCATCCTTCTGTGTTTTTAGGAATATTGTGTCCATGCATCCTTTGCTTTTGAGTCTCTTAAGGAGCTCATAATATCTACCACTGCAGAGTTGGTACATTCTCCTATCCTGAAAATTGGCTCGTCATCCTTAATTGGAGTGCATGTCCATATTCTGGTGGAGAAATTTTGGGCCAGCTCCTCAACTGAATCAATTAAAAAGCTATTAAAGGTGTTAGCTATCACATCATGATCTTGAGTTACGATTCCATTCACTATAAGTTTATATTCCTTTATTTTCTGATTTTTATTTCTCTCTGTTAATTTATTAAGGTTTTCCCAAATTAGTTTTCCGTTTCCCCTTCCGTCTTCTATTACTTTAACAAAAAAATCAGCTTTAGCTTTCCTTAAAGGAATACTTCACCCAAAGAACGATATGCCTTCATTTTCTACTCACCCTCATGCTGAGCAACACTCTGGAGCACTTTTTTGATGTCTCAAATGCAGCCAGAGATCCGGGGGGATTTTCGCTGTCAACAAACTTCCATCTAACAGGGGACAATGGCGCCCGAAAGAAAAAGGTCCATAAAAGTCCACAAAAACGTGCCTATTTTCCTTCATACTGCTCGTCCGCTGTAATCCAAGTGTCCTGAGCGGGTAACGTCCATAATTAATTCGAAACGAGGTCATTTAGACAGTGCTATATCGTACTTCCGCAGTGCACGTCTACGCGCGCTCCCTGAACTATGGAAGCCGCGGCAGACCAATCCAGACGCTAACCCTTTATATGTATATATGTATCTATGCATATATGTGTATCCATAAAATGAAGAGCTTTATGCTCTATTGTAAAGTGTCTTGAGATAACAGTTGTTATGAATTGGCACTATACAAATAAAGATTGATTGATTGATTGTACAGCACTTTGGCTCAAACTCTGTATTTGAAGTGCTCACAATGGTTGAGGGACTCGACCCGTCATAACCTGTGACTTGACTCGACTTGCCAACAACAGAACAAACTTGGGACTTGCTTCAGACTCGGATCAAATGACTCAAGACTTGCTTGAGACTCGGATTGGATGGACTGTGGCAATTGTCTGGAGACTAGGGATGGGAATCAAGACAAATTCCTGTTGAGAATCGTTAACAGCTCCCTTAACCCCTTAACTCCCAGCTCAACTGTTTGGCAGAGGTCATCAATAATTTAATGGATATTTATTTATTTTTAAAACAGAAGAAATAAAATAATTGTTTGGTTCCATTAACATTTCAGGGAACAGAAAAAAAACAACAACAAACAACACACACACACACACACACACACACACACACACACACACACACACACACACACGCACACACACACACACACAAACACACACACACACACACACATCCACACATACACACAGACAGACAGATAGACACACAGCTGCCACACACACTCTTAGAGTTCTGTTTTTGTTTTATTCTGGGCTGTGAGTTGGTCTTTCTAAATAAATTTTGATTGGATTTGAAACTGAAACTCTTCTCTCTGTTATCTTTATATATTTGTGGAGTTTTTATAGGTCGATGATGTGTATATTCCAAAATAAGAGTAACATTTGTTGTAATAAGTTGGAGTGAAGTTGAATTACAAGGTGAAACATGGAATTTGGTGATAACTTTATGCTACATGCTTTATATCAGTCAAACAAGCATCGGGTCAATATATGACCCGCGAAGGCCCGGCAATGTTAGAATTTGCTGCCATTCAAAAATTTGAAACGGTAAAAAAAAATTTTTTGACCAAACTTTGACATGTACTACTATGTAAAAATCTATCACTTTATATTCAAACTCAGAATTCATAATTCATAATTATTTATTATTTTTACTCCAAAAATAGGTATAATTTTATGCAAATGAGGTCAATGACATCATATATTGCAAAAATAAGTGTAAAGTTTATTTTAATAAGTAGCAGGGAAGTTGACTAACAAGATTAAACATAGAATTTGGTGATAATTTTATGCTACATGCTATATATCAGTCAAACAAGCTCGGGTCTATATGACCCGGGAAGGCCGGCAACGTTAGTCCAAACGAAGACAGCACAAGGGTTAAGTAAAGAATCTGGGTACTTTTCCCATCTCTGGGTTCCAGCCACATGTGCATGTAAACCTATCAAGTATCAACCTACTAGTTGTGTGAGGTAGTAAAAACTGCTAATTTCATGGCTTAGTGTGAGGAACAAGTTGACTCTTGTTTATATTTTGTATCTAGTTTTTTCTTATGTATTTAAACTATCCTGAAATGCTGTAAAATCATTGTTTAGTGACATGAACTAACATAACCCGTACGTGACCTTACACAGCCCTCTCCTTGCTAGAGACTGCTTTCACACACATACACACACACAACATGACCGTGCATAGCCCTCTTAGCCCTCTCGTTGCCTTTTCTTCCCAAAAAACGAAGTTATTCCCATGAACTTGTTGAACTTACTGCACCTGCAAGGCCATCTGCCTCACCAAAAACAACATCATGTGACCACATACAATGCTGTAAAAGGAGAACCCAGATAGCAAAATTCTTCTGGCCCATATCTGGCCCAAAACCTGACATGTTCATCCGGCCCACATTTCGTATGGAATGATGGCACTTGGGCGGTCCACTCTTGTTTGCCAGAAGTGGGCCAAAACCAGGCCATTATGTCGCCAGATGTAAACCAAAAGCATACCAAATGACCCAGCACTCAACCAGACATGGGCCACTGTACGTTGTCCTTCTGGCCCATATCTGGCCCAAACCTGACATGTTCATCCGGCCCACATTTCGTATGGAATGATGGCACTTGGGCGGTCCACTCTTGTTTGCCAGAAGTGGGCCAAAACCAGGCCATTACATTGCCAGATGTAAACCAAAAGCATACCAAATGACCCAGCACTCAACCAGACATGGGCCACTGTACGTTTATTTTCTGGCCCATATCTGGCCCAAAACCTGACATGTTCATCTGGCCCACATTTCGTATGGAATGATGGCACTTGGGCGGTCCACTCTTGTTTGCCAGAAGTGGGCCAAAACCAGGCCATTACATTGCCAGATGTAAACCAAAAGATTACCAAATGACCCAGCACTCAACCAGACATGGGCGACTATACGTTTCATTTCTGGCCCATATCTGGCCCAAACCTGACATGTTCATCCGGCCCACATTTCGTATGGAATGATGGCACTTGGGCGGTCCACTCTTGTTTGCCAGAAGTGGGCCAAAACCAGGCCATTATGTCGCCAGATGTAAACCAAAAGCATAAGAAATGACCCAGCACTCAACCAGACATGGGCCACTGTACGTTTTCTTTCTGGCCCATATCTGGCCCAAACCTGACATGTTCATCTGGCCCACATTTGGTATAGAATGATGGCACTTAGGTGGTCCACTCTTGTTTGCCAGAAGTGGGCCAAAACCAGGCCATTACATTGCCAGATTTAAATCAAAAGCATAACAAATTACAAATAATACAAATGTACAATAACCCCCATACTACATATGGTATAGAATGATGGCACTTAGGTGGTCCACTCTTGTTTGCCAGAAGTTAGAGGCAATGTTAGCAATAAGTTTCAGCCATAAGTGGAACACATTCTACAGCCTTGTCTAGCCTGCACACAGCTAAACCATTACAATATTTTATGTCAAATATAAACAAATAGAATAAATCAGAAATGGTATAACTTTATGGCCATAGTCATTACATTACCTTCAGGCAGAGTGTGAATGACAGCATGTCAGTGGTTGCATTTTGTTGGGACACAAGGGTCTAAGGGGGGGGGGGGGGGGTCTAAGATAGCAATGCTGCATTAATGACAAAGAAACCTACTGAAGAACTTAAGAAATTACCAAACTCAAGAAACAACTGCGGACAGTAGGGGGCTATAATTTTTATTTCTTATACTCTTAAGTGAACTAAATTCAAAGTAAACACATTCAAACAAAGTCAGTGGAGTGGACTGAAAAAAAAAATGAACAAGAAAAGCACTGAGAGTGCAGACTCTCCCCAAGCAGCTCACTTAAATTGTGATTTCCCCCCAACAATATAGTCCTTTATTTATTTTTAAAACACATTGTGGAATGATAAATATCAATCTGCATGAAGTGTGATTATTATGCATACAGTGGTGCTTCCAGTGGGTGATGTGTCCATTCTGAAGGGACTGTGAGTGAGAAGAGCTGCCCCCATGTTTCTATAATGTTTATGGGCTCACAGTAATGCAGTAGTCGTAAGTTGTGGAGGACTCAGATGTTTCTGACAATTTTCGGAGGGACAAAAACGGCCCACTCAACGTCCGCCACGGCCGCTTAGGCTGTTATTTACTATAATAATGTTGTAAAAAAAATGTTGTAAAAATAATGCTGTATCTGGATCATTCCCAAAACCTGATCATTTGTCCCTTTTACCAAATTGGACGTTTCCTGAAAATGTAACCAAATCTTCAATAACTTTTTGACTTATCTTGCTAAACTAATAAACAAACACATGATCAGATGCAGGCAAAGACATAACCTCTTTGGTGGAAATAAGAAGAAACAGCAGAACAGTTCAAACAAAAAATGTTGAGCATGGGAACGATGTGAAGGAAACAAGTCACTCCTCATCTGGCTCATCTTCTCTTGTCCCTGGCCCTTTAAAAAAAAAAAAAAAAAACAGAAGTACATATTTTGACACTGTACAGCAGTACTGTGGTTATTGAATATGGTGGCAGTTAAGTATCTTGAATCTGTGTAGGTACAATAAAATCTCAAGACTATCAAGACATTCTGGAGTGAAATGGTCTCAGTCACAGGTCATGGGTCCTCCAACAGGATAATGAGCCAATCACACAGCTAAAAACACCCAAGAATGGCTCAGAACAAAACACTGGACCATTCTGAAGTGGCCTTCTATGATCTCTGATCTAAATCCTGTTGAACATTTGTGGAAGGAGCTGAAACATGCAGTCTGGATAAGACAGCCTTCAAACCTGAGACAGCTGGAGCAGTTTGCTCATGAGGAGTGGGCCAACATACCTGTGGACAGGTGCAGGAGTCTCACTGAGAGTTACTGAAATTGGCCAATTGCAGTGATTGACTCAAAAGGTTGTGCAACAATATGCGAAGGGTACTATCATTTTTGCCCAGGCCAGTTTCATTATTTTGTTTTTTTTTAAGATAATTCTGTTGAACCACAATTCAAAAGCAATGTCTGATTTTCATTATTTTCATTAAATTTTCATTAATTTTTTGAAAGTATTTTCATGTTTTTTTTCATCAATTTGTATTTATTATTACCTTTGTGAATTACAATTTATTTCAGTGACCATGTGGGTTTTTCTCTTTTAAACAGAAGGGTACCAACAATTTTGTTTGCGTGTGTACTCAGACATACTTAACATTTGGGTCCGACTGACATCGGCCGAAGTTTTGCCTATGTAACGCCAATATATTTTTAATTTCTCATAAAACTTTGAACGCTGTTTGGTGTCCAAGCCGCACAGAATGATTTTGGTTTTTTAAGCAGGAAGGTCCAACATGATGAGCAACTTTCAGCAGTGTACAATGTCCTGCTGCTGCTGGACACAGAGACCACCAGTAAGTTTTCGGCTACGGATCAGCTTCACAGACAGACCGGACACTTCCAAACAGTTTTCTGACCAACGCAACATCTGTTACTGTCAATACTGATGAATTGGAACCTCAGATGGCAGAGGATCAGTTTAGCCGTGACTGTTCTATTGTGTTTATGATGGAAATCCATCTTAATCCTGACACAGCAGCTAAGCTAACTAGCTAGCGGGCTAACTACCCTGGCGGAGACTGCGGTCACATCAGCAGTCTCTCGATGTCGCGTGGTCAAGCCAGCCGCTCCAACATTTAAAGTGCGCTATTATTACAGACTTTATGGCAAGAGCACAGAAACAAGTGGTAAAGTCGGCGCTAACTAACAAGAGCGTGTGTGAACTTCCGGTTTACAAAATAAATGGTGGTTGTGAAATACAATAAGATGTTATTGAAAAAATATGAGAACTACATCAAGATATACTGTTCAAATTTATTGTTGGGAATACATTAAAATTCATAAAAAATTAGACAAAAAATGTGTTCAAATGCAATAAATAGTGGTGTGTCTCATAGAGCAGGCTTAGATCTACCATTCTATGTTGATTTGGAGCCACGAGGTCACATGATCTGAGAGTTATTGAGCGATAAATCTCATATTTACATTATAAAACACATTAAAAATTTCATAAAAAATATGAAATGTTTCAAAATGCAATAAAAAGTGGTGTGTGTCATAGAGCAGGCTTAGATCTACCATTCTGTGTTGATTTTGAACTACTGGGTCACCTGACCTGGTAGTTATTGGGCTATAATGCTAATATTTACATTATAAAACACATTAAAAAATTCATAAAAAATATGAGATGTATCAAAATGCAATAAAAAGTGATGTGTGTCATAGAGCAGGCTTAGATCTACCATTCTGTGTTGATTTGGAACACTGGGTCACATGATCTGAGAGTTATTGGGCTATAAATGCTCATATTTACATTATAAAACACATTAAAAAATTGATAAAAAATATGAAAAGTATCCGAATGTAATAAAAAGTGATGTGTCTCATACAGCACGCTTAGATCTACCATTCGTGTTGATTTGAGCCTACGAGGTCACATGATCTGAGTAGTTATTGAGCGATAAATGCTAATATTTACATTATGAAATACATTAAAAAATTCATAAAAAATAAAATGTATCCAAAATGCAATAAAAAGTGGTGTGTCTCACAGAACAGGCTTAGATCTACCATTCTTTTGATTTTGGAACATCATGATTTTTATTGAGCTATAATACTAATATTTACATTATAAATACATTGAAAAATTCATAAAATAAATCAGAACATTATATTTTAATGTAGTCCTCACATTTATTCGAATAACGTCTTATTGTATTTCACAACCACCATTTATTTTGAAAACCGGAAGTTCACACACACTCTTGTTAGTTAGCACCGACTTTCCCACTTGTTTCTGTGCGCTGGCCATAAAGTCTGTAATAATAGCGCACTTAAAATTTTGGAGCCGCTGGCTTGACCACGCGAAATCGAGAGACAGCTGACGTGAGCGCAGTTGGTGGAGGCCAGTTTAAATAACACTGTGAAATATGTGCAGTGTCCCACAACATATTTCGATTTCCTCACGCACATTACCTCATGTTTAAAATAAAGTAGTGATTCTACCTGAAATAAAACCTGCTTCTGATAAACTAATGAGGACTAAAAGGCAGATGTGACAAAGAGTTTGTAAATAATCTATATATTTACATTTTTAAATAGATAATTTGATATATTTTCAAGGAATTTGCTTCAGTTTAGCACACTCTTTTATATTGTACTTGAAAGCTCCAGAGAAGGAAAATAAAAGATGCCTATGAAAAGAATGTTACCTTAATTTATTACAAATCCTGTAATTAATTATATAATTTTTTTTAATCACCTGACAGCACTAATAAACAAACATTATATATATATATATATATATATATATATATATATATATATATATATATATATATATATATATATATATATATATATATATATATATATATATATACAGTCATGGAAAAAATTATTAGACCACCCTTGTTTTCTTCAATTTCTTGTTAATTTTAATGCCTGGCTCAACTAAAGGTACATTTGTTTGGACAATTATATGATAACAACAAAAATAGCTCATGAGAGTTTAATTTAAGAACTAAGAACTATTCATTTTCCATGGTTTTCTTGATAATAACCAAAATTACTTAAATTCTTACATCAATAGCTATGGCATTGTACCGCCAAAAACACTACTTTTAAGCATTACCATGTTTTCTTTTCTGTTTGCTTTAAACACATGATACACACAAGAGTTAATACTTGATTGCATAACCATTGTTTTTGATGACTGCAGCCATGCGTCTTGGCATGCTCTCCACCAGCTTCTGACATTGTTCTGCTGTCACAGCAGCCCATTCCTGTTGGACAAATTCAAACAAATTTTCTTTGTTTTTGGGCTTGTGGTTCTCCATTTTGAGTTTGATGATTTTCCACAGGTTTTCAATTGGATTAAGATCTGGTGATTGAGCAGGCCAAGGCATGGTGCGAATGTTGTGGTTCTCCATCCAGGCTTTAACTGACCTTGCCGTGTGGCAAGGGGCATTGTCTTGTTGGAAAATCCAGTCATTCGAGGCAGGAAAGAGTTTTCCAGCTGATGGAAGAAGACTGTTTTCAAGGGTAGTCCTGTACATGACCTGGTTCAATGCCTTCACACAATTGCATTGCCCAGATCATGACTGATCCACCCCCATGTTTTACTGTAGGGGCAAGACAGTCTGGGTTGTAAGCTTCTCCAGGCTTCCTCCTAACCAGTAAGTTGGCTGGAGTGGGCATCAATTCAAAATTGGATTCATCACTGAAGATAACCTTAGCCCAATCATCAACAGTCCAATCCTTGTGGTCTGGAGCAAAGAGTAACCGGGCCTTCCTCTGCCTTTCATTGATGAAGGGCTTCTTGCGTGCTCTGTGTGACTTCAAACCAGCTTCAACAAGTCGGTTTCGAACTGTCCTTGCTGAACAAGTCACATTTCTGGACAGTGCCCACTCATTTTTAAGGTCCCTGGAGGTCTGACGACGATTCCTGACACAGGAACGGATGAGTGCACGGTCATCTCGTGGGGTAGAAAGATGTTTCCTGCCACGGCCAGGTAGCAATTTGGTAGTGCCATGTTCAGCTTGTTTTTTTTTTTTGTTGTAATGAACGGCTGTCTTGGAGATCTTCAGTTTTTTCGCTACCTGTCTCTCACTCATGCCAATTTCCAGCAGTGCCAAGATGGCTGCCTTTGTGGCTTCACATAATTCTTTTGTTTTAGGCATTATGTGAGAGCTGACAACTTCTGAGTTGTGCTACGGCTTGAATGTAAGCAGGAAACCACTCTAGGCCTTTGCATGTGCAGTGCTGCTTGTGACATGAAATGGCCTCTTATATACCCTGGGAATCAATTAAGCTTAAGAATGTCAAATAGGACATAAAGTATTATGTGACCAGCTGCATTTTTTGTTGTGTTCATTGTATTATACGTTTAGTGGTACCAGATATTAGAATGAACAAGAAATTAAAGAAAACAAGGGTGGTCTAATAATTTTTTCCATGACTGTATATATATATATATATATATATATATATATATATATATATATATATATATATATATATATATATATATATATATATACACACACACATACATACATACTGGTAATATACATACATACATACATACCATTTATATAGGCTATATACACACAGTGTGGTGATCAAGCACAATATAACAGTAATTTTAATTGGACACGGTAATGATTGTCATAGGAAATTTTATCGCGGTTTACCATTTTACCGGTAACCGTTACATCCCTAACATATTTACATATACATATATATATACATATACATATATATATATATATATATATATATATATATATATATATATATATATATATATATATATATATATATATATATATATATATATATATATATATATATATATATATATATATATATATATATATATATATATATATATATATATATATATATATATATATATATATATATATATATATATATATATATATATATATATATATACATATATGTTATATTATATAATATATATATTTTATATATGATATATGTTTTTTCATATCTGTTTTCAATGTGGAATGGTTAATGTTCAATAAAGGCATGAAATACCAGTATAACAATTGTGTGGTCTTAGGTTCAACATACTGGGCTGTAAATTTGTGATTCCCATCACAGTCCTTCCCACCAGTGCAAACAGTAAAGAGGGAGGGGAGAGCCATGGAGTAAGTTTAACCACAGATGAGTCCAGCGAGACCAGAGGATGTCTTAAAATGTACACCATTCAGCTGATTCTGCTGACACCTTCTGTCACTGTGAAGCCACACCCAACTGAGCACAAGTCAGTGTGCCTCGTTCTACCAATTTACTTGAGGCTGTGCCTCACTTTATTAACACTGCACAGGCTGCACTGCACCTCACCGGTAGCAAGTCATGCATTTAGAGCCCATTGCGTGTGTCTGTAAGTATGAAGAAGATTACATCACATCTAATCAACATTTAATGAAGAAAACTAGGAAATTAAAAATGGGCCACATACTCGTCTTGGCACTGTAAATTGCAAAACAGGCTTTTTAGCTGACTTACGTATGTGTTGCGAGGCCCGCTTTTTCTCCTCCCTCTCTCTCCTTCCGCCGTCTCTGTCTCCAGACAAATGGAGCCATCTCTTTATATGTGCCTCCACCTCCTGGTCTGTTGCACTGGCAGTAAGCCGATTGTTTCTAACTGTTCCTAAAATGGGGAAAATATGTAAGCTTTTGATTTCAAAAATGACAAACAGTAGTGAGAAATAATGAGAAAGCTGCATGGCTTGCTACCAGATTAACCCTTACATATAAAAAGAATTTCTTTCACTTGTTAAATCTGGAAAATTAAGGCTATCTTATATTCAGGGTCTATATCCAGTGTTCCTTATAAATAGGATTCACTGGAGTGGCCCACCCAGGTAAACTAATTCATTTGTCACATAGTAGATGACATAACCTCCACTTAAAACTTACCAGTCAGTACATCTTTAAGATGCAGTCTGTGGAAAGCAGTTTTTCCATTTACCCCACGCCAGTTCAACTGCTTTGCCAGCGAGTTTGTGAAGCACTGCTTCATCACTCGCCACACTGTATCTTTACTGTCAATGCCACCAATGACACTCAAAGTAGTAATCTTGGGGTGAAAAAAAACATACATTATTTATATGTACAGTAGTAGCTTTACCACAGTTTAATCAGTTCAGCCCCAGCCCCTTTTTTAAGCCTTTCTGCTCGAAAATGACATACACATAAAGAAAAGAGTGCATCTCTACAACCACTAGGTCTATTTGAAAAATTTTGGTGTCATTATAAAAAAGATTTGATGTGTAATTATCAGTATATGTCTTACTGGGACAGAGTGAATGAAGATATAAGTCAAAATAATCTGAAAATTTTATCGTTGCTTAAAACAACAATTATTTAATTGTGACATCTCTTAGAAATGATGCTGGAGTGGCTGCAAAACTGTAAAAAAGAATAAGAAATGGGGTGGGTGATGTGGCACAAATTCAATATCACGATTATTTAAAAACAAAATCATCACAATTTTATCATGATTCATTTTTACATTGATTTTCTAGACTAATTTGCATTTTTGACCATGTTTTCCCTGTAAAACATAAAATATGTAAAATGTATGTAAACATGTAAAATGCTAAAAAAAAACAAAAAGAATAAACAGACACTTTCACTCAAATAAACAGGTTTTAGTTAAAATAGTGCAGTTTTTGTCAAAGTGTGCAATGAAAGTAAACATAAAAGGTAATGAACAACCACAAAGTGCACTTTTGTAACGTAAAAAGTAAATACACCCAGTGTCCAATATAACATTTTTTTCTTCTGGCCCAGCCATGAAAAAATGAAACTATTTAAAACAAAAACATTTATTGAAATAATCAAATTTTTTACAGGACAGTAAGAACAAAATAGGTTTGTGTGTTTATGTGAGTCTGATTTAATCTCTGCTGCACAGCCCTTCCACAGCCCATCATATGTCATAACTCCAAATCTTTTTATATTATACTTCATCATACTCTGGAAGTTTTTCTGAGACCCTCCATACACTGAAGACATTTTTGACACATTTTCACCTGATTTATACGCCGTCCACTGAAAACAGCTTTGAGACCTCTTATGGGCCTCCATGCACAGGTTGAGAACCGCTGCATTAGTAGACTGTGTTTCAAGTTTAATCCTTCAAAGATCATTCTTATATCATTGAGATTTAGTGATCCAGGATACTCCAGGATTTTATTTATCATTCAAAAAAGTGAGTGAGAGAAAACTAGCTGGACAGCTAAAGAATGTAGAATTTTGATTCATTGAAAGGCGGACTCAGCATTATTTAAGTCTTTGTGTTCATGTAAAAGGGAACATGTGCTACCAAGACACTGTCCGAGTTATAAAATCAGACAAAATGACCGATGACCCCTCACAGTCCCCTGAGATGCATGTCTGTCTGTCTTAGACCAGATACATAGTGTGCACTAGGGATGGACAATTAATTGGATTTTAATCGTGATTTCAATTTTGCCATCTGACAATCAGAGCAAAATTAGAGAGGTTTATAACAATATGGTCAGGCCAGGACTTTAAAAAACAATGCATAGAGCAAAGGTCAAAAATATGTGTATTTTGTCAAATAAGAGCCAAATTAAATCAATGAAGTGTTTAAAATGCATATTAGTGCTCAGCATTAGTGTCTATGTTACAGCTTGTTATATAAGATCATGTCCAGGCCTTTTAATTAATTAATTTATTGTTTTACTGACGATAGTCCCTGAAGCAATTAGCCCCCTTAATGATTCTCCTCTGGTCTCCCCTTTCCATGGCAGTTCTCCTGAACAGCTCCTCCTTAAATATTTCAAAATTACAATTTCTTAAATCCTTAAAACACGAACTATGACGGTAAAAGACTATCTATTACTGCAAAACACGGCAAATAAATGGCAAAAGAAAAGCAAGATCACCAGATTGATATCAACGCTGTTATTTACAAGCTTTATACATTACAGTGGGAGGAAAAAGTAAGTACACCCTTTCTGCCTGAATTGGTCATAAAATGTGGTCTGATCTTAACTCAAATCACAAGAATAAGTAAACGGTGTCTGCTTAAACTAATACCACCCAAACAATTACATGTTATCGTATTTTTATTGGCCATTAGATGTTAACATTTACAAGACAGGGGGGAATAAGTAAGTACACCCCCCTGGCTATGGATCCTCCAAGAGCTAGTTAGTCTAATTAATGAGTCAGGTGTGAGCCAACCTGAAGTTCAGTTACTGAGGTGTGTCTTAAAGCTGCCCTGCCCACTGGTAAACACACACCAGTTAAGAGTTGTCTCTTGATGAGGGGCACTGTCTGATGTGCACCATGCCTCGCTCAAAAGAACTCTCTGAAGGCCTAAGATCAAGAATTGTTGATTTGTGTAAAGCTGGAAAAGGTTACAAAACCATCTCTAAAAGTCTTGATGTTCACAAATCCACGGTGAGAAAAATTGTCTACAAATGGAGACAGTTCGGCACTGTTGCTTCTCTTCCAAGGAGTGGTCGCCCTGTAAAGATGACTCCAAGGGCACAGCACAGGATCCTCAATGAGGTAAAAAAGAACCCTGGAGTGTCAGCGAAAGACTTACAGAAATCACTGGAACACGCCAACATCTCTGTTGACACATCTACAATACGTAAAACATTAAACAAAAATGGGTGTCATGGGAGAACACCACGCAGGAAGCCATTGCTGTCTAAAAAGAACATTGCTGCACGTTTGAGGTTTGCAAAAAAGCATTTAGATGCTTCACAGCACAACTGTGAAAATATTCTGTGGAGTGATGAAACCAAAGTTGAATTGTTTGGTGGGAACACACAACGTCATGTGTGGAAGAAAAATGGAAAAGCACACCATCATCGAAACCTTATTCCCACTGTTAAGTATGGTGGGGGGAGCATCATGGTTTGGGGCTGCTTTGCTGCCTCAAGGCCTGGACAGCTCGCCATCATCAATGGAAAAATGAACTCACAAGTTTACCAAGATATTTTGCAGAAAAACCTGAGACAATCTGTCAAACAGTTGGAGCTCAAAAGAGGATGGGTGCTGCAACAGGACAACGACCCAAAGCACAGAAGCAAATCAACTTTAGAATGGTTTCAGAAGAATAAAATAAAGGTTCTGGAGTGGCCCAGTCAAAGTCCTGACCTAAACCCAATTGAGATGCTGTGGCATGACCTCAAGAAAGCTGTTCACACCAGACATCCCAAGAATCTTGCAGAACTGCAGCAGTTTTGTGAAGAGGAATGGTGCAAGATTCATCCTGATCGTTGTACGCTCCTAATCTGCAGCTACAGGAAACGTCTAGTTGAAGTTATTGCTGCCAAAGGAGGATCAACCAGCTATTGAATCCAAGGGTGTACCTACTTATTCCCCCCTGTCTTGTGAATGTTTACATCTTATGGCCAATAAAAAAAAATGATAAGATGTAATTGTTTGGGTGGTATTAGTTTAAGCAGACACTGTTTACTCATTCTTGTGATTTGGGTTAAGATCAGACCACATTTTATGACCAGTTTTGGCAGAAATGTACAAAATTACAAAGGGTGTACTTACTTTTTCCTCCCACTGTATATACTCAGGAAGTACTGATAAACCTCCTATAATTCACTCCGGTATAGCTCACTGATCCCCCCCCCCACTCGTTTACTCGAGGAGTTACAGCAGTTTTAATCACCCACATTTTTTTCTGTCACTGCAGCTTCATGTTTTAGACAGGGTGACTGTAGTCACTCAGTTTCCCCTCGACATCCCTGTAAAATCCAAACATCGAACAGACTTTAGATTTCCATCCGTTTTGGGTGGCAAAACCTGTGACAGTTGGCTCCAGCTGCTGAGGCCAAACATTGCAAACTGTGCATGCGAGCCTCTGTTAGCAACACAAGGCTGCTTCATCGAGGAACAGACACACATAGTTTCGCCTTTCCAGGCAAAGAGCAGCATCACCATGAGTTATTGACAGTGTCGAGATCAAACACGGTAAAACGGTAATTTTAATAGGACACGGTAATGATTACTGAGGAAAATTATCCAGCGGTTTACCATTTTACCAGTAACCTTTACATCCCTAATATTCAGTAAGTCACTTCTTTGCTGTTTCCCAAAGAAAATAATGTAGAATAGTCCTCCCTCTAATAAAAAATCTAGCATCACCACTGACATACTTGAAATATTGCTAGAGTAAGCAATACAATACCATTTTCTTTTTAAGGTCTGGCTCCTCCCTGAGACGCTTTTCCACAGCCAGAAGAGATGCCACATCTTTCAGTGGGAGCATGTCTCGTTCAAGGGCCTCCTGATCACCACTAGGTTCTCCTTGATGCTTCTGCATGGTCATTTGAAGAACCTTCAGTTGATCCATAATCATCTCCTGATTTGTGAGGAGTCTATGCAGAAGAGCTAAAAATAATGACATAAAATTAAAAAAGGCACTCGAAGGTGATTCCTATTGTATGGAGGGATGGAAAAAAGACAAAGAGTTGCTACATGCATAAGTCTGAAATATGAGCCAAGTTTGAGGCACCTGTGGTTGCCGATCTTCTGGATTCGACTGGAGTTGAATTTCCAGGACTGATCAGAGGGGGTCTCGGCTCAGGGCTCATGACTCGCAGCTGTGGTTCTGGACTCACCACCAGTGGATGTCTGGAGACATGATTTGAGGCCTGTCGCTGTATTGCTGAGTTTCTATCGAAGCCTGGCCCTGGGATCTTTGGGGCTGGAGGCAGCCTTCCAGAATGGTTGACGGATAAATGTTCATCGCTGTCACTTTCAAATCTAATGTTTGGTCTTACGTATGTATGTTGGGGAGGGGGAGAGAAAGAATTTGAAATAATCGTGAGACAAATGAGTATAAAGCATTTTTCATCAGTTGCACTTTACAAAATGTAGCAGTTCCTGAAAATATAGGACACATCATCTTCTTAGCCCTATACTGACTCTGTTATGATCGTATTGTAGGCAGGGGAATTTGTCTGCAATTAACAATGACTTGGTGTGATTTTTGCAATAAATTAATTAAAAACAAATTAACAAGTTCAAGAAATTAATACAATTAATTGCACATTGCTCTACAGATTACACTCTTGTGTCAGGTTGTTGTGGAGTCCTCCGTTTGGGGTGTCCCAAGGGAGCACTGTGCGTCACTACAATTTGGAGATATGCATCTTTTAACTTTGATGTGAGGAAAAATGTTTACATTAAACATTATCTTAAAGGGACTGGATTTAACCAACAGAGATTTTTCATATCTAGAGTATCTCGATTTAATTGGAAACTGCATCCCCTCCCAGCTGTCCTAGTAGTGCATTCACATTGTGCATACCCCTGTACATATATAGATGCATGGTTAAATTCACCGTAATTTCTTAAATATAATTTGAACTCAATTATAACACACACCCTATTTTTCAGGCTTTTTTCCAGGAAAAAAAATGCTGTGCTTAAATATGACGCACACCCAAATTTTGCATTAACCTTACGCTCCCATGTCGATATCTTTGACCATTCAGCTATTTTGGTCCCTTTGCTTACAAGATGATACCACTCTGTGTTTACACTGAGCAGTAGTGTAACATGGAGATTTCCATGATCATTATGTTGATGTTGTAACTGTAACTGCGATGCTGGTGACACAAAACATTTTACATATCTTGCTAGTGCTCACGTATAATACCCACCCCACAATTACACCTTATTTAAGAGCAAAAAATGAGTGTTATATACAGTGTTGGTAATAACGGCATTAGAGTATAACGGCGTTACTAACGGCGTTATTTTTTTCAGTAACGGGTAATCTAATTAATTACTTTTTCATGCGTTACAACGCCGTTACCATTACTAACAGGGAAATGTGGCGCGTTACTTTGCACCGATGTCAAGCAGCTGTTATCCGACCAGTCTCACCCCCAAATTCCACAGCACACGGAAGCGCCGTGCCACGGTCTTGCCCTGACAGACAGAACCCACTGAAAGTGCGCACCGAGCAGAGCTGCGGCTGCAGCTCCGTATGGAGCAGGGCTGATCCCCGGAGAGCTCTCATGATTAGCACAGCGATGTCACACGCTCATAAAACATGTTATACACTGAAAAAGAAAACAACACCTCACTTCCCTTCTCTAAGGTCCCTTTGCTGGTCCCAACCACACAGCTTTGTGATCTATTTAACTTCTATCCGCCTATATCCGTGTATAAAAGTGAAAAGTGACCGTGAATTTACGAGGTTTGGACGCGGCCGCGCAGAAAATAGATCTGAAGCGAATCTCCAGCGCCTTGGCGCGCGCTGGCTCTCACCAATGCAGCGCTGCGCGTAGGTGAAGCTTACTGAGGAGCACTTTGCCCCCATTCTAGTCTATCAGGCAAATTCCCCTGCACGTGCTGTTGGAGAACTGATGATGTCAGAGCTGCTGCAGCAGGTAACAACAAGGAAGGACACAGAGACAGAGACACACAATTCAAGCAGCAAAAGCTTTTTAAAAAAGTAACGCATCAATTACTTTACCTGGTAACTAATTACATTTATGAAGGAGCAATTCCGTTAGTAATTCAATTACTTTTTTGGGAAAGTAACTAGTAACTATAACTAATTACTTTTTTGAAGTAATGTGCCCAACACTGGTTATATATGAGAAATTAAAGTATTAACATTTTCATATTTTGCTTGTCCATAAAAATAAACTAATAAAACACATTGCAGATTTTTTATATTACTGCCAAAATCAAAATTGCCTAGCTTTGGGATAGATAAAATAATTGACAAATAAAGCAGAATGAGTTAATTTCAGGCCAAAAGTGTTGTAATTTGAAAATAAAGAAGATTGAAATAATGTTAACTGAAATTTCAATGTTTTTTCTTGGATTTAAAAAATGCATGAAATCGATTTTTTTTTACAGGTAAATTATACGTTTGATTCAGCTCTAAGTATTCTTTTAAAGTATTTTGCATTTATTTTTTACTATAAAATATATTTTTACATTGTGTTGTGTCATTTTTTTCAGTGGCAGGATTTTTATTTCAGAATCAAATTTTACCTTTGAATTCATATTTCCTTTATATTTTACCTTCAGATTTTTTTTTTTATTTTCAAACTTTTGGCTGTGTTCTGGAGTGAAGGGTCATTGCCTTGACTGAAAGGTATGTGGGATCCGCACAGTAAAGCACCCTCAAATGAAATTGCCTTTTAGGAAATGTGGGTACTTTGATTGACATATCTCAACACAAGCAATTCTACACAACTCTTAGTATTTACTGATACATTCTAATTGGAAAATATGCCTGCAGGTTCAGGCATGCATTAAGAAATGCTCTATATAAATACGGTGGAGTAGAAAATATCCTTAATATCAAAATGCTGCGTAACTTTTGATATGTAGGGTCATCATGAAGATGTTTTATTGGGTCTGTGTCCAGAATCACTTTACTTGGGAATTTGGGACACATCGTTTTGTTAGGCATGAGTGTTAAAAAAACAATCCAACATATTATCCAGTTGTTATAAATCACTAATTACCAAGAATTTTCTAGAATTGCTTATAAAAGATGAAGGCAACATCATTTGGGGATGCTTTGCACTGCAGTCACTCACATTTCCACGTCTATCTCAGTCAAGGCCACGCCCTCACACAATAACATTGCTATCTAAAATCAAAAATATAAGATTTTAGTCTGAAAATATTAATGGATCTGAAAAAATGGCACATCACATCTTAAAAGATATTTCCGAGTTAAAAAAAATTGGTATTTTTACACATACAGCCATATATACATATATATACACATATATATGTATATATACACACATATATATATATATGTATATATACATATATATATATATATATATATATATATATATATATATATATACACACATATATATATATACACACACACACATATATATATATATATATATATATATATATATATATATATATATATATATATATATATATATATATATATATATGTATGTATGTATATATATCTCCTTTTTTAATGAAAACAATTACAGGGCTGAATCCATTGTATATGTTAATTGTGGAAAAAAAAAACTCACTTTTTTCATAAAGTTATGTATACATACTTGTAATTCAAAAACCAACAATGAAAAATCAGATTTAAATTCATTCCAAGCTTTTGATTTTTAATTTTCAAAATGCAACACTTTTGGCCTCAATTTAGCTCTATAAAGCATGGGCAAATAAGTTTTGATTGAATACCATATAGATTTGTTGAGTGAGCACTTCTTTAAGCTATACTCTTAAATGTACAAATTTGGAGTCAAAAAGAAACAGGGAAGTGATATACTTTCTTAGATTGTGTACCTAGGCTATCCCAATTTTCTAAAATGTTTTAAGCCAGAAAATCCAAAGGGTCACTTGACTGGACCAGGCAGTTAGATCGTTGTCTCCCAGTACTTAAATAATTTTTTCTGTGTGCATGTTTTTCTTTCATAAAGTGTGGACCATCTGCACATCATCCTTCATCTTCAACTACCAGCTGCACGGTTGTACAGCTGATAGCTGAAGCCTGGAAAAGTGGTCATCACCAGAAGACTCAGTGTGATCAAAGTTGAAGGATCAGGGGTGTGCCAGTGCACATGCCTTGATGAGGCCTGTGTCACAGCATTCAGTATGTGTTTTGCCAACACTGCTCACCCACTGCACCTCAAAAACTTATTGCAAATGACTTAACTTCAGGCGATTAACATGTGCTACGTCATCATGCCTCTGATGCACCAATTTCCAAGGTGTAGCAAAAGGACTTTACACTGGTTAAGTTAATTCAGCATGTTGGAGTGGTTCACAATTTAGTACACCTGGACGACTGCTACCAACATTATTTAACTGCACTTTAAAAGCTTAAACTCACATTTGTCAGTCAAAAAAGTACTGCAGATCAGTTAATGTGTAAAATGTGGATTTTTCTATTCTGTGAGACTGTAAATTAAACTTTCGTAAATATCTGTATTGTCTTTTTTAAAGGTATAAATTTGCCTAATTAGAGTACAAAATATCCAGCAGTACCTCATGAAGTACTAATATGTACCTTTTAATGGAGTACATATTTATACCAGGCATAAAGGTACATATTTGTCCCCCTGGGGTCTGTAAACATTCTTTTAGAGGAACAAAGTGGAAGGTACAAAAATGTACCATACTAAATCATACATTCTTGTACCCTACTTGTGTACAGCTGGGCGGACAAAGCCTTTGAACTTTTTAGGACCAATTCTGTACCTTCATTCCTTTGTGTGTAAACTAACAACTATTGATCACTGATGCTGCTCTGATGGTGACATGCTGCCAAGCAAGGCTTCCTGAGCAATTCTGGAGCTCCACAGTCTCTAAATATCCATTTCTGCAGTCTCCAACCCGCCCTGACGCACAGTAACGAAATGTATAGAGGGGCGCACTCCAGCACGCGCAAAAAAAGACTGATGCAAAATAAACAATATCACGTTGTTAAAATCTATGTATGTGTCTATCATTGAATTGAGTCATAGCCAAAATACATTTAAACTTAATAAAGGTGCTTCTTTTGGCAAACACTATTATGTGATCAATATGCAATTAATTAATTAAAAAGCCTCTGATGAATATATTATTTTTTAATCATGACCCTGCCCTGATATTACCATTACTGCCTGCAAAAATGATTTTATGAATTGTTGACCATGTCCGAAGAAATGCAAAACTAAGTGAGGTGGTAGCTGGCGACAACACAGAAGCACTTAATACTTACTGTCTTTTTCGCTTTCGAGTTCTTGGGATTTCATCATCCTCCTCTGCTGTCTGCAGGTCAGTTTGTGTTTCTGCTTGTGGAAGCTTCAGACGTGCCGTTTTGTAGTTGGCTGTATAGATTCAGACATCATTATTAGTAGTATGTGTTTTAAAATGACTGAATTTTGGTAAGTATGTGATGTGTATACCTGCAGTGTATAAAATCCTAACTCTAAATTCCTCCCACGATTGTTCTGGCTCCTCATCTCCTCTTATGGCCTTTGCCAATTCATCTGATCGGTAGTGCGTGGGCCACTGACAGACATCATTATTAACCCAGCTTGATGGCACCACCTCGACCTCTTGGGTTTCATAAAACTCGACAATATGAAACATTTCCTTGAGTAGAAAGAGGGTAAAAAGGCACAAAAGTAGTTTTACAAACTTAAAAACTGTACAATTTAACTGCAGACAAATTCATGCAAACTCCAAACTAAATAATTACCATAAATGTGGGATATGCAGACATGCTAAGGGATGTTGCATTGTCAACACTATCTAAACTTGCCATTGAGCTGCACATATATTTTAACATCAATATTTATATGAACTTAAATTTAAAACATGTGCTGTGGCCAGTGTTTCACATGCTTAAAATGGATCAGCATGAATAAGAGGCACAACAACAAATACCGCTTCATAAGGTAATCGAACACACTTCTGTAGTTTGGAGTCCAACCTCAAGTGTATTAGGTGTGATGACAAGTCTGACACAATACAAATTCCCAAATTGGTAGAGTCAATGGGATAGTCAAAAAAGCTTGCAATCTGCCTGTATTCCTTGCAGACTATGTATTCTTGACCCTCAAAAACAATTATGTTCTGGACTAGAACTATCTTGCCATCCATTTTAATGCAATTGTCCCTCTCTGAAGAATTAATGACAAATTCATCCAATTCAAGTTGTTTAAATTGGAGGACAGTTCCCACAAAGCCTTGTGGGACAGGTCCATCTGAATGCAACCTTTTGAGGTTTTTGCCATTTTTCAGTGCTTCTTCTTGTAAACTTGTTGAGCCAAGTTCTGAAATTCGGCGTATAACTTGTTGCAGTGGTGAACTAGGTTTTCGAACCATGCGTTTGAGCTGTTTTAGATAGTTCTCAAAAGGAAATCCAGATATTAGGTCTAAATTCCCATGTGCCTTTACATCATCACAGAGGTGGATCAAGCCATGTATGTTGTACACTATAAATTCCTTGCCATAGAGCTCCCCAAAATGTTTGACAAATGCTCTGAGGAGACTGTTTGCAAAATCATTTAGCATCAAACAATAGGCTGGACTCGCCAAAATGTAAATGCTCACCGATAACAGCATAAAGTTTTGATAAACCTCAGGAGCCATAACATCCTTTAAAACAACTGGGCCAGTGTAAAGCAGGAACTGCCTAAGTTCTGTTGCCTTCCATCTTAACCTTTCATCAAGCCCTCTTGGTCTTAGGGCAAATTCTGAGGGTATGTACATTTTGAGACCAAGTAACTTGGCTGAAATTTGACCGACCTGCATGGATGAAATGCGCGTTTTCAACTTCCCACTAGTGCCAACCCATAAATCAAGCAGGCGACGCATGACACCTAAGCAAACTAAATGCATATAATCATGTGGAAAGCCACTGACCATAGGGACAGATGTTTCACAAAATGGTGAAGGTCTTACATGGTGGTCTTCATCCTCTGTGTTTGAAAAAGATTCATCAGTTCTTGCTCTAGCATTTGCCTCTGGGAATGTCATGCGATTGTTCATATATACGCCAGACTGTACACATTTGTCACAGCCACTGTAGCCATTGTGTGACTTAATACCTTTAATGAAGGCCCTTGCAGGAGCATCGCATATTACTGAGCACACAGTGAGGAAAAATGTTTTACTGTTTAAAATAAATCCATTGCTTAAGTATTTCAGCTCACAGACAAGATCCTTCAGATATAGTGACAAGGATTGAGGTTTTGAATTCCCACAGAAAATAGCAATAAGCACAGGTTTACAACTGAATCCTTGAAGGATTCCCAAGACTGGCCAAAACTGAACTGATGAACTTTTAAAAATTGGTAGACCGTCAATGTTTAACTGCAACTTAAAGATGTGACGATCTGGAACAATCAGTGCAAGTCTCTCAAATATCTTCCTGAACATTTTCTGTATTCCACAATAGTGGAATGATCCACCTGCCAAAGAACTTACAGCATGGCAAACCTGTGTTTTAAGCAATGTTCTGGCATTTTTGGGTAATGAAGGATGGTGAACTTTCAGTATGGACAAGAGGGCAGACAAAGCAATCAGTGAAATCCCAAATTGTGTGGCCCAGTCTCTCAAACGACTTATTAAGTCCCCTGTGTCATCATCAACATAATTCCTCTCATCATCATCAATAATTGATCCATCATCTCCACTGTCTGTGTCAAAATTTGGTGGATCAGCAATTACTTCAGAGGTTGAAGCTTCATTCTGAGCACTGTACTCTTTTTCGTTGTCAACCTCAAGCTCATGCTTGTCACTTAAAGAATTAAAGAATCTGTTTACTCGTTTAACAGCTCTTTTCCTCAAATTGCTGCGAGTAGTATTCCACTGTTCTTTTGCCATGGCACTATCACAAACCTATTTGATGTTAAGTTGACTTGTGCAGCTCAGCAGCAGACAGTAATTCTGAAAAAAGAAACAGGTACAAGTATTACATTTACATTTACATACACATTGTGTGATAGGCTGTTTTAGGTCATGTATTTCACCAGAGCATCTTACCTTGACAATGAGTTTGATTTGTATTCACTCCAGCCAGTTTCTGTAACAACAATAAGTACAATCACTGTAAACATTACTATGACAGTATAATGCACTGTAATTAACAACGCATAATGTAGCAGTATGATATGGTTACTTTTTCTTCACAAAACATTGTATGCAAACATGGATCATGGACGCCGGAGCTACCCCACGCATGTAGCTCACAAATGTAATAAAAGTATGCAACTTCTGTCAAATCATATTCACATTATATATTCATTATATTTCTATTTACGGGCAGTTATTATGTTTATTAGCTTAAAGGGGGGTGAAAAAGATTGCAAAGTCCACCAGTCTTGAAAAAAAAGAAAAAGCCCATGCAGGGCCACCCCTGGTCAAATTGGGGCCCTAAGCAGAATTTTATTTTAAGTCAACTCTACATAGCTGATCAGATCTATGGAAGGCCTGCTATAAACTTGACCCAACAAATAATCACCAACTGGTCAATTATCAACCACCCTTTTTTTTTTTAACATGGTTGAATGCACATTACTTAGCATAAATGAGTGCACTCCTTCAGAGTTGTCAGAAAACCTTTAGTTTCCTTTCAAAATTAACATTTTACATGGCATGCTATAGCACATTAATCCACTAAATGTGGGCAATTAATTGCAAACAAGTTTTTTTAAGTTGCACACAAGAAAAAATACTTTAAAATTTAAAATCAGGATGCAAAAATGAGTACACCCCAAAGAAAGTTTTGGGAGCAAAACTAAATCATAGTTATCATATCACCCTTATTTTCATCTTATGGTAAACACAATGTTATGTTAAACTCAGCTTTGTCAAAACTTTGGAAATTCTACTTTTGTTCATCTAGATATTGAGTAATACATTACTCTTAATAGGGTGTAGCCTCATCAATGCTGGGCACTGTATCTGCAGTTAACAAGACATTCAAACAATGACACGGACAGAATTATCCTCTTTTGTGTCTCATGATTTCATGCTAGGAGCTGGGGTGTTTATAGCACAAAGTCCTCCTTTTTTATTTCAACAACATACACACCCACCTTCCTGTGGTGTAGTCCACTTTATTCTAGTTGATATACTCTGACAGATGTTTGCCCTGTTAGGGCTTCCATACACTAATACATATTTGCCACATTTTTACCTGATTTATACACCATCTACTGAAAACAGCTCTGAGACCTACTTATGGACCTCCACCCATAGGTTAAGAACTGCTGCACTAGTAGACTGTATTTGGAGTCTGATCCTTCTAATATTGTTCTTCTATCATGGAGAATAAGTGGTGGAGGATACCTCAGGATAAATTTATCATTAAGAAAAAGAGTGAGTGGGAGGAACACAGCTTGATTGATGAAAAACGTTGAGTTTTGATTCATCAAAAGGCTTACTCTTTTCTGAAGTCTTGGTGTAAACTTAAACAGTGCATGAGCTATCAAGACACAATTTGAATTAAAATATCAAACTGGTTCAGGAGGGATTTAGATCAAATGTTCAAGGACACTGAACTGCAAAAGAACACAACTGACAGACAACGGAGTTGCAGCTGTATCTCTGCAGGAACGCGTGTGGTGTCAGAATACTGGTCTTTTTCCTCTCCTGACTCTGACTGACTTGGTGCTCTTTGGAGCATTGGTTCTCAAATGGTGTGCCAAGGCACACTGGTGTGCTGTGAGGTAAGTGAAGGTGTGCCTTGGGATTTTGTGAAAAACATACATTATTTCTTGCAATACACAATTACAGAAAAATAATTATTTCTGAATTTACGATATCACTACTTTATGCACTCAATTCATAATACAGAGGAACTCGACCTAAAAGCAATGCTTCAAAAAAAATTGTAAAATTTTGCAACTCAGGGCATCAATCTGTGCCAGTGGAGTACCACATGACCTTCCTCAGCCCTCTCATCCACTGGATACCTGGATAAACCCTCGACAAAAGTCTACTGGACTAGTTTCTGTTAGTTTCTAGTTTCTACTCGGACCTGGTTTTTAAAAGAACTGAACCTCTCGGGGTCATACAATCCTGGACTCATGATCTTCAAGGACAAAACATGACTTTATACTGGGATAATATTTGGAAAAACACATTTATATCATCAAAAAACCCAGCTCATCAACTTATTCGTCATAAATTTGTACTTAAATATTATGCTACACCTCATAGACGCTTTAAAATGAAGCTCACAGAAAGCCCCAACTGTACTAAATGCAACTTAAAAACTGTTGGTACTTATTTTCACATTTTTTGGGAATGTCCTTCTGTTGTTAATTTCTGGTCTAAAATCACCAAATGTTTCGAAAAAGCTCTTAAATTCCCAATCCCAAAAGATGCCCCTTTACTCTTATTCAATGATGATTTCAAACTTAGAAATAACACTAGTTTAGTTTCAAGAAAAATTGTGTTTGCAGGTTCAACAGTGGCAAAAAGACCATAATTCATTCCTGGTTTTCTGCTAACCCAGCAACAATAACAGACTGATTTAATCATTTTAGAAAAAGTTGATCACAAAAAAATTGAAAAACCTTAAAGAGAACTCCATATTTTGCTGATCCTGCAGTTTTGTAGGTAGGAATTATGTGACTGTAAGACATCCAACGAACTCTGTGCCTAATTTTGTGACCTGTAAGTTTTAAACAAATGTGTTGCTGCGTTGATAAATTTCTTGAAGTTTCAAAGTAATTCTTGAAATATTTATTAAAAATATTTTATGGGTAATAAAGTTGTCTTTCTTAAATTTTATTTGACATTTGTACATAATTATGTGTATTTACAAATATTTTACATTATAAAATATGTTATAAAGGCTATCTGACACAATAGGTGTGCCTCGGGATTTTTACTTGTCCTTTGGTGTGCCTTAGGCACAATAATTTTGGAAGCCACTAATGTCTTTCCTTTCACAAAATGGGTCCCCCATGGATCAGGGCCTTCAGCACGGCGCGTGTTTGCTTATCGGAAGGGGTGGCATTGTGTCCACGTAAAGACAACGTCTTTCTCTCCAATTAAAAAAAGCAAAAGTACACCCAGAATGTTCCAAACACTTAACCATGATATACCAATTTATTAGCTTGCTAGCACAGTTTTCCAACACTATTACACGGCAGTTTTCTTCCCACTGCCCTACTAGTTTTGCATCACTACCCTCTACCAATTATAAGTAATATGCGCATTAAGTTCTAACAAAATAATAATTATTTGTCATTCGGGACTTACCTTGACTTCTATCGTCCTGTTAACGGACACCAACAGCACTCAGCGCGCCTTCTGCTCTCTTTCGTCAGTTTGAAGAAGCTGCATTCAAAAGACTCTGTAATATGGGAAACTCCAAATTTAAGACACAAAAACCCATCAATAGTAAAGAAATAACGGAAAATATAGTTTAACTCCAAGTTATTCAGTTCCGTCGGCGGGATCAAAAGACCACTTTTTATATATGACTGGCATTTGCGAACCATTTGTCCTATCCAGAAACAAACAATAGGTGTAATTGGTTGATTTTCAAGTTTCCGGGGGTTTCTGAACGCATCACAAGTAACGTCGACAAAAAATATTAATAAGATTTCCTCAATCACTTTAATTCTCGTATCTTTTTTGAAAGTTTGCAGAAAATTCACTTTTTGATTTCGGTTACTTCTGTAAGAAAAAAAAAAAAAAAAAAAAAAAGTTTCTCACCGCGTTTAACAAGACCTGAATGATCACATACTTCCTGAATTTGCTGTCCAAAATATCATTCAATTTCGGTACAGTGGCAGGGTTTTACAGGCTCATATTCCTGCCCAGCGCCGTTCAGCACTATTAAGTGCTGAGCTGGACACCTGCTGTCAACGCCTTAAAGAGCCGTTACAGGGAAAACTTTTACCAGCAAACTGTCGTTTTCAAAAAGGAAAGACTGCTTTGCATATTAATCCTGTCAGTAATGGCTGTGAATTAATAATATTAATGTAATAAAAAGTAATCATATGACAGATGTTATAAACTTTTTAGATTTTTTATTTATTTTCTTTATTTTCTGTAGCTATAAATACTGTCACACTGCATAAAGACATAATTGAGTTACTTCAGCCTCAGTGTAGCCATGACTGTCCTGAATCTATAGAGGTGCTGGACTTCATCTTGCAGAGAAAAATAAGACCACAGTGAGTAAAATGTTAGAGAAGCATAAAACAACCAGAAACTGCTTAGGATTCAGAGGGTTAAATAAAATTCCTTCACTACATACAGACTTAATAATCTTGACTGCAAGCAAATTGAGTGCATGTTATTAAAACGCCATGCCCTTTTTGATTTTGTTGGTTGCATTAATCAAATATGAGGTGACAATGGTGAACAGTGACAAAAAAAATCATACAAATACTGTTATTCACACATAGCTATAAACAGGACCATGTATATCTCCAAATTATGGGAAATACAATTACTGATGTCTATATCAAATCAAACCAATCTTTATTTACAGTATTTGTAGTACAGCACTTTTTACACATCAAGATAGCCTACTTATGCTGTGCACTGGATTTATGAGAGGCCAACCTGCCTCGGACAATGTTGCACATTTGTTTCATGTGATAGAAAAATCAGATCAACTCCAATAGCTGTGTGCTGTTCTCTCACTTGACGTTTCCAAAGCCTTTGCAAAATTCAATTTGGGTGAGGGCTGTATAGGCTATTATGGTATGCGTTCTATATGTTCACCCCTCGGCAATGGTTTGCAGTAAAAACTTGTGCACAAAAATTTAAAAAATGGTAAATTTGTCATTGTCTAATCTGTACTCAATACATTTAGAGCAGGGGTTAATATACGCACATATTAATGCATTTAACTGTAAATGCATTAATGCAACCACGAATGCTGTGAAGAAAGGCCAGCAGTGACTTTTAGGTCTACAATACTCACCAAAATTCAAACTGATAAGTCACTAATTCACTGTTTTATCTTGCTTTTATTGAATCTATTATATCCTTTTGCATTATTTGCTTGTAAGGTAACCTTGGTAATACACTTGACTGGATCATGAAGGTGGCAAGTAAGATACAGTGATCTGGTTTGAATCATATTTGTGATAAGCAGCGTTTTTTTTTTTTTTTTTACAAAGCTACTTAAATAGATATTTAAAAATGTCCTTCATCCCAGTCTCTATCAGAGCCTTAAATGACTTGGTTAGAGTTAAAAGTTTTTATTTATTTTTATTTATCTTATTTCATTGTTTATTTGACATGGACACACAGTAACATTGATGCTGTGATATTTAAATATACACAGGTCCCAGATGCACTGCTGTAAGTGTTTATAGCACAGTGATAATTTTTAACACCAGTTCATGTGAGACTTTTACAGATTAAAAATATACAAAATATATTTAAGGAACAGAGATGCCTAAGACAAAGTTCATTAAGAAGTACACATGAATTAAAATATCCAGAAAATAAAATAAAAATAAATAAAAACAAGTTCTAAAAAGATGAACGACAAGGTTTCATCAGGTAAACATGTGTACAAGTAAAATAATTTATATGTGGGAACAGTACTGTTGCTCTTTCAGCCATGATTTAACACCTTTGTTAAAACTTTTCATGTTATTTAGCATTTTCAGCTCAGTATGGAGATTATTCCTGAGTGTAGCTCCTGTGAAGTTGTGACAGTTACCGTTAACAGAAGCCCGTGTGTTCGCTCGACTGGAGTTCTGATTTCTGCAAGCAGATTCACCAAGCTTGGATGGAACTACATTTTGTAGACATTTCTAAAACATTTTAAAATTACTGTAGGTAATGAAACTTTCAAAGTTAAGCATACTGTGTTTCTCTAATAAGAGACAGTGATGCCATCTGACAGTTTTTTTTTTCTATGATTTTTATTGTCTGGTTGTACATGGATATGATTGGTTTTAAAGTTGTTTGCGAAGCTTGAGACCAGGAAGTGAGGCAAATATCATAGCGTGCATGTAAAGTTTGGCTGTATTCAAAGAAAGATACATCCTGATCATCCTGAAACAGTTTACATTAGATTTAACTTTTTTGCAAACATTATTCGCTTCTTTGGAAAACCATAGATGAGACGATTCCTAAGTACTTTACATCATTAATCACATTGATGTGCTTATTATTGATCTGAATCAGGAATGATTCTCCACTGTGTTGTTTACGCATAGAGAAACATATTGAGACAGTTTTTTTATATGTGCAATGTTAAGTGAGAAGACTCAAGCCAATGTGCTACAGACTGTAATGACTCATTTAATTGCTCTGCAGCTTTCTTTGCTGATTTAGCTGCTGTGTACAGGACTGTATCATCAGCACACATTTGGCAATTGACAGCAGGACAGATCTCAGGTAGGTCATTGATATATATGCTAAAGAGCAGTGGACCAAGAACTGATCCCTGGGGTATCCCGATGCTATTAAAACAGAATGTGGACTTCTGTCCATTGACTCTGACACACTCCTCCCTCCCTCTGAGGTACAAGTAAAACCACTGTGAAGCCTGATTTGAGAATTTAAATGAAGAGAGTTTGGACAGTAGTATATCATGGTTAACAGTGTCGAAGGCTTTTTTTAAGTCCAGGAAAACTGCTCCCACAATGTAACCATTTTTAAGTATTTTGGTCTGAATCCAAATTGTTGTTGATAAAGTAAATCATTAGTTTCAAAATGTGACACAAGTTGCTCTGCAATAACTTTTTCTATATTTTAGACACAACTGGGAGAATGGAAATTGGTCTTTCTCCATCCTGGTCTGAATGATATTTTTATCTGATTATTTTAAAGGATGTATATGCCCATACTGGGGTATAATAGAGAATTGAGGGGCAGTGAAATGAAGAAGAAGCTTCAAGGGGCCTCTTGCTCATCAGGAGCTGTGACATCTTGCTCTAAACATGTTCTAGAGTAGCTGAAGATCAAACCAAGAAACTGGCTGCATTTTAACAGATTAAAAGAGAACCATTTTTTTGTGGAAAGGATTTATGGAAATATTTCACAGAGCACTTGGGGGTCACATACATCTATATGATCCAACAAATCTGATCTTATTGAATTGTGTAAAGAAACAAATGACAACTAAGAAAAAGAGCCGGAACTTTTTTTCAGTTTAACACATTGACTTTGACTTCAAGCTGCTTGGAGATGGTCTTATAGCCTCTATCTTTAACATGCTTGTCTATAATTTTATTTCTAATCTCCTGAGACAGCTGTCTCCTTAGCTTTCTGTGCTCCAAGTTTGGTGTGGTACACACCATGATACCAAACAGCACAGTGACTACTTTTCAGCCTTAAAATAGGCAGACTGACTGATTAAAAGCATGAAGACATTAGTTAGAGATACTAGCTACAGGACACAGTTTAGCATGTCCCTATGGTAACATTTTCAATCTTTTCTAGAGGTACAATCATTTTTGTCCAGGCCAGTTCAGTATTTTGTTGTCTTAAAATTATTCTATTGAACCACAATTCAAAAGCTATGTCTGATTTTCCTCTTTAATTATTACTTTTGCCAGTTTCAAGATATTTCTGTGAACATATAGGTCTTTTTTTTCTTAAATGGACAGAAAACAACATTTCTGTTCACATCTGTTTTTCAGTCAAAAAATAACAGCCCAGAAATGTTTAATAAGGGCGGACCACATGTGCTGCCTTATACATGGGCCACTTCAGGCTCACATCCAGCTGACTCGGTGTAGAGCTTGCCAGATTTCAGCCAAAGGTGGGCCAGATATGTTTAACGAAGGTGGGCCACATGTGCTGCCTTATACGTGGGCCACTTTAGGCTCACATCCAGTTGACTCGGTGTAGAGCTTGCCATATTCCAGCCAAAGGTGGGCCAGATATGTTTAACGAAGGTGGGCCACATGTGCTGCCTTATACGTGGGCCACTTTAGGCTCACATCCAGTTGACTCGGTGTAGAGCTTGCCATATTCCAGCCAAAGGTGGGCCAGATATGTTTAACGAAGGTGGGCCACATGTGCTGCCTTATACGTGGGCCACTTTAGGTTCACATCCAGATGACTCGGTGTAAAGTTTGCCATATTCCAGCCAAAATTGGGCCAGATATGTTTAACGAAGGTGGGCCACATGTGCTGCCTTATACATGGGCCACTTTAGGCTCACATCCAGTTGACTCGGTGTCGATTATGCCATATTCCAGCCAAAGGTGGGCCAGATATGTTTAACGAAGGTGGGCCACATGTGCTGCCTTATACGTGGGCCACTTTAGGTTCACATCCAGATGACTCGGTGTAAAGTTTGCCATATTCCAGCCAAAATTGGGCCAGATATGTTTAATGAAGGTGGGCCACATGTGTTACTTTGAACGTGGACCACTTTAGGCTCACATCCAGTTGACTCGGTGTAGAGCTTGCCATATTTCAGCCAAAGGTGGGCCAGATATGTTTAACGAAGGTGGGCCATATGTGCTGCCTTATACGTGGGCCACTTTAGGCTCACATCCAGATGACTCGGTGTAGAGCTTGCCATATTTCAGCCAAAGGTGGGCCAGATATTTTTAACGAAGGTGGGCCACATGTGTTACTTTGAACGTGGGCCACTTAAGGCTCACATCCAGATGACTCGGTGTATAGTTTGCCATACTTCAGCCAAAGGTGGGCCAGATATGTTTTGTGATATTAGGGCCAAATGTAGTATTTAGAACATGGGCCGGCTTAGGTTCACATCTGTTTCATCCGGGCCAGAAGAACGCCTACAGTGCCAGACTGTTGCCGGAAGTGGCCCACATCCGTCTGCTATCTGGGAAGGCACTGTACTAGTTTTCAGTTCAACCTTCAGACTGCTTTGTCACTTTGTAAAGTTGCAACTCCTTGTCCTGGTAAGAAGAAGGAATTAAAGCTCCATTTGATTGCATCCAGCTGATTTTCATCGTCTTTATTCTGAATAAAAGTCAGGTGTTGGTACGAACCTGAAACTGAACTATTTAAGGATTGTAAAGGGAAAAATCCTGACACTTAGGCATGATGAAACAGGAATAGCTGGTTGGAATTTAAATTGGAAAGGGGAAAAGAGGTCAAATTATATGATTTAAGAAGCCAGAATCAATAAGGGTGCAAAATAAATACTGAGTACAACACAGATTATCAGTGTCATTTAGCCTAGTGCTTTCTATTCTGGGGGGCAAATTCTCTCAAATAAATGTCCAATAATGTAAAAGATATTTTTCCACTGTGGCACACCTTTGCTGCTGTTTTTGTTCTCATTTCACCACAGGGCACAGTGAAGCTAAATGGTAAACCCCAGGTGAGGACTGACTGTGTTAGCAATTATGCCTCACAATGATTTTTCTGGAGGCTGAATTATCTTCAGCATGCACTGAGAGCAGATTACCAAAACCCCAGCCAGCACACAATAAGACCCCTGTTACACAAGCAATGAATTTCATCAAGAAGTAGAGCTACAGAGAAGAAAAAAAAACACCCAGCCATCCATCCATGGAGTCACAGAGTCTACCTTGAGTCGAGCTCTGGCTGAATACCGATCAACCCAGGGAAGCCGCCACAATCCCCGGCAAGATATTCAATACAGCCACAAACCTCCAACTCAGCAAGAAGCTAAGAGCGGCCATCTCCAGTGGCTCTGATTCCATGCCCCAAGCTTTATTTTCCTCGGCTGCTGAAACAAATCCAACCCAACCCCCACCCTCGTTTTCCATTGTCGGCCCACGAACGTGACCGCATGCAGAAAACGGCCATCATGGTCACACTCTCATGAACCCCCCCCTCTGTGGACAGTCAAGAGGGAAAAGATCTGTTGTTATCACCAGACCAGAATATAATGATTTGCAAATAGGGATGGGTACCGAATTAGGTACTTTAAGAGGTACCGACCGAATTCTGTAGGTACTACCGAGTACCGATTCACGTAAAAACAAACAGTGCCATGTTTAGATACCTAAACGCATCCTTGTGACTGTGAGGGAGTGGAAGAAGCAGGCATACTATTGGGATGAGTTGGTGAATTTCCATACCGGACTTGAATGCAGCACAGCAATAGCGTTATGACGTCAGCAGAGATCTTAATATTAAACAAATTAATATTTATTACCCCATAAACACACGCAAAAGTACCGAAAATTGGTACCGTTGAGTACCGATACCGATTCCCAGGTACCAGGCATTGGTATGGTATCGGTTCAAATGTGAAAGGTACCCATCCCTATTTTCAAATCCTTTTCAACCTATATTCAATTGAATAAACGGCAAAGATAAGATACTTAATGTTCGAACTGGTAAACTTTGTTTTTCTTTGCAAATATTTGCTCATTTGGAATTTGATGCCTGCAACGTGTTTCAAAAAAGCTGTACAAGTGTCAAAAAAGACTGAGAAAGTTGAGGAATGCTCATCAAACACTTATTTGGAACATCCCACAGGTGAACAGGCTAATTGGGAACAGGTGGGTGCCACGATTGGGTATAAAAGCAGCTTCCCTGAAATGCTCAGTCATTCACAAACAAGGATGGGGCGAGGGTCACCACTTTGTGAACAAATGTGTGAGCAAATTGTCCAACAGTTTAAGAACAACATTTCTCAACCAGCTATTGCAAAGAATTTATGGATTTCATCATCTACGGTCCGTAATATCATCAAAAGGTTCAGAGAATCTGGAGAAATTACTGCACGTGAGCAGTAAGGCCCAAAACCAACATTGAATGCCCGTGACCTTCGATCCCTCAGGCGGTACTGCATCAAAAACCGGCATCACTGTGTAAAGGATATCACCACATGGGCTCAGGAACACTTCAGAAAACCACTGTCAGTAACTACAGTTCGTCTACATCTGTAAGTTCAAGTTAAAACTCTACTATGCAAAGCCAAAGCCATTTATCAACAACACCCAGAAACACCGCCGGCTTCTCTGGGCCCGAGCTCATCTAAGATGGACTGATGCAAAGTGGAAAAGTGTTCTGTGGTCTGACCAGTCCACATTTACAATTGTTTTTGGAAACTGTGGTCGTCGTGTCCTCCGGACCAAAGAGGAAAAGAACCATCCGGACTGTTATAGTTCAAAAGCCAGCATCTGTGATGGTATGGGGGTGTATTAGTGCCCAAGGCATGGGTAACTTACACATCTGTGAAGGCACCATTAATGCTGAAAGGTACATACAGGTTTTGGAGCAACATATGTTGCCATCCAAGCAACGTCTTTTTCATGGACGCCCCTGCTTATTTCAGCAAGACAATGCCAAGCCACATTCTGCACGTGTTACAACAGCGTGGCTTCGTAGTAAAAGAGTGCGGGTACTAGACTGGCCTGCCTGTAGTCCAGACCTGTCCCCCATTGAAAATGTGTGGCGCATTATGAAGTGTAAAATACAACAACGGAGACCCCGGACTGTTGAACAACTTAAGCTGTACATCAAGCAAGAATGGGAAAGAATTCCACCTGAAAAGCTTCAAAAATTGGTCTCCTCAGTTCCCAAACGTTTACTGAGTGTTGTTAAAAGGAAAGGTGATGTAACACAGTGGTAAAAATGACCCTGTGACAACTTTTTTGTAATGTGTTGCTGCCATTAAATTCAAAGTTGATGATTATTTGAAAAAGAAAATAAAGTTTCTCAGTTCAAACATTAAGTATCTTGTCTTTGCTGTGTATTCAATTGAATATAAGTTGAAAAGGATTTTCAAATCATTGTATTCTGGTTTTATTTAAGATTTACACAACGTGCCAACTTCACTGGTTTTGTACTTAGGAATAGTACAAACATACAGGATATATCAAGTACAGTAGTAGTACACAGATGAGTATACCTGTATACTTTCACGTGTTGTAAACTTAAAATTACCTCATAAAGTACATTTAAAGTATACTTTCCTAATCTTAAAATGTTCCTATTCAGTAGGCTACTTTCTAAACTCCTACCTAAACTCAGGTATACTTAATAAAATGACATTAAACTACTTTTTGCTCAGGGTCATATCCCAGAATAAAATCAGAGTAAGTCCTGTTAATAATAATGTAACACACACAGGCTCTGAGCAGCAGCTTCACCTGACAGCAGCACCTGAGCAGCTCAGGTGAACTTTTCCCTTCATGTCTGCAGAGGAATCAAACCCCCACCCTGTCAGACATAACCACAGAGTCAGCTCTCTTACCCAGCAGCAGGACCACGACCAGCAGGAGCATGGTGGACAGGAGTCAGTCTGAGGGACCGCAGCTCCAGGATCTGAGTTTCATTTCTGTGGAAGAACTTTGGAGCGCATCACCCCCTGGTGACGTCACAAACAGGAAGTGTTTTACTCTCCAGAAGAGGATCCTGGACCATGGGATGCTTCTCAAAGCTCCAAAGTTGCATCCTCACCTCCTCCACTCGCCTCCTCCACTTGCGTCTTAGTCCCGCCCACCAGAGATGCATCCCAGGGACGCGAGGAAACGAAGAGAGGAGAGAGGAGACGAGGAGGTTCATTTTAAGAGCATTGAGACGTCCTCTCCTCCGAAGCGTCACATGAAGCGACGTCTTTTAGTGATGATGACGTCACAGCTGGATAAACCGGTCTGAGCGCACGGGAGAAACTGAACGAAGGAGAATAATGTAAACTCCAGGGCGCTCGACCGCGGTACATTCATATTCACTTTAAGATCAGTTTAACATGAATATGTTCATGAATGAAAAAGAAAAATGTCACGTTTTCCCAGGCCCAGAATGATAGGAGTTTTTAATTGTTATATTGCGGCCACTTTGTGTTCATAAATAATGTTTTTATTCTGCTATAAGCACTTAAACCCCCTCCGTGCGCATTTATATAGAAAGAATGTAAAGGCCTGAGATAACAGTGTACAATTCACTCTCCTTATTTATGCTTGGTTAGATCAGGAACTACATAAAACATGCTTTTCGTTAATGTGCATTATAATCTGCCTGACCATGGGGTCTATTGGGTGCTGATATTTGTCAGTGAGCATCTCTTTTTTTATTTATTATTGTCCATGTTTGCTGTCTGTAAATGTTTGTATGGTCTGGGTAGACTGCAAAAACTGAATTGCCCTTTGTGATAAATAAAGTTGTCTAATCTAATCTAATCTAAAATGTGTTTTCCTGAACAGACCTGTCTACTGTAGCAGCCTCACAGTTACAGACATAAACACAAACAACACAGATAAATCAGATGGAAAACCTGAAAGAGCTGCCCCATGATAGTGTTCAGTATTTTCTATATCAATATGTTCATCTTAAAATTCTTTTAAATGATGAGTCAAATATTTCTTTGCACAGTGAAGAAAACAAAAAAGAGATAAAAGAGACACTGAAATGTAGTAACTGCTCACATTTGAGGGAACATCAGGCCTACACATCAGCTGCTTTGTGTGAAATGTGGATATACTCATTACAATGACTCCCAAAAAGTTGCTAATTACACTTTAACACTTTCTCTTGCTCCATGATGTTTTCATTTCACACATTTGGGCAGCTGACGCTTTACAGCCGGCTGCTGATACGTCACAGGGGGGCGTGTCTGTCAGTGAAAAGACTTCCGCGAAGCCTGCACTTGTGTTTCCTCGATTATGCCTCCTCCAGATCAGTCTCCTCTCTCCTCTCTCCTCTCTCCTCCAAGCGCATTTGGTGCTTTGGAATGTCCTTCAATATGGCTGCTCACAAAGTACTTCCGGTGTCGCGGAGGAGAGAGGAGAGAGGAGACTGCATTTTGGCACATTGGGATGCACCCCATGAATGTATTTTTCTAACTGGATGCCGGACGGAAACATGGCGCCAGTTCATTTTTTTTTTTTTTTTAACAATTTTTATTGAAATTGCACATCGTACAAAAACATGAAACAAACCAGGCAAAACACAACTCTCGCATAACTTTCATTACATGGGCATATCTCTATAAAACAAATGTTAAGATTCAAGTTCATTTGAAATGGAAAGAAAAAGCAAATTCTTGTTTTCTTATTCAATTGAAGAAAGAGAAGAAGTACGGAAGAGTATTAGGGCCACCCGTGAGAAAAATAAAATGAGAGGGGGAAGATTTTTTTTTTTCATCATGCACTTCGAGAAAAAAGTCGAAATGTCGAGAAAAAAGTCGACATGTCGAGAAAAAAGTCGAAATGTCGAGAAAAAAGTCGACATGTCGAGAAAAAAGTTGACATGTCGAGAATAAAGTCGGAATATAATGGCGAGAATAAAGTTGAAATAGGATGTCGAGAATAAAGTCGAAAGGTCGAGAATAAAGTCGGAATATAATGGCGAGAATTAGTTAAATATGTCGAGAATAAAGTCGACCTTTTGAGACTAACAACTAGCGCACTGCTTCTACAAAATGCCGTCCACATAGATGAATTAGTGAAATTATACTTCGGACTCGGCTTTAATGACAAAGAAATACTTTCAGCCCACTACGGAGCCCCGGTGTCAGGGTGCATTTTCTTTTCATTTTCTTTTCTCCGCTTCCAAGCCTCGTTAACTCACCGTCGTTAAGAAAGCACCAAACGGGAAGTCAAAGTGTGGAGCATCCTGAAGTTTCAAAATAAAATACAATGCAGGGACTCCCTTTATTTATCCTGTTCCCTCACTTAATTGTAGTGAGATAACGCTTTAATAACGCTTGTCGACACTATAGAAGGCATCCCCTCGCCTTATTCAAATATTTTGCACCCTGACGCCTCCGTAGTGGGCAAATAGAGAAAGTATTTCTTTGTTATTAAAGCTGAGTCCGAGGTATAATTTCACTAATTCATCTAACTGACTGGACGGCATTTTGTAGAAGCCGTACGCTGGTTGTTAGTCTCAAAAGGTCGACTTTATTCTCGACATGCCGACTTTATTCTCGACATCCTATTTCAACTTTATTCTCGCCATTATACTCCGACTTTATTCTCGACATGCCGACTTTTTTCTCGACATCCTATTTCAACTTTATTCTCGCCATTATAGTCCGACCTTATTCTCGACATGTCGACTTTTTTCTCAACATCCTATTTCAACTTTATTCTCGCCATTATATTCCGACTTTATTCTCGACATGTCGACTTTTTTCTCGACATGTCGACTTTTTTCTCAACATGTCGACTTTTTTCTCGACATTTCGACTTTTTTCTCGAAGTGCATGATGAAAAAAAAAATCTGCCCCCTCTTATTCTATTTTTCTCACGGGTGGCCCTAATACTCTTCCGTAGAAGAAGAGAGGTAAAAGAATGAAAAAAAAGAAAAAAAAAAACACAAGCTCGTTCATTTCTATGGGAGTTGCTCACCCAGCGCATACGCCGAAAAAGTTTCTGGTTTCCCGGTTACTTCTGCGTTATTGGGCCCATAGAGCAGGCGCAGTAGAGTCATCTCCCATAATGCTTCATGTCAATGGGAACGAGCGAAGCGTGGTCTTAATGAAGTGACGCGCGGCCACGACAAAAATCTACTACGGATGAAATTTGCAGTATGAGAGGTGTACAAACTTAAATAATGAGTTTTAGGGCACATGATCCGACTACGATGTGATATAATGACATTATACACGTAATAAGTCTTTATAATAAGAGTTTAAGACGAGTGATTTTTATTTGATGACTTTCTATAGCTGAAAATCATGGGATTAAACAACAGAAAAACTGTCGTGGACTTTAGCAGTCCATCAGACAAATAAATCAGAGTTATTTGTTCATTTTATTAATCCCATATTTGAGAGATGACTGCTTATCAGATCAAGTTTACCATGATGATTCAAAGATATTACCTTTTTTCATGGACATATTAATGAGGGTTTCGCTGTAAATGTTCTTAACAATGCAAAAATTCCTTGTGTTACCCATTCATTTTCTCTTTTTATTTTTCTGATAGGGGATCTGTTAGTCTTTAGATGAACCATGGGGATGAGACCCAGATGAAGACCGGCTTCTCTCATAATGTTCTGTTCATTTATAGGTTTTATCTACTTTGTTAACCCTTGAGACAAAGTTCAAGTCATCAGAGGTCAAACTGGCTCAAAGACAGATCTGTCTGTGTGTTTTCTTGATCATCAGAGAGCTTATGGCAAAAAAATAAAAACATTAAATACAGAAAAAATATTTAAAAACTATATATCTGTGGTTAATTAGGAAGATGTGGAAAAGATTTTAAGCAGTAAAAGTAAAAAAAAAAATTAAGATTTATCATTTTTATCAAACTATTATGAGAAGAATCAAGAGGTTTTTCTTTTAATTTCTTGAATAAACAAATTGCATGTTCTAATGAATACTGCATGTGGGTCACAATTATATTTATGTATTTAGTTATGTATTTATTATTAGGCCATATTGTCCTGGTGTCTATTTTCCGTCTGGGATTTAAAATGGTTTTGTAGGCTATTGAACTACTGTCACTGTCATGAAACACTCAGAAAATATGTAGACAGCAGTGCATGTCAATAAAACTGTCAATGATAGTGATGTTTCAGGAATGTCATTCATATTTTATCTGAACAAATCAAAATACTAAATTTGTAATAAAAGTTCTAATAAAATGTACTTTATTCAAACACAGACAGTGTTGGGAGTGAACAGTGTGATGGAACTACTGAACTAAAAGTGAACTAATGTGAACTAAAATATAGGCTACAAAATAAACAAATACAACAAAACAAACACAAAAAGTAACCTTAACAAATAAAAATAGCATGTTCATAGCAAAAGTTGGAGCTTGCATTATGTGTCAGAAGTCGTTACGTGGACATCATTATTATTAATAACATTAGAAGTAAATTGTCCAAGACCTCTAAACCACACACACTCACATTAATGGTTAGTTTTGTCCATTTCTAATGATAACTTTAGTTAAGATGTTCACTTTTAAATACAATACTCATGTTAAACGAAAGCCTGTTCCATTTATTCCCAGCCTTTCTGAAACAGTTATATTTTATATTTAATGTTATGGGGTAAGGGTTATATTTGTTATATTTTATTTTCTATAAAATAGGAATGACATAAAAAATGTAAGAAATCAAAATAAAAACACAATATAATAAAATGTTTAAAAAATGTTTTTTTTTAGTCTTAATGTTATTCACGTTAATTATTAATTAATTATTCTCACAAAAGAACTGCCAATGTTCTAGGTAGGCCAAAAAAGTTTGTATTTTATTCAGAAGTTCAGTTATCTTGTTTGAATAGAGTAAATAGTGTAACACATAAAATATGACAAATACATGAGATAAATCAGGATGACCACCATACTGTCATTAATGAAACTTGTTTATTAAACCATCCTCCACAGCTGCAGGACACATTCAGGACTAGACGGTTGGACCGGTTTACCCTTTTCCCTGGAGTGATGCCCCTTTACCTCCAATCTGTGTAGAGAGAAAAATCTTACTAATTTTAACTGGAACAAGACAATTGTGTTGTTATTGATCTTTATTGTACTTTATCGATTTATTCAAGTAAAGTTTCTTGTTTTATAAAGTCTCTCTTTTATTATTATTTTACAGTCTAAAACTTACATTATCTGAACGTATTATTTACAAAACAATAAATACATACACATATTCCAAATAAAGATCCATAAACCTAACACAACTCTGTGATCCCCTGACACATATTCTACACATTAGCTACAGTTATTCAGGCACATTTTTTTTAAGCCTTCTTTACACTGAATATACTTGGAATATAGGACCATCGTGTTACTAAAATGTATCTTACTTAATTCTTTATTTCATTGTATATTATCCAATACACAGCAGTCTAATGTAAGTTCAGTCAAGATACGTGGATTTAATTGTCATAACGCCTAAATACGTTTACAAAGCACAACTATCAAGCGAGTGATAGTTAACACTGAGAGAATACATGTGTTAAGTCACTCTATGTCAAACATAAACTCACCGTTTAGTTGTTTTCTCAACTTTCAGAACGATTTTGCACCATAAAGAGCCTGAAAGAAGTTAGCGGGCGTCCTCGCTCCCGAGACACAGCATGACCGCGCTTTGACAGTGCATGTGTAGAGCTGTGACGTCACCAGAGAGATGGCGACTTTCCTCTGGCTTTTCTGGCCTTTTGAACACTTTTTGACCGATCAAAAGTCCAAGTCTTAAAAATATAAAATACAAAGCTCAGTAATTGACCGTGTTTACGGCTGGAGATGTCCTGTCAACAGTTTTACAGCCGTCTCTTTTACTATTGCCGCCTATGGGAAAAATGCTTTTTGGGCCCAGTGGGATTTTTTTGTTGCAATACCACGAGTGGCCACTGGGAAAAATCAGCGTGCCGCCAGAGGGGCGGTCTGGTATCCAGTTCTCATAATACATCCATGCACTCGAACCGCAAAGTAGTCCTACTTCTTTGTAGAGGCAATTGAATTTGGCGCTAGTTGTTATGGGAAACTGGCGTGACGTATATATTGACGTATATATTGACGTGATGACGTAGCCCTCTGGCCGGCACCCGTTTGTGGAAAAGCAAACGGTTCTTAACCAGTTCGCACTTGAACCAACTGCGAACCGACTCTAGCACCAGCACTAGCACCAGCCCTGGAGCCAGCTTGGTGGAAAAGGGGTATAATTGTCGCTTACTATCTAATGAAACGTCTTCAATTAAAAAAATAAAGCTTCCAGTTGCTTCAACTTTTCGCCACAGTTAGCTTGTCGTAGTTAGCATGTTTTGTCTGGTAGTGCCGCTTGACATTGAATTCCTTGAAAACAGCTACAGTCTCGTAGCAAATTAGGCAGAGACAGTTGTTTCGTATTTTGGCGAAAAAATACTCCAATTTCCACTTAATCTGGAATCGGCGGCACTCTCTGTCAACTTTTCTCTTTTTAGCTACAGTCACCATGTTTGAAATGGGATGGGCTGAAAGGATGACAAAAGGTCAGGTGCCACATGGTGCCACATGGATGTGGCCACAGCGCTACTGCCATCTTCTGGTTAAGTGTATAATAGGCTTTTTGTACACAAGTATTTTACACAGCAGTCAACGGTGCAAGAGGGCCACATACAATTGATTTTATAACAGAGACTGCGGGCCAGTGATAATTTGAACACAGGCCGCAATTGGCCCCCGGGCCGGACTTTGGACATGCCTGGGCTACGGCAAGTAAACACGTTATCAAGATGATGCCAACGGACTCTGAAAGCTGAGAAAAGGAGCTTCCCATGATATACAGTACATTACGGTACATTACGGTAAAGGCAGAGGGGGAAGGACGGGAAGTGAGCTGACTGAGCCAGAGAGCATATAAAGGATTTAGAGACAAACATGAGGAATTTATTGGTGGTTTTTATGTATTTTCTGTGTACATGATGTAAAAATATATTGGAAATAACTGCATTAGCATCATTCTGGAGTGTTTTCTTGCAGTTTGTTTACTGTGTTGTCCTTGAGTTCATCTTTTGTCATTATCTTTTTCATCATATTTTCTATTTTATGGATTTCATACAGCTTAAATATAACAACACCACTACTAATACTACTTATAATAAAAATAAAATAGGTCGAGTTGAACTTAAAGCAGTTTTCTTATGTTAAATGTTAAAATAAAGGTTCAGAGAAGCTAGGGCTTTGCAAGTTTTATTTATTGCACGAAATGTCAACCAGAGTGCAGAGATGTGTCTGCAAGAGAGTGACAAAGATCAGCCAGTTATAAATAGTTTTCTAGTATAAAACCACAGCCCTACAAATGCTCTGAATAACATCAGTAACAAGACAAAAACAAGAGAGAGGCAGCTTGGTTACAGAGAAGGCCACAGTTAAAGTTCTCTTAGTTTCAGAGATCCAAAATGTAAACAAATGAAGTAGAGGGTCATGTGCAGTGCTAGGGTAATGTGTATTAATGAGGTAGGTCCACTATGATAGTCATGTGCATCATGGAGTCATGTGCAACTGGTGTCATGTTCTCTATTGGGTCATGTGCATCAATTGGTCATGTGCGGTACAGGGTCAATTATGGTATTGGGTCATGTGCATTAATAGGGACATGTGCAGTAATAGTTCATCTACAGTATTGGGTCATGTGCAGTGCAATATTGGGTCATGTGCAGTAGGGGGTCATATTCAGTAGAGGGTCATGTGCAGTAATGTGCCATTTGCGATACTAGATTATGTGCAGTAGGAGGTGGTAATGGGTCATGAGCAGCACTGGGTCATGTGCGCTATTGGGTTTTGATACAACTGGCTCTTGGGCAGAATGTGGCCAGTATGTGGTCGTATTGAAGTAATGTGCAGCAACTGGTCATGAGCATTGGCGGGTCATTTGCCGTATGGGGTCGTGTTCTCCATTGGGCAGAGGTGGAAAAAGTACTGAAAAATTGTAATTGAGTAAAAGTATCTTTACTTTGCTTAAATCCTACTCAGAGTAAAAGTAAAAGTACCCATCTATAAATTTACTCGAGTAAAAGTACAAAAGTATATCATTTAAAATGGAATTTGAGTAAAAGTTACTTAGTTACTTTCAGTTATTTAATGCAAAAAAAAAAAGGATGAGCCATGAATCAAATCCAGCACAAGTTGTTTTCATCAACTTCGAGGCATATTAAAGTACACATCCACACTTGTAAAAGCTCGGCTGAGCTCAGTAACATGATCCTCTTACTTCCTCACAATACAAGGACAACAAGGACAGTCACAACCTGTACTGTAATGTGCAAACTATTTTCAGTCATATTGTCCAACTGACAACACTACAATTAGAATAAATAAAATCAAACCAGAATCAAAGTATTCAAAACACAAAATGCACACAAAATAAAGTGCCCACAGGATCCCACAATTCAAAATAAAATGCCCACAGGATCCTGCTATTCACAATAAATCTCTCCATATCCATATCTCCATATCTTGGTCAGCAACAGCCATCTTCCACCGTGTAGATCCAATTATGAGACAGGGCGCGGGCGCGCACAAGGCAAGGTAATGCAATTGACTTTCACTTCCGGGACACAGGGTTTCACCAAGATTTAATTTTTAGCATTTAATTTTTTCACTATCAATATTGTACTCAGTAACGATAGGGGGTTCAAATGTAATGAAGTAAAATACTTGGGTCAAAATGTACTCGAGTAAAAGTAAAAATTAGATATTTCAAAAACTACTTAGAAAATTACAAATTACTCATAAAAAGTACTCAATTACAGTAACGTGAGTAAATGTAATTCGTTACTTTCCACCCCTGCCATTGGGCCATGTGCAATATGAGGCCATGCGGTAAAGGGTCAATTATAGTATTAGGTCAGGTGCATTAATATTGACATGTGCAATAACAGGTCATGTACAGTACTGGGTTGTGCAATGGTGGGTCATGTGCAGTAAAGGGTCAGTTATGACACTGGGTCATGTGCATTAATAGGGTCATGTGCGGTCATGGACCATGTGCAATGGTGGGTTAAGGGTCAATTATGGCATTGAGTCATACGCATTAATAGGGTCATCTGCAGTCTGGAGTAATTTGCAGTATTGGGTCATATGTTAATGGGTCATGTGCAGTGGTGGGTTGTGTACAGTGACTGGTCATGTGCATGTGCAGTAAAATAGGATGTCTCATTCAATAAGACTGTTTGACCGGCACTCTCCAGATTTCTACACTAAGGTTAAAGACCATTGACCCGGACCAGCACCTCCTTCCGAGCCAGGGTGTACCCCTCCTTTTGGACAATACAGACGTAAGTCCCTCTGTTATCAACGCCCTCTGTCACAGTTATGGTCACACTCAGGTCTTTGGCTCTCAGAGGATCGCTATTCATCATCGTTTTACCATGGTAACATCCATCTTGCCTGTAGGGCTGGTCCTTGCTATTCTCAAACACGTGGACCACTGTGCCTCCAAACCAACAGTGCCTCCACTCCACACTGACATCTTCAGGGAGCTGGGTTGTTGTTATGAAAGGCAGTGTGAAGACTTTTGACGACCCCCAGATATTCACCACTTCCTGGACCACTGAGGATCGAAGAAACAACATTATTACAGACCCCAGACCTGAAGCTGTGCATCTTCAGTACAACTTCTACTGTCCTGAGTAAAAGAGTTTAAACTGGTCTAACAGCTGCTGGATATTTGGCTCGTATTTACTGTATGAAATGTGTTCTCATAAGATGGGGTGGCTGAGATAAGTTCATTCTGAAGGGTATCTGGACTCATCCACTGAGAGGGCGGAGGTGGAGGCATTATTCCTTCACACTTTTAAGAAGCAGTTGTGTTGGTTTGGACATCTGCTTAAGCTCCCCCCTGACAGCCTCCCTTTGGGGGTTTTCCAGGCATGTCCAACTGAGAAAAGGACCTTTGTTGGTGTACCTTCTGGCCTTGGCACCTTCCAAGACCAGATGGGAAACATCAATGGGAAGGTAGTGCTGAAGGTAGAGTGCAACCATTCAGATAGAGTGGTGCTTGCTTCCATGAACAGTACCAACTCTAGAACCAATCTCCTTGGTCTGGGCTGGGAGCTCCATTAATTGGGAGATGCCATGGGTGAGCAGTGCCTGGTGTGTGTGCTGGGGTACTCACAAGCTTCTAGCCTAAATTTCAAGTATTGGAGTTTTTCCCAAGAGAATGTAAGGGTTGCCTTTGCAGCAGTTTCAGGTAAAGAGAGAAAGGCTCTGACAGTTGTCCATGTGCATGCACCAAACCGTAATTCAGAGTACAAAGCCTCCTTGGGGTCCCTGAGAGGGACGTTGTGTAAATTGTAAATAAAAACAGAATACAATGATTTCCAAATCCCTTTCAACTTATATTCAATCGAATACACAGCAATGACAAGATATTTAATGTTCGAACTGGTAAACTCTGCTCTGCCAAATCAGCTATGTTTGCCATGCTGCTAGCCTCGTTAGCCACCACCGTTGCCGGGAAAGTTGTTTTAGCGACACTTGCCTCGCGTGACCTGGTGAAAATCTAGAGGGTTTCGGTTCGGATGGTTCTGACATACCAAGGGTCCACTCTATTTGCTCAAAAAATATCATTGCATTTGTGGGGTTTTTCAAAAGTTTATGTTCGGTTGTGTGGAGCCTTCAGGCTACTCCGCCATCTTGATCCGGGGCCTCCGAGGATCCAAAGTGATTCTAACGAAACAGTTGCTGTGTGAGGCAGTTGGAAAGAGAGATGCAGAAAAAAAAAAACCAAACAAACAGTGATGCAGGACAAATAGTCATAGAAGCAGGGAAATTGGTTTATAATTATGCAGAGAGAATAGCCTTAGTGTGCAATGCATAGATGATGGCAGAGGATTAGCCATATATACATATATACATATATATACATACATATATATATATATGTATATATATGTATGTGTATATACACACACATATATATAAATATATATATATATATATATATATATATATATCTACTGTATATATATATATGTATATATATTCAACTCAATTCAATACATTGTTGTCAAAGCATAAACAGTCATATACAAAAATAAATAATCATAGCAATAACAATAAAATCAGTATTTAAAAAAATTATACAACATTTACATTGATTGCACAGTTACATACAGCCGTGTTATGAAATTTGATGTAATAACAAAGAAATATTCAAGAACAATTGATCATAAAGAAGTTTAGTCAAGCTCTATAACAAATTATGGTTCAGATGTGATGTTTTTCTCTGGCTGACTCTGAATCTGAGGAATATTTACTCTCTGAGGATGACGGTCAGTCGTCCAGTGAGAACCAAACTGGCAGCGGGAGCGGGTCCGTGCGCCTTTACAGTCCCCGAGCAGCACATACTGAGGCCGATGCTTTGCCTCTCCCGGGCCGTAGAGTGAGGGGACGTGGTCTGGGATGCAGAGAAGCTCAAAACACGGTGAAAAAGGACGGTGTTAGCGGGAATGAGAAAGACCGTGGAGCTCTGGGCAAACGAGGGAGAAGCCGGGGGTAAAAGCACAGTTCAGGCAGCGGAGGCGTTCGTGGTCGGCCCGTAAATTACAATGACGAAACTAACCACTTTGAAACTATAGCCTTTTTAAATCTTGATAGCAAAATTGAATATTTTCTTGAAAAATTCTGGTGCCATGAAGGGTTAATAATCCACTTTTAAATGCAGTCCAGTCTTTTGAAGAGAGAGTATAAACAGCTGGTTAAAATATATTGCTGAATAAATCCTAAAAACAGACTCACATGTGATGTGTATTTTTCCTGATATAGTCTGTAGGCATCATCATTGTTCATCCTTTTCACTGGTGTTAAAAAAGCTAACTAAAGATTTAAAAAATCGGCAATATCGTAGAATCCCAATTTAAATCTACTGTCAAATGTCATCTGTTTACGCCGCCACAGCTCCCCGGTGAGCCTGCCCCCACTGCGGAAAAAAGTCCTGGAGGAAACACTGTTCTGTTTCAGGATAAAGTTTAAGAATTTGGATGTGACGTTATAATTAGAGGAGAATTGCAGTTTATCATAATTTTGGTCTTATTCTGTTCAGTCATTAGCTGCAAATTTGTCTGGTTTAGGTTAAACTGGTAAGTTCTAATAGGTTTCATGATTAGGGTAAGGACTGCAGTGTGCAGAGAAAGGAGATTTTTTTTATTTGCTTATCAGAAGTATGTCTCAATTTGATTTTTTTAATTAGTTTTATTTATCTATTTTCATTATTATTTATTGACAACTTAATATAAAACTGCTTCTTTTTGGAATATAAAACTGCCTCTTTTTGTTTAAAATGATTTTGAAGCCTTTTTTCACCTTACTTGGAGAGTAAGGCAAGTAAATTTTATTTATTTTAATTTCATTGTCATCTATTGCACTTGACAGGGCATTTAATTCTACTTGATTATTGTATTTATTTGTTTTGGCACAAATAGTTTTGCCACTTAAAGTGGTGCCCTGTCATACAGGGCCTTCGGTTCCCTGTATGACAGGTGTCAGAGCCTGGTTCACATTGCTGGCAGCACATCTGAGTTGTCAGATGTCTGAGTCTGTCCATTACTTTCATGGACAGAATTTCTAGGCACAGTCAGAGCGTTGAGGGGTTCCGGTTTGGTGACCTCAGGATCGGGTTACTGCTTTTTGCAGATGATGTGGTCCTGTTGGCTTCATCGGACTGTGACCGACAGCTCTCACTGGATTGGTTCGCAGCCGAATGTGAAAAACGGCTCTGATGAGAATCAGCACCTCCAAATCCGAGTCCATGGTCCTTGCCCGCAGGAGGATGAAGTGCCCTCTTTGGGGATGAGATTCTGTCCCACGTGGAGGAGTTCAAGTACCTCGGGGTCTTGTTCAAAAGTGTAGGAAGGATGGTTTGGGAGATCGACAGGTGGATCGGTGCGGTGTCAGCAGTGATGCTGGCTCTGCTCCGGTCCGTCGTGGTGAAAAGGGAGCTGAGCCAGAAGGCAAAGCTCTCGATTCACCAGTCTATCTTCTCCCCTATCCTCTTGTACGGTCACCATGGTGGTACCATCCGATGGTGGGGGAAGATGCCGGTCAGACCTGGCATAACCAAACGTGCTGTGAAGGTCTGGCAGAGTCTCCTGTGAGCAAGAGTTTCAACTCCCACCTCCAGGCGAAGTTCAACCATGTGGCAGGGGAGGCAGGGGACATTGAGTCCGAGTGGGCCTTGTTCCGGGGCTCTACTGTTGAGTTGGCTGATCGGAGCTGCGGCCGTTACGTGGTCGGAGCTTGTCGTGGCTGCAATACCTGAACCCACTGGTGGACACCAGAGGTGAGGGATGCCGTTAAGCTGAAGAAGGAGTCCTATCAGGTCCTTTTGGCCGGTGAGACTCTGGAGGCAGCTGATAGGTACCAGCTGACCAAGCAGAATGCGGTTTCGGTGACTGCCAAGGCCAAAGCCCTGCATCAAAGGACATTGCAGAGGCCACGGAGAACAACGATATCTATCTATCTGTGTCTGTCTGTCTGTCTGTCTGTCTGTCTGTCTGAATGTATGTATGTATGTCTGTATGTATGTATGTCTGTATGTATGTCTGTATATATGTATGTCTGTATGTATGTATGTATGTATGTATGTCTGTATGTATGTCTGTATGTATGTATGTGTTACGCACCCGTCTAGGGGTAAGGCACGTAACAAATTTACAAGGGTAAAAGGGAAAAATCACTCTCGGTCTCCAAAAATCCAAACAATACAATGATCAAAATTTTCACAATTTATTTACAATAACCAAAATTCAAACCAAAGGCAGAAAATGTATATACAATAAACAAACTAAAAAAAGCCGAGATTTTAACAAGAAGAAAAGGGTACAAAAACAAAAGGCAGCAAAGGCTGGCACACAAACTAAGGATTAACCCGAAACAATTAACACGCTATCTAATACAAAAACCAACTATCAAAAAACTAGCAAACTACACCGATCACAAATTCACAATAACGAGTTTGGAGGCCGACAGGATTCAACAACTGCTGTCAGAGCCAACTTCCATCTGCTCCTCGTGCTTTTTGAATGGGGAGCCGTTGCTTTGTGGCCAATGGGAGGGCTCCTTCTCCTTCATCCCATTCGGCTCCCTCTGCCAATCACGCCGGGGCACCTGAGCTGTTGCACCAAGATCGTCTCTGAAACCAGAGCACTCACACACAGGCACACAAACACACACACTCACATCATACCGAACAGGGAGAGCAGCTGCACGAATAACAAATTATTACAGGATACGGCCAGGGCCGTAACACCCCCATTCCTAAAGAACAAACATATTTTTCTCTAAATTGTTTGTTACAATAATACAAAAACACATTCTAATTTATTGCTCTATAGAGCATCAGCAAGAACATTGTTGCAACCTTTTTTGTGCTTTATCTCTAAATTGTAATCCTGCACCAGCAGGGACCACCTCATCAACCTTTGGTTGGCATTTTTCATCTGCGCCAGGAAAACAAGGGGGTTGTGGTCTGTGTAGACCACAACTGGCAGAGAGCTGGAGCCGACATACACCTCAAAGTGTTAGAGAGCAAGAAGCAGAGAGAGGGCTTCTTGCTCGATGGTGCTGTACTTGGTCTGGTGTCGGTTGAACTTTTTAGAAAAGTAGCTAATTGGATGGTCGACGCCACGCTCATCCTCCTGCAGCAGGACCGCCCCCGCACCTTTAGAGCTGGCGTCGACCTCCAGCTTAAAGGGGCGCGTGAAATCAGGAGCGGCCAGAACAGGTGTGCTGCACAGGAGTGCTTTGGCAGCTTCAAAGGCCTGCTGACACTCAGGGGACCAAACAAAAGGTTTAGTAGCACTGGTCAAATTAGTCAGAGGTACCACCACATCAGCAAAATTCTTACAAAAGCCTCGATAGTATCCTGCCATCCCCAGGAAACGGCGCAGCTCACGTCAAGACAGAGGAGCAGGATAGTCGAGGATCGCCTGGACTTTGGCTGCGACAGGACGCACCTGACCTTGGCCCACCTCCTTGCCCAAATAGGTCACAGTGGCCCTGCCGAACTCACATTTGGCCAAATTCAAGGTGAGCGAAGCATTTTGGAGTCTCTCAAAAATGACTCTGAGCGTGTCCAGATGCTCAGACCAGCTGCCTGAATAAGCCACGATGTCATCGAGGTACACCTCACAATTTTTAACACCGGACAGAACTTTGTGCATCAGCCTCTGAAATGTGGCAGGAGCTGTTCGGAGGCCGAAAGGCATGTCGGTGTACTGGTAGAAACCATCGGGGGTAACAAAAGCGGAAATTTCCGAAGCAGGAGGGGTTAGAGGTACTTGCCAGTAGCCTTTTAGCAAATCGAGTTTGGTTACGAATTTCGCGCCGCTGACGCGGTCGACACAGTCCTCCATATGCGGCAGAGGATACGAATCAGGCTTGGACACATTGTTAACTTTCCTGAAATCGGTGCAAAACCGAGGAGTCTTATCTGCTTTCGGCACCAGAAGACAGGGCGAGCTCCACGCACTAGAGCTAGGAACAGCTAAACCGTTTTCCAGCAGGTAAGCGACCTCCTGCTGAAAAAGAGCGCGTTTAGTGGGGTTAACCCTATATGCATGCTGGTTTATGGGCGGATGATCCCCTACATCAATGTCATGAGACAGGACATTGGTGCGGGTTGGAGTATCAGAGAAAAGCGAGAGATGGCCATTTATTAAATTACAAATGTCATTTTGGGACGAATCACTCAAATGAGACAGGTTACTTTTTAAATTCTTCAAAATTTCAGAGTTTTGGAGACGGGAACACGGTACAGCACTAGAGACGCGCAGGCCATCACACTCAGGAAAGTACTCAGAGGGAGGCAAAGGCGCAGCAGTGGACACAGCGATCACAGCGGGAGATGACGGCGCATCACTACTATCACACACACGAGAAAAATAAGGCTTCATCATATTGATGTGGCACACACGAGATTTTCTCCTCCGATCCGGGGTTCCAACCACATAATCTGTCTCGCTCAATTTTTCCTGCACCACGTACAGGCCAGAAAACTTTGCCTGCAGGGAGGAACCAGGGATCGGGAGGAGAACCAAAACTTTATCTCCAATTCCAAATTCCCTTTTCACACTCTTTTTGTCAAATTTCTTTTTCATTTTTCTTTGAGACATCGATAAGGCGCTGCGCGCAGTGTCACAGACTTTATGCAGACGCTCCCTAAAAGAGCTCACATAATCGAGCACATTCTGGGCCGGAGTGTCGGAGTCGGACAGGTACTTCTCGCGGAGCCACCGCAGAGGACCTCGCACGGTGTGGCCAAACACCAGCTCAGCGGGACTGAAGCCTGTGGACTCCTGCACACCCTCGCGCGCAGCAAGAGGGAGGAAAGGTAATCCCTCATCCCACTCCTTTCCGGAATCGAGACAGTATTTACGGAGCATGGATTTCAGCGTTTGATGAAAACGCTCGAGAGCGCCCTGAGACTGAGGATGATATGGACTAGATTTATGGTGCTTAATGGACAAAGTGGACAACACCTGAGCGAAGATTTTGGAAGTAAAATTGGTGCCTTGGTCAGTTTGAATGGACTTTGGCAGGCCGAATGTGGAGAAGAAATTTACCAGTGCCTTCACTACGGCTTTGGCTTTAAGTGTGCGCATCGGGATTGCCTCGGGGTACCTGGTTGCAGCGCACATTAAAGTTAACAGGTACTGATGTCCTGACTTTGTTTTGGGAAGCGGACCGACACAGTCGAGGATTATGTGACCAAAAGGTTCACCACTCGCGGGAATTGGATGTAACGGAGCGGGAGGAATGACTTGATTTGGTTTACCACTTACTTGGCAGACATGGCATGAGCGGCAGAATCTGGACACATCACGCTTTAAACCTGGCCAAAAGAAGTAACGCAGGATGCGGTGGTAAGTCTTTTTTATTCCTAAATGGCCAGCAAAACTGTCATGTGCAAGGCTGAGGACTTGTGGGCGAAATTTTTGTGGCACAACTACTTGTTGAAATGACTTCCAACCCAAATCACCAGACCAAGGGGAGTACGTGCGCATTAACACACCATCATTAATGCTGTACACAGAGGGGCAGTCGGCGCTTGTACTAGCAGCAGATGAAAAACAGCTTACCAGAGATGAGTCCGTCTGCTGTGCGAGGATGAACTCAGTCCTATTGACAACAAAAGACAAGTTTGCATCAGTAGGCAGCAAGTTTTCAGTGTCACATTTTTCAGATTTTTTAACAGGAGTTTCACTTTTTTCAGTGTTTTCATCACAGAACATGAATGAATCAGACAAATCCATAACATCAGCATATTTACGCGCCTGAGCGCGAGTGACGGCACAAGCCGGAAAAACAGAGGACGGTCTGACAGCAGCAGGGGTAGTGACAGGCATATCCACAATAGGATTGTCAATCACCTCAGGGTTCAGAAAAACTTTATTACCGGCAAGATCATTTCCCAAAATGAGCGCCACACCGCGCACAGGTAAACGAGAGCGAATGCCAATTTTTACCTGGCCGGAGACGAGAGGTGAACGCAGAAACAGAGAGTGCAGCGGTGCTCTTAACACGCTCATTTTAACTCCCCACAGGAGAGCATCCGAACCGCAAAAAGAGGAATCAGAAAAAGGCAAAACATTTTCCAAAATGAGGGACTGCGTTGCCCCGGTGTCGCGCAAAATAGTGATCGGAACCTGATCCTTTTCCTCCCCTGTCAGTGAGACTGAGCCTCTGAGAATGAATGGACAATAAGCTTCATCCACCTCACTCTCAGATGGCTCACCGACAGGTGATAGAGCAGGAGCCGGCTGAACAAAACCCACACTTTTACGTTTTTTAACAGACTGATTTTGCTCTTTGCGCTGCAGCTCTGGACATTTAGAAATCAGATGTATGTATGTATGTATGAATGCATGTATGTATGTATGTATGTATGTATGAGGAGTATGTATCTATCTATCTATCTATCTATCTATCTATCTATCTATCTATCTATCTTCTATCTATCTATCTATCTATCTATCTATCATCAGAGAGCACAGCAGCTTTAGAAATGTTATCAACCTTTTGTTCATTTAAATAAACAACAATCTTCTCAGAGATACAAGTTTGAACTCCTCCAATGTATGTATGAAGTATCTATCTATCTATCTATCTATCTATCTATCTATCTATCTAACACCATTCAAAAAAGCAAAGTTTTTTCACGCGCAAACTCCACATGTGTTTGGTTGGCAGATTTCTCAAGAGATCGAAACTTTTGGCGGTAAGCCTCAGGCACTAGTTCATAAGCCCTTAAAACAGTGGCTTTCACAATGTCATAATCCAGACTCTCATCAATACATAAACTTGCACAAACCTCCTGCACTTTACCAACCAGTTTACACTGCAGCAACAAACTCCACACCTCCTTAGGCCATCGGAGAGAATATATATAATCTTCAGCGTTAAATACGGATCAACCTCTGATTCTCTAAAGGTGGCACCAAAGCAATTTGCCTGCATCAAATTGATCAGAGGGGAAGTATATATATATATATATATATATATATATATATATATATATATATGAGCTCAACCTCACGAGCTTTTGTCTCGAGCTCCACCTCCCTCAACCGGAGTGTGATCCGTAGATCCTCCGTTTTCACCCCAGCTTGGGTGACAGCGCTCGGCTCGGTGGCTGCGGCAGCCTCTGCCCCCACATCCACCTGGCCGCTGAGTGCCTGCGCGGCCGTGGCAGCCTCCGCCCCCACGTCCACTGACACACTCTTAGGAGCGCTTAACAGTTTTGGCAACACCCTGCCCTCCTCCATCAATTTTTGGGACAAACATTTTTTAATCTCTGCCTTTCGAGCATTTAACGGAACAGAGATATCAAAAAAGTTCGCAATCAATAACAAATCCGCCTTGGTGCACCGATCCAGTTTATCAATGGAGGGATGTTGTGCAAATTCATCTAAATCAAACATTTTAGCGACAAAAATGCCAACCAAGACAATGCAGAGAAAAAACGATTTAAATACTCACCAACCGAACAATACAAAAATAGGACGAGCCCCCAAAAATATGTTACGCACCCGTCTAGGGGTAAGGCACATAACAAATTTACAAGGGTAAAAGGGAAAAATCACTCTCGGTCTCCAAAAATCCAAACAATACAATGATCAAAATTTTCACAATTTATTTACAATAACCAAAATTCAAACCAAAGGCAGAAAATGTATATACAATAAACAAACTAAAAAAAGCCGAGATTTTAACAAGAAGAAAAGGGTACAAAAACAAAAGGCAGCAAAGGCTGGCACACAAACTAAGGATTAACCCGAAACAATTAACACGCTATCTAATACAAAAACCAACTATCAAAAAACTAGCAAACTACACCGATCACAAATTCACAATAACGAGTTTGGAGGCCGACAGGGATTCAACAACTGCTGTCAGAGAACGCCAACTTCCATCTGCTCCCTGCGGCTTTTTGAATGGGGAGCCGTTGCTTTGTGGCCAATGGGAGGGCTCCTTCTCCTTCATCCCATTCGCCCTCTGCCAATCACGCCGGGGCACCTGAGCGCTGCTGCACCGAAGATCGTCTCTGAAACCAGAGCACTCACACACAGGCACACAAACACACACACTCACATCATACCGAACAGGGAGAGCAGCTGCACGAATAACAAATTATTACAGGATACGGCCAGGGCCGTAACAGTATGTATGTATGTATGTATGTCTGTATGTATGTATGTATGTATGAATGTATGTATGTATGTATGTCTGTCTGTCTATCTATCTATCTATATAGCTATCTATATAGCTATCTATCTATGTGTTATCTATGTATCTACTGTATGTATGTCTGTCTGTCTGTCTGTCTGTCTGTATGTATGTATGTATGTATGTATGTATGTATGTATGTATGTATGTATGTATGTATGTATCTATCTATCTATCTATCTATCTATCTATCTATCTATCTATCTATCTATCTATCTATCTATCTATCTATCTATCTATCTATCTATCTATCTATCTATCTATCTATCTATCTATCTATCTATCTATCTATCTATCTATCTATCTATCTATCTATCTAGCTAGCTAACTAGCTTTCGATATAGCTATCTAGCTATCTATCTATGTGTTATCTATCTATGTATCTACTGTATGTATCTATCTATCCATGTACGTATCTGTGTATGTATGTATATATATATATATATATATATATATATATATATATATATATATATATATATATATATATATATATATATATATATATATATATATATATATATATATATATATATATATATATATCAGCCAACTCAACAGTAGAGGCCCGAACAAGGCCCACTCGGACTCAATGTCCCTGCCTCCTGCCACATGGTTGAACTCGCCTGGAGGTGGGAGTTGAAACTCTTGCTCACAGGAGACTCTGCCAGACCTTCACAGCACGTTTGGTTATGCCAGGTCTGACCGGCATCTTCCCCCACCATCGGATGGTACCACCATGGTGACCGTACAAGAGGATAGGGGAGAAGATAGACTGGTGAATCGAGAGCTTTGCCTTCTGGCTCAGCTCCCTTTTCACCACGACGGACCGGAGCAGAGCCAGCATCACTGCTGACACCGCACCGATCCACCTGTCGATCTCCCAAACCATCCTTCCTACACTTTTGAACAAGACCCCGAGGTACTTGAACTCCTCCACGTGGGACAGAATCTCATCCCCAAAGAGGGCACTTCATCCTCCTGCGGGCAAGGACCATGGACTCGGATTTGGAGGTGCTGATTCTCATCAGAGCCGTTTTTCACATTCGGCTGCGAACCAATCCAGTGAGAGCTGTCGGTCACAGTCCGATGAAGCCAACAGGACCACATCATCCGCAAAAAGCAGTAACCCGATCCTGAGGTCACCAAACCGGAACCCCTCAACGCTCTGACTGTGCCTAGAAATTCTGTCCATGAAAGTAATGGACAGACTCAGACATCTGACAACTCAGATGTGCTGCCAGCAATGTGAACCAGGCTCTGACACCTGTCATACAGGGAACCAAAGGCCCGTATCAGGGAGTCCCCTACCCCATACTCCCGGAGCACCTCTTACAGGACCCCAAGAGGAACACGATCAAATGCCTTCTCCAAATCCACAAAACACATGTGGACTGGTTGGGCAAATTCCCATGCACCCTCGAGCACCCTATGGAGGGTACAGAGCTGGTCCACAGATCCATGACCAGGACGAAAATCACATTGCTCCTCCAGAATCGATGGATCCACAATGTTTTAGTGATTTTTTTGTTTGAGTTTTTTGTCTTCCTTTTTCAAAGGACTTGTGAGTGCTCTTGAAGATGCTCACTTACATGACATTCCTCATGTAAATTAGCATCCTAATGGGGCACTGATTTTTTCTGTCTCCTCAGTCACAGACTCTTGCTCAGTTTGGACAGTCTGCAGTTGTTAACGTAGACCGTTCTTTCTCTCATTACTTTCAGGACACTGACTTCCAGACAAGCACCCCTCAGATCTGGGCTTCTCCTCATGGGATCTGTTTATCTTTTCTTTCTCTGCAGTTCTTGTCTCTAGATCACATTTACACACACACGTCTCAGATCTGAGCTTCTCATAGGATACTCTGATTTCTTCTTTCTCTTCAGTCATTTTCTGTAGCTCAGTTATGGCAGTCTTCGATGGCACACATGGGCTGGCCTCTCTGTTGTAAGCTGTATTGGTCATATCCTCTAGCTTAGTTTGGACAGACTGCAATTCCTCACTTAAATCTTGACATTTGGCCTGTAATCTTTCATTCTCCAAAGTTCCTGTAGACAGATTTAATTTGACAGTCTGCAACTCCAGTATGGTTGAAAGAGAACTTTCATCCGACCTTTGCATCACTAATTGGGTTCTTTTCTATTCCTCATGGTTGAGCATCTTACTCAGTAACTCAATTCTGGATTTCTCAAACTGCTTCTGTTGATCCTTCTTGCTCTGCTCGGCCTGTTGAAGCTTACCTTCATATATAGTCTCCTTAGCTCTGAGCTTTTCCTCAAAGCGTAATTTATCTTCATTCTTTTCTCTGGTCTCTTGCTGTAGGGCAGTTTTGACCGTCTCTATCTCTCAGCGGAGACCTCCTCTCTCTTGTCAGCTTCCTTACGCTGATTTTCAGACAATGTCCTCTGAGCAGTGAGCTCCTCTTTATAGGGAAGCTCCATTTCTCCTTTCTCTATCATCATTTTTGACAGCTCTGTTTGGACATCATCATTGTGCTTACAATATTCAGTCTGAATCATTTTGGCCTGATGAAGCTCACTTTCATAGGAACTTTTCTGAGATCTGAGGCTCTCCTCATAAAGTAGTCTCATGTTTTCCGTCTCTGCTCTCGCCTGTAACAACTGCTCCTTGGTCAAGCCTAAACAGTGCTATAGCGCATTTCCGCAGTGCACGCCTCGCGCCTCCCTGCACCACGAAGCCGCCTGATTGGTCTGCCGCGCTTACATAGTGCAGTGAGCGCTGTGAGACGGCACTGCGAAGCACGCTATAGCACTGTTTAGGCTCGAAAAATGTACTAAATGACCTCGCTTTTGAATTAATTATGGACGTTCTACCAGGACACTTGGATTACAGCTGACGAGCAGTATGAAGGAAAATAGGCACATTTTTGTGGACTTTATGGACCTTTTTTCTTACGGGCGCTGCCGTGCCCCTGTTAGATGGACATTTGTTGACAGCAAAAATGCCCCGGACCTCCAGCTGCATTTGAGACATCAAAAAGTGCTCCAGAGTGTTGCTCAGCATGAGGGTGAGTAGAAAATGAGGCCAAATCGTTGTTTGGGTGTAGTGTTCCTTTAATGCTCTCTGTCAAATGTCTGCTTACTTCACATTTTAAATTAAATTAATGTTTCCTTCTCTTCTTGCTCCTCCTGAATCTGAGGCTCGACAAATCTTTGTGTGAGAGTTTTTTGTTTGAGTTTTTTGTCTTCTTTTGTTAAAGAACTTGTGAGTGCTCTTGAAGATGCTCACTTACATGACATTCCTCATGTAAATTAGCATCCTAATGGGACACTGATTTTTTCTGTCTCCTCAGTCACAGACTCTTGCTCAGTTTGGACAGTCTGCAGTTGTTCACGTAGACCGTTCTTTCTCTCATTACTTTCAGGACACTGACTTCCAGACAAGCACCCCTCAGATCTGGGCTTCTCCTCATGGGATCTGTTTATCTTTTCTTTCTCTGCAGTTCTTGTCTCTAGATCACATTTACACACACACTTCTCAGATCTGAGCTTCTCATAGGATACTCTGATTTCTTCTTTCTCTTCAGTCATTTTCTGTAGCTCAGTTATGGCAGTCTTCGATGGCACACATGGGCTGGCCTCTCTGTTGTAAGCTGTATTGGTCATATCCTCTAGCTTAGTTCGGACAGACTGCAATTCCTCACTTAAATCTTGACATTTGGCCTGTAATCTTTCATTCTCCAAAGTTGCTGTAGACAGATTTTTTCTGACAGTCTGCAACTCCAGTATGGTTGAAAGAGAACTTTCATCCGAACTTTGCACCTCTGATGTGGAACTTTCCATTTCTTCACAGTCTAGAAGCCTTCTCCGTAACTCAATTCTGGATTTCTCAAACTGCTTCTGTTGATCCTTCTTGCTCTGCTCAGCCTTTTGAAGCTTACATTCATAAAAAGTCTCCTTAGCTCTGAGCTTTTCCTCAAAGTGTAATTTATCTTCATTCTTTTCTGAGGTCTCGTGCTGGTGGGTAGATTTTAAAGTCTCTATCTCTAAGCGGAGAGCCTCCTCTCTCTTGTCAGCTTCCTCACGCTGATTTTCAGACAATGTCCTCTGAGCAGTGAGCTCCTCTTTATAGGGAAGCTCCATTTCTCCTTTCTCTATCATCATTTTTGACAGCTTTGTTTGGACATCCGTATAGCGCCCACAATACTTTTTCTGAATCATTGTGGCCTGATGAAGCTCACTTTCATAGGAACTTTTCTGAGATCTGAGCCTCTTCTCATAGGATGACATCATGTTTTCATTCTCTGTGGTCTTTTCCTGTAGGGCACTTTCATAGGACCATTTCTGAGATTTGAGCTTCTCCTCATAGGATAGTCTCATGTTTTCATTCTCTGTGGTCTTTTCCTGTTGGGCACTTTTATGGGACCTTTCCTGAGATTTGAGCTTCTCCTCATAGGATAGTCTCATGTGTTCCTTCTCTCTGGACTCATGCTGTAGGGCATATTTTACAGTCTCTAACTCTAAGTGGAGAGCCCTCTCTCTCTTGTCAGCTTCCTTACGCTGATTTTCAGACAATCTCCTATGAGCAGTGAGCTCCTCTTCATAGAAAAGCTCAATTTTTCTTTTCTCATTCATTTTCGACAGCTCTGTTTGGACATCATCATAGTGCTTACAATATTCAATCTGAACCATTCTGGCCTGATGAAGCTGACTTTCATAGGACCTTTTCTGAGATCTCAGAGTCTCCTCATAGGATAATCTCATGCTTTCTTTCTCCGTGGTCTCTTTCTGTAGAGCAGTTTTGACAGTCTTTAACTCTACGTTAGCTTCTCTGTTCTCTTTCTTCATTTTCAACAGCTCTTCTGTGACCTGATCATTAAACCTTTGGTCCTCTTTTTTCTCATTGATTTCCTTTTGACTTCCATTAGATTGAACATCCCTGAACTCTTGGAGTTGGTTGTTAAGGAGCCTAAATTGCTCTGTCTGGAATTTGTTCTGCTCCTTCACCTCCTTGAAATCCTGTAGCATCATACTCCTCATGGCATCACACTGTGCTCTAAGTGTCCCATTTTCCATGACCAAAGTCTCATTCCTGCTGCTTAAATCCTGAATTTTCTCCTTTTGGGCCTCACTCTTGCTGTTCAAATCCTGAATTGTCTGGTTTTGGGCCCCAATTCTGCTGCTTAAATTCAGAATTTTCTCCTTTTGGGCCTCACTCTTGCTGTTCAAATCCTGAATTGTCTGGTTTTGGGCCCCAATTCTGCTGCTTAAATTCAGAATTTTCTCCTTTTGGGCCTCATTTTCACTAGAAATGATGTCATTTTCTATTATGAGGTTCTTTTTCTTATCTTTCCGAGTCATCTCAAGTTTCTGGCGCAGATTCATTATGACTTTTTTCTGGGCCCTCCTTTCCTCATAAAGATGTCTGATCTCCTCAGAAAGTTGTCTGATCTTCTCCTCATTAGAGAGCCTAGGTGCTGACTGCATTGTGATTTTCCTAATCCAACACATATCGAGACGTAAGAAAGTGCAATCTAATCTGGTCAGTATTGTTTTGTCCATATGAGAAACATTCCAAAGAAGGCATTTGCCTTTGAAACATTCCAAAGAATGTTTGCCTTTGAAATCAAAGCACCATATCACCATATCATGTTTGATTGATTGCGGGTTTGAGTCATTGGTGGAAACCAAACCCACTATGCCATGGGACCTTATAAAAAGGCCCCATGGCAGTTAGACTGCCATCACTTGCATAGACTGCCATCACATTTGTTTGTGGTTACAGAGTGGAGTGCAGTCAGTAACCCAACTCACAAAACAGGACAGAGATGATGCAGCATCTTTCTGAGATGTGCAGGGCCCAGGACAAAACTATAACCGATCTGCTATGCAAAACTTGACAAGACTCGGATAGGAAGAAAAGTTGAACTCATATTGAAAAATGACCTCCTTTTGAAAAAAATGAAACTCAAAAGATGATTCAGACTTAAGCAGCAAGAATGAAGTCTTGAGCAGCAAGAATGAGGCCCAAAAGGACACAATTCAAGTCTTAAGCAGCAAGATTGAGGCCCAACAGGCGACGATTCAAGTCTTAAGCAGCAAGAATGAGGCCCAACAGGCGACAATTCAGAATTTAAGCAGCAAGAATGAGGCCCAAAAGGAGACAATTCAAGTCTTGAGCAGCAAGAATGAGGCCCAAAAGGACAAAATTCAGAATTTAAGCAGCAAGAATGAGGCCCAAAAGGACACAATTCAGAATTTAAGCAGCAAGAATGAGGCCCAAAAGGACACAATTCAGAATTTAAGCAGCAGCAAAGAGGTTTTTGTCCGGGAAAATGAGACCTTGAGGAATTTGTTGTCACAGGAGTTTGAGGAGTTGAAGAAGACTTTGCAGGACACAGATAGAAGATTGCTTGACAGAGAGGAAGACATGAGAGAAATCAAAATGTCCTGCACCGAAGGAAAAACCATGACTGTGAGGGAGCACCTTGAGGAACTGAAATGTAACATTCAGGCAACCGAGAAAAGAGTTCAAGATGATGAAAAAGCATCACAACAAAGATTTGAGGAACTTCAGGAGGTGAATCTGCACTTGAAAAATGCTTTGGAGGAGCTCAATGTCTTCAAAAAGAAGTATGAAGTTTTGGCAAAAGACAAAAATGTTGCTGAGAAAAGAAATGAGGCCAATGAAAAGGAGCTCTGTGAGACGAAGAAATGTTTATTAGAAGAGCAGCAAAACAACAAGGCTCTCAACAATACTCAATGTGACCTTGAAAGGCAAAACATTAAATTTAATGCAAAATGTGAAGAAAACAGATGTTTGACAGAGAGCATGAAGGACCTAAATCATAGGCTTGAAATGACCGAGGGGCAGCTGTTGAAGGAGAAAACAGAGATGGAAAACATGAGACTATCCTATGAGGAGAAGCTCAAAACTCAGAAAAGTTCCTATGAAAGTGCCCTCCAGAAACAGACCAGAGAGAATGAAAACATAATATCATCCTACGAGGAGACTCTCAGATCTCAGAAAATTTCATATGAAAGTGAGCTTCATCAGGCCAAAATGATTCAGACTAATTATCATAAGCGCTATACTGATGTCCAAATAGAGCTGTCAAAAATGATGGCAGAGAAAGGAGAAATGGAGCTTTCCTATAAAGAGGAGCTCACTGCTCAGAGGACATTGTCTGAAAATCAGCGTAAGGAAGCTGACAAGAGAGAGGAGGCTCTCCACTTAGAGATAGAGACTTTAAAATCTGCCCTACAGCAAGAGACCTCAGAAAAGAATGAAGATAAATTATGCTTTGAGGAAAAGCTCAGAGCTAAGGAGACTTTATATGAAGGTAAGCTTCAACAGGCTGAGCAGAGCAAGAAGGATCAAGAGAAGCAGTTTGAGAAATCCAGAACTGAGTTACGGAGAACGCTTCTAGACTGTGAAGAAATGGAAAGTTCCACATCAGAGGTGCAAAGTTTGGATGAAAGTAACTAGGGGGTAAGCAGGGGGATTGTGCCTTTCTTGATAGTCTAAACCTATCAATACAATATAATACAAAACAATGATGCTGAAGGGATATCAGAGCTTGCTATGATAAGCAGTTTCCTGCTAATTCAGGCTAGGGGATGAGAGTTTGATACAGGCGAGCCCCTTCTGAACTTGATGTTTCCTGGTGGAACTACTGAAGGAGAAGACTTTAATGTATTTGTGACTGGACGGACACATTTCTTTGACAATGGTGTTAGACACGAGGTGATGGACCTGTTGTGTTAAATTATCTGAGGCCAACGCTTAAGACAAAAGAACCTACTACCCGAGAAGAGTGTAGAAACGCCAATATCGGAGGATCTGATAATATTTGATGAGTAACAGCAGGATGGTGCCGCCAAGTTTCCGGATGCTGACTGTTGGCTTGCTGATCCATGATGTGCTGACTCAGGTGAGTTTATTGCCTTCGAGGTAATGCACAGCAATTAGAAAGGAACAGGAACAGAGTAGATAGTGGTGATTCCGACCTCCGCTCTCCCTGTTGATATCCACTCCATGCAGGAGCCTCTCCTGCCACTAAAGTCTATAAAGATGAAGAGGTTAGGCATCACTTTGTCTGTCATAGTCATCACAACTATACTCAGCGCGGAACAGAGGAAATCTACTAGCGGGCGGTGAACAGGCAGGTTTGCAACTGTGCTGCAGATAGAAATTAGGGCCCTTAATGTAAGATGATCTGTTTAAGTAGTGTTACAGATATTCAGGTGTGATGCAAGTTAGTCCTATCACAAGGTTTAGGGCAGCTATTCAGGCTGAGGCTGCTGTGTTGGTAGCCAAGCCCAGCGCCAGGATGAGCAGACCACATACTCACCCTGCCGCTGCTCGGTTTTCTGCAGCAGACGGGCCATATCTCTTGGAATCCGCCTGATGACCATTGGAAAAAACACAAACTGACATGAGACTTCCAGGTTTTATTTAGAGAATTTTCAGCGCTACATTTTTACAAAAAACACCGCTAAATGGGCTCAGTTCTCATAGCGCCACTGCAGGCTCTGCGCAGTGGAGGCAGCCTGCAGCTCCTATTGTTGTTGTTATTGTATATTATTATTATTATTATTATTGCCATTTATTATTATTATTACTATTATTGTTATTGTTGTTATAATTGTTATTTTTATTATTATGTTATTATATATTATTCCTTTGTCTCTGCAGGAGGCATGCAAACCTCGGTGGAGGACTACTAACCTGGTATTCTTTAAACACTGGTGATAAACTCTGACAACCCTAAACAAGGAATATGACTTATCTTAGGACACAACCGCAGACGAAAGCCTCCACAGAGCCTGGGTTTATTGTTTTGTTTATTGTTTGCAACACAGAAACACTGCTGTCGTCATCTCGGAGAAACTGACGTGACAGGGCATCAGGATGGTAAGACAGGCTGAAGTGGAAACTGGTGAAGAACAGGGACCAACGGGCTTGGTGGGCATTGAGTCTGTTGGTTGTCTTGATGGACGACTGGACCCCTGGTGTCGTGCCCTTCTCCGTGCCTGGATGCGGAGGTCGATGCATATAGCCAGGTCGATAATGTCGTCAAGGGATGACGGGAGTTCATGGGAGACCAGTTCACCTTTTATGTAGTCTGCCAGTCCATGCATGAATGCGTCGACCAGAGCTAAGGGATTCCAGCCACTATGGCTGGCTCGAGTGTGAAAGTTTATGGAGAAGTCCGCTACAGAGTGCTGAGCTTGTCAGAGATTCAGCACTCCTGCTGCTTCCTCTGATCTGGCTGGGCTGTGTCCAAAGACCTTGCTGGTCTTTGCTGGTCTCAGCAGCGAAGGCAGTAAAGCTCATACAGGGAGGAGACTGACGATCCCACTCAGCAGTTCCTCACAGCCGTGCATGACACGTCAGATGGTTGATGGTGAAAGCCACTTTGGCTAACTCAGAGGCAAACGTGTGAGGCTGGAGGGCGAAGAGCAGGGTGCAGTTGGTGATGAAGAGCGCAGGTCTCAGGATCCCTATTGTGGCGTTCAGGAGATCCCACACGAGGCTCTGGAGAGTCTGAGGCTAGGACAGGAGCTAGAGACGCCGCAGCAGGAGTGACAGAAGCAGGTGCAGGATCAGCCACAGATTGTTGTTGCAGCTGGGCAGCTAATCTGGTAACAGTGTGGGCTAAAGTGTCCACAGCATATAGACTAGCTGATGCTGCAATCAGGCCTTCGTGATTTGCCACTACACCTTCAATCCTCTCTGGCACCTGCCTGATTCTGAAATCCATCTGCTCTGCAAGGCTACACTGTTACCCCTTTTCCACCAAGCTGGTTCCAGGGCTGGTGCTCAGGCTGGTGCTAGAGCCAGTTCGTAATTGGTTTAAGTGCGAACCGGTTAAGAACCGTTTGCTTTTCCACACGGGTGCCAGCCAGAGAGCTACGTCAGCACGTCAATGTATACGTCTGTATATGTCACGCCAGTTTCCCATAACAATTAGCGAACAACAATAAACAAAACAATAAACTTACCAGGCTCTGTGGAGGTTTGCTCCAGGGTTGTGTCCTCCTGCATAGACTCCAGCATGGCTGTGGCTGAATTCAATGCTCCGGTACAACATACCGGTCGGTCCCGAGAACAGCATCGAGCATTTTTTAATGCGGGCTGTTAAAACGTGGCCGACTATTGCCACTATGGCCCAGCTTGGTCCTCTGGTCCCTATATTCTTTCTTTATATATTCTTTTTCTATATATTCTTTTCAATCTGTTTTTCGCTTACTCCAACCTCGTCTTTTTAAAAATGCCCCTCTTCCGTGTTTTTACTCTGCTAATCCCCTACACCCCTGACATAAGCTACAAAGACAAAGAGCCCCGACGTAACGTGGTTCTTTCTGCTGGCCCAGCAAAGAGTTGGTGCTTGCCAAGCACCGGTTTTGAGAGCCAGCAACCGGTGCTTAGTCTGTGGAAAACCAAAGAACGGGTGCTAAGTCTGGCTCTAGCTCCGAACCAGCCCTGGAACCAGCTTGGTGGAAAAGGGGTATGTGTGCACTGTGAGCCAAATTATCACTGCACAGGGTATGCCTCGCCTGTGCAGAGAACAGACCAGGTTGAAGCACGTGAGCTTCAGCGCACTCTCCGCACACTCTGTTGGCACAAAACTCCCTCCCACCCGTTGGTGCACCATTATACCCATCTCGGCGCAGCCGGTCTACCAAATTGTCCAACTGGCTGCATACAGGGGTGTGCTGGATGAAACTCACAAATAAAAAAAATAACTACAAGTAAAATCCTATTATTTTATTTTCCTTACTGAATCATTACATCCTTACAAAGTCCACCAGAATACAACATACCACTTACAGGACCAAGAGGGCACAGCATTTGGCTAGTTAACCCATTTACTGTTTGTTGTTTTTAAAAGGATTTCACTAACTGATAAGAAAAGAGGCAGAGACAATGGTACAATTCATTCATTGTAGATTTGTAGATAAAGATTATTCTACAAAGCCCCATCTTCAAGAGAAAACTTTGAGAGGGCAAATAATGTGTGATACTGTCAGATGCTACAACTGTCAGTTAATGCTACAAAGACAAAGAGACATCTAAACTTTGACATTTATTTTTGTGTAAATTTGGTCAGAATATTCCTTTAATTATATTACGTACTCAAAGAACTGAGTTTGTAATATGAGGCAAGCTTACAAACACATTTCTTTTTCTAGCTGCTATAAGTGTGTGAGAGTAGGGGGTACATGGCTGAAGGTTTAGTGTCTGCGAAAAGTCTGGGAACCTGTGCGGTAGACCAAGCTGAAGGAAGACAATGCTCTGATGAGCTGCTTCTTCACTGATCTGGATTGCAATGCATTGTAAAATGATCCTTTTCAATAACACTGCCTTCAAGAATCCACATAAACCCTGTAACAGATTTATCTGCTGTTTAAAATAAATAAAGATTGATTTGTATTCCATATAGCATAGCGTTATGAAATTATCCTTTGAAAAATAAAAACAAATCTTTCAAGTGTGTGCTTACTGCCTTTAGAGGGTTTTCCTTTCACATGTTTGAATTCTCAGTACAAACCATTGTGTTAATGTTAAGGATACTGGCACTGTGGCTTCCCAGAGTCACAGTGGCTGGTTACTCTCGGGCTTCCAGTTGGCTTCTGTGCTTTTAAACGGTTGGATCATCTACATTCAGATAAAAGATTTAAGAAAAAAATAAAGTTAATCTAATGTTATCAAGAAGGCACAAGGCAGACAGACATTAATACAATGCTTATATCATAACTTAAACTAAATTATACATGTGCACATTAACATGGAAAGACAGAGACACCAAAAGCAGTGGACACTGTGGCTCTTAGTAGTTGACATGTATAATTTTGAAACCTCACTAGGTAGCATGTAAATTCACAACAGACCCTAACTAGTAAACACAGTTCCTTTCATCTATTACAGTAAAGATGCTATGAGGAATTTCTAAGTAATTATAAAAAAGTCTCCCTTTTAGATATATGCCTGATGGAAATACACACTTTAAGATGAGTTTATAGCATCAAAATAGGTTAGCTATAAATGCTATTCCTTAGCTTCGCAGTCGGATCGGACAGGGCTGGACTGGCCTGGATACTCAACTTCGGGACTAGAGAAAATTTCTATTATTTGGACACATCTTACAGCACCGGGCTGTAAGTAGACATATATAGCCGGATACAAAACTACTATGCTAAGTTTTCCAAAAATTGCTTGTTGTCACACATCAAAAACTACCGCTACGTAACTAGAAAGAGATACATTACCTCGTGGCTTTGCATCCTGTAAGTTGTTGAAAAAAGAAGTTGTAAATCAATGCAGAGTTCTGAGGAAGGTCCGAGCTGCATTCATTAGCATCACAACAAACACACTTTGGCTTGGGTCTTTTGGTGCGTTCCAGTTGTAGCCAGAAGTGGGAATTTCTGAGTAGGAAACTGCAACTGGAACGCCCCCCAAGTCTGAATTTCCTACTGGGAACTCGGTGAAACCTCGCCACCCCCGAGTTGACAATGGAAGATGGATGCCCCCAGTGTGAACAGTTATTTAGCTCCTGTAATAATCCATTTATTGTCACTTCTGACTGGGGTGTGTGGCTCTAGATCAGCTGTACACATAGTATTGTTAGACTTATATTTACAAAAATGCTGCCATAGTGATAATCACATTCTTCATGTGATATTTGTGAACAACAACACAGGGCGTGCTAACAACAGCTAACAATGGCCTGGTAGATTGGCATGTTTTTTTTATGACTTCAACTGGAACATCGATAAGTCGGAGATGATGTCACTCCCAGTTCAGAGGTTACTGGAACGCAGCATTACCACAGTCGCCACGCGTGCTCATGGGTAGCAGAGTCTTTATGTTGCTGGGAATAGATTCTCCTCATAGCACCTTTAACATGTACACACCAAGACTCCCTCTCAAGTTAACATGCTGTATTTCCTGAGGAAAAATGTTCACTAGTGCAAATGAAGAAGATGGGATAATAACAAAATCCTGAGTTTTAATTGGTTATCATGTTTCATATCGGACTGGAGAGCCAACAGGAAGCCTCAGTGCACACACCTTCCACCTCATCAGTATTTTTTTTTCTGTAACTCATTAACTAATTGTTGTTTTTCCTTACACCGAGTAAGCTAGTGTTCACTTTTGGCCCCACTAGTTGCAAATCAGAATCAGAATCAGAATCAGAGTCGTCTTTTATTTGCCAAGTACGTTCAGAACATATAAGGAATTTGTTTTCGGCAGGTGGTATTGCTTCACAGGAAAGAAGAAATAAATAACAATAAAAAATATCTAAAAATGTCAAACTCTGTATACTTAAATATTGGAGAAAAAGAAGAATATGTGCAAATAAGAAGAATACTATACAATATACTATATACTATACACAATGTAATATACAATATCTTATACTATATATATCCAGAACAATTGTGCATACAATAGTGCAGACAGGTCAGTTCTTTAACAGAGATATGGCAGTGGGGAAGAAGCTGTTTTTGAGACTGGTAAAATGAGTTTACCAGTCAACTCCTCGATGTCTTAATATTACCAGCTCACTAGTAAACATGCTGGATCCATCTAGTTCACTAATAAGGGGGAGAGCAAGGCTCAACCTAGTTAACTTGTGAACATGTTGGCCTTCACTAGTTAAATAGTATTATGCAATTTTATGCACTACTAAACTAGTGACCTGATTGACAAGTTAACAAGTCAGAGTTTCTGCACCCAACTAGTGAACTAGTGTGTGTTTTTGACTTTTGATAATAGACACATTATATTCACTCAGCTCTCCATAATTTGACACACTTTTAAACATCACTGCATCTGCAGCATGCGCGAACACTTAAAGGCAAAGAAGAAGCATTCATATGCATATGTGGTCTGCTACAGCTCCCAAAATAAAGGGTAAGAAAATCAAGTTCTTTCATGGTCATACCAGCCAATTTAGATGTCATGAGACCAGAAAACACAGACGCTGATTGTGGATTTCCTCCAGCAGAGCCGGAGACGTCTCTACGCTACAACATCCAAATGAGTTCTGCTTGTTACAGAGATGCCTCTGTAGCTTTCGATTTTTTAGTGGGTCTGACTTTTGGCCAAGGTAAAAAAGTGGTGATGGTGTCTCATATTCAAATATGATTAGCAGTTTTGTGAATTTTAAAAATAAAGTTCATCCCAAAAAAATGATTTTGTTTTAACAAGAGTTAAAATACTTTTGTCTGATTTAACCATGTGATAAATAAGGACAATTCAATCAAGCGAAATTAAGTCCAGTATCAGTATATATGGTTCAACTAAGCTGTCTTAACAATAATTACATGGTGCTCTTATCCAGCAATGGAATTCATCATTTGGGGGCAGTGAAGGTCTCATTGTTATGTCAGTGCGACCCATGTACAGAGTCTGTTGTCCACATTTCTGTGGTTTGTTCCAGCATGTTTTTCTCCACTCTTCCGTGCCCAGTTCCTGACACCATCCATTATCTTATTCCTCTTATAAAGGCATAAAAGCTTCTAAATGAGTGGTATAATTGAGAACTCATTATTGATCATCGTCCGGGCTCCATAATGTTGCTGCCATGGGACCAAGACGTTCTATTTTGTCGAGTTCTGTTCTTCATCTTTTTATTTATTTATTTTATTTGGATCCCCATTAGCTACTGCTGAAGCAACGTCTATTCTTCCTGGGGTTCACACATTAAAACAAACTACATCAGAATACACCAGTGACATTCAATATACTCTAAAAATTTAAACAGGAAATAAAAGACAGTCATGATAGTCTCTTAAATACCCAACAATCATGGTGTATTTACATCAATTAATAAATTATAATTCAACTTTAAACAGTGCAAATTATTGTATATGATCTATTAATATTGAGGGTTCCAGTCCAGTTCTAGCAGTATAAGAAGAGATACTTTATTATTCCCTTATGGAAAATGTTGTTGAGACACATAGGCTGAAATACAAACACACATGCACAAACAGGTCCTATGTTCATGTACTAATGGAGAGACGTCAGAGTGATCTCTTGCTGCTACTGAAGAAGCGCTCCTGAATAGTTTTGAAGTTCAGTGTCTTGCTCAAGGGCACTTCAGCAGTGCTCACGAAGAACCTCTCCAACTACCGAACCAATTTCCAGACATGCTTTGGTAGCTGGAGAGAAAAATGGCCACCATTCTGTCCCCAGATCAAGTCCTAACAGACTGAGCTACTGCCACCCCAAATAAACATGTGGATGTTTCCTCCAGTAAGGAACTTGACTTGTTCCTGCAGCTGCATCAAGTAAATGGTATGATATGGTTTTGTATATGATAGGGTATAAATGTGAGCGGCTAAAAGTGATGAATAACTAATGTTAACACTTAAAACCATTTGTAAGGATGTGAACAGTGAAAGTTAACCATGTTGCATAAAAGCCTGTAGAGACATCAACTGAGTAAAGAGGATGTGCACAAGCTCAAGTGCACTTCTGTTAGCATTTACCATTTTGTATATAATCTCCTGTAACTTTTTTCATCAGTCATGTTTCATAACTCATTTATCCTTTCCCCTTATTGATGTGGTGAAATGGCTTCTCATCTGTGTGTAATCACTGAGTTCAAATGTGAATTTCATATTGTGATTATTGTATATTGTTGTTGTCATACAGGAATACTTTTTTTCTGAAAAACCACTACCCTCAGGAAATGGAAAAACAGATTAGATATGTACATGTCTGACTTTGTCATATGGTAATTGGGACTGGGATCTTCATTCTTTTTAGATGAGAAAACCTACTTGTACAATAGAGATCATGTGAAATAGAGATTCAAAGTTCATGCCAGACAGCAAAGATTTTTTTGGATCAGATTGTGTCACACTGAGTCACATTTCCTCATATCATATTGAATCAGCAAATCATCCTGACATGGAGTTCAAGACATACAATTTCCAAAATAGGTGATAAAGTGTAACTCACTGAGTGTTATTCTATTGTATAATAATTATTGTATTGTTTTTATGGTATATGATATTGTACTCTTTTGAACTGTATTGATTCACATATATTGTATGTATCATCTTGGATGCATATCACTTATGTGTATTGAAGGTGTCATATATTATATTTAGTTGTATCAGACTGCATCATATCATATCCTATCATATTTATTTTTTCTTGTGTTATATAAAATACTATCATATTATTCTATATCCTGTGTAGATTCTATAACGTTGCACATATATCAGCTCTATGTATGCTCTATCATTACATGTATCAACCTACATCATATTATATTGTAATGCACTGAACTGTGGGTTGACCTTCTGTTTAGAAATGTACCAGACATGCATTCTTAAGATGCAAATTCAGTCTTCAAAAAATACACAACCTGAGCTATCACTGAGAGTGTGAGGGTGCATGTGTGTGTACCCATGTCTGCAGCCAGATTGATTGATTCAGATTTCTTACTGCTTCAGACCTTATCTCAGCTCATCATTAAAAAGACCAAGATTTGATGGGAGAGGACAGATTGACAGGCAGCCCTGTGGGCTCAAACCAGACTGTATCGACCTTTAGACCACACAAGAGGAGCAGCACACTCACCTGAACACACACACACTATAATAAAACAAATACAATGTATGTACAGACATGGACAAAATTGTTTCGTGTTAAGGAAAGAAAAATCCAAGATGGTCACTGAAATATCTTGAAAGTGACAAAAGTAATAATAAATCAAACATTACTGAAAATTTACTCATGAAAATTAGACATTACTTTTGAGTTGTGGTTCAACAGGATCATTTGAAAAACAAAATAATGAAAAGGGCCTGGACAAAAATGATGCTACCCTTAACTTAATATTTTGTTGCACAACTTTTTAGGCAATCACTGCAATCAGGCAATTTCTGTAACTCTCAATGCGACCTCTGGACCTCTCGACAGGTATGTTGGCCCACTCCTCATGAGCAAACTGCTCCAGCTGTCTCAGGTTCGAAGGCTGTCTTCTCCAGACTGCATGTTTCAGCTCCTTCCACAAATGTTCAACAGGATTTAGATCAGGGATCATAGAAGGCCACTTCAGAATAGTCCAGTGTTTTGTTCTGAGTCATTCTTGGGTGTTTTTAGCTGTGTGATTGGCTCATTATCCTGTTGGAGGACCCATGACCTGTGACTGAGACCAAGCTCTCTGACACTGGGCAGCACATTTCACTCCAGAATGTCTTGATAGTCTTCAGATTTCATTGTACTTTGCACAGATTCAAGAAACTCTATGCCAGATGTAGCAAAGCAGCCCCAGAACATAACTGAGCCTCCTGTTGTTGTTTCACAGTAGGTACAGTGCTCTTTTCTTTGTATGCTTCATATCTGAGTCTGTGAACATAGAGCTGATATGACTTGCAAAAGCTCCAGGTTTTTATCATCTGTCCAAAGGGCATTCTCCCAGAAACTTTGTGATTTGTGAATATGCATTTTGGTAAATTTAGCTCTAGCTTTTTTATTATTTGCTTTGAACACTGATGTCCTCCATTAAGTCCATGTTGGCTCAAACAGCGGCAGATGGTGCTATCTGATACTGATGTACCTTGACCTTGGAGTTCACTTCTAATCTCATTTAAAGTTGTTCTTGGCACTTTGGTTACCATTCATATTATCCATCTCTTCAACTTGTCATCAATTTTCCTCTTGTAGCCACATCTGGGGAAGCTGACTACAGTCCTGTGGACCTTAAACTTCTGAATAAAATGTGCAGCTGTAGTCACAGGAACATCAAGCTGCTTTAACATGCTTGTCTCTAATTTCTCCTTAGCTTTCTGTGGTCCATGTTCAGTGTGGTACACTCCATGATACCAAACAGCACAGTGACCACTTTTCACCCTTTAAATAGGCCAAATGACTGACAACAAGTTTGAAGACACCTGTGATGCTAATTACAGGACACACCTTTGTTTAACATGTCCCTATGGTCAATTCATTTTCAATCTTTTCTAGGGGTACCATCATTTTTGTCCAGGCCTGTTTCATTATTTAGATTTTTAAAATTATTCTGTTGAGCCACAATTCAAAAACAATGTCTGATTTTCATTTGCTTATTTTTATTTATCATTATTTTTGCCTATCTATCTATCTATCTATCTATCTATCTATCTATCTATCTATCTATCTATCTATCTATCTATCTATCTATCTATCTATCTATCTATCCATCTATCTATCTATCTATCTATCTATCTTGCTCAGACCCACATACATACACAGATTGAACAGCAGGGATCTCCATAGTCATTAAACACCCACACAGGGGGTCTGCTGCTGGCAGGTTTAGCTCCAGTAAAACAGATTTTCTGCACTTTAATGCGATGTGTCCAAACTTTCAGAGAGCATGCTGTGCTCTGATATCACAGTGAAGCCTCTGCTGTCCTGAGGGAAACAGAGGGGCAGTGACACACAATGAGGGGAAATAGAGAGTTACGCAATCTGCTGCAACAATCCAGCAACATGTTTTTGGCTGAGAGGTTTATCATGGATGTTTGTTACGTCAAAGAGGATTTCATTCTTCTCTGAGGTTTCATTTCTGATTGTTTGATCTTGCCATGTGGCTTTGCCGTCGCTTTTAGTTTGACTGATTAAAAGCACCATCATGCTACATTACATCTGCAAAAACACACTGCCTTGTAAACCAGAAGACATGACTCTGAGATTTATTTCAGGTGTTGTTTATCAAGCTGAGTGACTCAGACCAGTGATGACTTTGCCAGGTGTTGAAATTTCCCAGCCCACTCCATTCCTTATTTCTCTCATCTCAGCCATGAATGTTTTCAGTATTATTGGCTACTTGTACAGATTATCAACTACCAGACTGTTTGCAATGCAGAAATTGTGCAACATCATGGTTTCAGGTAGTTTGTATATCTGCATTAATGAGAATATAAAAGTAGAATTGAAAGAACTATTAAACAGCTGCAACAAACCACTGCAAGAGCTTCAGGAGTGCAGCAGGCAGTAACACAAGCTGAGCTGATAACTGTAGGGGGAAAAGCCACAAATAAAAAATGCAAATTAGTGTGGAAACCCTAGGTTCATTTTCACTTGTAAGCAGTTTAAGATTGTATGCCATTGCTTGAGGAATGCTGGTTTAGAATTCTGCCGATGTGTCCTTAAGCAAGGCATTAAACCTCAATCAATCTTTATTCATTTAGTGCCAATTCAATTCACTTCACAATAGATCAGAATGAAGCCATACTCCTCATTTTATACTTGCAACCATGTGCTATCTCCTTCACTCTGACCTCATGATTCATGCCAAAAAGAAATAACTGTGCTTTAAGGTAGAGTATTTGCTTGCATATTGAAAGTAGCAAGTTAAATGTGTCTAAATGAAAGAATATCTTTAATTTAAAAAGGGATTTTGACAAAACAATCAATCAGTGCAATAAATCATGTTGTGCAACCATCCTGTCTAAGGTTGCTTACAAACCCAAGGTTTGTTGGGACCAAACAAAACTCTGGTTTGCACTTTTAGAAAGTCAACTGGTTCTGGGTGGTGTAAAGATCTTGTAATCCCTGGTCCGAACCCAAGATCTGAATGGTGGTCTTCCTCTTACCTAGGGGTCTCTGTTTGCTCCCAGACAGAACAGAGTTCAGTGCACATGTGAACAGCCAAGATGTGAAAGACACAAGATCCTACATGGCCCAATTGACAAAACAAGGAAAGTCAAGCAAAAAGCAGCACATTGTGGTTTGAATTTGGCCAAATGTCACCACAGTAGTGGCTAACATTAGCATTACTAATACTGCCAGACTCCTTCAACTGCATAAACGCCTACAAGTCTGTACTGTCTGTATGATTACAGATTGTTCCAACTGATATGTAAGTGTTCCTCAGCATATTCCATTGTCAAAAATTTGGAGAAATGCCCTATATCCTGCAGTTAACAAATCCTTACATCACCTAGGCAACAAGCCATCCAATGAAAAGAAAGCTCTGGCCGTTTTTGAATTTGCGTACTATACTAGCAGTGCGTACTGATAGACCAAAATGCAGTATGCAGTATGCAGTATGCGAATAAATGTCAAAGTTGCAGTATGCGAAAAATTCCCGCATGACTTACTGAATCGGGAAAATTCCACAGTATGCATCGGACCAGTCTGCTTCGCCTACTGTTACCCACAATGCAATGCGGCGGAAGCGAAGCTTCAACAACCGGAGCAGCACACGAAAAGAAATATACGAGCCACTGCTTGTTATCTTTACCTTTTCAACAGGTAACAGTGTGTAATAAGTTGTAAAATTGTAAAAAAGGTCAGCTGTTGTTGTTTTTCCGTTAATGGTTCGTAACGGCCGGACGGTGGTGTTACGTCCGTCTGTGGTATTATCAGAGTAAACCACAGAGAAGTCTTACATTTTACCGTTATGTTCTGTCTTTTCCCTCTGTAGTACCTTAAATGTTCCTGCTTCTCCTCATTCTTAATACTGTGTTGTGCATGTGATGTTTAGTTTTGAACTGTTTTTTTTTTCTTTTAAGTGGCCCTAATACGCCGTTGTACGCTGTCACACAAAAATTATATAAAATAATTCCTCTCTGAAATAATACCTATTCTCCACCACTGACTGTTTCATATAAAATGCTGCTTCTGGCAATATCTTTGCAGATTAATAACTGAAATGTCAACATGTACTAATGGTTGTTTGTTTTGTACAATTAAAATTAAGTTTGAGAAATAAATCTGCTGTATCCTACTTCCGCTTTGCTCAAACTGGAAACCAGTGCAGCATACTACAAAATAAACCGAACAGAACGGTCATACTACATACTGCATTCAAGTGCAGTATGTAGTGTGCAGTGCCTACTACATACTACTATCATACACAGTATGTAGCAGGCGAATTCGAAAACGGCCATTGAGTTTTAGTGTGCTTGTTTGTGGAAGGAGTGGTGCTGCTCGCATGACAGAGAGACAGAGAGTATTTCGCGACACGTAAAACCTCACAATTTATTATTTGTGGATTTCTGTTTTGTTTATTTTGCGAAAATCACTACTCTATGGTCTGCAAAAAAAGACACACCGGTGGACATTGGATTAACTTTATGCTACAGCGAGTGCCTACCTACTACATGTTGCAACCTATCACAGTAAGCGATCCCTAGCCTACAAATGATAGCCAAGTGTTCGTCAGGTGACTTACAACCTTGTTCAACTCGTCACAGAAGACGTAGTCTGGAGATGAGTTTTATGTATTCATCAATTTTATATTCATTTCGATAAAATTCTCTTGAAAAAGAAAGGGCTCGCATTGTATGCATGAGTCAAAGTTGCTTTTCAAAGGTGTTACGGTAGAAGAGGTCTGTATATTTCTTACCGACACGGCGTTCTGGTGCGTTCCGGCTTACTTTCACCTCTGATTATGATGGTAACGTAATCAAGGAACTATTGCTTAAAGATGGAACAATATATGCGCCATCTTGGGGGAGCTTTGTGCTCTTTGAATGCCTTCTAGTTGTTACAGGAGATTGTTTAATCTGCTGAAAAACATCCGCATGCAATTCAAAGTCAAACTGAAAAAACAATCATCTGTCAAAATGACTCCCAGACATCATCACCTTCAGCTGAGTGAGGGTCCAGCAGCCTTTCATTTGTCTTTGTTAGTCGGTGTGAAATCAGAGCCTCACAGACCTCCTCAGTCAGACAGCACATCTTAAGGGTCTCATATGAAACAAATATCAACCTGCAACATTTGAATAGGCTCCAGCACCGCCTTCAAGAGGGGCTGCGCTTTGTTCAGTTAGTTATTGATGTGGTAAAAAGGCTGCTCATCTGGGTGATATTTAGCCGTGTAATTAGCTCCAATAAGCAGCTCAGGGTTGAGCTCCGTCGTTGAAGGTTGCGTTGCGTACCGGGGAACCACAAGGGAGGAGAGGAGATGTGGATGCTCTAGTTATTGAAAGTGTGTGTGTCTACAGCTGTGTGTGTGTGTGTGTGAGGAGGAGTGTTGATGAAGGCTGAGCTCTGTGATGAGAAGCCAGTTGGCCAAAACCTTCCTCTTCCTCCTCCCACCCTCAGAGAGACATCAGAGACACAGGAGTCCAGTGATGGAGTTCACACAAGCGGATTTCCTTCGTCTGGTTTCAGCAAAAAAACATTCAAGTCTTCCAGTGTTGCTGTTCTATTGTGGAGTTTGTTTTAACAAAATTATTTTGTTCTGATAAATGTTGTCCTGATGATGTTTGGAGAGGTAAAGTGTCTCACGTTCAAGTCACTTTCTGCCGCTCAACTGTATTTTATACAGCAAGAGGTGAAACTTGTTCAGTAGAGGTGTGAAAAAATATCGATGCAGCAATATGTCATGATATTCTGACCTCTGATACAATATCAATAAATCTTAATGACGATTTTTGTGTAAAAATAAAAACTCATATTTTATCAGTTGGAAATAAAAACAACTTATTTACTTTTACTTTAATTTTAAAATCTTTTAATTACTTTTGTGTTGTCAGAAAGTTAAAGCACTTTGTTCCTCATGTGTTTAATTACAATTTGAGCAGCATTGCAGGTTTGGATGCTCTCAATACATTATTAAAGGGAAAACAAGAATAATTTCTTTGCAAAATCAGTTTAAGTGACTTGTTGCACTCTGTGTTTTCAGGTTGAGTGTATATGTATGTAACACTTCATTTGACATTTTTCAGAAACAATGAAATGGAAAAGTTTTTTTCAAGTAAATAGTTTGGACTGATTTGTACTTTCAGTTTTGAGTAATATTGTTTGATTTACATAAACACCATCTCTAGTTTTTTTTCTAAGATAACTGTAGAATATCACAATACATTACATTATTGTGATATCGTGATATATCATGATATTATCGTATCGTGACCCAAATATTATGGTACGTATCGTATCGTGAGGTTCTTGCCAATACTAACCCCTTCAGTTGGGAGAGACTTAGATGGTTTCCACACCTACAGCTTGGTTACTTTGTTCCAATTCAGTTAAAAAAATATCTCAGATGAGTATATTTCCTTTGGGTTGTTTCATTTTTACATGGCAGTAATTTGAAAATGGCAAAGTCCAGGCCAAGGCTCACAAAACTCCAGACTTGATCTGACATCATTATGACACAGCCAGGGTTGATTTGACAAAGCACACTGTGCATTATGAGAGGCGAGCCAGCAGGCCAAGCTACCCACAAAATAATAATATAATAGCAATAAAACCAGAGATTAAATGTCCTATACAAGATTATATAAAGCAGCATGTTGCAATGAGCAATATGGGACACTCCCTAGGATATAAGTGTGAAAATTGTAAACATAAAAGAGGGTTTTTGATGCCCCCCAGTGTCTACTGTAAACCATCGAGGGCAACAGATAGCATGGTTACTTATTAAGTCAGTAGAAGTGTCCACAGAAAAACTGTCAGTGAGGCAGAAAGTAGAGAGCAGCTTTTAGAGGGATAACTTCTGCTTCAATAAGCTCGACTAATTGAACTTGATTTTGAATCAGTCCATGTTATTGGGTCCTGTGGTGATCTGCTGTGGAGATGTGAGTGAACCTGTGATTTTTTCATGGTATGTTGTGCCTGAGCACAGAAGTGATTCTGTGGTATCCAAAACATTATAAAGTAGTACTTTATCATCTGCCTGTTAGTGTTAACGCAATTTTGCATTGTTTGTGCTGCTGCTCATACTTCTAGAGCAGCGTGTGATGAGTTAACTCTTCAGCCCACCTAGGTCAGGCAAGCTTGGCACAGTTGTTTGTACCGACACAAGGCTTTATGGCTGTCTTCACGCATATTCAAACAAACACTGTGACCAGGATAGGAGTCTGCATAAATGCCTTAGGAAAACTTTGACTGTGGTTCCAGCCGAGATGGGAATAACGAAGTACAACAACTTCGTTACACTACTTAAGTAGAATTTCCCGGTACTTTGTAGTTTTAGAAGTATTATTTTTTGGACAACTTTCACTTTTACTTCGCTACATTTTTTTCAATTCAACACATTTTTTTTATTGACTTCCTAAAGAGATGTACAACAGATGTGTAAAACAATACAATATTATCAAGTCGAAGTCAATATTTTCTGTGGCAAACCAAACTTAAACACCTTGAACAGAGCGCCCTCACACATAAGAAAATAAAAAATTAATGATAATTAAGGAATAAATACAATAAGGTTAAGAAAACAAATAAAGAAATAAAATTAAAAATAATTAAATAAGTAAAATGACATAATAATAATAATAATAACTATAAAATAAGACGGTAATAATAACATAAGTACAAATATGTAATCATTAATACACAGGAACAAAATAATAAATTAATTAAAAGATTAATTAATTAAAAAATAATAATAATAAATAAATATATATATATATATATATACACATACACATATATATATATATATATACATATACACATACACATAAACATGCATATATATACATACACATACCCACATATATACATACACTTACACTTATACACATATATGCCCATATACACATACATATATCCATATACATATATATACACATACATACACACACATATACATACACACATGCATACATGCACACACATTTTACACAAATAAGTAATAGTGTTTATACAGTAGTAATTGTAAAACAAGCAAATAATGTCAAATAAGAAGCACATTCCTGATATATAGATTCATCACAAAGCAACGTTACATGACATTTCGATTTCTCATTCTTTTACAGTTAAATAGGTACTTGGTAATGCGAGGGGAGGGTATATGTGTTAGAACTAATGATTAATCATTCTTCATCATTTCCAGATATGGGGACCAAACTTTTACAAAGAGATCTAATTTTTTATTTATCTTATAGATTAGTTGTTCAAAAGATGCTAACTTAGTTAGCTCATCTCTCCATTCCTTAAAACTAATTTTCTCTTTTGACTTCCAGTGTCTTAAAACTACCCTTGTCCCTGTTGCGAGGACTAGTTTCACCCATGAGCATATTTGTTGGGACAGGCCAATGTTCCCTGGCAAAATGCCCAGTATACATAGGGCTGGATTCTCTCTAAGATCTACCTTCAGTATTTTATTAATATATTGGATAATAGCCAACCAGACGTTATGCACCATGTCACACTCATAAAGCATATGTATCAGTGTGCCCCTTTCCTTCTCACATCTCCAGCACTCATCATTCTCCCTAATCCCCAACCTAGACATTTTCACCGGAGTCCAGTAGTTCCTGTTCAATATTCTGAATGAAACAAGTCGCGTCTGCATGTCTCGGGCTATAGTGTACCAGGTCCTTATTGTGTCCTCCCAGCTCTCCCTGTCAATAGGTCCCCCAAAGTCTTTTTCCCATGCTAGTTTAGTGCCTTCATAGTTTGGGGGTTGGTGTTTTCTGAGCATGTTGTAAAATCTGGATGCTCCTCCTTTAACTTTCCAGGCTGATCGCCATAACTCTTGAATACTAGATACAGGTGCAAATTTTGCCTTTCTATCTGCTGCTGCAATACAGCTCCTTAATTGGAGGTACTTCCAAAATTCCTTGTTGGAGACATTGTATTTAGAGATACACTGTTCAAAAGAGATGAAGTGTTTCCCATCAAATAAATCTTCTAATAACATTACTCCTGCCTTGACCCAATTTTCCCACATAACTGATTTTTTATTAATTTTCAATGACTTATTGAACCATACTGAAGATCCCATGGTATGAAAATATTTCAACTGACACACCTGGTGGGCCCCTCTCCAGCTCTCTCTAGAAAAAGCCAGAACAGGGTTCCCATATGGCACCTCACCTCCCGTACGGGTGAGAAAGGCTTGCATTGAGAAGGGCCTTATCAATTCTTTCTCTATCGTCACCCAGGCAGGAGCATCAACCTCTGACATGTTAAACTTAGATAGCTGGTTAAGGCTGAAGGCATAGTGGTACCAGTCTATTCTTGGACATCCCAGGCCACCTTCATCTACAGATGCATATAATTTCTTTTTGTTAAAGCTAGGCTTCTTCCCCATCCATAAAAAATTGTTTATGGCCCTACCAAATCGAGACTGTAGGGGGAGTGGACAGCTCAGAGGTAGCATAGATGTTATATAATTGATCTGTGGCATTATAATCATCTTCAAGAGGTTTATTTTCCCGATTAGAGACAAACTTAATTTTGACCAATTTTGTAAATTACACTCAGTTTTTTGGATAAGGGGCAGTAAATTTAAATTCATTATATTTTCTAATCCTGGAGTAATCATAATCCCCAGATAGACCAGTCCAGACGGGAGCCATTTAAATTGCCAGTTACTACGAATACTAGGAGGGCATATTTTAGACAAAGGCATTGCCTCAGATTTTGACCAATTGATCTTGTAGCCTGATATACAAGAAAAGGAGCTAATTGTAGATAAAATGTGAGGCACTGCGTCTTCTGGGTTACTTGACAGTAATAGGATATCATCTGCATACAATAGAAGCTTATGTTCTTCCCGTCCTGACACAATGCCTTTTATATTGACATGGTTCCTGATGGCTGAGGCTAAAGGTTCTAATGCCAAGGCAAAAATCAGGGGTGAGAGGGGGCAGCCTTGCCGCGTCCCACGTGCTAGTATAAAGGAGTTAGAAATGTTGCCATTCGTAAGGACAGCTGCCTTTGGACTTCTATACAATAATTTCACCCATTTAATATACACCTCCCCCATCCCAAACTGCTCAAGAATTTCAAATAGGTATTCCCACTCCACCCTGTCAAAGGCTTTCTCTGCGTCCAGAGAGAAAGCCACCACCGATTCCATGTTGTTCCTTGTTTGCCATATCAGATGGAGCAGCCTACGTAAGTTATCTGCTGAGGATCTACCTTTAACAAAACCCACCTGATCAGGGTGGACCAGGGTTGGGAGACACATTTCTAATCTTAATGCCAATATCTTAGCCAAAATCTTGGCGTCAACATTAATCAAAGACACTGGTCTATAGCTCCCACATTGCTGTGGGTCTTTGCCCTTTTTATGTATCAATGTTATCACTGCACTCTGCATGCTCTCTGGAAGGCTTCCTCGCTGGAACGCATCTTGAAAGACACCAAGGAGTCTCGGGGCCAGCAGGTCAGAAAATGACTTATAAAAGTCAGTTGGAAATCCATCCCCCCCAGGAGACTTCCCAGCACTAAGACATTTAATCGCCTGTTGAACCTCACCTAGTGTAATATTCGCCCCCAACGTCACCCTTGCTGATTCAGTTAGTACTGGCAAAGTGGTCCCAGATAAAAAGTTCTTAAATTTGTCCCTATCCCAAGAATCCTGTGATGTGTATAATTTTTGATAAAATACTTGAAAAGTATTATTGATTTCTACAGGATCTGTCAGAACTTCCCCTTTATCGTTCTGTATTGCTGTTATCAAAGTTTGATCCTGTTGTTGTTTTACCCTCTGTGCCAGCAATTTCCCTGCCCTTTCACCTTGTTCGTAATATTTTTGCCTGCACCTAAACAAAGAAAACTCAGTCTTTTTCTGAATTATGGTATTTAATTTGAATTTTGCCCTGCTTAAACTAGTCAAGACATCCTGGTCCCTGTTACCAACATATTTCTTTTCTAAGGCTTTTATTTCTTTTTCTAATTTAAAGAGTTGAGCAGATGCCTGTTTTTTTCTATAGGATGAATGTTGAATTAATCTACCTCGTAAGTATGCCTTAAAAGCATCCCATACCACACCTGGATCCTCCACTGTGCCCTCATTGATTTCCCAATATTCTAAAATTTGCTGTCTAATAAACTGACAAGAATTTTCATCTTGGAGCTGAGATGTATTCAATCTCCAGCGAGTGGATCGGCCTTTACCTTCATCACTAAACCTCAAAGTCATTTCTACAGTACTGTGATCAGTGATAACGATATTACCAATAGAAGTCTGCTCTACTATCGGCACAAGCTGTTTTGATATTAAAAAGTAATCGATCCTGGAATATGATGCATGGGGATTAGAAAAGAAGGTATATTCTCTCTCTAAAGGATGCATAAGCCTCCATATATCAACAAGTCCAAGTTCCTCTGATATAGTATCAATAGCTATCTGGGATCTCTGAACACTCCGAGGCCTACCCGTACTGTCTGACCTATCTAATGTATTGTTCCTTACTTGATTGAAGTCTCCCCCAATTATGATATCAGTATTCCCCAATTTCTGTATTACAGCATTTAGGTTATAAAAAAACTCAGGAGAGTCCACGTTGGGGGCATATATGTTTACTATTGAGCATCTCCTGCCCATTAGCTCAATATCAACAGCAACCCACCGTCCCTCTGTATCTGATTTCTGGTCATATACTTTAATGGCCACAGATTTACTTACCAAAATGATAACTCCTCGTTTGTTGGATGAAAATGTACTATAGAAAATCTGGCCGACCCAGTCCCTCTTTAGCTTTTTGGATTCTGCTATATCCAGATGCGTCTCTTGTAGGAGAGCGACATCAGCCTTCTTTTGTTTCAAATACAACAGAATTTTCTTCCTTTTAATAGAAAGATTGGCTCCCCTCACATTCCAAGCAACCACCTTTAATATCCCTGCCATATTATTGATTGCTCTGCATTTATAATGTAATTTGGTTGTGATGAATAATCAATGAGACCCAAATGTGCTAAAAACTGAATAAAAAAGATGAAGAGGGCAACAAAAAACTGAACAAGCGGTAACAGGAACTGACACAACAACATGGCCAACCGGCCAAGATTTGCTGCCATTCTAAAACTTATAACACAAAAATAACTGACCATAGTAGGTCCGTGAGGCTAAAAGTGCCCGGCTGCTAAACACCCTATTACCCCTCCTTTAAGATGCACTTAACACTCTTTCAATCTAACATCAAAATCAGCCAGTATAATTCAAACCGACTAGTATATTCTTTTACCTGACTCAACCTTGTGCCCTACCCCTTATCTGTTAAACTTAATTAGGAAGTTTTGTTGTTTAATAATCTTATCATCCCCTCATGAGATATGGCTCATATGTATTGAAAGTTGGGCATACACATGAATGACTAATAAAGAAAAATTATCCAGTCATGGTGCTGATCCTAAATATAATAGCCTGCACTGTACTTTTAACAGTTAAATATTAATATCTAAGTAATGTCAACGTGCCTCCAACTTTCAACTACAATATAGATTAACATATTAAACTGAGTCACTGTGCAGTCCTAATGAACCAAACATCTGTGTGGGACATTGTGTCATTAGATGAGTCTAGAAAAACTCATCAGGAACATAAAATTATATATATGTGCCCCTTGGGTATGGGAGGTGGCCATTTAAACTATAACTCTTTTCCATTGCACCATAAATCCATACCTCGCTCTGTACGTCCGAGTCCGGTACTCTGGGGGCTTTTGTTGCTCTCCATCTAGTCTTAGTGTAAGTTTAACGTGGCATTACAAAGTCAACGTAAGGTGGAGATGAAAATCTTTGCCTCCGCAGGTGTAGTGAAAAGGTGACGCTTGTTGTTAACTGTGATCCTCAGTATATCCGGGTAAAGCATGGCATATGACACACCTTTCATGCTCCGGAGTTGGCGTTTGACCTCGTCGTATTTTTTGCGCTTCTGTATTGTGTCTCTGGATAAATCCTGACTGAAGTAGATGCGCTGGCCCTTCCACTCGGTGTTTCCCTTCTCTCGTGCAGCACGCAGCACCGCCTCTCTCGCGCTGAATCGGAGGAATTTAACCAGGATGTGTCGGCTGAATCCTGCGCCTGTGCTTGGCCTGGGTCCGCACCTGTGCGCCCGTTCAATTTCACATCCTCCGTCAATGTTCATTCCCAGGCATCTCTGTAACAATGTGTGCACAAGCTTCTCCATGTCCTCTGCTTCCGAGTTTTCTTCCACACCAACTATGCGCACATTATTGCGGCGTCCGGCGTCTTCCAGATAGTTGACTCTCTGCTGAGGTTGTTCCACCGTTTTCCCAACCTGGCCCAGTATTTTCTCCCTCGTGAAACATCCGTCCTCCAGGCTGGAAATGCGAGTCTCAGCCTCTGTGATTCTCCCCCCAAGCTGCTGTACCGTGGTCTGCAAACAGTCCAAGCTCCCCTTCACTTCACCTATATCCGTCGCGATGCCTTGCAGCATGGACTTAATGCTAGCTAGCTCAGTAGCTACCTCATCACGAGGCTCCTCTGCTGAAGCTATGTCTTTCATATCTTTCTTCTCCCCTCGTGCGGCTGGTTTTCTATCAGGCATGTTCTCCGGTTATTCCACTAAGTGTTAAACTACATCTAACATCTTCTTTTACAACTTTAATACTTCTTAGAGGGGCATATTGTGTCCAGCACGGCGGAGCTCTCTGCTACACAGCCATTCCGGACGACGCCTCACGTGACTCCTCTACTTCGCTACATTTTTAACAGAATATCAGTACTTTCTACTTCTTACATTTCCTCAAAATGCTCGCAACTTTTTGTCTAATGTACACATATATTTTTTGCACCGTTAGACAAAATGCAGTCAACTGATGTATTTAACACCCCGCCCCCCTCTGCGCAGCGCGTCGTCACTCCTGCTTCTGCCAGGCACGCAGCTGTGTTGTTCAGATTAGTGGTGTCACAGAGACACAGGTAACGTTAGGACGTCAAACAACAACCATAACCGACGCACAAAATGGACAATGGAGAAGACCCCGAGGAGGACCCGGTCCCTGGATCGTCCGAGTAAGCTTAACACACCGCTACCTGCCTCAGCTACATGTGAGAGGCTGTTTAGCAAAGCAGGAAACATTTTTACACCCAGGAGGGCTAGGCTGGGTTCTAAGTTATTTGAAAACCTCATTCTGATGAGGCTGAACAGAAAGTTCTGTTAGATGTTGGTGTAATGCTAAGTGCACACTACACGATTTTTTTTCAGTCTTAGCGAGATTTTTCTTTGAATTGTTCCTGGTTTGGTACCATAATGGTTATAATACATTTTAGTTACTAGTGTGACCGTTGGATCGGCTACTGAAACTAATGGTTTGGTTATTTATTTTCATTTGTGGTCCCTGGTTGTGCCACTTGCAATAACACACCACCTGGACAGTGATGGACAGTAGTCCATGATGTTTAGTTAATGACGGACAGTAGAAAAAAATATCAGCAATAAAAAGTTGATTGATTGATTGATTGATTGATTTTATTTATTATTGTGTCATGCATATACAATATGCCCAGCCCAGCGGGCTTACAAGACACCATTTTTTAGTCAAGTTCAGAGGTCATTGTAGACATTTACAAAGAGGAAATAATAATCTCATAAAAATAAACTATCCTGACGTTTTTTCCAAGCTCTGGATACAAAGGAGGCCAATTTATAAATATTATAACTAAACAACCATTTCAGTCTTTCATCATCAGTACACCAAAACACATCTGGCCTTTTAACGTACATTTCATTCATCAGAGGAGCTCTCAACTCATCGTAAAAAGGACAATACAAAAGAAAATGTGCTTCGTTCTCGACTTCACCTAATTCACATAATTCACAAAGTCTGTGTTCCTCCTGGATGTTTTTAAATCTGCCAACTTCAAGAGCAAGTGGGAGGATTCCTGTTCTCAACTGAGCAACTAAAGATCTTTGACTTCTTGTTAAATTAGCTGTTACATAAGATTCATGGCCATAACTTTGTTTAATTCGGATGTATGTTCTTAATTTTGCTTTTAACAAAATTTCATTGAGCCATTTTTGCTCAAACTTGGCAACAAGTTTCTCCCTAATTTTGTTCACACTGTGAACAAGATTGTTTCGGTAGACATACTACAGTATGCTTCCTCAAAAATAGAAAGGAGTTCTGTAGCCCAAGGAGAGTTCTGCATTTTACTAAAAATAAAAATCTTCTTATTGATCCTATTTTCTGTCATTTTAATAAATCGATTCCAAAGTCTGATCATTTCACATTTTCTCACTATTGATCCAGGAATCCAACCCATGTCACCCTGAGCAGCTAGAATAGGGGCAAATTTATGGATACCTAAAAAATATCGTATCGCTCTGTTTTGAACAGCATCTGAACTTTTACTTTCTTTGTACCCCCATATACCTGCTGCATAATTTAAAACAGGAGAAACACAAGCTTCAAACAGATGTGTGTAGGTGGCATACCCAAGACCTTTACAGATTTTAAGCTTATTAACAACAGACCCCAGTGCTCTTCCGGCTGAACCAGACAGAAGTTTTATTCCAGCTTCGTAGGTCATAAACTCATCAAGACAGAAACCCAGATACTTATATTCAGGTGTATATTCTAAAACAGAAGTCCCAAGAAGGAAAGTATTCTTACTTCTTGGGGTGCCTTTCTTTCTGAAATGAATTATCTGTGTTTTCTTTTGATTTATTGTCAGTCTCCATCTATGGCACCAGGTATTCAACAAATTCAGTAGGTACTGTCAATCATCTTCTGATTCAGCAAGCAGGGCAATGTCATCGGCGTACAATAGGATACCCAAAGTAATATTACCTAAATGAATCCCTATTTCAGAGTTTTTTATTTCAACAGCCAAGTCATTTATATATAGAGAAAACAAAGTGGGGGACAAAACATCTCCCTGTTTTACACCAGAGGGGGTTTGGAACCAACCAGTTTTAAAATCATTCACTTTAATACAGGCAACAGGGCATCTATAGAGTGACTTCACAGCTTGATAAAATTTGCCATTCACCCCTGCCTTCAGAAATTTTAGGGCGAGTAAGCCTCTGTTTACCCAATCGAAGGCCTTTTGAAAATCCACAAAACACACAAAGTAGACTTGTTTTCAGCAATGCTTGTTCTATCAATTGTTGAAATTGAATGAATATAGTCAATGTAGGCCCGGTCTCTTCCAAATCTATTCTATTAATCAACTAAGCATTCTACAGTTTCCAAATATCAGGTCAGCCTAACATTCAAAATACTAGAGTATAACTTATACACTGTACTGAGGAGACTAATTCCTCGATAATTGAGGGGTATTCTTAGATCACTTCCCAGTGATTTTGGTATAGGTTTGATTATTGATTTGTACCATACAGAAGGGACAACACTGTATTTAAAACAGAACCCAAACAGAGAGAGAAGGACATTTAGAAGAGATGGTGCCTTTAGTGCCTCATTTGGGATTTCCTCCACACCCACAGATTTTCCAGGCTTGGATTTATTTACTGCAGCTCTCACTTCTTCTAGGGTGATGTCATAATTCAGAAACAAGTTTGGTGGATATTTTGCATCAGTCATATTTCTTTCTAGCTCATCTTTTAAATGGCACGCTTCTTTAAAAAATATATCATCAAATTTAGCTGAAATATGATTTCCTGAATACAATTCAGAAAAATCTTGCTCCCACTTTTGAATTACTAAATCTTTTCTAGATTCAATAACACCATTACTCAAAACAGTTTCTACAGGAATCTTTTGTATTCTCCTGGGTCCCAGTTTATTTATTTCTTTCCAAAACTGTTGTGGGTTATTAGTCTGTAAATAATCAAATTTCAGAGACTGCCCTCTCAAAAATTTCCTTTTACAGATCCGTAACTCTCGATCAAATGCAAATTGTGCTTCTCTATATTTGCACCTCAAAAGCTGTCTACTTGCAGATTTACATCTAAGAAATTTCCTTTCAGCTTTTTGCTTATCATTCCATAACTTTTTAAGCTGCAAATTCCAATATGGCTTAGCACTCCCCTGTCTCCAGCAGTTTTTCTCTACTCTTAAGTTTTTGCCTTGATGTTTATCTATTTCTGCTGTTAGTACATCACAAAATTCATTATACCAACTATCAATACTACTTTGTGTACTTTTACAATTTTCAATTTTCCTCATCAAATCTGATAATACATAGCAACATGTGTTAGAAGACAGAAAATTGTCTGGAAAATTTCTGCATCTTTTTATTTTAGTGATAGGTGAATTTTCTTCTTCTTGTATTTGACCTATTGTTTTAAATTTTAGCAGTAATATAGAGTGGTCAGGTAAATGAGATCTCTCCCCTATTAAATCTTTACAGGTCCTTGCGTTATGATCCATCAGTTCCGTTGCAGCGATAACTTTAAACTCAAGACAGGAGTCAATGCAGTCATGTGGTGTTATTATATAATCTACCACAGCTTTACCTCTGACTGATATCGAGGTAAAATTATCATCCTGTGGGTTTACCCTGCCATTCAAGACACAGCATTTAGAGTCCCTAAGAAATTCAAGAAATGATTCACCATGGCTGTTGGAGCACTGATCAAGAGCAACTCTGGGAAGAATATTGTCTAAATCCCAAAATGCAATCCTGTTTATTTGCAATACGACTATTTAAGTCTCCACAAATGTAAATTGAGTCTGAATCAGAAGCATAAACTTGAGTTAACAAATGACAAAAGAACGAATTACAGTCTCTTCCCCTTGTAGATCCCTCCGGAGGCAAATAAAACGAGAAAATCACAAACTTATGTAGCAGCTCTCGATGTAGAAACCGAACTCCAATAATACCATCTATAGATTTTTCCATAACCTCCACTTTGAAGAAATTGAAGAAAAAAAGACCGACTCCCCCTGAGCCCTTAGGAGCGCGTATGTGTCTGTCTCTGTTATTTCCAAACCAGGTGTAGCCACCTAACTCAATCACACTGTCACCAACTAAATGTGTTTCATTCAGTGAAATAATATCTGGTTTCAGCGACAGTAGCAGTGTTCCTCTGAGCGCGCTGTTGGAAGCGGTCCATCCATTAACATTCCAGTGCACCAAAGTCAGAAAAGAAAAATCAGAGCTTACGGACTGGGCGGGGTCTCCTCAGCGCCTCCGCGCTCTGGCACTTTGGTCACCTGTTGCAGCTTCTGCAGCGTCAGGAGAATCTCGTTTTAAGAGCCTTCCGTTTCCCGAGATGTAAAAGTCCTTTCCAACTGGCAATTCTCGAAGTAGCACTTTTAGATTTGACTCCATAATCCGATCCGTGTGTGACTTAGCGGAGCGGATGTATACCTTTTTGAACTTTGGGTTGGATTTTAAGTGTTGTTTCCCACGCAGCACGGCCACTTTTTCTCTCACCGAAGCAAATGCAACCTTCACTACTCCAGGACTTGCTCCTTTGGCTCGCAGCCTCTGCATTGCCACAGGTGTCACAGGCTGTTCACAAGCACATCCGTCGGCAAACACTTCTCTCAGTTTTTCATCCAAATGTTCACCCTCATCATAGGGCAAACCCATAATAACAATCGAGACATCAGGATTAAATTTATTTGCGGAGCTCACGTTGCCTGATTGTATTTTTTCCTCCAGCTGATCCAGGCGGGATTTCACTGCTGAGATTTCTAAATCCATATTTTCTTGGATCTCCTTCACGCACTTCTTAAGTTCACCTTTCAAAATTCGTTCCAGGGATCCATAGAGCCCATCCACCTTACTGTTTAGTTGTTTTTCAATATTGTCCATTTTCATCTGAATCACTTTCATCTCCTTCAGAAGCACGCTGGTCTCATCCTCTTTGTCCTGAGCTCGATTGCGTGTTTGAATAGGTTTTTCAGCCATTGCGGTTTTTGTTCGAGAAGAAAAAAAAAAGTTACCAAAGTGAAAAATGTTGTATCACCTTAGATTAGATTAACTGACTATTTCAAAAATACCTTATTTAATCACAAGATAACTCAAAAGTTTGTCAGAAACACGAGTCTGCTTGACCCCTGAATCCCCCGGAACAGGTTAACCAAGTTGATTTAAAAAAATGTTGGGCCTATGAGAATGATTTCCAGTTTGGAAGCCATCATAGTCTAAAATTCAATGTAGAGAAGTATGATGTGTAAAGCTGAAGTGTGCAATACAAATGCAGACAAACTAGACTGTGAAGTAAAATAAGATACATCTTGTGTGTGCCCAGCAGCTTCTGAATAATATGTTACGAAAGCATCATTAGTGTTCTTAGGCTTTGCACTGAACCGTGCGATAAAAACACTTTTTACTTTAGAAAAATACTTCAAAGTACATTTCAGAGCCTGTAATTTATACTTTTACATGAGTCGATATTTGGATGAGTACTTTTTACTTTTACTTAAGTCGTTATTTACACTGGTACTTTTACTTCTACTTAACCCTTATGCGGTCTTTGGGTCTATATGACCCGAACACCATAAATGGACGCTATAAAAATATGGTTTTCTTCCATGTAATTGCCTGAAAATTACATATTTTGTGTATAACTATTGTCTTTTTCAAATTAAATTGATTATCACTACTTGCATTGCATTATGGGTATTTTATTTAATTTTGTAACGTTGCCGGCCTTCCCGGGTATATATATGACCCGGAAAACCAGTTGGCGCTGCAGGTTGAAAAAAATCACACTAATGTGTTTTGTAGCTCAAACAACACATCCAAACCCATGTTCTCACTTGTCTACACACATCTAAACCAACCCACCCCCCCACACCCTCTCCCACCCGACACACACACACCCCACACACACAGACTAGGTGGTGCTATAGGATAAAAAGTGAGAAAATTTTGCTTTCTAGTACAATCAACACATCTCAATCTAAAATCTCACTCACCCACACACACCTCCAACCGCCCCCTAAACTTCCCCCCACACAACCCCTGCCACATACACACACACACACACACACACACATATACACACAGACCTTCCTCACCCACTCATCACATTTGTCTGACCCAGCCATTAGTTGGTGCTGCAGGTTAAAAAAAATCACACTAATGTGTTTTGTAGCTCAAACAACACATCCAAACCCATGTTCTCACTTGTCTACACACACCTAAACCAACCCACCCCCCCACACCCTCTCCCACCCGACACACACACACCCCACACACACAGACTAGGTGGTGCTATAGGATAAAAAGTGAGAAAATTGCGCTTTCTAGTACAATCAACACATCTCAATCTAAAATCTCACTCACCCACACACACCTCCAACCGCCCCCTAAACTTCCCCCCACACGACCCCTGCCACATGCACACACACACACACACACACACACAAACACACAGACCTTTCTCACCCACTAATGACATCTGTCTGACATACACACAAAGACCTGGCCATCTCAGGTCAACCAATGACTGTCCACACACACACACACACCTATACGTGTTTTCATTTGGTTTGGGGACCAAAGTTCTGATCATCCCTTTCGGGGACCACCCTTTCCAAAGGTTCTACAGGTATGAAAAAAATCAGGCACAATGTTGACACTGATGTTAGCCTATACACAACTTTAAATCTCTGGATTTACAAAGTCATGTGCAGCTCATGCTTAGTGGGGACTCTGGAAAAATCGGGCAGACATGAGTCATGGGGACTAAATTTAAATATGATTTGCATAATTTACACCAATTCCAGTGAGACTTCTGGGGACCCTGCTTAAATCACAAAGTTATTCTTTATGTAATGTATCCCTTGGTTACTGCTCTGCAATCATAACAGTGTTCTCTGTAAATATGCCATATCATACAAAACAAATACAGTAATGCTTGAAATCAACCAGAATCCAGCTGAAACAAGGTGTTCCTTGAAACTTTTTATTTAGTTACCTCTGGTATAGAAAAAGACTGCCAACAGTGCAGAGAAAATTGAATCCTGACATCACGGACAAACTTAAGAACAGCCTTTAAAAATGAAAACAAAAGGCTTTGTCAAATAAATAACACTCAAAACAGTTATAAAGTGCTTGAGAAACTGACTTGTGTATGCGATAGGAAATGGGAAAAAGTTTTATGAATGAGAACTTCTAAGCTAATGAAGTTGAGGAATCTGGAACGGGACTAAATCTAGAGCACAGAACAAGCCTCTGTTAATTATCCTTTCTACTTAAACTGTTTTTTCCTTTTGTAGGCTGTGATTTCTTGTAAACATAGTATTTCAAAGTGGACCAGTCCCGGTTCTTCAGAGCCTCTGGTTCAGCCTTCAAATGTTCCCACAGTCATTCTTTGCCGGCACTTTACCAGAAATGATGAATCGCTTCATGTGTTTCTCAACACCTTTCTCCTCGCACTGCCAGGGTCTCTGTGCAGGTCTATCAAAAGCAAAAAAAAAGACATTTAAGACAAGACATTTAAGAGAAGATAAAGATATGAATACATACATACACACATACATACATACATACACACATATACATATATATATATATATATATATATATATATATATATATATATATATATATATATATATATATATATATATATATATATATATACATATACACACACACATTTTTTAGTGTTATTACATCCATTTATTCATCTATCCAACCCATTCTCAGAGGAAAATTAATAGTAAATTAACATTAGTCTAGGTCAGAAATCAATCCCATATATTTCAACACAATCCAACCACCTCACACCACCTTGCACATTATATTGCACTTTTTTGCAGCATTTTTAAATATGTATCTTCTCGCCAAAATGTCTGGTAATATTACTGCTTCAAACTGGGCCTTGGTATTGCAATCAGACTTCACATTTCTCTGCTCAAACTTAGGAGATCAGAGTGGCAGGGACATGAAGATCATCAGCTTAAAAACAGTAGGGAAACTCTTAAAAAAAGTTTCGTTAAAGAAACAGAATCTACTGGCTCCTTAGAGTGATAATGTTAGGGTGACTGTCTATATATTTTTGATTTCACAAAGTCCTGATGTTAAAGTAGAAATGTCTACAAACGGGTGAAATAAGTGCCCACAAATCACCCAGCAACAGTATGATCAATGAGTAAAGATCTTTGCAAGTGAGTTGTAATAAGTAAAATGTTTATGTAAGCATTACTTTAAATGTGTGTATCACTTTGAATAATCCCTTTTTGTCAAAATGTCTCTGACAGTTGTCATAACATCCCCACAAATCACCCAATGACTTTGTTTCTGAGTAATAACTATCTGTCAAGTATGTAAGATCTCTGCAGAAAAGTTCAGCATATTGTTAAAGTGGATTGATTCTGGTGAAATATTGTGGATGTACACTGCCTGGCCAAAAAAGAAGTTGCCACCTGGATTTAACTACACAAATACAATTTGTATGAGCCTCCTGTTGCATATTTTCTGCATGGGCAATTATCTTTAAGATGGCAACAGGTTATTTTACCCCAGCTGATGCAATGAGTAGCTTCACATTTCCTAAACAACCACGTCAAAGACACATCCTGTGGTCGTGGAAAAGATGTTCGTCTGTTTAAGAAGGGTTAAATCACCAGCTGCTTTGCCTTCCTTTCCCTTTAAATGGTCTCCTACAGGTTTTGTATATTTAGGAATATGTATAACCCCTAAATTCAAGCAAATGTACAAAGCAAACTTTGTCCCCCTGTTTGAAAAAGTGAGACAAGACTTGGAGTAATTGAACTCTTGACCACTTTCTTGGTTAGGAAGTATATCCTTGGTTAAAATGAATATACTACCTCGATTACTCTGTCCAAACGATTCCAATTTTTTTTTCAAATAGGGTGGTAAAGGACCTGATCACCTGGCTTAGCTCTTTCATATGGAGCAAACGTAGACCCAAACTCAAGATGACCATACTAATGGCACGGGCATATTCCAAGATTACAATGCCAGGATTCATGGGGCTCAAATTGAGAAAGAGTGGTTCAGGGGGTACGAGACATGCATTTTGCATCCATGACATTTTCACACATGGATTGACCATAACAGAGTCCAGTCCTTACACCCGTTGAGAATCTTAGGGATGTGCTGGAGAAAGTTTTGTGTAGTGGTCAGACTCTCCATCATCAATGCCAGACCTTGGTGAAAAATTAATGCAACACTGGATGGAAAAAAAAAAATCTTGTGACATTGCAGAAGCTTAAAGAAACATTGCCACTGTGAATGCGTGCTATGATCAAAGCTAAAGGTGGTCAATGAAATATTAGAGTGTGTGTCCCGTTCTTTGGTGGTGAGTTCTTGTGGCCAGGGCAGTGTATTTTTATATGAAAATCAATCTTTAATTTGCACTGAGTATGTCTCTGACATGGGATTGACTTCACGGTCTCATATAATATCTTCAGCAGTGTTTGAGATTAAATTGTGTAAAGAGAAACTAAAGAATGAGAGACTCGGGTCCCCATGAAGAGAAACAACATATCTTTTGATATTCAGAAATCTTAATATCTCAACATATTGTTTTTCGTCATCATAAAAGACTTGGTGCTAAATGAGATCAAATCACCTGGGAATCCTGCATTTAGAACTTAAATCAATTTCTGGGTAAACCATTTTAAGATGCCTGGAAACTGCTGACTGCATTTACTAACATTGGAGTAAAAATATCAAACAAGATGGTACCTGTTGCTCAGGGATCTCTTTGCCCAAAGTTTTGTCCATCTGAGATTCATCTTGGAGAGCAGGTGAGGTACTTTGTTAAGAGGTGAAAACAGTTGAAGTTTTAGGCATCTGTAAAAATGTTGGAGATAAATTTTTAGATCATAAATTTCCCTTTAAAGACAAAAAACAATCTACAGTATAACAACAAAATCATATCACCTAAAAATACACCGAGCACTTAACACAGTTTAAACTTAAAAACTGTAATTTGGTGATTTGTGTGGATTTCCTTTTAATCAGATTTTAGAGACGGATTATAAAATTAAAATTCTACTTTAAAGACAAAAATCAGTCCACGATATATCAACATAATCACACTACATTAATCAATAAACTGAACTTCTCTGCAGAGCTTTCAAAAACTTTACACAAAGTTTTTATGAGTGCACTGTTGTTTGGTGATTTGTTTTGATGACCTATTGATCAGATAGATAGATTATAACATAATACATTTTAATCTGGAGAAAAAAATGGGCCTATATTATCATACAACAATAAAGATATATTGGTCAATGCATTGAACTTCTCTGCAGAGCTCTCCAATTCTTTACACACAGTTTTTAATAGTACACTGTCGTTTAGTGCTTTGTGGGGACATCGTATTAATTGTATGTTAGGGATGGATTATTAGATGATAGATTTTACTCTGAAGAGAAAAATCAGTCCACACTATCACAACAATATCATACTACATTTATCAATGCATTGAACTTCTCTGCAGAGCTCTCCAATTCTTTACACACAGTTTTTAATAGTACACTGTCGTTTGGTGCTTTGTGGGGACGTCGTATTAATTGTATGTTAGGGATTGATTATTAGATAATAGATTTTATTTTGAAAAGAAAAATCAGTCCAAACAATCACAACAATATCATACTACATTTATCAATGCATTAAACTTCTCTGCAGAGCTCTCCAATTCTTTACACACAGTTTTTAATAGTACACTGTCGTTTGGTGCTTTGTGGGGACCTCGTATTAATTGTGTGTAAGGGATGGATAATTAGATAATACATTTTACTTTGAAAAGAAAAATCAATTCACACTATCACAACAATATCATACTACATTTATCATTGCATTAAACTTCTCTGCAGAGCTCTCCAATTCTTTACACACAGTTTTTAATAGTACACTGTCGTTTGGTGCTTTGTGGGGACGTCGTATTAATTGTATGTTAGGGATTGATTATTAGATAATAGATTTTACTTTGAAGAGAAAAATCAGGTCACACTATCACAACAATATCATACTACATTTATCAATGCATTGAACTTCTCTGCAGAGCTCTCCAATTCTTTACACACAGTTTTTAATAGTACACTGTCGTTTGGTGCTTTGTGGGGACGTCGTATTAATTGTGTGTAAGGGATGGATTATTAGATAATAGATTTTACTTTGAAGAGAAAAATCAGTCCACACTATCACAACAACATCATACTACATTTATCAATGCATTAAACTTCTCTGCAGAGCTCTCCAATTCTTTACACACAGTTTTTAATAGTACACTGTCGTTTGGTGCTTTGTGGGGACGTCGTATTAATTGTGTGTAAGGGATTGATTATTAGATAATAGATTTTACTTTGAAGAGAAAAATCAGTCCACACTATCACAACAACATCATACTACATTTATCAATGCATTAAACTTCTCTGCAGAGCTCTCCAATTCTTTACACACAGTTTTTAATAGTACACTGTCGTTTAGTGCTTTGTGGGGACATCGTATTAATTGTATGTTAGGGATGGATTATTAGATAATAGATTTTACTTTGAAGAGAAAAATCAGTTCACACTATCACAACAATATCATACTACATTTATCAATGCATTGAACTTCTCTGCAGAGCTCTCCAATTCTTTACACACAGTTTTTAATAGTACACTGTCGTTTGGTGCTTTGTGGGGACGTCGTATTAATTGTATGTTAGGGATTGATTATTAGATAATAGATTTTATTTTGAAAAGAAAAATCAGTCCACACTATCGCAACAATATCATACTACATTTATCAATAAATTAAACTTCTCTGCAGAGCTCTCCAATTCTTTACACACAGTTTTTAATAGTACACTGTCGCTTTGGTGCTTTGTGGGGACCTCAGTATTAATTGTATGTGTAAGGGATGGATTATTAGATAATAGATTTTACTTTGAAAAGAAAAATCAGTTCACACTATCACAACAATATCATACTACATTTATCATTGCATTAAACTTCTCTGCAGAGCTCTCCAATTCTTTACACACAGTTTTTAATAGTACACTGTCGCTTGGTGCTTTGTGGGGACCTCGTATTAATTGTATGTTAGGGATTGATTATTAGATAATAGATTTTACTTTGAAGAGAAAAATCAGTTCACACTATCACAACAATATCATACTACATTTATCAATGCATTGAACTTCTCTGCAGAGCTCTCCAATTCTTTACACACAGTTTTTAATAGTACACTGTCGTTTGGTGCTTTGTGGGGACCTCAGATTAATTGTATGTGTAAGGGATGGATTATTAGATAATAGATTTTACTTTGAAGAGAAAAATCAGTCCACACTATCACAACAACATCATACTACATTTATCAATGCATTAAACTTCTCTGCAGAGCTCTCCAATTCTTTACACACAGTTTTTAATAGTACACTGTCGTTTGGTGCTTTGTGGGGACGTCGTATTAATTGTATGTTAGGGATTGATTATTAGATAATAGATTTTACTTTGAAGAGAAAAATCAGTCCACACTATCACAACAATATCATACTACATTTATCAATGCATTAAACTTCTCTGCAGAGCTCTCCAATTCTTTACACACAGTTTTTAATAGTACACTGTCGTTTGGTGCTTTGTGGGGACCTCGTATTAATTGTATGTTAGGGATTGATTATTAGATAATAGATTTTACTTTGAAGAGAAAAATCAGTCCACACTATCACAACAATATCATACTACATTTATCAATGCATTAAACTTCTCTGCAGAGCTCTCCAATTCTTTACACACAGTTTTTAATAGTACACTGTCGTTTAGTGCTTTGTGGGGACGTCGTATTAATTGTATGTTAGGGATTGATTATTAGATAATAGATTTTACTTTGAAGAGAAAAATCAGTCCACGCTATAACAACAACATCATACTACATTTATCAATAAATTAAACTTCTCTGCAGAGCTCTCCAATTCTTTACACACAGTTTTTAATAGTACACTGTCGTTTGGTGCTTTGTGGGGACCTCGTATTAATTGTATGTTAGGGATTGATTATTAGATAATAGATTTTACTTTGAAGAGAAAAATCAGTTCACACTATCACAACAATATCATACTACATTTATCAATGCATTGAACTTCTCTGCAGAGCTCTCCAATTCTTTACACACAGTTTTTAATAGTACACTGTCGTTTGGTGCTTTGTGGGGACGTCGTATTAATTGTGTGTAAGGGATGGATTATTAGATAATAGATTTTACTTTGAAGAGAAAAATCAGTCCACACTATCACAACAATATCATACTACATTTATCAATGCATTAAACTTCTCTGCAGAGCTCTCCAATTCTTTACACACAGTTTTTAATAGTACACTGTCGTTTGGTGCTTTGTGGGGACCTCGTATTAATTGTGTGTAAGGGATGGATTATTAGATAATAGATTTTACTTTGAAGAGAAAAATCAGTCCACACTATCACAACAACATCATACTACATTTATCAATGCATTGAACTTCTCTGCAGAGCTCTCCAATTCTTTACACACAGTTTTTAATAGTACACTGTCGTTTAGTGCTTTGTGGGGACATCGTATTAATTGTATGTTAGGGATGGATTATTAGATGATAGATTTTACTCTGAAGAGAAAAATCAATTCACACTATCACAACAATATCATACTACATTTATCAATGCATTGAACTTCTCTGCAGAGCTCTCCAATTCTTTACACACAGTTTTTAATAGTACACTGTCGTTTGGTGCTTTGTGGGGACGTCGTATTAATTGTATGTTAGGGATTGATTATTAGATAATAGATTTTATTTTGAAAAGACAAATCAGTCCAAACAATCACAACAATATCATACTACATTTATCAATAAATTAAACTTCTCTGCAGAGCTCTCCAATTCTTTACACACATTTTTTAATAGTACACTGTCGTTTGGTGCTTTGTGGGGACCTCGTATTAATTGTATGTTAGGGATTGATTATTAGATAATAGATTTTACTTTGAAGAGAAAAATCAGTTCACACTATCACAACAATATCATACTACATTTATCAATGCATTGAACTTCTCTGCAGAGCTCTCCAATTCTTTACACACAGTTTTTAATAGTACACTGTCGTTTGGTGCTTTGTGGGGACGTCGTATTAATTGTGTGTAAGGGATGGATTATTAGATAATAGATTTTACTTTGAAGAGAAAAATCAGTCCACACTATCACAACAACATCATACTACATTTATCAATGCATTAAACTTCTCTGCAGAGCTCTCCAATTCTTTACACACAGTTTTTAATAGTACACTGTCGTTTAGTGCTTTGTGGGGACATCGTATTAATTGTATGTTAGGGATTGATTATTAGATAATAGATTTTACTTTGAAGAGAAAAATCAGTCCACGCTATAACAACAACATCATACTACATTTATCAATAAATTAAACTTCTCTGCAGAGCTCTCCAATTCTTTACACACAGTTTTTAATAGTACACTGTCGTTTGGTGCTTTGTGGGGACCTCGTATTAATTGTATGTTAGGGATGGATTATTAGATAATAGATTTTACTTTGAAGAGAAAAATCAGTCCACACTATCACAACAATATCATACTACATTTATCAATGCATTAAACTTCTCTGCAGAGCTCTCCAATTCTTTACACACAGTTTTTAATAGTACACTGTCGTTTGGTGCTTTGTGGGGACGTCGTATTAATTGTATGTTAGGGATTGATTATTAGATAATAGATTTTATTTTGAAGAGAAAATCAGTCCACACTATCACAACAATATCATACTACATTTATCAATGCATTAAACTTCTCTGCAGAGCTCTCAATTCTTTACACACAGTTTTTAATAGTACACTGTCGTTTGGTGCTTTGTGGGGACGTCGTATTAATTGTGTGTAAGGGATGGATTATTAGATAGTAGATTATACTTTGAAGAGGAAAATCAGTTCACACTATCACAACAATATCATACTACATTTATCAATAAAGTAAACTTCTCTGCAGAGCTCTCCAATTCTTTACACACAGTTTTTAATAGTACACTGTCGTTTGGTGCTTTGTGGGGACCTCGTATTAATTGTATGTTAGGGATTGATTATTAGATAATAGATTTTATTTTGAAGAGAAAAATCAGTCCACACTATCGCAACAATATCATACTACATTTATCAATGCATTAAACTTCTCTGCATAGCTCTCCAATTCTTTACACACAGTTTTTAATAGTACACTGTCGTTTGGTGCTTTTTGGGGACATCGTATTAATTGTATGTAAGGGATTGATTATTAGATAATAGATTTTACTTTGAAGAGAAAAATCAGTCCACACTATCGCAACAATAACATACTACATTTATCAATGCATTAAACTTCTCTGCAGAGCTCTCCAATTCTTTACACACAGTTTTTAATAGTACACTGTCGTTTGGTGCTTTTTGGGGACATCGTATTAATTGTATGTTAGGGATTGATTATTAGATAATAGGTTTTACTTTGAAGAGAAAAATCAGTCCACACTATCGCAACAATATCATACTACATTTATCAATGCATTAAACTTCTCTGCAGAGCTCTCCAATTCTTTACACACAGTTTTTATTAGTACACTGTCGTTTGGTGCTTTGTGGGGACGTTGTATTAATTGTGTCTTAGGGATTGATTATTAGATAATAGATTGTACTTTGAAGAGAAAAATCAGTCCACACTATCACAACAACATCATACTACATTTATCAATGCATTAAACTTCTCTGCAGAGCTCTCCAATTCTTTACACACAGTTTTTAATAGTACACTGTCGTTTGGTGCTTTGTGGGGACGTCGTATTAATTGTATGTTAGGGATTGATTATTAGATAATAGATTTTACTTTGAAGAGAAAAAATCAGTCCACACTATCACAACAATATCATACTACATTTATCAATGCATTAAACTTCTCTGCAGAGCTCTCCAATTCTTTACACACAGTTTTTAATAGAACTCTGTCGTTTGGTGCTTTGTGGGGACCTCGTATTAATTGTATGTTAGGGATTGATTATTAGATAATAGATTTTACTTTGAAGAGAAAAATCAGTCCACACTATCACAACAACATCATACTACATTTATCAATGCATTAAACTTCTCTGCATAGCTCTCCAATTCTTTACACACAGTTTTTAATAGTACACTGTCGTTTGGTGCTTTTTGGGGACATCGTATTAATTGTATGTAAGGGATTGATTATTAGATAATAGATTTTACTTTGAAGAGAAAAATCAGTCCACACTATCGCAACAATAACATACTACATTTATCAATGCATTAAACTTCTCTGCAGAGCTCTCCAATTCTTTACACACAGTTTTTAATAGTACACTGTCGTTTGGTGCTTTTTGGGGACATCGTATTAATTGTATGTTAGGGATTGATTATTAGATAATAGGTTTTACTTTGAAGAGAAAAATCAGTCCACACTATCGCAACAATATCATACTACATTTATCAATGCATTAAACTTCTCTGCAGAGCTCTCCAATTCTTTACACACAGTTTTTATTAGTACACTGTCGTTTGGTGCTTTGTGGGGACGTTGTATTAATTGTGTCTTAGGGATTGATTATTAGATAATAGATTGTACTTTGAAGAGAAAAATCAGTCCACACTATCACAACAATATCATACTACATTTATCAATGCATTAAACTTCTCTGCAGAGCTCTCCAATTCTTTACACACAGTTTTTAATAGTACACTGTCGTTTAGTGCTTTGTGGGGACGTCGTATTAATTGTATGTTAGGGATTGATTATTAGATAATAGATTTTACTTTGAAGAGAAAAAATCAGTCCACGCTATAACAACAACATCATACTACATTTATCAATGCATTAAACTTCTCTGCAGAGCTCTCCAATTCTTTACACACAGTTTTTAATAGTACACTGTCGCTTGGTGCTTTGTGGGGACCTCAGATTAATTGTATGTTAGGGATTGATTATTAGATAATAGATTTTACTTTGAAGAGAAAAATCAGTTCACACTATCACAACAATATCATACTACATTTATCAATGCATTGAACTTCTCTGCAGAGCTCTCCAATTCTTTACACACAGTTTTTAATAGTACACTGTCGTTTGGTGCTTTGTGGGGACGTCGTATTAATTGTGTGTAAGGGATGGATTATTAGATAATAGATTTTACTTTGAAGAGAAAAATCAGTCCACACTATCACAACAACATCATACTACATTTATCAATGCATTAAACTTCTCTGCAGAGCTCTCCAATTCTTTACACACAGTTTTTAATAGTACACTGTCGTTTAGTGCTTTGTGGGGACGTCGTATTAATTGTATGTTAGGGATTGATTATTAGATAATAGATTTTACTTTGAAGAGAAAAAATCAGTCCACACTATCACAACAATATCATACTACATTTATCAATGCATTAAACTTCTCTGCAGAGCTCTCCAATTCTTTACACACAGTTTTTAATAGTACACTGTCGTTTAGTGCTTTGTGGGGACGTCGTATTAATTGTATGTTAGGGATTGATTATTAGATAATAGATTTTACTTTGAAGAGAAAAAATCAGTCCACACTATCAACAACAATATCATACTATCAATAAATTAAACTTCTCTGCAGAGCTCTCCAATTCTTACACACAGTTTTTAATAGTACACTGTCGCTTTGGTGCTTTGTGGGGACCTCGTATTAATTGTATGTTAGGGATTGATTATTAGATAATAGATTTTACTTTGAAGAGAAAAATCAGTTCACACTATCACAACAATATCATACTACATTTATCAATGCATTGAACTTCTCTGCAGAGCTCTCCAATTCTTTACACACAGTTTTTAATAGTACACTGTCGTTTGGTGCTTTGTGGGGACGTCGTATTAATTGTGTGTAAGGGATGGATTATTAGATAATAGATTTTACTTTGAAGAGAAAAATCAGTCCACACTATCACAACAACATCATACTACATTTATCAATGCATTAAACTTCTCTGCAGAGCTCTCCAATTCTTTACACACAGTTTTTAATAGTACACTGTCGTTTGGTGCTTTGTGGGGACGTCGTATTAATTGTGTGTAAGGGATGGATTATTAGATAATAGATTTTACTTTGAAGAGAAAAATCAGTCCACACTATCACAACAACATCATACTACATTTATCAATGCATTGAACTTCTCTGCAGAGCTCTCCAATTCTTTACACACAGTTTTTAATAGTACACTGTCGTTTAGTGCTTTGTGGGGACATCGTATTAATTGTATGTTAGGGATGGATTATTAGATGATAGATTTTACTCTGAAGAGAAAAATCAATTCACACTATCACAACAATATCATACTACATTTATCAATGCATTGAACTTCTCTGCAGAGCTCTCCAATTCTTTACACACAGTTTTTAATAGTACACTGTCGTTTGGTGCTTTGTGGGGACGTCGTATTAATTGTATGTTAGGGATTGATTATTAGATAATAGATTTTATTTTGAAAAGACAAATCAGTCCAAACAATCACAACAATATCATACTACATTTATCAATAAATTAAACTTCTCTGCAGAGCTCTCCAATTCTTTACACACATTTTTTAATAGTACACTGTCGTTTGGTGCTTTGTGGGGACCTCGTATTAATTGTATGTTAGGGATTGATTATTAGATAATAGATTTTACTTTGAAGAGAAAAATCAGTTCACACTATCACAACAATATCATACTACATTTATCAATGCATTGAACTTCTCTGCAGAGCTCTCCAATTCTTTACACACAGTTTTTAATAGTACACTGTCGTTTGGTGCTTTGTGGGGACGTCGTATTAATTGTGTGTAAGGGATGGATTATTAGATAATAGATTTTACTTTGAAGAGAAAAATCAGTCCACACTATCACAACAACATCATACTACATTTATCAATGCATTAAACTTCTCTGCAGAGCTCTCCAATTCTTTACACACAGTTTTTAATAGTACACTGTCGTTTAGTGCTTTGTGGGGACATCGTATTAATTGTATGTTAGGGATTGATTATTAGATAATAGATTTTACTTTGAAGAGAAAAATCAGTCCACGCTATAACAACAACATCATACTACATTTATCAATAAATTAAACTTCTCTGCAGAGCTCTCCAATACTTTACACACAGTTTTTAATAGTACACGTTTGGTGCTTTGTGGGGACCTCGTATTAATTGTATGTTAGGGATGGATTATTAGATAATAGATTTTACTTTGAAGAGAAAAATCAGTCCACACTATCACAACAATATCATACTACATTTATCAATGCATTAAACTTCTCTGCAGAGCTCTCCAATTCTTTACACACAGTTTTTAATAGTACACTGTCGTTTGGTGCTTTGTGGGGACGTCGTATTAATTGTATGTTAGGGATTGATTATTAGATAATAGATTTTATTTTGAAGAGAAAAATCAGTCCACACTATCGCAACAATATCATACTACATTTATCAATGCATTAAACTTCTCTGCAGAGCTCTCCAATTCTTTACACACAGTTTTTAATAGTACACTGTCGTTTGGTGCTTTGTGGGGACGTCGTATTAATTGTGTGTAAGGGATGGATTATTAGATAATAGATTTTACTTTGAAGAGAAAAATCAGTTCACACTATCACAACAATATCATACTACATTTATCAATAAAGTAAACTTCTCTGCAGAGCTCTCCAATTCTTTACACACAGTTTTTAATAGTACTCTGTCGTTTGGTGCTTTGTGGGGACCTCGTATTAATTGTATGTTAGGGATTGATTATTAGATAATAGATTTTATTTTGAAGAGAAAAATCAGTCCACACTATCGCAACAACATCATACTACATTTATCAATGCATTAAACTTCTCTGCATAGCTCTCCAATTCTTTACACACAGTTTTTAATAGTACACTGTCGTTTGGTGCTTTTTGGGGACATCGTATTAATTGTATGTAAGGGATTGATTATTAGATAATAGATTTTACTTTGAAGAGAAAAATCAGTCCACACTATCGCAACAATAACATACTACATTTATCAATGCATTAAACTTCTCTGCAGAGCTCTCCAATTCTTTACACACAGTTTTTAATAGTACACTGTCGTTTGGTGCTTTTTGGGGACATCGTATTAATTGTATGTTAGGGATTGATTATTAGATAATAGGTTTTACTTTGAAGAGAAAAATCAGTCCACACTATCGCAACAATATCATACTACATTTATCAATGCATTAAACTTCTCTGCAGAGCTCTCCAATTCTTTACACACAGTTTTTATTAGTACACTGTCGTTTGGTGCTTTGTGGGGACGTTGTATTAATTGTGTCTTAGGGATTGATTATTAGATAATAGATTGTACTTTGAAGAGAAAAATCAGTCCACACTATCACAACAACATCATACTACATTTATCAATGCATTAAACTTCTCTGCAGAGCTCTCCAATTCTTTACACACAGTTTTTATTAGTACACTGTCGTTTGGTGCTTTGTGGGGACGTTGTATTAATTGTGTGTAAGGGATGGATTATTAGATAATAGATTGTACTTTGAAGAGAAAAATCAGTCCACACTATCACAACAACATCATACTACATTTATCAATAAAGTAAACTTCTCTGCAGAGCTCTCCAATTCTTTACACACAGTTTTTAATAGTACACTGTCGTTTGGTGCTTTGTGGGGACATCGTATTAATTGTATGTTAGGGATTGATTATTAGATAATAGATTTTATTTTGAAGAGAAAAATCAGTCCACACTATCGCAACAATATCATACTACATTTATCAATGCGTTAAACTTCTCTGCAGAGCTCTCCAATCCTTTACACACAGTTTTTAATAGTACACTGTCGTTTGGTGCTTTGTGGGGACGTCACACTGATTGAATGTTAGGGACAGATTATTAGACAATAACTTTCAGTTTGAAACCAAAAATCTGTCCACACTCTCTTTGGTGCTTTGTGGGGACATTTTAATCAGATATTAGAGAGAGATTTTAATATAATGGATTTTAATCTGAAAATAAAAATCAGTCCATACCATCACATTGCAATCATGCTATATTTGTCAACACATAGACCTTGTCTGCAGAGCTTTTCAATACTTTATGCACAGTTTTTACTTATACACTGTCCTGTGATGATTGATTGGGATCATATTAATTAGATTTTAGATACAGACTATTAGATAATAACTTTTACTTTGAAGAGAAAAATCAGCCCAGACCATCACACCACTATCATACTACATTGGTCAAAACAGTCAACTTTTCTGCAGAGCTCTCAAATACTTTCCACACAGTTTTTTCTTCTACACTGCAGTTGGGTGATTTGTGGTGACACTGGTTTAATCAGACATTTGAGATACATTGTCAGATTATGACTTTTTTTAAAAGACAAAAATCAGTCTTTACTCAATCACCACAATCATACTAAATTAATTAGTATATCTTGTCTGCAGAGGTCTCAAGTACTCTACTCACAGTTTTTACTTTAACACTGCTGTTGGGTGATTGTTTAGTGTCCCTAAACAGTGTCCCTTAGTGTTCGCATCTCAAACAATACACTGAACTTTTGCGCAGAGTTTAATACTTCACAAACTATTTTTACTTAAATTCTGTCATTGGGTGATTTGTGGAGCTGTCGGGACAATTTGTCAATCAGAGACATTATGACATGAAGATAAAGGGCTCTAATTTCGTAGACCAGGCGCAGACACAGGCACACCTGCCCTTCTGACCTGCTGATGAATGCTTTTAGTAACATTAAAACTAACAAGTCAAACATGATTGTACCTCTTGGTCAGGGTTTTCTGAGCCTGAAGCTTTGTCCAACAGGGTCTTATCCATGAGAGAGTGCGAAGAACCTTGTTCAGAAGTAGCTCCAGTTGCTGTGGGCGTCTGCTTTAACAAAACATATATGTTACACCATAATCATACCACATTAATCAATACACTGAGCTTATTATAGAGATTTTAAATACTTCACACACAGGTTTTACTTGAAAGTGTTGTTAGGTGATTTGCAGGAGCGTCAGGACTATTATCAATCAGAGACACTTTGACATGAAGATAAGGGCTCTTTGAATTGAATAACACATTAAAAAAAAAAAAACTTTCTATGGCCAAAGTGCCACATAAATTATATTTAACATTAATTATAAAAAAGTTGATTGGTAATTTGTGGGAAATTTGTAAGTAATTATTTTAATTGTCCCTTTTCTGTGTAATATTTAGAGTTTTTGGGGATAAAATATCCATCTATGTAAAATACCAGAGGCATCAATCAGTTTTGGCAAACGAAATAAGCTGATTTTCACATTATAATGTCCTTTTACTCATTTTTTAAGGGGTAAAAATTACTGGTTGGAGTCAAATCTTGCAAATGTCACAATCCTGTGTATAATTTATAGTTTTTTGGGGCAAAATATCCATCTATGTACAATACCAGAGGCAAGTATCAGTTTTTGGCAAGCAATATAAGCTGATTTTCACATTGTAATGGCACTTTACTCATTTTAAGGGGTATAAAGTACTGGTTGGAGTCAAAATCATGCTAATGATACTATTCTGTGTAATACTTAGAGCTTTTGGGGGGTAAAATATCCATCTACGTACAATACTGGAGGCATGGATCAGTTTTTGGCAAGTAAAATAAGCTGATTTTCACATTGTAATGGCACTTTACTCATTTTAAGGGGTAGTAAGTACTGGTTGGAGTCAAAATCATGATAATGATACTATTCTGTGTAATATGTAGAGCTTTTGGGGGGCAAAATATCCATCTACGTACAATACCAGAGGCATGAATCAGTTTTTGGCAAGCAATATAAGCTGATTTTCACATTGTAATGTCACTTAAATCATTTCTAAGGGGTAATAAAAACTGGTTGGAGTCAAAATCATGATAATGATACTATTCTGTGTAATATGTAGAACTTTTGGGGGGCAAAATATCCATCTACGTACAATACCAGAGGCATGAATCAGTTTTTGGCAAGCAATATAAGCTGATTTTCACATTGTAATGTCACTTAAATCATTTTTAAGGGGTAATAAAAACTGGTTGGAGTCAAAATCATGCTAATGATGCTATTCTGTGTAATACTTAGTGTTTTTCGGGGGCAGAATATCCATCTATCTACAATACCAGAGGCGTGAATCAGTTTTTGGCAAGTAAAATAAGCTGATTTTCACATTGTAATGTCACTTTACTCATTTTAAGGGGTAATAAATACTGGTTGGAGTCAAAATCATGCTAATGATACTATTCTGTGTAATACTTAGTGTTTTTTGGGGGGGAATATCCATCTATGTACAATACTGGAGGCATGAATCAGTTTTTGGCAAGTAAAATAAGCTGATTTTCACATTATAATGTCCTTTTACTCATTTCTAAGGGGTAATAAATACTGGTTGGAGTCAAAATCATGATAATGATACTATTCTGTGTAATACTTAGAGCTTTTGGGGGGCAAAATATCCATCTATGTACAATACCAGAGGCATGGATCAGTTTTTGGCAAGCAAAGTAAGCTGATTTTCACATTGTAATGTCCTTTTACTCATTTCTAAGGGGTAGTAAATACTGGTTGGAGTCAAAATCATGCTAATGATACTATTCTGTGTAATACTTAGAGCTTTTGGGGGGCAAAATATCCATCTATGTACAATACCAGAGGCATGAATCAGTTTTTGGCAAGCAAAATAAGCTGATTTTCACATTGTAATGTCCTTTTACTCATTTCTAAGGGGTAGTAAATACTGGTTGGAGTCAAAATCATGCTAATGATACTATTCTGTGTAATACTTAGAGCTTTTGGGGGGCAAAATATCCATCTATGTACAATACCAGAGGCATGGATCAGTTTTTGGCAAGCAAAGTAAGCTGATTTTCACATTGTAATGTCACTTTACTCATTTTAAGGGGTAGTAAATACTGGTTGAAGTCAAAATCATGATAATGATACTATTCTGTGTAATATGTAGAGCTTTTGGGGGGTAAAATATCCATCTACGTACAATACTGGAGGCATGAATCAGTTTTTGGCAAGAAATATATGCTGATTTTCACATTGTAATGTCACTTTAATCATTTTTAAGGGGTAATAAGTACTGGTTGGAGTCAAAATCATGCTAATGATACTATTCTGTGTAATACTTAGAACTTTTGGGGGGTAAAATATCCATCTATGTACAATACCAGAGGCATGAATCAGTTTTTGGCAAGTAAAATAAGCTGATGTTCACATTGTAATGTCCTTTTACTCATTTCTAAGGGGTAATAAATACTGGTTGGAGTCAAAATCATGCTAATGATACTAGAGCTTTTGGGGGGCAAAATATCCATCTATCTACAATACTGGAGGCATGAATCAGTTTTTGGCAAGTAAAATAAGCTGATTTTCACATTATAATGTCCTTTTACTCATTTCTAAGGGGTAATAAATACTGGTTGGAGTCAAAATCATGCTAATGATACTATTCTGTGTAATATGTAGAGCTTTTGGGGGGCAAAATATCCATCTATGTACAATACTGGAGGCATGAATCAGTTTTTGGCAAGTAAAATAAGCTGATTTTCACATTATAATGTCCTTTTACTCATTTCTAAGGGGTAATAAATACTGGTTGGAGTCAAAATCATGCTAATGATACTATTCTGTGTAATATGTAGAGCTTTTGGGGGGTAAAATATCCATCTACGTACAATACTGGAGGCATGAATCAGTTTTTGGCAAGTAAAATAAGCTGATTTTCACATTGTAATGTCACTTTACTCATTTCTAAGGGGTAATAAATACTGGTTGGAGTCAAAATCATGCTAATGATACTATTCTGTGTAATACTTAGTGTTTTTCGGGGGCAAAATATCCATCTACGTACAATACCAGAGGCATGAATCAGTTTTTGGCAAGTAAAATAAGCTTATTTTCACATTATAATGTCCTTTTACTCATTTCTAAGGGGTAATAAATACTGGTTGGAGTCAAAATCATGCTAATGATACTATTCTGTGTAATACTTAGTGTTTTTCGGGGGCAAAATATCCATCTACGTACAATACTGGAGGCATGAATCAGTTTTTGGCAAGTAAAATAAGCTGATTTTCACATTATAATGTCCTTTTACTCATTTCTAAGGGGTAATAAATACTGGTTGGAGTCAAAATCATGCTAATGATACTATTCTGTGTAATACTTAGTGTTTTTCGGGGGTAAAATATCCATCTACGTACAATACCAGAGGCATGAATCAGTTTTTGGCAAGTAAAATAAGCTTATTTTCACATTATAATGTCCTTTTACTCATTTCTAAGGGGTAATAAATACTGGTTGGAGTCAAAATCATGCTAATGATGCTATTCTGTGTAATACTTAGTGTTTTTGGGGGGGGGAAATATTCATCTATCTACAATACCAGGGCCGTGAATCAGTTTTTGGCAAGTAAACTAAGCTGATTTTCACATTGTAATGTCACTTTACTCATTTTAAGGGGTAGTAAATACTGGTTGGAGTCAAAATCATGCTAATGATACTATTCTGTGTAATACTTAGTGTTTTTCGGGGGCAAAATATCCATCTACGTACAATACCAGAGGCATGAATCAGTTTTTGGCAAGTAAAATAAGCTGATTTTCACATTATAATGTCCTTTTACTCATTTCTAAGGGGTAATAAATACTGGTTGGAGTCAAAATCATGCTAATGATACTATTCTGTGTAATACTTAGTGTTTTTTGGGGGGTAAAATATCCATCTACGTACAATACTGGAGGCATGAATCAGTTTTTGGCAAGTAAAATAAGCTGATTTTCACATTATAATGTCCTTTTACTCATTTCTAAGGGGTAATAAATACTGGTTGGAGTCAAAATCATGCTAATGATACTATTCTGTGTAATACTTAGTGTTTTTCGGGGGCAAAATATCCATCTACGTACAATACCAGAGGCATGAATCAGTTTTTGGCAAGTAAAATAAGCTTATTTTCACATTATAATGTCCTTTTACTCATTTCTAAGGGGTAATAAATACTGGTTGGAGTCAAAATCATGCTAATGATGCTATTCTGTGTAATACTTAGTGTTTTTGGTTGGGTTAAATATTCATCTATCTACAATACCAGGGCCGTGAATCAGTTTTTGGCAAGTAAACTAAGCTGATTTTCACATTGTAATGTCACTTTACTCATTTTAAGGGGTAGTAAATACTGGTTGGAGTCAAAATCATGCTAATGATACTATTCTGTGTAATACTTAGTGTTTTTCGGGGGCAAAATATCCATCTACGTACAATACCAGAGGCATGAATCAGTTTTTGGCAAGTAAAATAAGCTGATTTTCACATTATAATGTCCTTTTACTCATTTCTAAGGGGTAATAAATACTGGTTGGAGTCAAAATCATGATAATGATACTATTCTGTGTAATATGTAGAGCTTTTCGGGGGCAAAATATCCATCTACGTACAATACTGGAGGCATGAATCAGTTTTTGGCAAGCAATATAAGCTGATTTTCACATTGTAATGTCACTTTAATCATTTTTAAGGGGTAATAAATACTGGTTGGAGTCAAAATCATGATAATGATACTATTCTGTGTAATATGTAGAGCTTTTGGGGGGTAAAATATCCATCTATGTACAATACCAGAGGCATGAATCAGTTTTTGGCAAGTAAAATAAGCTGATTTTCACATTGTAATGTCACTTTACTCATTTCTAAGGGGTAATAAATACTGGTTGGAGTCAAAATCATGATAATGATACTATTCTGTGTAATACTTAGAGCTTTTGGGGGGCAAAATATCCATCTACGTACAATACTGGAGGCATGAATCAGTTTTTGGCAAGTAAAATAAGCTGATTTTCACATTATAATGTCCTTTTACTCATTTCTAAGGGGTAATAAATACTGGTTGAAGTCAAAATCATGATAATGATACTATTCTGTCTAATATGTAGAGCTTTTGGGGGGCAAAATATCCATCTACGTACAATACCAGAGGCATGAATCAGTTTTTGGCAAGTAAAATAAGCTTATTTTCACATTATAATGTCCTTTTACTCATTTCTAAGGGGTAATAAATACTGGTTGGAGTCAAAATCATGCTAATGATACTATTCTGTGTAATATGTAGAGCTTTTGGGGGGCAAAATATCCATCTACGTACAATACTGGAGGCATGAATCAGTTTTTGGCAAGTAAAATAAGCTGATTTTCACATTATAATGTCCTTTTACTCATTTCTAAGGGGTAATAAATACTGGTTGGAGTCAAAATCATGCTAATGATACTATTCTGTGTAATACTTAGTGTTTTTTGGGGGGGGAAATATTCATCTATCTACAATACTGGAGGCATGAATCAGTTTTTGGCAAGTAAACTAAGCTGATTTTCACATTGTAATGTCACTTTACTCATTTTTAAGGGGTAATAAATACTGGTTGGAGTCAAAATCATGATAATGATACTATTCTGTGTAATACTTAGAGCTTTTGGGGGGTAAAATATCCATCTATGTACAATACCAGAGGCATGAATCAGTTTTTGGCAAGTAAAATAAGCTGATTTTCACATTATAATGTCCTTTTACTCATTTCTAAGGGGTAATAAATACTGGTTGGAGTCAAAATCATGATAATGATACTATTCTGTGTAATACTTAGAGCTTTTGGGGGGCAAAATATCCATCTACGTACAATACCAGAGGCATGAATCAGTTTTTGGCAAGTAAAATAAGCTGATTTTCACATTATAATGTCCTTTTACTCATTTCTAAGGGGTAATAAATACTGGTTGGAGTCAAAATCATGATAATGATACTATTCTGTGTAATACTTAGAGCTTTTGGGGGGCAAAATATCCATCTATGTACAATACCAGAGGCATGAATCAGTTTTTGGCAAGTAAAATAAGCTGATTTTCACATTGTAATGTCACTTTACTCATTTCTAAGGGGTAATAAATACTGGTTGGAGTCAAAATCATGACAATGATACTATTCTGTGTAATATGTAGAGCGGGGGCAAAATATCCATCTACAATACTGGAGGCATGAATCAGTTTTTGGCAAGCAATATAAGCTGATTTTCACATTGTAATGTCACTTTAATCATTTTTAAGGGGTAATAAATACTGGTTGGAGTCAAAATCATGATAATGATACTATTCTGTGTAATACTTAAAGCTTTTGGGGGGCAAAATATCCATCTACGTACAATACTGGAGGCATGAATCAGTTTTTGGCAAGTAAAATAAGCTGATTTTCACATTATAATGTCCTTTTACTCATTTCTAAGGGGTAATAAATACTGGTTGGAGTCAAAATCATGATAATGATACTATTCTGTGTAATATGTAGAGCTTTTGGGGGGTAAAATATCCATCTATGTACAATACCAGAGGCATGAATCAGTTTTTGGCAAGTAAAATAAGCTGATTTTCACATTATAATGTCCTTTTACTCATTTCTAAGGGGTAATAAATACTGGTTGGAGTCAAAATCATGATAATGATACTATTCTGTGTAATACTTAGAGCTTTTGGGGGGCAAAATATCCATCTACGTACAATACCAGAGGCATGAATCAGTTTTTGGCAAGTAAAATAAGCTGATTTTCACATTATAATGTCCTTTTACTCATTTCTAAGGGGTAATAAATACTGGTTGAAGTCAAAATCATGATAATGATACTATTCTGTCTAATATGTAGAGCTTTTGGGGGGCAAAATATCCATCTACGTACAATACCAGAGGCATGAATCAGTTTTTGGCAAGTAAAATAAGCTGATTTTCACATTATAATGTCCTTTTACTCATTTCTAAGGGGTAATAAATACTGGTTGGAGTCAAAATCATGCTAATGATACTATTCTGTGTAATATGTAGAGCTTTTGGGGGCAAAATATCCATCTACGCATACAATACTGGAGGCATGAATCAGTTTTTGGCAAGTAAAATAAGCTGATTTTCACATTATAATGTCCTTTTACTCATTTCTAAGGGGTAATAAATACTGGTTGGAGTCAAAATCATGCTAATGATACTATTCTGTGTAATACTTAGTGTTTTTTGGGGGGGGAAATATTCATCTATCTACAATACTGGAGGCATGAATCAGTTTTTGGCAAGTAAACTAAGCTGATTTTCACATTGTAATGTCACTTTACTCATTTTTAAGGGGTAATAAATACTGGTTGGAGTCAAAATCATGATAATGATACTATTCTGTGTAATACTTAGAGCTTTTGGGGGGTAAAATATCCATCTATGTACAATACCAGAGGCATGAATCAGTTTTTGGCAAGTAAACTAAGCTGATTTTCACATTGTAATGTCACTTTACTCATTTTTAAGGGGTAGTAAATACTGGTTGGAGTCAAAATCATGCTAATGATACTATTCTGTGTAATATGTAGAGCTTTTGGGGGGTAAAATATCCATCTACGTACAATACTGGAGGCATGAATCAGTTTTTGGCAAGCAATATAAGCTGATTTTCACATTGTAATGTCACTTTAATCATTTTTAAGGGGTAATAAAAACTGATTGGAGTCAAAATCATGCTAATGATACTATTCTGTGTAATACTTAGTGTTTTTCGGGGGCAAAATATCCATCTATCTACAATACCAGAGGCGTGAATCAGTTTTTGGCAAGTAAAATAAGCTGATTTTCACATTATAATGTCCTTTTACTCATTTCTAAGGGGTAATAAATACTGGTTGGAGTCAAAATCATGATAATGATACTATTCTGTGTAATACTTAAAGCTTTTGGGGGGCAAAATATCCATCTATGTACAATACCAGAGGCATGAATCAGTTTTTGGCAAGTAAAATAAGCTTATTTTCACATTATAATGTCCTTTTACTCATTTCTAAGGGGTAATAAATACTGGTTGGAGTCAAAATCATGCTAATGATACTATTCTGTGTAATACTTAGAGCTTTTGGGGGGTAAAATATCCATCTATCTACAATACCAGAGGCATGGATCAGTTTTTGGCAAGTAAAATAAGCTGATTTTCACATTATAATGTCCTTTTACTCATTTCTAAGGGGTAGTAAATATTGGTTGGAGTCAAAATCATGCTAATGATACTATTCTGTGTAATACTTAGAGCTTTTGGGGGGTAAAATATCCATCTATGTACAATACCAGAGGCATGAATCAGTTTTTGGCAAGCAATATAAGCTGATTTTCACATTGTAATGTCACTTTAATCATTTTTAAGGGGTAATAAAAACTGGTTGGAGTCAAAATCATGCTAATGATACTATTCTGTGTAATACTTAGTGTTTTTCGGGGGCAGAATATCCATCTATCTACAATACCAGAGGCGTGAATCAGTTTTTGGCAAGTAAAATAAGCTGATTTTCACATTATAATGTCCTTTTACTCATTTCTAAGGGGTAATAAATACTGGTTGGAGTCAAAATCATGATAATGATACTATTCTGTGTAATACTTAGAGCTTTTGGGGGGTAAAATATCCATCTATGTACAATACCAGAGGCATGAATCAGTTTTTGGCAAGTAAAATAAGCTGATTTTCACATTATAATGTCCTTTTACTCATTTCTAAGGGGTAGTAAATACTGGTTGGAGTCAAAATCATGATAATGATACTATTCTGTGTAATATGTAGAGCTTTTCGGGGGCAAAATATCCATCTACGTACAATACTGGAGGCATGAATCAGTTTTTGGCAAGCAATATAAGCTGATTTTCACATTGTAATGTCACTTTAATCATTTTTAAGGGGTAATAAATACTGGTTGGAGTCAAAATCATGCTAATGATACTATTCTGTGTAATACTTAGTGTTTTTGGGGGGTAAAATATCCATCTATGTACAATACCAGAGGCATGAATCAGTTTTTGGCAAGTAAAATAAGCTGATTTTCACATTATAATGTCCTTTTACTCATTTCTAAGGGGTAATAAATACTGGTTGGAGTCAAAATCATGATAATGATACTATTCTGTGTATTATGTAGAGCTTTTCGGGGGCAAAATATCCATCTATCTACAATACCAGAGGCATGAATCAGTTTGTGGCAAGCAATATAAGCTGATTTTCACATTGTAATGTCACTTTAATCATTTTTAAGGGGTAATAAATACTGGTTGGAGTCAAAATCATGATAATGATACTATTCTGTGTAATACTTAAAGCTTTTGGGGGGCAAAATATCCATCTACGTACAATACTGGAGGCATGAATCAGTTTTTGGCAAGTAAAATAAGCTGATTTTCACATTATAATGTCCTTTTACTCATTTCTAAGGGGTAATAAATACTGGTTGGAGTCAAAATCATGATAATGATACTATTCTGTGTATTATGTAGAGCTTTTGGGGGGCAAAATATCCATCTATGTACAATACCAGAGGCATGAATCAGTTTTTGGCAAGCATTATAAGCTGATTTTCACATTGTAATGTCACTTTAATCATTTTTAAGGGGTAGTAAATACTGGTTGGAGTCAAAATCATGCTAATGATACTATTCTGTGTAATACTTAGAGCTTTTGGGGGGCAAAATATCCATCTATGTAAAATACCAGGGCCGTGAATCAGTTTTTGGCAAGTAAAATAAGCTGATTTTCACATTATAATGTCACTTTAATCATTTTTTAAAAGTTAAACAGTACTGGTTGGTGTCAATTCTTTTAAAAGTCCCTTTTCTGTGTAATATTTAGAGTTTTTTGGGTCAAAATATCCATCTATTTACAACCCCAAAACCAGTGAAGTTGGCACGTTGTGTAAATCGTAAATAAAAACAGAATACAATGATTTGCAAATCCCTTTCAACTTATATTCAATTGAATACACAGCAAAGACATGATTCTTAATGTTCGAACTGGGAAACTTTATTTTCTTTTGCAAATAATCATAAACTTAGAATTTAATGGCAGCAACACATTGCAAAAAAGTTGGCACAGGGGCATTTTTACCACTGTGTTACATCGCCTTTCCTTTTAACAACACTCAGTAAACGTTTGGGAACTGAGGAGACCAATTTTTGAAGCTTTTGGGGTGGAATTCTTTCCCATTCTTGCTTGATGTACAGCTTAAGTTATTCAACAGTCCGGGGTCTCCATTGTTGTATTTTACTTTTTATAATGTGCCAGACATTTTCAATGGGGCACAGGTCTGGACTACAGGCAGGCCAGTCTAGTACCTGCACTCTTTTACTACGAAGCCACGCTGTTGTAACACGTGCAGAATGTGGCTTGGCATTGTCTTGCTGAAATAAGCAGGGGCGTCCATGAAAAAGACGTTGCTTGGATGGCAACATATGTTGCTTCAAAACCTGTATGTACCTTTCAGCATTAATGGTGCCTTCACAGATGTGTAAGTTACCCATGCCTTGGGCATTAATACACCCCCATACCATCACAGATGCTGGCTTTGAACTTTGCTCCTATAACAGTCCGGATGGTTCTTTTCCTCTTTGGTCCGGAGGACACGACGACCACAATTGTAAATGTGGACTGGTCAGACCACAGAACACTTTTCCACTTTGCATCAGTCCATCTTAGATGAGCTCGGGCCCAGTGAAGCCGGCGGTGTTTCTGGGTGTTGTTGATAAATGGCTTTGGCTTTGCATAGTAGAGTTTTAACTTGCACTTACAAATGTAGACGAACTGTAGTTACTGACAGTGGTTTTCTGAAGTGTTCCTGAGCCCATGTGGTGATATCCTTTACACAGTGATGCCACTTTTTGATGCAGTACCGCCTGAGGGGTCGAAGGTCACGGGCAGTCAATGTTGGTTTATGGGCCTTGCCGCTTTCGTGCAGTAATTTCTCCAGATTCTCTGAACCTTTTGATGATATTACGGACCGTAGATGATGAAATCCCTAAATTCCTTGCAATAGCTGGTTGAGAAATGTTGTTCTTAAACTGTTGGACAATTTGCTCACACATTTGTTCACAAAGTGGTGACCCTCACCCCATCCTTGTTTATGAATGACTGAGCATTTCAGGGAAGCTGCTTTTATACCCAATCATGGCACCCACCTGTTCCCAATTAGCCTGTTCACCTGTGGGATGTTCCAAATAAGTGTTTGATGAGCATTCCTCAACTTTCTTAGTCTTTTTTGCCACTTGTGCCAGCTCTTTTGAAACATGTTGCAGGCATCAAATTCCAAATGAGCTGATATCTGCAAAAAATTAAGTTTACCAGTTCGAACGTTAAGTATCTTGTCTTTTCTGTGTATTCAATTGAATATAGGTTGAAAGGGATTTGCAAATCATTGTATTCTGTTTTTATTTACAATTTACACAATGTGCCAACTTCACTGGTTTTGGGGTTGTACAATACCAGAGGCATGAATCAGTTTTTGGCATGCAAAATAAGCTGATTTACACATTGTAATGTCCTTTTACTCATTTTTAAGGGGTAATAAATACTGGTTGGAGTCAAAATCATGCTAATTCCCTATTCTGTGTAATATTAAGAGTTTCTTAGGGCAAAATATCCATCTATCTTCAATACCAGAGGCAAG